>AP027111.1:36606703-37813370 GCA_028142955.1 Pinctada fucata | reverse complement strand
TGTGATTTTTAAAAAATGAGAATCGATGCAAGGTGAAAAAGTATGAAAATTGAGCTTAATTAATTAATATGAATGCAGGGAAAAATATCAAACTAATTTCATAGCTGTTTCGCGAATTTCGATTCATATGCTTTCAAAGAAGTACATGTATCTATCCATTACCGGGTACCTTTATATCAGTAGAAAAAAATCTAAAAAAATTATTACAACTCCCTGAATATTGAATGATGTTACAAAGTTGTGATCGTTACACTTCCTTTCATGAAAAAAATTCATATTCAACATAAAAAAAAATTAAGGTAGAAATTCGTAGCTGCGCTAAGATCTATGCATCAATAACGATTAACAACCGAAATTACACTCTGTGCATATTCAGAAACTAATTAAACATCCTGCATCACTATCAATTTTCACAAACAAAATGGATCTCAAATTAAAATTTTTTTTTATCGTACGTGTGGAGATCTGTAAATTTTCAATGTGTACGACGTCATTTGACCTTTTTTTTTCTTCTTTTTCCTTGTGAAAAAATGGCTTATTAACGATTGTCTAAGAAAGTCTGTCTGCATTTTCTTCACTGCCAATTCTTAAAAAATTGAAATGCATGGCTTCTTCTTCTTCCTGAATATCGTTAATATTTGCATTGTAAGTTTGAAACGTCAGTAACATTGATAAGTGTCGTCTGCTTTTTTTCTGCGGCACAAATCAAACGTTTACGTCACCGGACTGCACATTTTGCATTTTTGCAATGTCTATACTATTGGAAAGTAAAACGCTGTTATATGAGGGAGGGGCCTCGTCAGGTGTAGGTGTAAGGGTCTCCTCCCGATCATCGTCGACGATGTTCACCTTACTAAGATCCTCGCCCTGTCGTAATTGATGTCTCCTTAATCTTGGCTTCGTTGTGGCAAAGAATCTCTGAAACCAAAATGAAAATAGAAAGATCAGTGGCGGATCCAGCGCCCCCTTTGCCGGGGGGTCATGGGGCGAATTTTGCCGATTTTTCCTGAAAATGGGCCAAAATATAGGGTTTTTTGGAAAATTTTGGGTCAGTGCCGGGGGGGGGGGGGGCGGACGCCCCGTCCGCACCCCCCCTGAACCCGCCACTGAAGATGTAGTTCTTTCAATAATTACTGGATTGCCTAAATAGTAAATATCCTCCGACATCGCACCCACTGGCAAACGTTTTATTCCCATCATCAGTGGAGGGCGTCGGGATCTTTCGTACGGATGTCTTTTCGTACTGAGTTCTTTCGTACTTTTCGTTCCGAAAATTGGGATCTTTCGTACCGATTGGTGGGATCATTCGTACCGGTACGAAAAATAAGTATTTTGATATATATAACAATATTTGTGTTTGGAATCTTCTTTATTGAAGTGCACAATGCATGATAGATGGTCGTATATTAAATTCCAAAGGGTCGGATTCATTTCAGTTAGTTAAAATATGCATGTTTGAACTGAAAATATTGGTTAAAAGGCGCTAAAAAGCCAAGCTTGTAATGAAAACAATCATTTTATGCTGTATATTAAAATTTTTTAAGTATTTTTTTATTCCATATAACAAGTATGAACAATCCCACTATCAAAATTTATTAGAAGCGCAAGTTAAGCAGTTCATTATTGCAGAAAGATATCATTTTTGTCTGCAACCAGTACGAAAGATCCCAGTAACAGGTACGAAAGATCCCGTACGAAAAATCTCGGTACGAAACGGTATCGGTACGAAAGATCCCGGAACCCAGTGGAGTTACCTTTGGAAAAAAACGAAACTGAAATCGGACGAATTTGGGTTGGGAGATTGGGGTTAGGCGATCCATCAACTGTACAATCTTAACGTGAATTGACCTATGTAAGTCCTTGTTTCAACATGCTTACTTGCAAATGCCAATTGCTAAATTTTAAGAACTAATTGTAACTGCCATAGGAAGGTTAAGTTAAAGATTTCAGCATGATTAAACCTCGTATAAGACTAGCATAAAATTTCGATCAGAAAATTGAGTTTAGAAGAAAGGAGAGAGAGAGAGAGGGGGGGGGGGCAAATGAGGAATGTTCGATATTCAATTTAGATTATATAGAATATATCATGTGGGCATTCAAATTTGTGAGCTATCAGGACTAATTTCCGATGAAAGCATTTTCTAAACCGTTGATATAAATTTTGTAGATATGTTTCATATTTTACAATTTTATTGGTTTATAAAAAACCATGTGTTTGTGAAACACGAATGCCCCCGTTGGCATCTTTGTCGGCATAACAGTTGAAAAGTAGTTCACCTTTTGAGGTCAAGGTCACAAGGTCAAATTTGGTATACATGGAAAGGTCTTACCAAAAGAAATTCATATGTGAAATATAAAAGCCCTATCACTTAGCATTCAAAAGTCATGGCTAAATTTTAGATTTTCAAAATAGGTAAAACTCCAAGGTCAAGGTCACACATTTTGGTATCCATGAAAAGGTCTTCTCACAAGGAATACACATGTAAAATATCAAAGACCTATCACTTACCATTCAAAAGTTATGGCCAAGGTAAAAGTTTTTGCGGACAGACAAATCGAGAAACCGACATACAGACGGGCAGACCAAAAACTATACGCCCCCGAATCTCCGATTACGGGGGCATAATAAAAAGTACAGCAAGACTACTCACCGCTGCGATGCTTCCTTTGGCTTGTACCATTCGTTTGATCACAATAATGGGGATCCATATAACGGAAATGACGCACATACACCAGCCGATTCCGATGGCCCAATCAGGATACTGGTAGGTCAGCGTCTTCCTCTTGTACTCCAGTTCCGAATAGCTCACGGCTCCAAGAATGAAGATCGTCTGCACAAACAAGAGCGGACAACTTGTTTATAGTGAAATTTTTATAACATAAATATGTAGATCAATCTAGTTTTTTTTTCTAGGTGAGAAAACTCATAACATTAATTGGTATAGATTTATCTTATTACTTTATATCACATGACGCTGCTCTATGTTAAATCATTTTAAAAGACCCTTCAAAATTCTAGCGATTTTAAAGAGAAAAGATCGTCTGCTTTCAATTTGAATAAGCTTAAGGTGAGTTAAAGAGTTTTAAAGATACAGGTGTCACGTGCATTTACCTCTGAACCAACTGGCCAAAGCATGTTCAGTCAAACCTGTCTTAAAGTGACCCTCTTTTTAGCGACTTCCTGCTTTATGTGACCTTTTTTATTCCTCCCGAGAATTTTTCTATCAAATTAACCTGTATAAAGCGACAACCTGTCTAACGCGGCAACGACTGTATTTTTTTTCTGTCCCGTACCGAATTCCGAACCTGTATATTTCGACTTTTAGTGTTGCAAAGGACCCAAACTATATACTATTTTGCATTCAATATCTTTATCAGTGTCTTTCATAATTAAATATTCTGTGATAAATAAAATCTAATGTGATTTCATATGCACAATACGATTGATCAATAAATATACGAATTGATATATGCAGTGATTTATTTAATAATATTGCTCTTATACTACGAAAATTTTGTAGGATCAGGTCGAATCTGTATTCAGTTCATGACCACCTGGCTTATGTGACCTATTTTATGTCGGCCCTTGCAAAATCACATAAGACAGGTTTGACTGTACACGTACATGTATTCCATTGTATGGATTTCACTTACAATACATTTGTAGAAGAAAATTTTTACAAACTTTATTTCTTAAATTTTTAAATTTAAATATGCAAATTGAATACATCCATATTGAATATTTTGTTGAATATATCCACATTGAATATTTTGTTGAATGCATCATATTGAATATACTTAGTATTTTATAATGTAATACTCAGGAATCCTTACCATTGTAAAGACCGGCGTAAGGATCAGCCATGATATTTTCATCCAGGGATTAATTTTAAAGCCCAACATCATTTCGATGTTATCGTAAAATCGATTCACACCTGTAAAACGTATAAATATGATGAAATTCTGAGACAAAATTCATAATTTAGGGGATCATTTATTTTTGAAAAAAAAATATTGAAAAGAACTAAAAATTGCGTGCTAATTTTGATTAATTTTTACTTTAAGTTTTTTTTCAGCATAAAGAAAGACAAGAAATAATTTGAATCTAAAATAAAATTATCTCTTCTTTGAAACAGTTTGATTTTTGCCTTTTTAATTTTCGTTTTCTATAATAAATATTTTTTGTTTTGTTTTTTGTTTTGGTTTGCTTTGGCTTTTGGTCCATAAATGCCTTAATAGCAGTCACAAACCAAAACAGCTAAAATCTGAAAATTACACTGCTGCAAAAAAGAGAAGTAATACATAGGTGCGCTGAAAATTGCAACATAGATGTTAATTCCATCTCCCTTTACCTAGAAGTACTGAAGACCTACGATGTGTAAAGAATATATGAAAATTTTTGCGTCGCTACTGGCCAAATATATATTTTTGGACTTTCTAAATATTAAAAGGCGAAAGAAATTGATATGATTTGTTATTATTTTGAACGAAGCATACTGTATGCCCTATAAATGAAACAGAGAAGAAAGATAACTCTTCTTTCCTTATGAAAAAAAAAGAAAATTGTGCGAGATGAACGTCAACACACCGTCTGAATTTAGATTTATTAAACTTGATGATCTGAAATAATGATGGTGGGCATACAGTAGCATGTTTTGAGAAATATTGTACTAACAAACTTGAAGAGTCATTTTAGAAAGCTACACAAGAGAGAATTTGTTAAAAATATGTTCTCACTTCATCAATTCTTTTTGGATCCCTTCCACAATGGAATTAAGATATATGCTTATTTACACAAATCTGCTTTTCACACACATAATTAAAGTCTAATGCTGTGTTAGTGACATGTAAGAAGAATTCAATACGTCTAATTTTCTCAACTGTCAAGTAAGATTTGACCAAATCTTTGGGTCATACATACCGGACCGTTTGGCGAAATGGGGATCTAACACCAAGGGGGCAGGCGGCTGGCGAAAGGGGAACTTACGCTTGGACGAAAAAAAATTTGAAATTGCCGCCAATTTCTAGAAATCCCTCCTGATTGGTCAAAAATTTATAGCAGTAAAATGGGCGTGGCATATTTGAATTTTAAGGTGAATTTACACAGTTAAAGTCTAAGCTTTGAACTTTTGGAGTGATTGGTTAGTTAAACAATAGTACAGGTTAGCTGCATCATTAAAAAGGTTTCTTGAACATATTTGAGTATTAAAAGGAATTCTGAAATATATATATTCGTATAGGAGGGATTTCTTCGGGGAACAACATACCGTAAATGTAAGCTACCACGATGCACTCGAAGAAGGCAACAACAAGAACAATTCGGCTGGCCGAGTAGTAGTCGAATAACTGAAAGACATACATTCCGCCCTATTTGGACGGATATAATTTTTAGTGTAAAAATTCATTTATTTACTCTACATCTACTTGAAAATTCAGGAATTGACTGCACTCCTACTATCCGCCATTTTGAATTATATTCCCCCTCCCTTTATCTATTTATCCATTTAAGCATATTGATATTAATTGAAAATATTTTCAAATAAATCATATAAAGAAAGTTTAACTTGCAATGCCCACCCCGTGACCCCGTGATGTCATCATAAAGTCCTGATTGTGCCAATCAGAAGCATTCACTGATTGTACCAATCAGGTTTCAGCTTTTATCTTAAATTCAAATTTTTTCCATTCAAATTCGAACGTACCTCAGTAACCATGGATAAACCAATGAAAAAGCAGATAATGCAAACGATTCCAATGAAGATTTCCTTCCTTTTTCCACGTCTGAGGAAAGTTGGGTACATATCAACGCAAGCTGTAACGAATCCTTCAACTCCCACAAACTGAAATGGAACAGACAGAATTTCAACACAGACCTACACATGTAACATACAGGTATGTCACTCATTTGAGAAATGCTTTTATGGTCGTAGTGACCTTGAAATATTATTTGGTAGTCTGACTTTAACAATAATATTTGACCTTTGACATGCACTTGACCTTAAAATTTTCATGGATCCACATGCGAAAACAATGTTTAGAGATGGTTCAAAGCATGATCTTTGTAATGAAGTGGACGATTTGTCTTACCTGACTGTCTAACCCAAGAAGTATAACCATGGCAAAGAATAACACGGACCAAAGTGGGGCAACAGGCATCTGAGCAACTGCTGTGGGATAGGCAATGAATGCAAGTCCTGGTCCTGAAAACAAGAATCAAATTCATCATCAATAAGAAAGGTAGCTTAGAAACTTCGGATCACCATGGTGCTCCATTTTCAATCTGAACTTTTGTGAAGAAATAGACGTACCTGATTCGGCAACATCTTCGACGGACACACCTTGGGCTTTTGCCATAAAACCGAGGACCGAGAAAATGACTAGACCTGCCAATATGCTGGTAAAACTGTTCACTGTGGCAAATATAACACTGTCTCTGAAATTGGAAAGAAATTTTAAAGACACACCCTCAATGCACCGTTTTTCCGATACATTTTGTTTGAATTTTGGAGTTATCACTCTTGATATAAGTACATAAGTATCATATAGATTTGAGTTTATATGGAAAATTTTTGCACTGATCAGAAACAGACAATTTGAAATGTTTTCTTAACCATGTATACTTTAGAAGAAAGTATGGAGAAAGAAAAATGTGTGAGAATGAATAAAATTTTACCTATAGCAATTATGGTGGAATTTGTTGTAGCTGCCGAGAGCAGTGAGAGTTCCTAAACTTATGGAATATGAGAAGAAAATCTGTGTCCCTGCGTCCACCCATACCTTAGTAAAAAAAAAAAAAAGAGGATGTTAAGAGATTTGAATATAAAGACGTTTAATTTTCATTAAAACCGTGGCTTTTATGTAAAATATTCATAGATGTACCTCAATTTAGTCACTTCATGTTTCGTTCGAAAAAGTGGATGTGCCAGGACAGGGTATGTGTTTGAAGAGGAGCCAGAGGGGCCTAGACCCTCTTTTTTCGTTCAAAATTGAACTTTGAGGTAAACCATAAAATCTTCTTGTTTTTGTCTTTGCGTCAGTAATCATTTTGACGACTTGTGTTCGAAAATCTCCCAAACCTACATTCCTCAAATCCTGTGGACCCGTCACTGTGATACACTTTTTGTACAACTTGTCTTGTTAGTTACTGATCATTTAATTACAATAAATTCCAAAAATAGACATTGTAAAGTTCAACCAGTACCTAGACTGAAGTTTCTAGTTCATAGCCCTACAAATAAATTACAATTCCAAGCCTTAAATATTCTCGACAAAAATGGCATCCATTCAGCAAAACAGTCGTATGAGATTTCTGTTTACATTCGACAAATCAATTGGCATTGCAATTACTTGATATGTAAAACACGGCAATAGTTTTGGTACGGGTCCAGTAATGTGAAATTTGTTTTTCATATCAAAATGGCGTCATTGTATTGGTAGATTGCTTTTTTCCCCAAGTGAAGTAATCAGATGATGTTCAGCAAACAAGCGTAATCAATACCAGATCTATAACTTTCAGGAGAGCATGAAGAGGAAGACGAGGGGAAATGAGGAAGCGGGCAAAGACACAAACCGTGCACGGTGTAGAAAAGTGCGGGTGTGTTCGGGCTGGTCAGAACCCCTGGTATTTGTCGAAAAGCTTAAAGTTCTTTTTGATTATCGCCAGACTTTCACAATTAAACTCATACACTGGAACCATATCTCACCCTCTTAAGTCTGGATGCAATGCTTTTTCCTTGTGTTCTAAAAATACAATGGATACATTTTTGTTCTTTCTCCCTATATATATCTTGCTTTTGGAAGGTAAAGCTATTCAAATTGGAGTCAACGTTACAGCCTCAAATAGCCACAGAAGCGGCCAACAACGTACACTATGCTATTAGAAAGCGTTACTGGCCGCTTCTGTGGCTATAATTCCTAAAACCTACTCATTTACCCTGGATAGGCTTCCTCATTTTGGTAATCCATCAAAGATATGTGATTGATTTTGACGAGTCAGCAATTCCAGCAAAACTGACACGGTTTCCTTGATCTACAGAGACCAAGGCTTATCGAGGCAGAGAATACCAATCGATACTTTCCGGGAACTATATCTCTGTACCATAGAGAGACAGACAGATCTATCACAGACGACTTTATTCCCAAATATTGAAAATTTATGTTTTTCTAGTTTCTAGCACTTAAGGCTCGCGGCTTTGAAATTTTCTCGTTGCTGTGTTTGATATTTCAGCGACCAAAATACCGATCTATTATCATGATTATAGGAAGTGATTCAAGCCTATAATTTTTGTAATCATGCAAAATTTTAATTCAGTTAGATACATGTACTAGGAAGTCCGTTGGACTTGCTTCAGTCCAAAAATCAAATAAAGTTATGTGAAGAGAATTCCAATTTTTAATTAAAATTTCTCAAGTAGAAGAGAAATGCCGCGAGAAATTGGTTTCAGAGATTACATATGTATATCATAATACAGAGAAGACAACTTTTGCTTGCTAGTAAAGAGATTTCACTCTATTAACAAAAAGTGATTTAAAAGTATAAATTTAAAACTTAATCCTAAATTGATATAAGGATTTGAACAAGTCTAGTACATGTGGTCCATACACACATGCTTTGTAAACCTTATAGAATCCTTGAGAATAAGATCGTATGATAACGATGAAAATGTCTCATTGAAAAGTTCTTGGAACATTACATGTACCTATAAATACATGTATATCATAAAGGAAGTTTAAAAAGAAAAACCCTAAGTTCTTCCTTTTTCACTTTAAAATTGATAAGGCCTTTGTCAAGTTTATGTATATGTGAATACAAGAAGATTATAGTGGGAGGGGGCTAGAAGTGTTGGTAAATTTATTATTTGCTCGATTTTTTTTAAATATCACAAACTCTTCTCTCAACCAACCCCCTTGACTCTCAAATAGGGTTGATAATCTGGATCTGCTCCTGTATGCATGATCATGTACGTGTAGTTTACAATGAATTATTACTCATACATGTACCACTGCGTTTGATAAGGAATTTATCTGTAACAGATGATCTTTAAAATTCTCTAAACACTCATGCAAATGCTATGTGTGTATCTAATTCGTTCGTACTCTGTACTCAAGATTTTGGTAATATTGAACGGGTTAGCAGGCAAATAATCCGGGTAACTACACCCCTTACGATCGCTTCAATTTTTTTCAACAATTTGACATTCATATCTTTGAGCTGTATATATAAGACCCGGTGTTTGACGAGAGTTCCCGATGTTCATCGATGTCAAACTATACTGACTTTTGCTCAGAACATACATGTTTTCATATGGTCACATGGGTTACTACAGGATTCAAATACTTTAATCTTTTTACACGATAGATCATTTTAATATAGATATCATAGAATCATTTGAAGAGGGTTGAACAAACTTTTGAAAAATATTATACCTGAGGGTCCTTTAACTTCTCAAAATCTGGAAAGAGATAGAATTTGATCCCCTCCGTCGCTCCGTCTAAGGTCACACCTCGTATAAGAAGGACGAACATCAAGATGTACGGACTCGTGGCGGTAAAGTACATGACCTATTTATAAAAGTATAATCAAATTACTTTTTCATCAGTCTTTGTTTTCGTTTCAAACATTGGTATTTTTTATATAATTTTGCTCTTTTTCTATCTTTAATTCTTTTTTTTTCTTTTTGGACAGTTTATAAGTAGCAATTTTCCTTCATTTATTCTATTATTTTTTTTAGTAACATTATGCTTATCTCTTAATCTTTTTTTAATTGGATCTCATAACTTTAATTTATTTAGAAAATCTTTAATTCTGAAAAGCAAAAATGAAGATCCAACGATGAGAATACCATACACAAGATTTAAATAAATCTTGGTATAATTTGGTAAACCTGCTTAAAAACAAGACATACTAATTAATGTAAATTAATCAATTAATTAAGGACCGGATGCCTTGCATGTCGGGATTTTTGTTGAAGGTCATGTGTGTCATCATATCATTTTTGAAAATCGTAAAAAAGTAATTTGTTTTGTCATTTTTTCTGTGATCTGTTAGTTTATTGTATTTTGGTGTCAAGGACAATGGATCCCTCCGCAAAGAGGTCACCAAGTAATCCGACACAAAGCATCACCTTTCCCGACGATTTAATGCCCTTCCATATGCAGAAATACACGACGATCCAAGCTAATAACAGGCATAGGGCAAGGTCCCACTTGATGGCACCAGGGTGGTCCACACCACTGGATAGTTGTAACACCTTCCGCCTGAAGAAACGTTTATGCAAATAGAGTCTGACGTAATCTGCGCATTGGATCAATGCGCAGACAAATTTAAATATCCAAGCATGCACGCAAAGAGAACGTGCGCTTTCGGATGAAAGCAGTTCTAAGCAAGATCTCAGGAATTTGGGAACTTAAAACAGTTTAAATGGTCTAAAAGGGAAATAACTGTTACTGAAACAGCATTTCTGCCTAAAATATCCCTTAGACTATACATACTGTCTATTTTCATTAGTAAATATTTAGGGTTTGCCTGTGTGTACATAGAAACTGGAAGGAGAGGACGTATGCAACGGGCCATTTCGAAATATTTTCTAGATGTAATTCATTTGATGAATAATAAAGGAAGACTCTAAAAAATATGATAATTTATATGAATTTCAAAACCTTCTTGCTTCAGTCAAAGTTTCTTTTACCGAGATTTGTACGCATCTCACGCGCATTTACACTTTTGATCACTTATTTGAATTAGATACCCTTACTAGTATCAACTGCAAATCATTAAAAATATATCGATAGTTGTACTGAAATCGCCAGGTTTAGAAACACCGAGAGAAGCAAGAAAGTCTTTTGACAAAATTGTAGGAAGATAAATGGGAAAAGCATTCGTTTGCATGTGGAGAAAAGAAACACTGTTTACATCTGTTCACAATTATTACTGCCAACAGATAAACTATTTACGAAGGAGTTGATGAGAGGCATGCAATCAGAATTAACGACACCCTTTGATAGAGTGTCTCTTATCCATCGTTTTTGGTTGTAGACATCTACACCAAAAACATGGCTTACTCTGTCATATGACACATAACATTCAGTGAACATTATGATGAACTGTATTAATGCAAAACTACCAAAAATAAAAAAAAAGTAAAGAAAAATCTGTCGGGCGGTGAGCATTGATGTAAAAAGTGTTCGTTTAGCAGGAATGAGGGACAATTTAAGCTACTACAGTGTAACAGCCGTGGTTTTCTGATTTATATAATTTAAGACTGAATTCCATTTCACATGACATATGTTGTTTTCATTGGCATTTTGTCCCTTTACAACCAATACATTCTCAATATCGTGAATAATGTTCACGGTACGCATGCGCAAATCTCGAACAACCCCGCCCCTTTTATAATTTGCCAAAAAAGCACAATCTGGTTCAAGTTTTTATACTATTTGTCGAGAACCATAATCAGTATGGTGTACCCCCTTCCCTTCTGGACAAGAATCTAGATTCGCGCATGGTACATCGCAATGTTCTCAATTCAAAAGAAAAAAATAATTCACATGCACATTTATTCGATCAGAAGTACTTTTAATTGAATGTCAATGGTCTGTTTGGGACAAAATTTTGCCAGTCTTAGAGTTGCATACGCCCTCTTATATCTTATACAAATAGTATTAATTAGCATATAATAAATCTTTTTAAATCTTTAACTTTCTCAAAAAATGAAAAATCTCAAATATCTATATTTAACAATGATTCAATCAATTGTTTATCAATGAATGTACTTGATATATTTAAACCATACTAAATTTCTAATCTAGAAAATGCATGTACATGCACAGTCACTCTAAAATCAATAGATAAAATCGAAAAAAGATTGAAACTTGGAACCCTAGTTCCATTATATATTTTTGAAAATAAGAAAATGTCCTTGAAACTGAAATCTTGGTCAAATCAACAAAACAAGATAATTTAGGTAATACCGATAACCTTTCAATGGGGTGCAAATGCACTAATAGATTTCAATTCAAATTTCGTTCGTGCTACAAAAAGGTATAATAGCTTTAAAAGCTTTCTGACTGAAAATTCCAAAGAAAAATTAAATTTAATTGCATTTAAGGTATTTATTTCTAAAGGTTATCGTATTCCCTTGCGGACACTGTCCATATTACAGATAAAGCATTTGAATTATAATCTATTTTACTGCAGCTGAAATATAAACAGTGTTGCTTGCATTAAAGTCGCACGTTTGCCAATATTTAGGTCTTACCTCGTGACGAGGGCCCTGTAATAGGTATATGGCAACTTATGCGGCCCTAACACGGCATATCAATCACAAAGTGAAACTAGATAATCTCATAATCTTGATATCTTATGATGTACACACAAGCAATTGGAACCCAATTAGTATATCTTTTTAAGTAAAGCATGTTAACAACATGCAATCATTTTTATCAATCTCAAATCGCAGAAAAGTTTGAAAAAAACAACAAATAATCTCCAATGTTCCAAATTTGAATATTTTTGAAAAAAAGGAAAAACACTAAAGATATTTTTTCTGTCTAAAATTATTTTGAATGTGTATAAACTTGACACCTTAAAGCTATAAAACTAACGGTGGGAACTGGCGAATATGATATGATTTTGCTATGTGGCTCTATATTAAAACATTTTCCGTAGACTACAATTACATTTGTAGTGTCTTTCTTTCCTATTCTTTTATTGTGTAAAAATACACTTACTCCCAAAATTCTGTAACGGGATCACAAACAGCCGGTTTCTCGGTCGTCATTCCGCTTGTGTTCATTGACACATTGGCTGCAATAGTAGCCAATGAAGATCCAGCTTTGGTAAGATTGGATAATGCCGAGTTCGTAAAGGAGAAGCCAGCTGATTGGTTGCCTGTCTCATTCTGCTTCATCGGATTGGCTGCTTCATAGTGACATTGAGGTGAGTTCCACTCATTTGCACCATGTGACCATGGTAACGTTGAAGTGAAAGAAGAAAATAGATAGTAGAATGCCCATGTCAGAATGATGTTGTATTCACAGTTCAGCAGAAAGACAATGACCGTACAGGCAAACCCGATACCTGCAAAAAATAAAGGAAAACACATCAAAACTGACATAACAAAAATCCTCTTTTCTCGAGAAGATGAATTTATACGTACTACAAAACATTACCGGGAATTTAGATGGAAGGGCCTGACTTTCATAAAGACATGCAAAAAAAAGCTATTATTTTACATACATGTATATTATTATTTTAATTACATATTTTTTTTATTTACATAATAACAGTACAAATAGATCAGTTATATGCCTGATAATCGACTGTCATTCTTGAAATAATCGAACAAAGATTTTCTGCTAAAATGAAAATATTTCAGTAAAATTCGAAAAAAATGGGTTACCGGGTAAGTTTAATATGATAATTTTTGTAGGGTATTGACATCAAAGAAGACATATACATATTCAATCGAATTAGAAAACGGATGTAAATGAACTTTTATAAAGTTGTGTCAGTATGTACCATCAAATTAGGGATCCTTTTTCGGTTTAATGTTGAAATTTCCCATTTTCAATTTTTCATGTGGCGCGACCATTGTGTTACAAAAAACTTGGTTACAAAACCGAGACTTCTCCATTCATCAATGTCACAAAGATAGCTGTAAGTGGCCATTTACCTTAAGTAACGACTACACTAAAATAACGTGGCTCTTTGTCGTCTGTCGACCTTGTTCGCGCCAAGATGACCCGAAACCCATACATGTAGGTTACGGACAAGATTTATGCAAATTAACCAGCTCTGTGATATGTTATGAGAGAAATCATAGCTGTTGTATGTATGATTTATTCGTTTTCTCAAATCTCCCCCCTCTCTCTGAAAAATAATCAACCCTGTACCGCGATGCACATGTAGATGCCTTTTTCATCCAGGAGCCTTTATAGGTATTGAAATAGCGTCTCGATGTATGTGTATGTTTGTTCTTTTTTATGTAATAATTGTTTTGGCAACGAAACTCGTCACCAGAATCATGTTTCTATAGCAAGTATTCGTTTCTAGCTGTAAATTTCGTGTCCTTTTACATTATTCATACGGCCTATTGATTTTTTATCACATGCAGAAATCAAGCAACAATAAAGCCAACTAGGTCATTGACTTCTGATCATGAAGGGTTGTTTTGCTCTTCTAATGCCTTATCTCTTCCCATTCGATATGCCTGAAGAGTATTATACCGTTTTTTTATTTTGAAAATAGAATAATTTAAAACATTTCCGCTTAACTTAGTCCGAAGGAACTCTGATTGAATATATTGCCGCAATAGAGATGATAATCACAGAAATAATGGGAGCTCCTGTCGTAGGATGTAGTCATAACAATATCTAGTGATCCAGAAAAAAACTAGTGCACAACAACGGTGACCACATATGCTTTTAAAACCCTTTGTCAACAAATACTGTTTTTTAGTCTTATTGAATAAAGGATATTTTAAGCAAGTAAACAACATGTAGTCATTTCTTTAATCAAATTTCAGTTCGAATAGAATCCACTTCCATTATATGGTTAATGGGTATAATCGGCCGTATAACCCCCGAACACCCCCTTCCCCTCTTTTTTCCCTCGTAGTCTCTCCTATTTCTACTACATTCGACAAATCGGTAACATGTGCAGAATGGTATGAATGACTCAGAAACAGCTTGCTTATTTTTGTTTTCTTCACCAATCCCAATGAATTGTTTGTTTTTGAGACGGTAAAAATATATTACATTGTATATTTATAAATGAGTTTATTGACAGACTAAATCGAGTGATGAAGCTGTATAACACTTATGAATCATTTTCCACCTAGATCTTGTTATGATGGTAAATGGCGGGGCTAAAGATTTATTACTGGGGCCTCGAATGACCTTAAGCGACAAGAGTTCAAAAATGAGAATGAGTATATATCTACCTGAAACGTAACAATGGATACCTTCCTCTAAATGATTAAAAATGTGTACTAAATGTCTTTAAATCTAGAAAGGGAAAAAGGATTTGTTTCATAGCCGCCCCCCCCCCCCCCTTATTGTTCACCCAATATACGAAATGCTTGAAGACTGTGGACATTATCTTTCATGGTTCTTTGACAACTCACCTTGGAAAAGAGGGCTGATTTTCCAGGTCCCTATTCCGCCCTCTGACATGAACTGACCGAGGGACACCTCCAAAAAGAAGGTGGGTATTCCCCCTAACAATACTGATATAAAATACGGGATCAGGAAAGCACCTGAAATGTAAAAAAAAAATCATCATTAGTGTATGCAATAAAATATGTAATATGAAATGTATATTTGCTGCAAGTATGTCAAAACTAGTTATATTTTTACTGCCAACACCTGTCGCTTTGAATATACATCTACATATAGAAAGCGTGTATTCTAAAAACTCGCACAATACAAACTGTCTCATAAATTTGAATCTTCGGTAAATATTTTTTCCCACAATAATGCGGCATAGTATACGAGTGATGAGGCGACTCGCTCTTAAGTCCCTATTTCTTCTTTACAAGTCTGGAGAAATTTACATGGCCTCTGTAAGGTTCAATGGGATTCTCCGTTGAAATCATGTAAGAAGCTCTCCATAAGCCGCAGTTGAATCTTGAGACATGAAGAGATTTTCAACAAGACTCGGTTGCAGTACCCACAACAAAACAAAGAACCACTCCCAGTCGAAAACAGAGTGGACACGCACAAAAATAGACACGACAGGGACAAGGAACACCCAATACGACATCAAAACATTTAACACAAAAGACTACACTTAAACTAACGAGAACAATGGTCAGTCGGTGCCGACTTAGGACGGTCACCTGCCACGGTAGTAACAAATGGTGTGGTTATCCGGATTACGTGCATAAACTTCACTTCACCGTGGCGTAGGGGATAAAGACGATCAGGATGTTGTCTCCACCAATAGATCAGCAGGGCAGTCCCACAGAGGAACCGTTAAGAGATATTTAATAAATATTTTCATGTAATAAACATAGAGTTCAGCGACAAATAAATAATCATACAAGTATCTGACAAATGGTATATTTGACAGGTATTTTAATTGTTCTTGGGTGATACACAGTCATATTCGCTGTTTACATTTTCCTCACCCATAACTACATTTGTATCCTTTCAGAATAACAGCCATTGTTCTTAAACACTAGTCCGGGCTTTCAAAATAGAAAGCTAAATCCTTGCCTCCTTTGTTAGGTTAAGAATAGAGTTGTGTTATACAAGCGGGTTATTTTAAGATTTAAATATTGATCGTTCGTAAGGTTTTCCGTTTTCATCTGCAAAGGCTAGACTCACTTTCAGTTTTTATATCGAATATTGCGTAATTTATAAAGGTCTCTGGGTTTCTTTTCTCATCTAGTCTTACTATTTTTTATCATTATCTACACACTTCCCGTCTTCTATTAAAGCAAACTTCTACCAGCGATCAGTTACCCAAAAACCTTTCAGAAGGGAAAGTTGAAAAAATAACAATTTTCCCATATATGATAAAAGCGATATTGCAATATATCTGTGTTTGTGTTTTTCACCTACTTTTCTGTTTAGTTTAGTTCTCAATGTGCTTTAATCATTTATGAAAATTTTAAGTACAGTAAAGCCTTTGAAGGTACTGTACATGCCAGAAGGATTCGATAAATCGGTCGAGCGTTACAAAATTTTGAGAGACATTCATAGTGAAAATAATTATGAACCTCACATTATTATTGTATCTAAAATGAAATGGGGAAGTAATTTATATCATTTCTTTCAACACTGAACGATTTTTTCCTTTCATAAACCTTTAGATTTTTGTTAGCAGTGTCGTTATAATGGAATTTAAAGGAGTTAAAAATCTTTTTTATTAACGCGACTTGTACATGGCACGAGTTATGAATGACTTCCCTTTTATCTATTTTCTTTATTTTATTATTATTTTTTTTTTTCATTTTTCATTTTTTTTTGCGGCTGTAATTTTCCATTACGCGTTGGTAATTTTCCATTTGATATCATCAAAAGCGGATTTTAATAGCAGCATTACAAGATGTTTTATTATGCACATCTGATCATATCATATCATTTCAAATCTGATTTCCTTCTTTCAATAGTGCTTTAATGGGTTTGAAGATATTTTGTTTGCCGTTTGAAAAGGGAAATATATTGACGTAAGTATTTGTTTTGTTCGAGATAGCAACACTAAAACCTCCTGATCTATATCACTCCATATTGCCCACACATCAATGATTATCAACTGACCGTTGTATCGACAGACTGACAGACAGACTCTTAGCATCTGTTCAAGTACTTTTATATGCATCACTCCATTGTAAGGAGTGCAAAACACTCCGACTAAAATTTGACTGTGTCGAAAATTTTAAAGTTTTTATACCTCCTCCATTCCTGTAGCAAAGAAACGGAAATCTCCATACGTTTCCTAGACCCACGGAAAATCCTATACAAGCCAGTAGAAAGTCTATCTTGTTTGCCCACACTTCTCTCTTGTGGATTGAATTACCCTTCAGGTTCTCCGACCCACTGGAGGACGTTGCCGTCCCATCATTGGAAAGTGCTTCCGGTTCCGGTCTCCAATCTGGAGCGGACAGGGGCTGTAACTCTGTCTGTTTCTCTGACTCCGTCATTTCTGCGGACAAAATTACAAAATTAACGTTTTAATTTACGGTAAAATATGTATATTGCATTTACAAATGAGTTTATTGACAGCTTTAATCAAGTGATGAATCTGCATACTCAAAGGATATAGTACATGTTTATGAATCATTTGTTTTGTAAAATGTCATATGTTTATTACATTTATTTATTACTGGGGTTTGGGTATATTGTCCTTTAATGACCTCTCTGCATATGATTTAATTTGTGCGAGTTGACATGGGTCCAAATTGAGAATTCAATATTTCTTTACCGCGAATTCTCCATGTAAACAATGTCCCTTGTAAAGTTTATATTTGTTTAATATAGCTACATTGTATATGTAAGTAGAACAGTTGTGAATTCAGGGTTCTGAGTACAAATTCTTAAAGTAGAGCATTGCCATAACATTCACTTAATGCAATTATCCAAATTTCATCAGTCGATGTCCCATTAGTATATTTCGGTCGTTGTGAATAATGGACCCTCAAAATCGATCTTTTCCTCTCAATAAAATCCTGGAAAAGTAGGTAAGTGTTTACATCGCTATGATAAAGCAGACAAAACACGGTTCATATTCAATTACGATGAAGCTGACAGTCTATACTGAATACAAATATTTTTACATAGAATCGATATATTTGTTCAAATGAGAGAATAACGATCGAATGTGTATAAGCAACGTCTGATTTGAAATGGTTAATACAATTTGGTTGTTGTCGAATTGGCTGTAGCAAGGCCAATCCAATTTTTACTTCTGTTTAGCGTCCGTAAGTGCCTACGCTCAAGTTCCAAGCAGTATATGGAGGAAGAAGAAGAAGAAGAAGAAGAAGAAGAAGAAGAAGAAGAAGAAAATTTCAAAAATACTATGATCGTCATGAACATTTCATTTCTTATTTCAAATGAGCGATTTAAAAAAATTAAGTCGGTACATGATACATGTACTTGTTGAATCCTTATTAGTTACTGAAAAACTGATGAGCAAATACCATTGATGTTCCTCTAGAACTTTGGTTTTTTTGGGGGGGGGGTTGTTTTGGTTTTCTGGGGTGTTGGTTGGGTTTTGAGTTGGAGGCGGACTTTGCTTTCTAAGCGAGTACAGAAGGTGCAAGTTGCTCAATTCTTTATCTCAAAGTAAAGTTGTCCCTGTAGTCATGGCGGTGCGAGTAAACAAATAAAGGAGCACCCATCAACTGGCTGAATCAATTGTATCGACTTCCTTTCTCAAATCCATTGCCATATGATTCGATTCTCCTTATTTCCAAAAAAAAAAAACGATGAGATTTAGAGAAAGCCAGAGCTAAACTTGGAGGATATGATCTTTTGGCAAAAATGAGGGGGGGGGGGGTGACTACCCTTCCTTCTGTATTCACAAATTGTTATGCTACTAATTTAAAGTTTGAACAAACTTATTCTTGTTATGGTATTGTATCTGATACATATCGACCTACTTCCAGTGTATTATGACTGATCTCAAAACATAACCCTGTCTCTATTTAGGAATTCTAAAGAATTAATCCAACATTGATCTTCTTAATGTATTCATTGGGCTGTAAGCTGTAGACAAAAAGCCTGATCGGAAAAACACTGAGGAACCAATACAGCATGTCAAAATGTTTCCAAAGGCAAAGGACATTTGAACACTCTGAATAGATAGGTAGTACTTTATTTTGGGAGAAGAATCCACTTCCGGTGCTTTAAAACAGACAAAAAAAGGAAATTATAGACGATTCGACCTACATGTAAATCGATAAAAATCTATCTTCACAACAAACAAAAATTTCGTATCCGTCACATGTCTATTATGCAAATTTCAAGAGAACTTTATCCTCATTTTTAAAATGCATATAGATCTAGATAAGTGTTTTATTCTTCCTCTTTTCAAACTGGTTACCCATTAAAGGTGTGTCAGAAACAGTCCATGCTGTGATTTACATCAACTTCTATGGCAATGCATTGTGTACACAAAAACTCCCAATTTTATGTCAACCTGCCAAATCATTTGTTAATCAAGGATTCTTCAGAGATTTAAAAATTCCCAAATGCACACAATAAGTACATTCATTGCTGGCGTCAGTCGATATTAATCAGTTCATGCGCTGATCTAGAAAAAAAAAATGAAAGGTGGGAGGGTGTTAGTCAGCTCAGCATTCTCTCCAGTTCTTTAAAATAGGACTACAATAGAGTAACGGGGAAAAGAGGACTAGATTTCCTCCAGAATGCCAAAATGCCACCTACTTTTTTCAAATTATTACGTATATTTTTCTCAAAATCATGGTCTAGAACCAACCCCTCCCCCTCCTCCTCGAACAATTTCCAGATCCGCACATACGCTCCTTGTAGAAAGATCTGATCAAAACGGTGCATTAGACTGTGGACTTTGGACTGTTTTGGGAATTATGCAATATTGTCATCGACTGACTAGCTGCACGCATGAACTGATCTTGAACTTGTAATATTTAATCCTGAAATAAATGATTTTAGAAGTACAAATAAAGCGGCTCGTATTATCCTTACAGTACTGTACTCCTGATCTTTTAAAGCCATTCATAATGCCGACTTGCTTGGATAATATCGGCACTTGGGTCACATCCGGTTTAACATCAGCGGTGCTTACGGTCTCACTGGGGTAAATCGCCTTCGCGGAAGCCTGTAATAGGGGAATATAGTTCCTAAGGAATAGAACGCTGGAGCTTTTGAATACAAATAAAGTATGAAAACAACTATTTTTGTGCATAAACTTTATATCATGTTTGAGGAAATTTTATATTCTTTCCAATGAACTATACTTGATACGGAATGAGGCACTATATTTCGTGGAAGGATGCGATATGTATAGGGTAGCATGAGAGCACTGGGTGAAACTGAGAGGTGCTTTTAAAATCGTCCTCAATTTTCAAGGCCAAATTGCTCGAAAGATGCAGCGTGACTTTTTTTGCAGACTTATATGAGAAAAAAGTTTGAAATCTTGACTATGCATGTGTGAAAGCGTTTTTTATTCTTTTTCCTCTGAGCTGAGATATCGGCGATCAAAGTTGACAAGTTACTATAGAAACATATAGGGATTTATTTACCCCAGTGAGACCTTACGTCACATGTGTCATAGAGCATTAGAAATATTTGAAAACAACAGTTATTTAAAATAATGTATTCGGTTCTTAACATATTTTCAGACAGTCTAGCTGAGACAAGATTTTACTGCCTCTTACTTGTACATTTATGCGTATGTTTCCATTTGATTTTTTGTTTGGTTTCTATTGTTTTGGTGTTTTACATGTTTTTTTTTGGTATTTTTGATGCTAGTTATTTAGGTTTTACGAATATGTCCATTACCAGAAGATCAATTGTAGCAAATCATTCTTCGTGTGTCTTATGTTCAATTTTTTGTAGTATAATAAACTATAATTATGTTAAAACACTCTATATCCACGTCAAATTTTCGGCCACTCGGCCTTTATCAAGTGGAAAAGCACGAATAAAGCGGCTTTTATTATTCTATAATTATGTTGACATCAAAAATTCTTTGATACTAGAAAATTGGGATTTTGATACATGTACTTGGAATAGCGACGTCTGGAGGAGTGCAGCATACTAGTGTGTCAACCATTGAAAATAGTTCGCATTATTATCAAAACATTTCCCACAGAAATTCTTTATGGAAAACGATCTCCGGACGACTCTATAGGTTACAGGTTTTACTGATATTTAATTTCATTTTGAAAGAGATATGATCTCTATAATAAGCCCCCTCCCTTGTACTGAAATTCCAAATTCTTCACTAGTACTAGTGATCTGAGATAAAATGATTTCAGATAAAGTAATAAAAACTAAAGAATAACTCGTTCTGATACCAGAGCATTAAAAGTAAACCCCTACTGCTCAGATCTCGTGCATGCCACAGAAACCTTGACTCCTACGTTTTAGCAAGCAGGATCTATTTTGGTTCCACCAAGCACCACAAAACCCCTTTTTAACAGCAATATTACGAGAAAACAGATGTGTAATATACTCCTGATGAAAACCAAAACAGATTCCGCAGTATTATGCAGACAATATCCAAGCGCGGAACTAGAAGAGGGTGGTGGATGGCGGAGGGATCAGGACCCTCATGGAATTTGCCAAAAACCCTTTAGTTACTTTTCCCCGTTTTCAAGTATATTTTGTTTTCTAAACCATAGACAGACCCCCCCCCCTCCCTTGACGGATTGGGTCCCGTGGAAATCAAATTCTACATTCGCCCCTGATGTTTACATCGTAACGTGATGCAAGGGTGCTGACGTCACGGATGTGAGTCTAAGAGCGAAAGCAGAAAGTCATAAAACTGGAGAAATGAAGACAGAAGGAAGATCAACGCCTTCTTTCGAATAGGAATTTTGTAAACAAGTCATATGTTATATCTATCAGCATACTTGAAGGGAACAATTTTGGAGAGCAGAGTGAAACATTAGGCAAATCTTCAAACAGAATAACAGAAATGATACGTTATGTGCGCATGTGCGTAATCAATAATCAACGTCCTTATCTCCAGAAAATAACTCTCTTTACGTCACGAATGAACAAAAAAGTCGGCTACCATGATATTTGTGTACATGATATCACATGCAGATGGGGCGATATGATGGGAACTGATCGCAGGTGTAACCCTATGAGATATTTTGGGATTAATAATATATCAAGTTGCATTGTTGATGATAAAGCGTATATATACTAAACATTTCACATGATTTTTATTCACTCCATTATTAACAAGGAGCATGCATGTCAATGATGTGTTATGAAATTAACTTTGACAATTTGACTGATGCATTACAAACATATTCCTATACACAACAGTAATTTTTATTTTCATAAATGGTAAAGTAGAGTATTCATGTTCCAAAATTAGCCATTTTTTAATTCTGGTGAGACCGTCATGGCTTTCGGCATCCAAGACAAAAACATGTTTTCTTCGTTGCCTTAGATGAAATAGCTTCTTCACAATTTGTTTCTTTATTTTATTTCATTTCATAAAGGGACTTATAAAATGTTGTAACAGTTTAATCAATAAATGTTCCCTTCTTACCCACATTTTCACACCTATCTTTTGTTTGTTTTCAAGTTATGTTTATCCTTTGTTGTTATTTATAAAAATTGTTTGTTTGTTTCTTAAATTTTTTTTCCTATTTTACTGCCTCTTACTTGTACATTTATTTTTTTTTATTTGCATTACAATTTTTTTGTCTCGAAATTATATAGAAGGTGCTTTAAGGTGACAAATATTTGAGAGAAACATTAGGAGATGCACCTATTATCAAATTCCCTCTTAAAACTGTCATAGCAACCCAAATCATGTGAAGCACGTCTTCCATTATCCCAAAAGCGAACGTGAGATCACACGAACTGTCTTTCGTACGAAAAGTGAAAGCAGAGATGATCCCCAAATTACGTCATTCCTATATCTATGATAAAAGTCACCTTCATTTGACCGAGATATTGTCACCAAATAAACAATACTGGTGTTTTTACTACTTAGTTACCTATAATATTGAACCAAAGGTAGACTTAGAGCATATTTGTGGGCTTTGATGAGTTTTAAGGTATTTGAATTTGCAAAATACACTGTACGTAAGGCTAACTATTTTGACAAGAACATATATCAGTAATTCAGATTGACGTCACAAAATCATGATACAAACAAATGTACTCACAAAAAGACGCAAACAAATCGAGTTAGCTTCGAACGCACAGACAAAGGTATACAAAGAAAACTTGCATGGATGAATTCAAAGACGGACAAACAAAGGTGCGTGAAAATTTGCCTGTAGACCAATTATCAAAGGACAAACCTCGATGAACAAAGCACATGAAAATCATAAGGACCCACAAAAACACTATTGTAAACCAAGAAATACACAATGACAAGCAAACAAACAAACCAAGATACACAAAGATATACAAACCAATAAGCACAGACACGTAAACACTGAAACTATAAACTAATTATGTGTATAAAAATTTTATAACTGTATAAAATTTTAAAGGTACCGAGAGAAATTTACATATACGAAGGAACACTAAGAACATGAAGAATATTTGCGGTATGCAAAATACGTGATACAAATGTAATCCGGATTGCGTGCGCATGACCCTCCAACTCGCTAGGTACATCCTCTGCGTAAACAGTGTTATCTGCCACAGACAAGTGAACGTTTTTGTTACAGACACACATATAAAACAGATGAGGCCGCTCACTGTACAGCAAAATGATACAGCAGATGCATTTATTTAGATTAGATAGCTCGACTTGAATCACTTCCCTCCACAGGTATAAAATTTTCCTTGATTACGTAACATCAATATTTCTTATTTTATCAAGTTTTTGAAGAACAAGCATATTGATTGAATTTTTAAATCGCACTACTTTCTGTATCGGAAGGAATAAAATATGTTTTTTTATGCAGCAAATTCTTCTTCAATAAATTACTGCATATTGATAACAATTACGTATTTAAAACCAGGGCGTTTTAAAATTCACTGCAAATTGATCCAGCGTGCTCTGCAGGCCACTTATAACAGAAAATGCGGTTCCCGCGTCATCTTGCACATTGTACAGTGTGTGCAGCTGCTAGCTGCTGGAAATCCTTGCTCGTTGGGTGCAAGAGGAAAATTAAGAAAAGGAAATTCACAAAAATGGCAGAAACCCCACATTCAATCACCCCCCCCCCCCCTCCAAAGAAATGGAGAGAAATCCACCCCCATATAGATATATAAATGCAAAGTTGACCAAACGCCAAAGGGAATCTGCATCTTTTAATACAAAAAAGATCATATATGTAGTGGCGACATCTAGATTGGCACTGATAAAAGAGCACCGCAGCAATCTCGATAAGTGCATATTGATCAAGGCATGTGCTATTTTTTTATTCTTCGATTTCACAATCGATATGAAAAGGTCAATAATGGTTCACTTGATGTATTTTAGGCTAGTTTCGCATTTCATTTTGTATTTGAATCATATCAGTTTAATTATAAACTACATGTAGTATCTACAAAAGCCGAAAGGTGTATTTTTATTCGGATATTTCTTTTCTTCTAAAATTAAAATTAATGATAATTGATATTTACAGTGCTAATTCGGAATTTGACATCATATATTAAGTGTCTTTATTTCAATTAATATGGTACCATAAACATAAAATTATAAGTTTTAGTCTTTCGGCCTAAGACTAAAATATACTTATGCTGCACTCTCTTCGCGCGCTTCGTACATCATAGTAAAGAAGGAAGGAAGTGGCCGCATTATCGTATGAAGCACACTACATTCCCCCAGTTTAATTTCCTCAATAGGGTTATACATAAATGCGTCTATATACCCTCACATCGTTGAGCATGCATGTAAATTTTCCAGTAAAATGGAGTATGATACCACAATATTTAAATCAAATAGTCTTACTTTTTGCAGATCGGTAAAAACAAATCAAAATTAAAAAAAAAAAAAAAAAAAACGAATTCAAAATGAAATAAGCACATCGTCTAACCATGAATATTCATGATGCGAAGATGCATATCATTTACATAATATTAGAGTACGAAGACATTAACATTTTTTCCATGCTGATATTGAACTTGGTGGAGCGATATGGAAAATTACCAATGGCAGGCCACGCTCCATGTCTGTATGAATATCTATAGTAAAAATAGATATCGATTGCCGCAAGCAACATTTTTGTGTAATTTTACATAAATATGACTTTTTCATTCTTTTAGATATATTCTTCAATATTCAAAACGTACCTCTACTAGTTGAAAAGGTCCCTATACTTCGTAAAACCGTAGCACGCACACACGCGACCAAGCGCCTCTTGAACGACTAGTAAATCGTTATAAAGCCGGTGCGCGTAGTAAAATATATGTGATCACGTGATCTTTCATTCATTGTTACATTTTGAAAGCATGCCCTTGTCGATAGAAAGAATCGAATGCTTTAGAAGTTTAAATCACCAGTAAACGTATCCATTGATACAGGTCCAGATTTTAAAATGTTTTATTTACATTTTGAAGAACTTTAACATTTGAATTCCGTTGCTAGGTTACGTAAAAGAATTTACACCTCTATGGAAAATTTTTCAGGAAAGGTAACTGTATCACAGATTCTTTTTTTTTTTTTTGGAGAGAGAGAAAATTTAAGGTATTCATAGAATGTCGCAAAAAAAGGCAGGTTGTCAATTTGATACAGCGAGCTGCGGGCGATACAATTTATAATTAGAAAATTTACATATATACTGTCTAGTTAGTGCATCAGAAAGCTAGAAAACGGACGTATAAATTACATGCTTAAGTTGTCTGTCAGACAGTATAAGATTTCAATTCACCATACACATTACGAAAAACGGTGATATAAAGGGCGGGAGGGCACCCCTCCCCCCTGCTAGGGGTTGGATCACAAGGATTTTATTTTACAAAATCTACCATGCGTTGATTGAATTTTAATTTCATACCATAAGTTTTAACCCCCAATAAATGAACAAACCAGAGTAATACTCAATTGAAGCTGGCTGGAAATAAAATGACTTTCACTGATTTTCAATGTGAATTTATATACTTATATATTTCACTAATATAGTCGTGAAAGTTCCTTAGATAAGTAACGTCCTCTATCACAAAAGAGCAAAAGATAATACAATATTGAACTTTGAAAATACGTGCAGTCGAATTGGTAAAGTTCAAAGTTCAGTCTTCCTCAAATATCTTGAGATTCCACAATGATACCATTTAAATCCCTTCTTTTAATTGCAGTCATATTTTTAGACATTGTTTTAAAGTCTTCGCGATTTTTGAAATAAAAATCTTACATGTTTAATAGACTAGAACGAATTCATGCAAATATAATATCTCGTTCAGGGTAAAGTACAGCTGTATCCGTGTGTATACTGGGTTTTCTTTTCTATAACAATGACAAGTACGTGTTGATATTTTAAAAGATCATAGAATGATCGATTTTGACGACTTCGTTCATACCAAAATCATGCATTTGACCTCAGTAAATTAATTATTTTTGTCACAAAATGTTCACTGTATTAAAGCAGAAATTCAAGTTAGGTATACGAAACATTTCCCTTTCTTTTCTTTTTCTTTCTTTATTTGTTTTGTTGCTTGTTTTTTGCAATTGTGAAAATATATACACTTCAAGATGAACAACTCTTACATTAAGATTTTTTTCTCAATACATTAATTTCCTAAATATATTTTAATCTTTTAATGTCTAGATATACATGAATGCAGTATAATTTTCATATATTCTCACCTTTCTTTCAATCTGAAGTCCTTAATTTTGAATACATACGAAACAGAGTGGGCGAACAAAATCTTAAAATTAGGATGAAAGGAACAACTAATTTATGCAAGATCATGCAACATCTAATGCTGTCATAGTTTCCTCTTACGGGTCAGGTCACAAGGTCAAATGTTTACATATATAAGGAGAATTAACGATTCGAAGTTGCACGAGGACGGGTTACAATTAACATCGTAAATTCTTCAATATCTATGAGTACGGGTGGAAGCTTGAAAGTTCGAAAATGTTCAATCTTTTTTTTCAGAGGGAGGGAAGGGGAGGGGTTCAAAGTCATGAGGAAGACTGAAGTTTCACAAAACGAGAGTCCCAAAAAGCACTACAGACACACAGATATTGTTACAAGTTAAGGACACATGTTCTCTCCATATTTTATGTTGTATTGCTATACATGTATGTTATGGTTATTCATCAAGGATGTAGAATACAGCGCCTGAACTTTGTATCCGATGGTGTAAAGAGACAGAAAGATGAGTTTTATCAAAACAAAGAAAACACTTTTCACGAGAGAGAGAGAGAGAGAGAGAGAGAGAGAGAGAGAGTTGCACTCCCTGCTTTGTAGGCTCTTAAAAATAAGCAGAGTTACTCCTCTTTCCTTTTAGTCATATATATATATATATATATTTCTTTTAAAATTTCATTTCATATTGAGTTTTATATTAGGTTGACATAGACTTGAAATCATTAGTCATCTTTGCATCACTCAAAGAGTCGATTGCCATAATCTCTACCCCAATTTTGTTGAATCCCAAGCTTAAAGCTTTTATTTGTTTTCAAACCAATCAATTTTCAAGGGACCTTTTACATCCATAAGTACTAGTACATCATGAAAGATTAGTCCATTTTTATTCTTACTTGTTAGACCGAGAACAGGACAAACGTTTTTGTCAAGAGTGAAACACGAACATATAAAAAGTGGGAGAATTAAAAAGGAAACGAACTTTATTTTTTTCAGCACATCCCTTGCATTTTTTGGCTTTACCAACATTTTTGCTATGTCCACACCAAAATTAGCACATTTTTTTTTATTTCATTTTGTGCATTATTCATTTTTGAAATACACAAGACTTAGTGATAAAATTTTTATTATATCTTTGATAATGTTTTTCCATCAAAAATGCAGTGATAAAAAACTACTCACCTTCTATTTCATAATGAACTTTTTTGATATTCTGAATTTCTTTACTTATAACATCCATTGCGCTATATCATTAGTGTAGCTTCTGTGTGTACATGCGAAGTACCCAATATAAATAATGACTGCGTTCTAAATAACAACATGTGATGGTAGGTGAAAAACACATGCCGAGGAATAAGATATTTTGTTTACATCCGACTTTCACCTTGCCCTTGACATACATTTTTTGTCTCTATGTTGCTTTCTTTATCATTGAGGAGCGAGCTGTCACAACAAATTTATTTATTTTCCCTCGTTGTATAATATCGCTCATCGATTGGATGGTTGAAGTCACGTGACAACACCTACATCATTCCTGCTAGAATGACGTCAGTGAGTGTAAGCAGACTTAGAGAGTAGAAGAGGGCGTTGGACGAGTGGACAGGTACATTGTGCCCCTTTCTCGCCCGTCTCATTTACGTGGCATATACAAAACATGAAAAGTATTTTAAATTGGAGGTGAGGTTAGTTCCACTCAAGAATAGCCATTGAAAGAGGTGATTGACCAAATTTTACATAATTATAGATTGGCATCATCATCTAAAAGGGACATCTTCTAAAAGCTCTTTATTTCTCTAAATGTAGTATGGAGGAATAATGAATTGCATGGAACAGATAGAATTTCTTCGGATAAAAAGTGGCGACATCTACAGAAACTTGTATTTACCATGTTCATTATCTCTTGTAAAATATATATGTGTTAATTTGCAAAGTAATTCAAAATTCTTTATATCAGCAAGATATTTAAACTACTTTAAAATTGATATGTAACAATTTTTTTGGATTAAAATAATGATATATACCTGTACCAGAAAACCGAATAGGAATTATGAGGATGTACAACTGAAGGGAAAATGGGCTTTACATTAATTTCAAAACAATCGCTACATGTATTTAGTCATTAGATTTAGAGCTTCAGTCAAATTATTAGCCGTCCAAAATGAATAAATAGATGAATAAACGAATGAATGAATGGATAGCCTAAACATAGATAAATAAGTAAAATAATGATAAAAAATGAAACAAGTTTATTCATCTCACGAGAAAACGTGCTGTAATACACTTGAATGCAAAATAAACCTGTCCGTTTAAAGCTTGTCATTCAAAAAGTGAATTATGCTTAATTAACCATTTTCAATGTTAACCCCATCCATTATAGATGAAAGAAGAATACTTTTACAAGTTCAGACTGCAGCAGTGACAACAGCAAATCGACTTGTAATTAATTTTCGACCATCCAATGGTGATTTTCCTAACCCGCCCCCACCACACTCACAGAAAAAAAGGAAGAAAAAAAGAAAATTAATAATAAAAGGTTTGAATACATTGATCGATTTGAAAGTCTATGTAACATACATGTAAATAGTGGTTCAATTTTCATGAAATAATTCTGTTTAATACAAATGTAAAGATTTAGTATAGTATATCATTAATTGAAAAGTATAGGAGAGAATGTAAGTTTCAGAGATACGATTATCTGTTTCATACATGTACTTCAAATGTATGATAATACATGAAAAATCTCCGTGTTTGAGAGAGAGAGAGAGAGAGAGAGAGAGAGAGAGAGAGAGAGAGAGAGATGAATCTCTTGCCTTATTTTTAAAATTGATTGGCTTGAATAACCAGTCTGCTCTGGATGTAGCCTGTGTATGAGGGGATACCATGCGCTGAATACATTGTACAAAATGTTCGAGTTCAGTTTGTTTATTGTGTTGAGAAGGCGGAAAGCGGAATGCTCATAATAAAATGTTTGAATACATTGGTCAATTTGACAGTTTATAGTTTATAGTTTATTGGAACATTGAAACATATAGTTCACAGTATATGTAACATTCATGAAAAATAGTGCAATTGAAGGTGATTCAATTTTCGAGAAATAATTCTATGTAACCATGGTAAGTGAAAAGATAACTTAAAAAGGCATTGGAAAGTATTCCACGGGAGCGTATGAGATAATCGAAGATGCAAAAAAAAGGAGCTCAGGAAAAGAGGAGGAAGGGTTGGTGGAATGATTCTCCAAGAAGAAACGTTTGAAAATTATATTCGGCCTACACTTTTCGCGTTATTTTCATCAGATTGCTATATATTGTGTTTCATAAATTTTAACGTGAAACTGTACTCATCATAATCGATCTAGAGATGATAAATTAAATGCGGAGATCGTACATTTATAAATTTAATGAAAAAAAAAATCGAAACCATAGTACATATTACTTGAGAGTTATCTTTCTTAGTTCACCGGTGTGGAAAACCCAAGACTTCCTATTTTCTCTTTCCATTTTCACTTGCGAAGGAGATAGAACCCTATGGTATACTTGTATTTTGATATTATTAGTATAATTATATTCTTTATATTATCATATCCTTTATTCTCTAATATTCAATATATATATATAGTACCATTTAAAATGTACTTTCGTTTTTGGTGGGAGGGGCAAAAGTGACATGTATAATGGTGATTGTCCTATTGTGTGACGCGGAATCAAAATATAATTAAGTTTGACCACATGCAATTTCGAGATATATAGAGGCAGTGCTAAGAGGTTGGAAATAAAGATTGATAAGGAACAGGGGGAGGAGATGTTCTTTGCATACTTGTATAATTCTGCTTCTTGATCTTCTAATTTGTGTGTTGCCATGTGTGGTCATGTGTGCTTTGTGTTCAGTCATCCCATGTCGCTACAAAGAAATGACGCGGCCAGGATTACATGTAACACAATGCAGTCATATGTATGGTCAGACAGAGATGGTGAAATGTTCTTAATGACATATACTGATCTTCAATGAACATACACATGAAAAATCAATGTATTCTTTTTATTTTCATTACAGAGAGAAAGCTATGTCAAGCACAGGGAATCAGACCAGTGGTCACATCTTTGGGGGATTCAGGTTTGTATTATATGGGACATTATTATTATATTAATATATAATATTATATCATAACTTCATAAGTTATTTAACCAAATTTACAAGTAGTTTTAACGAATTATGTTGTTGCCCTATTCATCAAGAAAAATTACTATGCATGTATATGTTTTTATTTATGTTAACTTTCTTATTATTTATTTGTACATATGTATATAATACAGGACCACAATGTAAACTAGTCCCAAGACTAATTGTGTTTATCCTGTTAAAATAAAGGAAATTATTATTATTATTATTATTATCAATTTGAAATTATCTACGAAAATCAAAATAACATTAAAGGTAGATTTTGAAAATTCCTCTATTTGTTTTGAGTATCTAAAATTGCAATTTCCTATTTCAGTAAGTTAACAACAGTTGAAAAGCAATGGCAAATACAGCTTCCGAAAGAAATCAACGAGGTTCTTGAGATTCTCGCCAAACTTCAGGAATATTCCTCCTCGTCAAAGAAAGACTATTCAGCATCTGAGGATAGACTTGTAATTGATTCGAAATGTCAATATGAAAATTACGTAGATCGAGCCATAGAACTAGTGGGGAAAATTCAAGGAAGAGTAAAGGACCTATTAACAACATCTCTTACAGTTTTGTCCGTGGATGACCTTCAAAAACCATGGAAAAAATTAGGGGAGGGACATTTTGGACAAGTGTATGAAGCCGTGTTCAGGGGATCTAGAGTTGCAGTAAAGCTGTTTAAAAAGCAAGCCCAGGAACAGATCATAGAATCTAATCTCCTGCGAATTATTAGTCACGAAAATATTATTGCATACAGAGGATTTGGTTATATAGACTCACGTTTGCAAGAAGAAAGACTTCTACATCGAGAAAGCTCTGAGATAATGGCATTAAGGGAGCAAGAATTCATTGATTCCGGGAAAAGTTCCGGTTCTGAAGGATCAAGGGACTCCATTCCTGATGAGTATCCAAAAATGTTCTTCGTTATGGAGTTTATAGAAAAAGACCTTTTTCGTTATATTTTGGATATGGAGACCCACGAGCAACATGGTTTGTCCAGTGCAAGGACATGGGACATTGGAAAACAACTCTCTGGAGCTTTGAGTTATTTACACTCCCTTGGTATTGCCCATAGAGATCTGAAACCAGATAATATTCTTGTCAAATCAAGTCCTAATCAGCTTCTGGTCAAAATTGCAGATTTTGGATTAGCATGGGAGGATGTCCGCTTCAATATTAATCCTGCAAAATACGGTTCTGCACTGTCTGGGAGTTCAGGGGTTCTAATGAACATACGATGGGGGCCACCAGAATTCAATGTTGGTGATGGCACGAGAAGTTTTGAAGACTTCAAGAAAGGAGATGTATATGGGCTTGGAATAATACTCCTGTTTACAAAGTCTGGGGTGAAGCCCTTTGAAGACATCGCAACAGAGTCTTTGTCAAATGTTCTTACATCGTCGAATTACAGAGACGAAGCACTTCCATTGAAAGTAAATGACTTGAAAACTGGACCACTGAAAGACGCGATAGAAAGCTGCTTGCAGCCTATACCGAATGAGAGAAAATCTGTAGATCAAGTTTATGAGGATTACTTCGCTGGTGAAAATCCATACAAAGAAATTAGTAAAGAAGGAGAGATGTTTTCGTGTGGATTCATGACACACACTGACATATTTGTTGCTGATTCATGTACTAGAGAAGACGCATCTCAGGTGGGATTTTACTCCTCTGGAATTCGTCCAACGGGATACAACCACGATGACCTTAAATGTCCAATCATAATAGAAGGTGCACCCCATAAGGACAGAGAACCGGACTGGTTGAGAGAAGAGCAATACATACCGAACTATCAGGAATTTAAAGATCAGGCTAGGAAAGGAACCATAGATAACAATCCTACAGTGGCTCTGAAAAGGATAGTATTGTCCAGACCTGGCGAAGAGGAGGAAACGCAACGGATCCAAATGTCTTTCAAGCAATCTGAATATGTACATCATAGAGCAATGAGAAAAATATGGATGTCATTGAGTGCTGCAGAGAAAAACAAGGAAATTCCCAACAAAGGCGAAGTCCATCCATATTTTAGTAATACTTTTGGGTTGCATGTGGCTGTTCTGACGAAGGAAGCGCATGGTGAACCACAGAATTTCATATTTCCTCAGCGTGCCATGAGAGCGGGAATGTCTGCCCCTGGAGCATTCACATGTGGAGCAGTCGAAAGCGCATCAACTCCAGATATCTTCATAATTGATGAAGACATCGACCAAAATAATGTAGACGAGGACGATGAATGGAAGCGGTCAAAGTTTTATGTAGACCTAGTGAATACTGCCGCCAGAGGGTTGAGGGAAGAGTTGGGGATTGAGTTGACTGGTAAGGATTTAGAAGCCATTTGCCTCACTACTATCTATCTAAAGGTAGACACACACGAATGGGGGTTATGTGGATTCGTGGACTTGAGCGATCCAAGGGTAAAACTTGAGAATCAATTAAGTGCACAGAACATTCGAGATATGTTCACAAGTGGACCAAAAGACAAATTTGAACATAACCTTCTGAACTTCACCAGGTTTGAACTTGAGAACATGGTTGACTTTGTTTCAAAGAATCATGAGAAGTTTGCTAGCTCAGCAAAGCTAGTTGTTGTTAAGGTTCTACAAGCATTCTTTGGATGGTCAAACGTGCAGCGAGAATTTGATCTCAATAAGTAATAGTTAAATGTAAAGCTATCTTACTACAATTGTTTTCAAATAGCTTACTGCAATTGTATATGAACACATACTATTCTTTATATTTGCATAAGATGAGTAGAGTAAATTTGTTCAGAATTTTCATCAAATTTGTCCAGAAATTTTTATCTGAATTTTCTTGAAAAGACCTATTAATGTATGTTTTTTTGAAGGAGAATCCCAATTGCAATAATTGCACTCTCAGTAAGTGAAGTGAAGAAAAAACAAATTCGAGATAGGTTGTACTGTAGATTGATAATTTTGAAATGCAATAATATTATGCTAAATATGTAGGCTTGCCATAAATAATAATAAAAGCTCTTGTTTCTTTAGACGCACTATTGACGAGTAATCTCAGATCTCACATAAAACACTTAAAGTATCCGAAACACGTGTCTAGTTCAACAAAATTGGTACTATAGAACATATATTTCAATATTGACAACTGAAAAAACGAAGGTTGTGACTCTAAGACAATTAAGTAGCAAATAAAGTACGAAATATGAATACAGTAAATTATTAAATACGAATGCAATATGTAAGACAATAGAGGAAGAAGAAACTTACCACTTGTTTGGTCTTTGGGCTAAACCATTTATGTAAAAAGAAGGGAGGAGATCTCCAACAAGACCCCGTTGCAGCATCAATAGTAAAACACCAAAACACCCGATGCAAAAACACAAAAGACGAGTACAGCACGAGACGGAAAAGAGAACCATTTCTAAACTCGAAACAGAGTTGCTGATAAAGTGAGACAAAAGTCTCATACTTCTGTGTAAATGACAAATATGGACAATGACCTTATCCCAATACACTGTACAAAATCGATAATTCAGGAAATCACAAACCAAATGAGTTAAAGAAGATCCCGACGATAATCTCAACAGCACTCACAATAGAGCACAAAAATAAACATCGACGGACCCCTAGCAAGCTAGAGGTGGGACCAGGTGCCCGGGAGGAGTAAGCATCCCCTGTTTGCTAGCCGCACCCGCCGTCGATGTTAATGAAGCATGGAAATAAAAATATATAAAATTCATGCAGTGTCTGACGTTATGTCTATATAGAAAGTGCTATGGCGACAATGTCAGGGAAGTATATTCAAAACACTTACTGTCAAACCCCTCGCGGGGAACTTTTTTACGAGCTCCACACGTCAAAGGGCATAAGTGTGACACAAATGAGTTAAAGAAGATCCCGACGATAATCTCAACAGCACTCACAATAGAGCACAAAAATAAACATCGACGGACCCCTAGCAAGCTAGAGGTGGGACCAGGTGCCCGGGAGGAGTAAACATCCCCTGTTTGCTAGCCGCACCCGCCGTCGATGTTAATGAAGCATGGAAATAAAAATATATAAAATTCATGCAGTGTCTGACGTTATGTCTATATAGAAAGTGCTATGGCGACAATGTCAGGGAAGTATATTCAAAACACTTACTGTCAAACCCCTCGCGGGGAACTTTTTTACGAGCTCCACACGGCAAAGGGCATAAGTGTGACACAAATGAGTTAAAGAAGATCCCGACGATAATCTCAACAGCACTCACAATAGAGCACAAAAATAAACATCGACGGACCCCTAGCAAGCTAGAGGTGGGACATACGAAATCAAGAGGAACCAAAGCAAATAAACAAAAAACCTCCTCCACATGAAAAGAAGCGAACCCCCAATTAAGACGTTAGGAGTGAGACCAGGTGCCCAGGAAGAGTCTGCATCTCCTGCTTGCATGCAACACCCGCCGCTTCAATTCGGCTACTTCCATTTCGGAAGATATAAGTATAGTCTGTGGTTGGATGGTTCAAATGGTCTTGGACAGAATATCATTCACCATTCTGGACAATGGGGCATGATAGTGTATGACGAGTTCCCCGTATCGACCGTAGAACTTCCTCAGTGACTATGTTAGTCGATCACAAACGTATCCCTGACTGAGAAGCTTATCTGAAAGACGCCTAGCTCTCAGAACAGAATCTTATATTTGCTACTTGCTCTGCTTGCATAACGTATCAGTTAGGATATAAATACGCCATAAGCAGGCGATGAAGGGATGTTGCTACTCAGAAAAAGGAAAATTGTGATGCTTCAAGTCGTCATGTTTGTCATAGAGTGAGGTGTTCATGTGACCATCAGTGTCATAGGACAGCATTATGTCCAAGTATGATGCTGAATTATTTGTTTCTGTAGATTCTTTGACTTCAAGCTCCGACCGATAGATTCTGTTAAGGTAATCCGTTAAACGTCTCCAAATTTAAGAACACATAATTTGCAGCATGGACCAGACATGCACGTTTCGGTTACTTAACCCTCGTCAGTGATCCTCAATCTAGATAATGTAATATGGCCAAGGAGTGTGAAAGTTATGTCAAAAATTGTACCGAAAGACGTAGCAGGATGAGTGGGATATGATGCTATAGGACCCACGTTTTAGAAATTTCAAGAACTTTTGATAACAAAGATTTTAGAATGCGTTGAGGAAACGATCAACCGAAGTTGATCGAACTTGGCTACATGTGCCCTCGGGGACTCCTGTTCCATCAGCAGTGACACTCACCAAGCGGTACAAATGATACACATCTTCAAATTCAATAGCATCATTTAAGAAGAAAGAAAATGAAAGAAGAAAATCTCTAGCAAGACATTGCATTTACCACAGGAAAACTAAACGCACTACAAATGTGCAATGAACAGATAGCACAATAAAAGATACCCACAAATGTGGAGAGAATACGAAAAATACACGTAGAACAATTCAGACAATTCTAAATGATGAAAATCCATGTTAGCAAGTTTGTTCGTAGTTTCCGTAGATAAACATAAAAACATTAACCATGCATTTTATTTGCGGAACATTATATATCTTTGTAATTGTAAATCATTCATGTCATGTTGCCTTAGCCATACATTGTTTGAAAAAGAATGATGACAGTTTAATATAGAATAATTGCTTTTACAACAAGGTGTATTTAAGGATTTGAATTTTATCAGACATTTTGAATAGTTCAATATTTTTTCGTAACTGTGTCAGAAGTGAAGTATGTTATGTGACATTGATTGTTTGTCCTTTTGGGAGATAATCTATCAGCAAAATACCTTCTGCAACCAAGAAAACTGAGGCTCACAACATATCAATCAGCCCTCGTATCAAGAGGTAATTAAAGACAAATGAGATTTCAAGAAATAAATTACTTTCAAAGGTTATGGCATTTCAAGAAAATTTCAGAAATGCACCTTTCCTAATGCGATTGTCGTGAGAGATGTCCCTATGTTTGTTGCAATTCTGTGAGGGTGTAGTCCGATGTGATCTCTGCAACATCTTCAATTTGGAGATTTTTCCTTACTCTTCTTATGAATAGATTTTATTTCGAAAAATATTCATCACATGTATGTTGTAAAAAATTATACAAATTAAGATTTAAATAAATGTCATTTTGGAAATCTTTTTATTCTTTAAAACGAATAAGGAAAGGTACACTTTTAAGTTTAAACATATACAAGATCCTTGTAACAAAACTAATAAAAAACTAAAAAAAATGTAATGTATAAGCCACAAATGTAGATATTGAAATGTACATGAAATTTAAGGTGAATTTTTTCAAATTCACTTTTCTTCATCAGTCTTCATGTATAAATTTCACTCATTAACCTTGAAAATTTCCTATTCATTACTATTTTTGTTTTTGCCTCATCTCCCCATTGATTTTCAGAATACATGCGTATCTGAAGTTTGGAACTTTTTTGTAAATAGGCCAGTTAAAAGAAAATACATATGATTATAATACCATACTAAATGTACGAATGAGACAAAAGCTGTATCCAGTGAAGAGGACGGTGTGTAATTGCATGAGACAAGAAAATATATTAGCATAAAGCAAACATTAGATTATGATCCAACAAATGAAAAAAAAAAAAAAAAAAACACGCAACAAAAAACCCCCAAAACGAGTACACATACGAAGTAAAATCAATTATCACAGTTTTCTAGATACATAAATTATATGGCACCGGTGTGATCACAGTCATTAAGATTCATGTGTTACAATATAAAGGCACATATTAAGTAACATAGTTTTCCATGCAGAATAGAACAAAGGCATTGTAATCTCATCTTAAGAAATTGCAGATGTCTGAAGAGAATTGAATTGAAAGGATATGTTTGATAATTCCTTGTTAATTATTTTTCACTGGTGGAGAATTGATGACGGCATTTCCAAACACTGCTACAACGGAGACGATGATTAAAATAACATATAAAACAAAGAAAATTCTGTCCAAAACCAAGGCAACTTGTATCCATTCTTGAGTAATACAGTCATTTTCCTCTTTCTGTATTCTCTTCTCCTCTAGTCTTTGGAGGTAGTTTTTGATCTCTTTCACTTCACGCTCTACTAATGTTGCAATACGAACACTCTCTTTTACCTCCTCCTGAGTGTAATGTTCGGAGAGTAGAGGACACGATGTATCTTGCTTTTGATGAGCTATATCACCATTTTCTTGCCTACATTCTATCTTTCTTAGCAGGTTGTCGGGTTTTCTTATTTTCCTTTTTGCTTTTGTGACACAAAGAACATGAGCCAGAAAGCCTAACATAATCTAAAAATGAAATAACGTAAAGAAGTTAATGAGGTTATGCATATTTCAAACATTTTTCTACTGTTTGCGTCGACATGGAATTGGAAATATAATTTAAAGACACAATGGTATATATAAATCATGCTTAAATAAATCAAACTTTTACCATCATGTATTCTATGGACATAATTCATGCACTGTATGTGCGAGTTCATGTCAACGAGTAATATCTCGAGATCGCCTTTAATGCTCAAGACTGAAATAGATGGTCTCCAAATTTCTCTAATTTTTCTAAAAGTGACTTAAAATATTATGTTAAAGAGCTAGCTAGGAACAGCTAGAGCTATTCATTGAGTGAAATACTCTTTATGTTCAGAATAATTTGTCAAATTAATTCGGAGAGAATGTACAAATATATTTCAAATCAGAGAAAATAAGTACATTCTTTCAAGTTAAATGCAACTGTTTTGCCACCATACATTCCTCATTTATTATATCTATTTACCTTTCTTACTATTGATGGGACACGAGTCACATAGCCATGGTACGAAAGATTGACAACCAAGACACATAGAAATGTTGACACAGTGATCAAAATCATGTTCAGACAATAGTATACCCCTACAATAGAAAATATATGACTGTTGAAATTTCCAATCATTATATCTAACTGACTCAATATAGCATAATCTTTCTTGAAAAGTCCCCTTTGAATAAAAACAAAAGTGATCAAGTAAAGAAAAATAAGGTTTCCTACTCAGCTGCCCTCAGAAAAGGTATTTCTAAAGAAAGAAAATGAAGTGTTCCTATCGGTTAACTTTTTGAACAGCATTTCAAACCAATTTAAATACACAAGATACATGTTTCGGACAGATTATAAGTCAATCCTCATCAGTGGTACTTCAAGCTAAATTAATTTTCAGACACAAATTTATTACGTTTAACATTTGGTAGCACCCTACGATTTGATTTTTTTGAATTTTTGTAAAGAGTGCGTGTCTCCAAATTTCCTGTAGGGAATAAAAGTGAATAGAAATACTCTTACCTATCAATGGTATTGTTGAAGCTGCTTTTGGCGTGGACTCGGACAGTAAAAGCAGCAATACGAAGAAAGCGACAAATATATTCATCCCTGTGAGGAAAACAGATAAAGCTTTGAAAACAAAAACACAATTAATGTTAAACGTTTTTAATTTCAATAGCATTATTTAAGAACAGACAAATTTGCAGCATGGACCTGACATGCAAGTTTCGGGTACTTAACCCTCGTCAGTGTTCCTCAATCGAAACAATGTAATATGGCCAAAAAGTGTGAAAGTTATTATGTTCAAAAATGTACCGAAAGACGTAGAAGGATGGATGGGATATGATGCTATATGACTGACTTTTCAGAAATTTTGATAACAGAAATTTTCGAATGCGTTGAAGAAACGATCAACCGAAGTTGATCGAACTTGGCTACAAGTGCCCTTTAACATTTCGAATTAACAAATTTCGACGCAACCGTACACGATAATACTCAAAAGGGAAGATGTAGAATCATTTCTAGTGCATGGACATTGAATATCCATTTGATTAAGATTTCTTTCCTGTTTTTAATACCAATAATAATATTATGCTCAATTTAGAGTTTGAGTTTGTTGATGTTCTTTTAGTCAGTGCCTTTACTGGAAATTGTATTATGTATGTCTTGTTTGTTCCCTGATATGTTGATAGTAGTCTACCTATTGATCTTGGAATGTTGATACGTTGAAAATTTTGAATTCAATACATTAATACAATCTTTACAACTTACATGTTATTTTTCAAAATAATGAAATTGCCTTCTCAATTATATGTTAAGTCTTCATTTAAAACGATAAAGAAGAATGTGTAAGAAGAACGTTACATAAATGTTGTAAGAGATGGATAACAGACTCAATAATACCCAATATCATTTTAGCTGGCGATCCGAAGGGTATCCAAAACAGTACCAGTGTCAGTGAAGATAAAAGCATACATGGTAAGATCAGGATATATCCATAAAATGCCGGCTTCCTCCTTATGCTCAAACTGAAAGTAAGATCTATGTATGGTTCCGGGCAGCATTTGTACACGACAACGTGTTTCTTAGCCCAAGTACGCACTATGTCCCATTCGTTACTCTGCACGTAATCCGTCATTTCAAATCCGGATTCTCCTTCGTAGATGAAGTCTAAATCTATTTTGCTTCCGTCGTATGTCCACGTTCCAAGTTTTATATCGCATTTTTGGACGTCAAAGGGGAACAACCGGGTGTCTATGGAACACGTGCTTTTGAATATGGCTTGTGGAATCCATAGTACCGATCCGTCACTTTCTACGACCAGATTTGCGTCCCTTTTCTCGTCATCTCTTACGTCAGCACTTATGTCAGCACATTAAATGGGAAAAGATGAATAAAAAATCAGAATTGTGTTTATTGATTACTAGCAAAAGTATCATGGGAACTTTTGTAGAAATGAATGTCCGAGAGTCCCGTCTTATTTCAGACTTCAAGAACGATGCTTTTTATGCGATTTGAATGGTTAATGGAGTATTATGAAAGGACTCCAATGCCACAATAGTAATTTGACAAAACTAGAAGAGAGAACAATTATTTGATATTTTGAAAATCAAGTTAGATTAAATATCTTGCAAAACATAGACAGTTAATATATATATTCTAACGTAAACAAAATGTTGAAAAGGCTTACAAGTTGTATAACTTGACATCTGGCTTCCACAGACTGTTACTGGGGATACGAACTTTAGATACATTCCCGTATTCCTCGGGGTTCCAATGAACGTGATAGTCCTTCCACCACTAAAGTTAAAAAGATATTTTTTAAAACAAAGGAGGGGATCTCCAACAACACCGGGTTGCAGCACCCACAGCAAAACCCCAAAACACCCAATTCAAAAACACAAAGCAGACAAGCACAGATAGAGGCGCATAAGGGACAAGGAACGTCAACGCACAACACAGAAACATCAAACACAAAGGACTACACATAAACCAACGAGATCAAGGGCTAAGAAGGTCCGACCATAAAGAAATGACAAAGGATAATCATGTATGGTACGTTGCAAAATATTGTGAAACTGTTCTTAACAGGAATGATGTAAATTTATTTTGGTCTATAAAAAATTCCGGGGATGTGATTGACAAGATAAAATCTAGAAATTTTCAAGCCAATACGATTGCTTCATACGATTTTTCAAATATGTACACCACGCTTCCTCACGACAAGATCAATGATCAATTGTCCAAACTCATTAAATGGTGCTATAATCGAGAGGGGAAAATTTATATTTGTACATCTGAATCAAAGGGTTTCTTTTCCGCTACAGAATACAAATCATACAAATCATGGACATGTAGCGACCTGTGTAGTGCCTTGTCCTTCCTCTTGGACAACATTTATGTAAGATTTGGTGAGAATCTCTACAAGCAGGTTGTAGGGATTCCTATGGGTACAAATTGTGCGCCTCTTGTTGCAGATTTATTTTTATACACATATGAAAAGGAATTTATTCAAAATCTTCAAAAGCAAAGAAAACATCATGATGTGAAATGCTTCACTGGTACTTCTAGGTACCTGGATGATATTCTTACTATCGATAATCCTGTTTTTGAAAAGTATAAAGATGTTATTTATCCACAAGAATTGACTCTAAACAAGGCAAACTTTACAGACATTGAAACACCATTTTTGGACCTAAATATCAAAATTGTCAATGGAGAAATTCATACAAGTGTATATGACAAACGAGATGATTTTGGACTCAACATAGTAAATTTTCCCTGGCTTGACGGTGATGTCCCTAGATTACCGTCATACGGTATCTACATTTCACAGCTCATCCGGTATGCTAGAGCATGTACTGATGTTTTGGATTTCCATAATAGAAATCTACAAATTACAAAGAAACTTTTAGGTCAAGGTTTTCGCTTTCAAAAACTTGTAAAGACTTTCTGGAAATTTTACAAAAATTATGATCAACTTCTTTTGAAATTCGGACCCATACAAGCAACGGAGTATATTACTTTGGGTATTTCACAACCTGCATTTTATGGTGACATAATTAACAAAATAAGAAGGATCAAAGGTAGACAGCATATGTATCGAAAATGCGTCAGAGTCATCAAACGCCTTTTATACCGTGGATATGATCCTAATGTCACCAGACGGACACTAAGCTTGGTACTTGACCAATATACAGTCTTGTACGAGCGCATTCTTAAGACTTGCACTCTGACTGACTGTGACGACGGGACTCCATGACGGGCCCTGTCCAAACCTCTTTAGAGAAGACAGGGCCCCGACCACCTGTCCTCTCTGAATGTCAGTCGGACTCCTCGGGTGATAACATATATGAGCTCGCTACAGCCGGCAGAGCACGGACTGTATTACGCACGTCCTCTTTTTATATCCATTTACATATTCATCTGTGTTGCTTGGACCCCTGTGTTTTACGGTCTTGTTTGTGTGTGGTCACCTAACAGTGAGGAGGTTGTTTTACACCATAATTGTGCGTTCTTCGAGACCTCTGGGAAATCGGAATAGTGGGAGGGTTGTGCGCACGTAATCCAGGATAACCACACCGTCTGCTATTTACGTGGCAGATGGCCGTCCTAAGTCGGCACCGGTTGCCCATTGGTCTCGTTGGTTTATGTGTAGTCTTTTATGTTTCATGTTTCTATGTTGTGAGTTGGTGTCCCTTGTCCCTTTTGCGTCTCTTTCTGTGGGTATCTGTTCTGTGTTTTTTGCATGGGTGTTTGGGGATTTTGCTGTGGGTGCTGCAACCTAGTGTTGTTGGAGATCCCCTCCTTTCTTTTAGTTAACATTTTCCTCGTCTGTTAGTTCTGCTGACAGTTTTACTTGGGAACTAAACTCAAAGTCATACCATGACGACCGACTAAACAATAAACTTCCATTTTAATTATCGTAGCCATTACACGTTTGTGCGATTTGTTTAGAAAAGAATCTTTCAATATTTGAACAGTAAATCTATAACGAAAAACAATTTTTCATTGCATCTGAGAATTCTGTTGTTCTTGCGATATATAAACGTTTAGGGATATATAATTACTCACGTAAGTAGTCCAGACATTAGTGCTGAGTACTTGGTTCTGCTCGTCTAGGTCCAGGATTTGCACTAGACTGAGTCCATATTTGAGAAGAACCTTATCGCTGTTGTTACGAACAGGGCGTCCATAGATACCCCTCCTCTTGTAGTCCTCAATTAGGGTCTTCACCAACTCTTTCTCTGACTTTGAATGGCCATTATCTGAAATAGATAAATCAATCCATGATGAGAGAAAGACACTAAACGGAAGTAAAAATAAAGTAACTGCGACAAAAGAACCAAAATGAGCCATCTCGTTGGTTAAAATGTAGACGTTGTTGTTTTATGCTGATAGTGTTTCTATGTTAAATGTCTTCAAATTCAATAGCATAATTTAAGAACAGATATATTTTCAGCATGGACCAAACATGTGTCTAATGTCTTCGTCCCATTTCATCTCTGGCTGTGTTAAATCATCCGGCATGTCTTCACATTTTTATATTTGCCATCGTCGGAAAGCAATGGTAGAATAATGCGATATAATGATCGGTCACACAAGGTTGGCCTATATTAAGTTTCCGACTACTTTGACTTTTTTATCTGGGCATTGCAATGAATAGTTTGTAGAGAACACCTTTTTGTTTTCATACAAAGGATAATCTTTATTCGTCGGAAGAAAGTCGTATTTTTATACAGGATGCATATCAACATTATTCACCGTAACATCAAGCATGTAATCAGATACGTTTTGCTTTATTTGTCCACTTTTAAGATAATTTGATATGCCACCGACCAATATTCTCATTCATGTTTGTGATTTTCGAGCATTTCTTCAATCAAAATTTAATCTAAGATATATTCTAATTATAAAACAATTCTCAATGATAAATGACGATGATAAAAAATGTCCCATTTGATTAATACATTTCTGAAAGTAGATGTCCTATTACATTTTAACATTGAGCTAACACTTTTCTTGAGGGATGAGGATAAACCCCGAAAAGACTTGAGGGTCAAAACAATGATGTGGCAAGAATTAGGCATAATACGAGTAGACCTGTATTTCCTGGTGCAAACCCATTAATTCTGGCTCATAGATTATATTTCTCATCAAAAATATAAATTTTCATTTACTGCACACAGTCTGTGCATATCATTGAATCAGTGTGCATATCTTAATTGACCTAACACACTGACAGTTACTGTGCATACCGACCCCGTCGTCTGCTAAAATGGTAAACATAATTAGTCATATTGCATTTAGATAATTCGATCCCTCGGCATGTCAGGTCAAAACAACTCTGACATTTCCGTCGGAGATCTGTCGATGATTTAAAGATAGATAATTAACGATAAGAAGTTAATTAATCACATGACCCGTAAATGTTGATATCCAATCCTTTCTCAAAGTTTTGAAGTGGGGTGGTTTCCAGTATCAATTTCTTCTGTAAATCCGATGGATTGACACTACATGACCTCTATTGGATCATATCGCAAATTAAGTATTTCTTTATATTAGAGCCAATAAAGTTGAGCTATATAATCATACGGATGCTTTTTACAAATGTATACAAATATTCCATTTATTGCCAACGGCGACTTTTTCATTTTAAGTCTTTTTGTTGTCTTTCAATCAATACATCATTTTAATTTGGCGATAAGTAGATTAAAACAATGCTTTCTTACGAAATAAACAATTGATGTAAATTAAGCCTGGTATGTAGTATTGGTTACATCAAACAAAGAACCGAGTAATGAACACGCAATATGCTTTCTTGGTGTATATTTTTTTTCAATTTAATAAATTCAATAATCATTGCATGTTCATATTTTCACAACATAGAAATTGCGTTTGATATGTTTCAAGGGTTGGGCGATATATAGAGGTACATGTAAGGGGGTTATGCTGTCCAATCTAGAATTCCAGACAGTTATACAGAAAGGAAGCTGTTGAAATAAACATCAAAGAAGTACATAGCAGTTATTAAGTCTCAAAGTCGAGAAGGCAAGGCCAAATCGTGAAAATTCCCATCGGAACGGCTGCGAACCCCGGAATGCACAATATTCCGAAGTGAAACCAGATGCCCCGGGAGAGTCAGCGTCTCTTGATCGCATGTAACACCAGTCGCAACAGCGGCGATGATTTGATATTCCCTGTAACGCAAAATTTATAGACTTATCTTGTGTATATATCTTGTTCTGATGTTGGATGTCAAGTATGGGTACCAATACGGACAAAGTATTCTCATTAGCCAATTGATTGAGAAGTGTTATTAAAAGTTTTAGCTAGGGCTACAAGTCATGCTAGAATAGTCGACCAAGACGAATGAAAGTCAAACACATCACCTGAAATCAGAGTCACAATCAATATGCATACACATTCTTGAAAAATATAAAACAAATGTATGACTCTACTGAATATGTATAACTATAATATATACAATATGACATATGAGTCACTGCTGGTGGACCAGAAGTCCCCGAGGGCACATTTAGCCAAGTTCGATCAACTTCGGTTGATCGTCTGTCTTTTCAACGCATTCGAAAATTTCTGTCATCAAAAGTTCTTGAAATTTCTAAAACGTGGGTCCTGTAGCATCATATCCCATCCATCCTGCTACGTTTTTCGGTACATTTTTGGACATAATATTTTTCACACTCTTTGGCAATATTACATTGTTTAGATTGAGGATCACTGACGAGGATTAAGTACCCGAAACGTGCATGTCTGGTCCATGCTGTAAATTTATCTGTCATAAATGATGCTATTGAATTTGAGGACGTTTAACATCATATATAAATCAAATGTATATGTACATCATATTTGAACAACATCGTGCAAAACACGAACAAAATCTTATATTATATCGAAATATATGTCCTTTCATAATAATTTCATTGTGTCATATGAGCATTTCAATAAGTAATGTTTCATCAGTGATGTACGTTCGAGCCGAAGAAGGGGAAATTCTCTATTTGAAAGGTCACCTCCGATGTATGCCCATGAACCAGCTTAGAATCCCTATGAGACACCCCTGGAATAATTGATTTTTAAAATTTGGTGACAGTAATTTACAAATAAACTTCACTTGTGACGTCACGCAACACCGAGCATTTGAAGACGTTTAACATTGTGACACAATGCAAACGATATCCTCGAGGACTTTCAGTTCATAAGCAGAGATACTAACCTAGTGGTTGAATAATTTCATGGCGCCATATGCGCATTAAAAAGAAATGTTTTATCAGTGACGGTCGGGGAAATCAGAGAATGATGAATATATGAAGAAAGTAATTCTAGTGATTCACCTACAATTTATGCCCAAGAACCAGCTAAGGACATAGCTGTGCGTACGTGGAGTTAACTTTTTTTTTCAAATTTGATGAGGGAAAATCTAAATTCTAATGCACTCTGTCTGTAACGCTCATTCTGATTGGTTGAGCGATGAAAAAACTGCAAGGGGATTCACGTTTCACTGCAGATTTTGCTATGACGTCATACGTTCCTATGGCTACGTCGTTGAAAGCAGACGTTTTCTAGCTCTTTTCTGAACAAAGCATTAGAATAGGGTTACCATGCGTGTGTTTTACAAAACCTGACAGTGTATCGGCGAATACCCTGTCAGAAATTGAGTTTTACCGCGAAATATATTTCAATTGAAGTATGTTTGGTTATTTACTAGGGAAGTCTGAATTAAACCAAAATGAAAAGTGATTTCGTCTCACGTAACATTCCTTTATATCGAATGAAATATGATAAAAGCCTTGTCCTTATTTTGAGGGAACCAAGTCCATGCGATTGGCATCGAATCAGTATCTTGTTTTATATGGTATCATAGATATTATTACGATTTCAATTAACCATCTAGAATACATTTTGACACTATAGAATGAAAAAGTAATCTATACAAACTTTTAAAGTATTCAATTAATCTGATATTGACACCTAGAAGATAATTCGATACATATAAATTAATTTTCTTCCTGCATTTGACATTACATAGATCTTTTCTTCTCGTATTTACTTTTATTAAATGTCATATGCGTATGTAGAGTACCTAAGGGTACAATACTTTCAACATTTGATGTAACGAGCTTATATAGCAATATTCCCCATGACCTAGGAAAAGAAGCTATCCAGTATTGGCTTGAAAATTTCCCAAACGAATTACACCATCGTTTTAATAAGTCATTTGTTTTAGAAAGCATTGATGTAATATTAAACAACAACACATTCCAATTCAACAAGAAAAATTTCATACAAATTCTAGGAACGGCAATGGGTACAAAAATGGCACCAGTATATGCTAATCTTACACTTGGATACTTAGAAAAAACTCTTTATCAAGATGTAAAAACCAATTTTCCAAATATGGATGAAATCTGTTTTATAAATTCTTGGAAGAGATACATTGACGATTGCATCATTTTATGGGATCCAAATTGGGGAGATATAAACATTTTACATTCTATTTTACAAAATATTCATCCAAATATTAAATTCACAATGGAAAGCAGTACTAAACAAATACCTTTTCTGGACATTCTTCTGCAAAGTAAAGGACAAGTAATAATAACAGATATTTACAGAAAACCAACTGACACGCAGCAGTATCTGCATTTTAAAAGTCAACATCCAAAAACTTGTCTGAAAGCAATACCAAATAATTTGGCTAGAAGAATTTGTACAATAGTTAGTGATTTAAGAATTCGAGATATCCGTCTAAATGAATTACGTACATCACTCTTGCACCGAGCATTTCCTATTTCATTAATAGATAAAGGTATCGAATTAGCTAAAAATATTCCATTATCTGAACTAAGAAAAGTTAAGGAAAAGAAATCAGAAGATGTTTTAACATTTGTTACAACATTTAATAAAGGTAATCCAGATATATTTAACGATGCATATAAAAATCTAAACCAATTAAGAATGAGCGAAAGGATGGAAAATATACTAAATGAAACAAAACTAATCAAAAGCAAAAGACAACCTAAAAATTTAAAAAAGATTCTTACAAGTGCAAAATTTGAAGTGAAAAATGATAATCCATTAGAAGGTGTTTCAAAATGTAAAAACAAAAGATGCAACATATGCGATATCCTAATTGAGGGAAAATATTTCAAATTTAAAAATTCAGCCAGAGACTTTGAAATTAAAAGAAATTTAACATGCACATCTAAAAATGTGGTATATGTCATTCAATGTGACAAATGTAAGGAGGAATATATTAGCTCAACAAAGCAACTAAACCACAGAATTTCTCTTCATAAAAGTAATATAAAACTTCCACAAAACAGGATTCTTTTTGTTTCAAAACATATTTTTGATTGTAGTGATGGAAATTTTAAAGTAATGCCTATTTACCAAACAGACGATTACTCCATGATCACAATCAAAGAACACATATTCATTGATAGATACAAACCTATGTTGAACAGAACATGAAAAACACCCACAATCCTATAAACATTTGACCACTTTATCTGATAAACAAAGCTTTTCCTGTAGATAGAATTGATAAGACCATGCATATTTACTATTTCTATTAGGTATAAGCAATAAGCAAATTTTCAGCAAGGAGTGCAAAATAATCTTATTAACGCATCCCGATTTTTATCAATGTATTTACGATTGCTTGTACTGTATTCAATGTTAATACAAATGTTACATTATTATTATCTGAAGAGGCTAACCTGATACTAGCCGAAACACGTGTCGTAATAAAAATGTAAAATTTTACATCGCCTTTGTTGTGGTGCTTTAACCTTTTTTCATATTTATATCCTTTACGTTGGATCCTACTTTTTCTGATTTTGGATATAGAGTAGGACATATATAGTTTTCAAAAATTCCCCCTCTCTTATGGAATTTTTCAAAAAAAAATGCATTCGAATAACTTTATGCATCAGGTTCACAATACTCCTCTTCGTGACCTTGTTTATCTCCCTTCCCTACCATCCTTGGATTTAATGAATCCGCCCCTTATCGAAATGATGAATTCAAATTTCTGAATAGAATCAAATCTAATTAACGCTCTGGTAAACGGAACTTATAAAAAAGCATGTACCGTAAAAGGACAAATATCAGAAGCTTTTCATTATTGCAAGAACACACTCTTGCTTTCATTTTCATCCTTTTAATATTATAAAAGAAGTTTATATTATACACACGAACAATTTGTTTGAGAGAACATTTTGAATTCTGTAGACTGACTTTTAAACTGTGTGAATTCAAATTTACGCATTAACTTTATTTTTGTGTGTTAACAATTAGCAGTGAAAAGGCATAAAATCTCATTGACGTACAACAAAAAGTGAATCTTGTTATGTGAATAGTCCTTGTTAAAACGAGAAGCAAACTGGCAAGAAGATGAAAACCTTCCTAGGCCAATACAATTGATCTCATTATAATCGTTGTACATTGAAAATCAAGTCGTGTCTTGTTGATTTTTACCGAAACGATGAATGGCATCAAACGAAAAAGTTTTATGGTCTATGATGATAAATCTTTTGTTTCTTATATTTGACACTAAATTAGCACTAGAGCGCAAAAAAAATATAATAATTCCTTCATTTTTGTATTTCAAGAAGTTTTTTTAAGAGGAAGCAGCTTTCCAGTTGCGTAGTCGATGTTTTTCTCTTTTTTCCTTTTTTTTGGGCAAATTAACTTTTCGCTTCTTTTCTTGTTGTGGAGGTTTTTGTTTGTTTGCTTTGGTTCCTGTTTTATCCTGACCAGGAGTTCCCGAAGGCACATGTGGCCAAGTTCGATCAACTTCGGTTGATTGGGGATTACTGTCGAGGGCTAAGTACCCGATACGTGCATGTCTGGTCCATGCTGCAAATTGATCTGTTCTTAAATGATGCTGTTGAATTTGAAGAAGTTTAACATTTGAACCACTTGGTGAGTGTCACTGCTGGTTGACCAGGAGTCCCCGAGGGCACATGTAGCCAAGTTTGATCAACTTCGGTTGATCGTCTGTCTATTCAACGCATTCGAAAATTTCTATTATAAAAAAATCTTGAAATTTCTAAAACGTGGGTCCAATAGCATCATATTCTACACATCCTGCTACGGTTTTCGGAATATTTTTGGACATAATAATTTTTACACTCTTTAGCCATATTACGTTGTTTAGAATGAGGATCACTGACGAGGGTTAAGTACCCGAAACTTGCATGTCTGGTCCATGCTGCAAATTGATCTGTTCTTACGTGACGCTATTGAATTAGAAGTTTAACATTTGAACCACTTGGTGAGTGTCAATGCTGGTGGACCAGGAGTCCCCGATGGTTCATATAGCCAAGTTCGATCAATTTCGGTTGATCGTTTGTCTCTTCAACGCATTCGAAAATTTCTGTTATAAAAAAATCTTGAAATTTCTAAAACGTAGGTCCTGTAGCATCATATCCCACCTATTCTTCTACGTTTTTCGGTACATTTTTGGACATCATAATTTTCACATTCTTTGGTCATATTACATTGTTTAGATTGAGGATCACTGACGAGGATTAAGTACCCGAAACGTGCATGTCTGGTCCATGCTTAAAAATTGATCTGTTCTTAAATGATACTATTGAATTTGAAGACGTTTAACATTTGTATGCCTTGGGATTATGATTTTCTGAATTATCAATTTTGTGCTGTGTATGGGATATGGTCATTATCTATATTTGTCATTTTAATAGAATAATAACTTCTTTCTTTTTTTCTTTAAATTCATTCCAATATTTGTATCACCATAATAAATGATCGACATATCTAGTCTGTGTTGATAATTTGTCCAAAAAAAGTTACATGCATAATAATTCAAAAAGAGAAAACCGTTTATAACAATACTTAGTAAAAATAAAACTGTTCTTAAGCAAATGAGCAAAATGAAAGTAAACTATATTTAATTGATATGAAATTGACACCTACACGATATTTCGATATAAAATTCAATTTTCTAAGTGAATTTGAAATATGATGGTCGCAAAATGATACACGTTTAATATACAAATTTAAACGCAGATTTGGAGAAACACATATACAGTCTTCATCAAATTCCTTTTTTGATAGAAAATTTCACATATGTAGTCCACTCCTTAAAAATCTAGTAAAAATCATAAGATTTCTTATCATAACGCAGTTGGCTCTCTCTCTCCTCCCTATCCCCCTCCCTGGAAATTTCTCTGTGTCCGTCCCTAAACGAAATTATGAATTCGTTTTGAATAGAATCAAATTCACGCTCTACTAAACGGACCTACATGTTATATATTGCATGCTGAAGGGAAAATGTAATATTTTACATGCTAAAGGGAATTCAAAATGTAATATCTTACATGCTAAAGGCCAAGGACACCCTTGCTTTAAATTTCACTCTTCTAATTATCTAAAGGAAATTTAAATTATAGACATCAAAAATTTGTATGAGAAAGCATAGCTAAATATTTTGAAATTTTATTTCACATTTTCATTATTATTTATGATTTGGTCTCGCATTAAATGACTTTTAAAATCTGTGAATTCAAATTTACGCATTAACTTTATTTTTGTGTGTTTACAATTAACAGTGAAAAGGCATAAAGCCTTATTGACGTACAACAAAAAGTGAATCTTGTAATGTGGATAGTCTTTGTTAAAACGAGAAGCAAACTGGCAAGAAGATGATAACCTTCCTAGGCCATTACAAAGGTTCTTATCATAATGTTTGTCGATATTAAATCAAGTCGCGTCCTGCTGAATTTTACAAAAACGTGAAAGAAAACGTCAAATATCTATGACTGATAATAATTTTTATTTTATATTTGACTATGTTTATATTTTGGGCTTTTGCAATAGCCCAATAGTTGAAACTTAAATCTCTATTACACTCATTTTTGCATGCTTCCCATTCCTCGATTCTTCTTTTTGTATACTGTAGTTTTTCTTCTTCTGACAAATAATGTTCACTACACAAAATAATTAGATAATAAAATATTTGATAAAACAGTTTGCTTGTGTTTGATTTTTTTTAACTGACCAAATATTAGTATAGCTATTATATTTCATGATCATTTTTGTTCTCTTTAGATTTTATTTCATTTTCATTTCCAATCCAAAAAAAAATACTTTTTCAAAACAAAGTATTTAACATGTAAATGAACTTAAAAAATTACAATTTGTAGAACTATTCTAGTAGGAATGTAATAAAAATGTAAGTAAAATCCTTCTATAAATATATGTATATGAGAGTTTCATGTGGAAAATTCTTTCAGGAAGGCGAACTTTTAAAGACAACTCAATTTTATAAAATGTTTCACGTTGTTTAAAAAAAATCTCATAAAGAGAATTAGAAGTACTTAACTATGCTCTACGAAGATCTACACAGTCTTATATTATTTATGCAGAGTCCTCGTTTTTCTTCGTTTCCAACAATTGAGAGAGAGAGAGAGAGAGAGAAAGAGAGAGAGAGAGAGAGAGAGAGAGAGAGAGAGAGAGAGAGAGAGAGAGAGATTAAAAATATGACAAGTGAAAGTATTTGTTACTCACAAATAATGGAAAACACAAGCACCACCGCAAGTACATATCCACTAAGGTGCATTTTGACCAAATGTATCCGAAACCTTGAGTAGGTACTGAGTTTTGGAATCGGAGAGCCCAGCATTTAAATCCCAAAATTGAATAAGATCACAGCGTTTCTATAAATATACTTACGTGCATTTATTAAGAATATACATGTAAAAGACAATTTTAAGTTTTAAAAGTACTCTTGTATTTGTCTATTTGCACATGTTGCATGTCTATTGTCATTACGAGGCATATATGAAACATTGACATACATTGGGTTGATAGTCGAAAATCAAATTTGAATTTGAAGACGTTTAACATTTGAACCACTTGGTGAGTGTCACTGCTGGTGGACCAGGAGTCCCCGAGGGCACATTTAGCCAAGTTCGATCAACTTCGGTTGATCGTTTGTCTCTTCAAAATTTTTGTTGTCAAAAATCTTGAAATTTCTTAAATGTGGGTCTTGTAGCATCATATCCCACCCATCCTGCTACGTTTTCGGTACATTTTTAGACATAATAATTTTCACACTCTTTGGCCATATTACATTGTTTAGATTGAGGATCACTGACGAGGGTTAAATACCCGAAACGTGCATTTCTGGTCCATGCAGCAAATTTATCAGTTCTTAAATGATGCTATTGATTTGAAGACGTTGAACATGTTTATTTTTTTAGATTGTACGATATTTGTGCATTCACCACTAAGATCATCGATTGGAAGGGAAAGTATCGATACTTCTCAACTCTAAGCAGCAATGAAGAATCATGACTTACGGGATTGTAGATACACGATAGGTAAGACAGAAATTGGGATGGGCTTTTGGTTTCCTTTTTGGTCCTACCTACTTGGATACTATACTAGCATTAGATATGTACCATGATTTATTTAATATGAAAATAATTAGTACGGCCTGTTTTAGCATCGCCACCTACAATGCATCCTGAATTGTCTAAAATGTCTTCGCACTTGCACTGGAGAATGAAGTTGCCAGTCGTGTTTCAGTGGAGCGTGTGTCATTTTCTCCGTCTGTTTGTCCTAATTTCTTTTCGCGCGAGAAAGTTCTGTTGTGTATTTGCCTTGCCTTCTCTGTTTTGAGACTGATTGACAAATATGGATAATGACCATATCCCTACATACAGCACAAAATCAATAGTTCAGAAAATTATAAAGCGAAGGCATACAAAATCAGGATAAAACAGGAACAAAGCAAACAAACAAAAACCTCCACCACATGAAAAGAAGCGAACTCCCGAAATGGGAGTGAGACCAGGTGCCCAGGAAGAGTCAGCATCTCCTGCTTGCATGCAACACTGGTCGCTTCAATTCGGTAGAATGTCACATCCGGTCACTTCCTTTGATTAATTACAACATGTAACTGATTGTTAATTCTTCGATATTTATTGAATGAATCACTTCTGGGGATCCACTACTCGAAACATACATGTCTAGAGCACGATGTTTGGATGTAAACGTCTTCAAATTGAATAGCATCATTTAAGAACAGAAAAATTGGCAACATGGACCAGACATGCACGTTTGAATGTACGTTGGAATTATCTGTCATAAAGGCTTTTCCCTGGAAGTAGATTTGGTACAATTATTAAGACGCATAGAAATAAAAACTATGATTGGGAGTTCGAGTTACTCTTGTCAGACTGTATCCTTTCACGAATAAATTTTAAATATAAAGCCTTGAAATTCGCTATGAAGGAATCAACACATTATTCTATTCAAATTAAGATTACTCATGAAACCATACATGAATTGCCTCCGGAAAACCTTCAATCAGACTTTCTATGTTCTTGGTACATAATCTTAATTCTTGTTTTGGTAAAACAAAAATACTCATTATCAATCCAATATTCACTTTTTTTATACCCTTATCAGTATCTCTATATAAAATCCCCATAGGAAAAATGCCTGTAAGTTCGAATATTTGACCAAGCAGTCAACATTTACATCAATAATGGCCCTAGGGCAATATTTCAAAAAATATTGACCGATAAACGGTACATCGTTTGTGACGTCACGTCATTGATGACGCTATTAGCTCTACCTATTTTTCCGCGCTCTTTTTCTTATAGAAGAAAATGAACGTAAACATGCCGGGCTAATCTGTTCGTTGCTGCAGTATCGATGTAAGGTATAACAAAACAATTATTGACTGGAAATTCGGGCAATATATGACTTGTTGGACCTTCAGACAAAATATAGCCCTCGGCCTTCGGCCTCGGGCAATATTTTATCTTCAGGTCCAACAAGTCATATACTGCCCTCATTCCCAGTCAATAATTGTATAATATCTAATCGAGACTATTTTCCCCGTAAAACTTTTTTCAGCCAAAACCATATACAGCCATCATAAAGTATACGGACGACATGAGTCATTCGTATTCATATTCTTTACTTTCATTGACTTTTAAGACCCATGCACTTTTCGTTTCTCATATAATGGTAAATATTTTAGACAGAAAGGGGATCATCATTATTTACGCTAATTTGTTACACTACCATACATAAATATAAACAAGCATAGATGTAATGGAGGATTTTGGATCTAAAAGTATTCTATTACGTTTTGAACTTTAAAATGAAATGGAACGAAAGGTATAACCGTGCCAATATATTGCATGAAGTCAATTTCAATATAAAGTACAGTTTCCTTACCCATTAATACCACTGATAACGTATGTGGCGCATTGAATGGATTTTTCTTTTGCAGAGGGCAGCATTCTGGTAGAATAGTTTGGACAGTTCGCATTTTTTCTTCATTCCACTGGCATTAATCAGAGTGTCTTTTCATATCATAGACAACAGTTTACCAGTGAATGAAAGTCATACACAAAACCCAAAATCACATCCAAAAGGCTTAAAAATTCTTGAAAAAATATATGAAACAGAACTTTTTCATTCTAAAAGAAAAAGCTCACAAACAGACGGTGACAACAACAAAGCAATATAGAAACACGAAGGACAACACTTTCTAATGGCAAATCTCAAGAGGCCAGTGCAAGAACGGAATTTATTTTAGGTGGTGATATTAAAAGTGCACTGTATAAATTATCTAAGTTTAAATATATTCAATATCACATTGATCATGCCACATACGCAATGCAAGCAACTGTATCCTACCAGGCAGGATTGGAATGGAAGCTTCAAGCTTATTTAAATTTCTCTCACTGCATTGTTTGCGCCCTACTGCTTGCGGACTTATTTCTATATTCACACGAGACTGCCTTCATCGCGACTTTGCTCTCGACTGGGTGAGGGCAACTCGCGTCTCGGTTCGGCTTTACCTTCGGATGCATAGATGGCGTGTTGTCCATCGGTGATGCGAATTTTGAGGATCATCTGCACGGGATCTGTCCTCGTCGACTTGGGTCTGGAGCGATAGATCTACGTACTTGGATATACTTCTATCTTTCTACGACGGCGGCCGTTTGAGTACCTCACTATGAGACAAGCATGATGAGTTCAGCTTCAACATAACTAACTTCCCTTTCATGAGTAGCAAAATGCCGTCTCCTCCTGCTCTTGGTGGTTTTTTTTTTTTGTTTCTCAGCTTATACGGTATGCCAGGGCATGTTCCAAATATGAACATTTCATCGTTAGAGCCAGACGGCTTGCAAGTAAGCTACGTGTTCAGGGATATACACAACGGCTGAGGTCATCATCGAAGAAGTTTTTTCGATCGCTACAGGGATATCATAAAAGCTTAATATACCAGATCCGTCTTTCCAGAATGATCAGTGACATTTTAGATTGCGACGGAATGGATGACATCTACATCAAACAAGACATGTTTATATGATATGTACATCGAGACAAGTCACCGAAATTTCCATGGAGCTGTTGCGACGGTAGCGTTAGTTGTAAGCAAACAGGAAACGCTTACTCTCCCTGGATACTTGGTCTCACTTCGGAATGTTGTTCATTCTGAGTTTCTCAACTATTCTATTGGAAATTCTAATAATTTTGCCTTACCTTCTCGACTTTGAGACTGTATAACTGATAGGTACTTCTTTGGTGTAAATTAGAAATAAGGGGTCGCACTTTGGCCCCGAAATCAGCTCATTGCTGCTGACGCTATCTTCAATAGATTAATTGAAGAAATAATTCGAAGATGGAATTTCAATATAAAGGATAGATTGAAGAAATCCCCATTAAGATTAACCTGCTTTTATCAAATCGCAACATACCCACAGGATAAAACACCACCACCACCACCAACAACAACAACAAGAAGACAGCTTCAGCAAACATGCCATCATAACTCTCACCAGGCTCTTAGTAAAATGCCTCTTATCTATTATGTTTTGGTATGCCCTTTGATTCTGATTTGAGGATCTGATTAAGGGGTTTGTGCTTGTCTTTACTAATTGATCAATAGTTTAAGTAATATAGAAAACGAAAATGATAATATTATGTGATCGTTATTTAGTGCACCATAACGAAACGATATACAAGTTACGACGAAATACAGGAATTCCACGCGATGGATATTTCAAAAGCTTCTTTCGAAGGTAAATCTAGATACAATCAAAAGAGAGAGCTATGAATGAGGGAATTTCTCTTAAGTTTCCTTTCTATAATTTACAAAATTCTAAATATTTTAAAAGTATTTATTTCAAATAAGTAATATAGAAGTATAATGCCAAGCTTGGTAAACGATAGATTCAGAGACTTGGAGAACAAAAGCAGCGATACAAACTAATTGGTTAAAAACGTCTTTAAATAAGGATCCTTTCAAATTGACTATTCCATGGCGATAATCTAGTGCACCCAAGTCTGATTATGAGCTCACACGAATCATATGAATTTTCATGACATTTTAAAAAGAATGTTAGTGATGTAAAGGCTTTTTGAATGCTATTGACCAATAAAGAAAGATAACCCATTTGTGTGACTATACAAAATGAAGTTATCCTTCTTTAGAATTTTAGTTTTAGGAGAACTTGATTTATGATGCAATATATATGTTTCTTCTTTAAGATATCATAAGCAGTTATCTATTGTTTCTATAATATTCTCTCTGGTGATAGGGTAATTGGTCCTTGCTTCTTAGCCTCTTTGGAGCTTTCTTATTGTTTGTATAAGGTCAGAATAATACAAAGTATCAGACACATTTAATAAAAACTCATGTGGAATTGGCAATAAAACACGGGAAAAAGAAGTTGGTCATATTTTGTTTTCTACAGCCATTTATTATGTTACAATCTTGTTTGTGGGAAGCTTAAGTTTTATTCATTCGAATGGTTAATAACTATAGAATGTATTGATGAAAATACAATACAAGCTTGATAGATAATATGAATCGCCTTATTTTACACGAGATCGTTCGTCTTTTTTCTTCAGATTTTGATAAAATTAAGCATCAAATTAAAATAAATAGAAAATAATGTTAAAAGATTGTAGAGTACCATAATAAACTGAATACTGTAAACATGAAAATTTTCGCGTGGGTTTTTTTTTCGTGTTTTTCGCGAATCTATGGATTTCGCGAAAAATTTCCCTCGCGAAAATATCCCCGCTGCATTCTTACAATGGAAAAGACACTTTTATCGCGAATATTTCCCCAACGCAAAACGCCTTATGTTAAAATCGGGAAATTTCCCCCCAGCGAAAATATTCATGTTTACAATATCATAATATATTTTCTATGATAAAATTTCAGAGCATCATATTTGCATTTCAGCACATAATGCTTCGTCTCGACGTTCGAGGCCGAAATGAAGGAAATCTAAAAAGGCCATATTTGAAGAGCTAAGCTCTATGAGCAGGTGAGGGAAATAATATACCAAATTGTAAATGTACACGTATTATGTGCAGAAACATTGTAAGGCTAGGCTATCGATAGAATTTGTTGATAACATTCTCATTAGCAGGAATTATTGTTGAAATAAATTTCAAGTATAAGATGTCAATGCAAGATCATGAGGGACACGGGAGAGTAGGAAATCCAAAATATACCATCAAAATATTATCAATAGGGTTTTACTAGAACTCTTTGTAGCATAGATCAGTGAATGAAGGGCATACACAAAACCAGAAATCAGATTCCAAACATCAAGATCAAGAGGCCTGGAAATTGTTAAAACAAGAGCCCCAGGGGGCACAACGCTCACCTGATACCCATGCACGCTCTAATTGACATACTGACATTGAATACTGATAGTGCCAGTACCAGGATTTTAGCCCACAACCTTTCTAAAAAGATTTTTGCCGGATGCAGAGAAGTTTTTTTTCAGACAACCTTTGAAAGTACAAAAAAGAAAAAATAGCCACATTTCAAAACAATAACTTTTTTACTGATTTGAAAAGACGGATAAAGTGGTCCAACGTCATATGCCCAGCTAGTATAGTTCAATTATGCAACATCAAAAATAAAATCATATTGTACATTAATGTGCAGCAGAAAAAGAATAAAACAATGAAACGATTTCATAAATAAAGTTTATTTAAAATTGAACACAAAACCTTTCATTATTGATAGCTAGCATGCCAGAAATTATAAAGCCTGTGTTTGTGAAACGAGAATGCCCCCGGCGGCATCTTTGTTAGTATAAAGGCCATTTTCTGTTAAGTATGTGAGAGGTCAGGGTCAGCGCAATATTGGTATCAATGGAAAGATCTTGTCACAAGGAATACACATGTAAAAATTGAAACCTCTATCACTAACCATTCAAAAGTTATGCCCAATGTTAAAGTTTTTGAGAAGTACGTCAAAGGTCAAGGTTATGGTCACGAGGTCAAAAATTTTGGTATCAATGGAAAGGTATTGTCACAAGGAATACACATGTGAAATATGAAACCTCTATCACCAGCTTCCATTTAAAAGTTATGCCCAATGTTAAAGTTTTTCGGAAAACAGACAAACAGACAGACGAACAGGCCAAAAACTATATGCTCCCGAATCTTTTATTCCAGGGGCATAAAAAACAAAGATTTTTCGGTTTTGCCTTTATTCATATTAAAGTATACTGAAATCTATGAATGCTTTTGAATAGTATTGATTTCATCTCAAATACATGAAACATACAGTTAAAATCGTTTTAATCCAATATTTATCAATTCAAGTGAGTTGTGCTGCTTGTGCAGAAATTGGGCCAGTTTGTTTTCCAACCAGAAGTCTCTGATGAGACTGAAGCTCTACTGTTTGTTTTTGTTATCTTCACCAATATGCATATGAGTAGAGATAAAAATCTTACTTTCAAAGTAATCAATCAAAACCATGTAAAAAAAAACCCCAAGACCTTAAAATTATGTGGATGCACATGCTGTAAATAACCTTTTGGATAATATATGTATGTGTCATTGAGGTGGATGGTTAAATAAGATTATTGTCTTGTTGCCAGATTCCATAGTAGCAACAGTACATGTAACAGAACATACATGTATGCATATTTTTCAGTGATTTGGTAATCATATTGCATTTCTATGCATTTTTCAAATCAAACGCTGTTAAAACCAATGTCTTCGCAACACGAAAGAGTTAAATTTTCATCTTTTTCTCTGTTTGTAATGACGTCGAGGCCTATTAGATCCATTTTCAACTACCATATTAGTAAAGACTTTAACTGGTCCAATTACATGTTTGCAAAATGTGACTAAAACTAATGACAAATATTGAAATATAGTCTCCTCAGGAAAAATCAGACAGAAGTAACACAGATATTTAACTGCCCCAACTTTTGTCAAGCATTCAAGTTAGCTGTGTTCAATAAGTAAAAAAAGCAAAGGTGTTAATCTGTTTGAATGTTGGACAACAACTGTAGCTGAACTTTTGCTCGAGCGACGGGCTGTCGGTACTGGTAGCTGACATGAGTGATCCCCATTTTTATCCCTGTTGCATTGTATTTGAAATCATAACAGGCTTTAGTCCCAGTCAGCCGGTTGCTGAATTACTGAGTTCATGCATGCATATAGAAACTATTATCACATGATACACCCGTTATGCAGTTTCATAAAGCCATTTCATAAATATATGATATGATAACACGTTACATATCGCTCTGCTTGAATGCGATTGGTCAAGTTTGGAACCGAATCACATAAACCTTGACAAATGTGACCTTTCAAATATCGGTCAACTGTTAAATTCAGACCAAGAGTCAATATCAGTGATTAAAATTGTTGTTGAATCAATTCTTGCATTAAAATACTATTCAAAATTAAAATACTTTTCTCTTACGCACAGAATATCTATACGATGGGGACACTACTTCTTATGGCGTAGCAGACGACCTCAAGATCACGGCGTGATTCGCCTCTGTAGTTCTCGGAAACGTTGATTTCACGTTTGAAATACACATTTTTAGGAAATATCATGTGATAAAAAGAACCTCAAATGAATTTCCATTTCATACGATGTATTATGAAACTCGTTGTGCGTTTTATATCCCCTCGCCAAGGCTGGGGGATATAAAACACACAACTCGTTTCATAATACATCGTATGAAATGGAAATTCATTTGAGATCCTATATTTATGATTACAAAAAACAACTTATTTCTATATAATTAACACATGACCCCAGTCACATGACTGTTACATAACAATCAGAAACTTGTTTGTACCTTGAGCCACAGATTTAAAGATACGTCGAATGTTTGTATCCGGACTCGGCCCATGACTGGCGCCCCAAGAGAAATCAGCCCTCTTTTGACACAATATAAACCTCCCCTTTCCTTTCCTGCTCTTACAAACTACTAGCTGCTTTCATAGATTAAAAATTATCATGTATTGCACAGAATTATATGTACATAATTCAATTACCACACTGCTGCACTGAACTTAAAACTCAGAGCTGTCATTTAAGTCACTTAGATAAAAAAAATGGTCAAGGTAATTTCTGAAAAATTAGGAAGAATTAAACTTGTAGCACTTTTAAAATTGTAATGAACAGCATAAATATACCTTACAAGAAGTATTTGAAGAGAAATGCCTTCTGTTTTATTTACCAGAGGGAAAATTGAGGTGAACTGAGAGAGCAGTGGCTGCCATTGTTGTTCTTCTTTATTTATACTGCACAAGACAATTCGACCTCGAAACTAATTCATACCAAAATCATTTCTTAAAAAACTTTGTCACACCTATCAGAAAGCAGTTATCTCATGTAAAAAAAACTTGAAATATGAGTAAAATTGAAAGAAAAGCATGGAGTCTTACTGTCTTTACATTTCCAAATACAGATAAAAGTATTTGAGCCCATATAGCTTGGTAAAGGCTAGTATCGGTGCATGAATTATAACAGAAAAGAAAGAAAGGAAAAAAAACAAGTAAAAATAAATAAAGGCACTCAATTGTGATACTATAAAGATAGATGAGCTTCATAAAAATGGAATGTACTAAAATAGCCATGGTTTTAACTTTCAATCTATTGAATTTTCTGAAGATAATTGAAAATGTACAGATCTTCAAACTGCCCGACAAAAAGACCACACCCTTTTTCTGAGTCCCTTGAGGTCAAGGGCTCAAACAAAATATAAGGTGCATATCTAGACTATAGACCAACCATTATGTAGGAAACAATTACATTTCTATCATTTACTGTTTCAGAGGAGTTGCATACAAAAACCCCTTTAAGGAGGAAATGACCACACCCTTTTTCTAAGACCCTGGGGGTTAAGGGCTCAATCAAAATATAATCAAAACAACTAGGCCACAGACCAATCACAATGCAAAAAGAATTACATTTCTATGATTTATAGTTTCAGAGGAGTCGTGTCCACAAGAATTGTTTACGGACGCCGGACAGACGGACAGACGGACGGACAGACAGACGGACGACGGACGAAGGGCGATCGCATAAGCTCGACTGGTCTTTGACCAGTAGAGCTAAAAAGCAGTGTATGGTGTATCAAACCTCATGACCCAGTGAAGCCACTTGAACAAATAATTTTCAGTGAATATGCTGAAATGCGGCGCTTCTTGCCTATGCATATTTCAACAAGCGAGAAGGAGCGTTGCATTTCAGCATACGCTGTTCAACAACTCAAGTGATTTCTCTAGGTTTCGTAGTTTGAAACAAATTAAAAGGCCCATGAAATTGTTAAGGTTGTCCAACTAGCAGACCTACAACATCGTTATTTACTGTTAAAAAATTGTTTTACCTCATCAAAGGTCTGTTACACGGACAAGTTGTTAGCGGAGAGAGTTCATGAAATGTATCGGTTGCATAGGATTTGCCGACAAAAAGTTATTTGGTCCGATAAAAACTCATCATGTATCTATTATTTGAACAGATAAAAATTCCCAAATGTCTTATCACAGGAACCTGTCATTTTATGAGAGAAAATGTTTTATTATTCACAACCTCAGGCCTCTGTGTTCCTCTTAGAAATATTATACATACAAGATGTCGAACACAGTGGCTTATGGTTGTAAATAATAATTTATTTACTCTATTTAAACAACAGTTTTCTGTGGTCCAACATTTCATAGGAAGATTTCAGGAACTCTGAACTGAATTATTTATTTCAAGAATTTCAGATATTAAATGTCCTATGCATTCTCAAAATCCGGAGGAAGAGATTACTCATTAGATGTTTCTTCAAGAAATCAGTCCGTAAATTACTTCATCTAAGAGAGTCTAAGACAGAGGAAATTCGAGCAAACTTTATGCATGATAACAAGTTGCCTTCTTGGTGCACCAAGGGTTTCATCGCATTCCGCGAGACGCTTCATCGCAAAGTACCCTTGGATTCAGGGGTCCCCAGTTTCGACAGGATTTCTGTCGGCGGCCCTATTATGACGTCACGTCATTGTAGTTTAATGACGTCGGAAAACAACAAATGCGATTACTTTTAATTTTTGGCGCCATAATTTAGAACAGTTATTCTAACTTTATCCCTATCTTCAATCTGAATTTATGTAATTTCCTTTTTAATTAATTTGAAAAATACATGGGACCTAAGGGGTGAAGGCAAGGTCATATTGAGAGTGGAAAGTAGTGGAAGGAACCTATGACGTTGCGGTGGAAGACGAACAAGTTGCAAGTGTTCCAAGTACATGAATGATAACCATTATGAAAGTGTTCCAAGTATAATGCACATTTCATAAAATAAAAATCTATTCCGTTTGCACTGTATCTCCTGAAATGTATCGCAGTACTAAAGGTATCACATTTCTACATGGGGAATCCCCTTCAGGTGTAATCCAAGGAAATCGTTTTAGCGGGGAATCCCCTCAGTTTTGACTGGTGAACAGGGCAGAATAAAAGGTGTCACACCATTGGTCAAAACTATTGAAAATTTAAAAATAGCACATGAAATCAATGTACCATTCCCTGTAGTCGGGATAAATTGAGTTTTGAACCTGTTTTTGTCTTTTATGCAATCTATTGATCGATTTAAAAATAGATGAAATTTGTAAATTTTCGAAATGGATAGAGGGGTGATGTAAAAAAATGGAATTTGTGAGAAAACGGTATGCATGACCCCCCTTTTTTCTATTATTTTTATGTGTGTCAAAGGTGTCCAAATCCAACGAGACCAAATTCATAATTATTGAATGAAGGATTGGAAGTCACTCAAATTGAGCTAAATGATTGATCATACAAAGAAGGTTTTTATTTCTTTGGATGACACCTTCAGGTACACGGCAAAACATGGCCGCTTTTGAAATCTTGTTCCCGACTTTAAAAATAAAATTCTAAATAAGTATAAAGAATTTAAATAATTGAATCATATCACATAAAAGGTCAATCAATAAGACATTGAAGCATGTGTCACTTGTTGAATTATCAGCTGTACTATGGATGAAAGGTCCATCAAAAAATGATTAATCATACAAAGAAGGTTTTTTTCCTGTAGTTGCACCTGAAGCATTGGGCATAGAAAACATACATTATACCTATGTACAATCTTAAAAAATATTCCTTAAAAATCCAAAAGTGGATATCTTAACAAAATTCTTTCACTTGTAGGGTACCATGCATGAGTACCTCATACCTACAAATTGTCATGACAATCTGAAGAGTGGTTATAGAAAAGAAGCAGAAAATGTATGAAAATCACCCCCCCCCCTTTCCTCTTTTACATAAGAAATAAATTCATAAAAAATCAAAAAAATAAAATTTAAGCATAAAATACATATCAAAGCATTAAGTAAGTTAAATATGATAAATATGTAGTAAATGAGTGTGTAAAATCATACACTTATTGAGTTATTTAAAGAAATAGTGCAAAAATGTGCATTTCTGACTAAGTCCGAAAAGACGTCAAAAACGCGTCAAAAATTTGACTTCGAAGTGGAACCAAAAATAACAACACTTCTTAAGACATCTCTCTAGATCATCCTGATGCTTTCGGTTTGTCGATACATGCTTCGGTTCTGAAGAAGAAGTTTGTCAAAGGAGGGTACCCCCCGTGACCTACTTTTGGCTGTGGTGGCGCCACCTGTTGACAGATCCGGACGAAAAACAACAACACTTGTAGGGGACCATGAGTACTTCATACCTACCAAGTTTCATCAAAATCCCTTCAGCCGTTCTGAAGAAGAAGTTTAAAATGTGAAAAGTTTACGACGACGGACGACGACGGACGACGACGGACGACGACGACGACGACGACGACGACGACGGACGACAGACGCAACACTATGACAAAAGCTCACTTGAGCCTATGGCTCAGGTGAGCTAAAAAGGGGAAAAAAATTTTGTTGGGGTCCCGCCGGGGTTTGAAGCCACTCCCCATGGGTCCATTGGGCATGGAAAACATACATTATACCTATGTACAATCTTAAAAAATATTCCTTAAAAATCCAAAAGTGGATATCTTAACAAAATTCTTTCACTTGTAGGGTACCATGCATGAGTACCTCATACCTACAAATTGTCATGACAATCTGAAGAGTGGTTATAGAAAAGAAGCAGAAAATGTATGAAAATCACCCCCCCCCTTTCCTCTTTTACATAAGAAATAAATTCATAAAAAATCAAAAAAATAAAATTTAAGCATAAAATACATATCAAAGCATTAAGTAAGTTAAATATGATAAATATGTAGTAAATGAGTGTGTAAAATCATACACTTATTGAGTTATTTAAAGAAATAGTACAAAAATGTGCATTTCTGACTAAGTCCGAAAAGACGTCAAAAACGCGTCAAAAATTTGACTTCGAAGTGGAACCAAAAATAACAACACTTCTTAAGACATCTCTCTAGATCATCCTGATGCTTTCGGTTTGTCGATACATGCTTCGGTTCTGAAGAAGAAGTTTGTCAAAGGAGGGTACCCCCCGTGACCTACTTTTGGCTGTGGTGGCGCCACCTGTTGACAGATCCGGACGAAAAACAACAACACTTGTAGGGGACCATGAGTACTTCATACCTACCAAGTTTCATCAAAATCCCTTCAGCCGTTCTGAAGAAGAAGTTTAAAATGTGAAAAGTTTACGACGACGGACGACGACGGACGACGACGACGACGACGACGACGGACGACGGACGACAGACGCAACACTATGACAAAAGCTCACTTGAGCCTATGGCTCAGGTGAGCTAAAAACAACAACAACACAAAAAACGATAAAAAATAAAAAAATAAAATAGAATAAAATAAAAATAGGACAAACAGACGGAGACAATAACACAATATCTAATGTTCAATCTCTCTTCTAGATCACATGGATTGATTGTGTTAAGGACATCTGCAAATTTTGGATTATTAATTAAAAACACGTCAACGATATAACTGTATACTATATAGAATTAAATAAGAGTGCTAGGTTTTTCTTTCCGTGAGAGTGCAAAGACTGAACAAACTCGGCTTCAAATGAGTATAGAAAAATATTAGCAAGAAGTGGAGCACAATTGTTTCCCATGGGAATTCCCAAGATTAGCTGAAAGACCATTTCTTCGAACACCACAAATATGTTATCGATCAGAAAGTTAAAATAGTTTGATTACATATTCTTCTGTTGATCTATAATTGAAACAAGAATTTTCTCGCATAAAATAAGTTTTATTTTAACCCACAACAATGTACATGTATTGCTATTGCCATTTTTTGCAGGTAAAGGCAATTTTAATAATTTCAGAGATTCTTTCAAATTAGAATAGGGAATCGCTGTATAAAGAGTCGAAAATCAACAGATTTATTGAAAATACATTGTTGAAACCTGCCAAATTCAGGTGTTCTAAAAGTCCGTTTGATTGTCTAATATCCGCATTTGGTTGATACCGCTTGTAGAGTAAATTGTTTCACAGAACTTTTAAAGACCAGTTTTGATTACTGAAACAATGGTAGATGCTGTTTATCTTTAGGAAGATTGCCTAATACATTATTCCTTTAGTTAATTCATCTTAAACTATGCCAAACAACATCATCATATACGGTCTGAACTAAAATCATACACGTACAATGTCTTTTGATAAATGGAAATAAATATCAGACTTACATAGTAACTGTTGAAGAAAATATAAAGAAAAAAGCTTCCACAACTCAAGTTCATATGAACTTACAATGTTCTTTTCCTGGGGAGTATTGACTTTCTAAAGGACAACTAACAATCATAAGTCAGTGAATGTCACCTGGACACCTTTTTATGTGGCAAGCGTGGACTCGTGATATTTATCATCAGCATACCTGTAACTTGATAATAGTTTATAGTTAAGATATCAGCATCGCAGGTCTTAAAGTGGACAAGATCACAAGACAATTGTTCTGATCGCAAAGTACATGGCTGACAAGCTTATCAGCCAAACGGATACAAAAGGTTGAGGAAAAAGTTCCAATAGACACTCTTGGTCGTATTATATATTCCTACCAGGAAAAACTCGTTATCTCGTAAGATCCTTTTGGATGAAAGGTTCTTTAATCAGCTATTACCTTTCAGTTATAAAAAAGAGGAAACAGATGCTAAAGAGGATATAATCGCAATTCTAACAGAAGGGAATAAAACATGAATAAGGGGAAGAAATCAAAGCGGAATACACAAGATCCAAAAAAAAAAAAAAAGATGAATGATAAAACAATAAAAGTATCAACATGACTACATGTATGACAAACGGGATTGACTCTCTAAAACATGTTTCGGACGTAAACTATTATGACATAGCAGTCGTGAATGTCTCTTTGGAAATCATCCTACATTAATGAGAATTTTAAGGATGTAGTAATAATGTCTTGATGGAACGTATAGGTTGTAGGCTTTCATTTGTCACATCTGTATTGCTTGTGACAAGACCTTTCAACTGATACCAAATTTTCTGACTTCGTGACCTTCTTGATTCTTGACCTACTTTTAAAAAAACTTGAACATTGTAAATAGGAAATGGTGTTTATACTGCCAAAGATGCAACAGTTTTTATTAAACATTTTAAAATGACATCTTTATTTGAATCCGTTTTTAATGAGTTAAAGAAGATCCTGACGATAATCTCAACAGCACTCACAATAGAGCAAAAAATTAAGCATCGACGGACCCCTGGAAGCGAAAATAGAGCCTACACACTTTATTTACATTACCACTAAAATTGCAGTCAAATTTTCAAACAAGATATTAGCATCATGCAACGTAAGTTACCCACATCAAATACATGCGGTGGGTAAAACTAAACTATATCACTATTAACCTTTAAAACGAAAAGACAAGGATCCGGTCGGCCTGTTCGTTTCAGAGTCTCATAAATAATAAAAAAAATGTATGTATCAATGTGTGGTAATTATGGTTAAATCAAGTATTGATGCATAAATGGAAAATGTGTCAAACGTCCATCGCCGTCATGTTTGATATTTTAAACGGACGTTACCAACATCAGGTTATCACCTGTGTATAAATATTTTCAATATTACAAATGTGTCATAGAGCAATATAGTGTAACATGTACATGTAATTGTCAATATTGAAATATATGTTCTATAGTACCAATTTTGTTGTACTAGACACGTGTTTCGGATATTTCAATTCTCGTCAGTAGTACTTCATGCCAAACAGTTTAGATAAAGCCAAAGTGAATTTCCCTGGTGCCATCTACAGAGTTTTAATTTCATTTTGCATAAATGAGCGGCTCCAAATGTAGTGTAGGGTTTATTCAGAAGCGTATTTAAGTGAAAAATATGGCCAAAAATTGTTGGAGGGTAGACGCAAGGAGTTTAATTCTAAACATGACAGTAAATATTATGTCGAAACCCAGCTAAGGACAGAGCTATGCAATGAGGGAGATACCCCTTAGTTTAAGAATTTTAGGTCTAATTTGATGACAGGAAATTTAGAATATATTTTAATGCAAGTGTACTTCAAAATATAGACGACATGATGTCAACTAAATGCATGACAGAAACTTTCAATGAGAACGCTCTGCTGCCATCATAGTCGCATCTCCACGGTGTGTAAACTCGCAAGGCAGAACAATCGGTTTTTCTATAAATTCGTGTGATATAGATTAAATATCGCGAAAAGGGGAATGTGATGCAGTGTAAGGATGCCATAGTTATGAGTTTTATCCAAAATAAGAGAATAATGTCTTTTTACAGAGCTGAAAAAAAAAAACCGATTGCCGTGATCTGTGTAGATGAAAATGAAAGTAGAACGCAAATCGTTTTTATGCATTATTAAAAGCTAATATTCACCTTATTTTGGATACAACTCATAGCTAATACATTCTTACACTTCATCACATTCCCCTTTTTGTTATAAATTATATATATTGCACAAAAATATATAAAAACCGATTGTTCTACGTTTCGAGATTATCCACCGTGATCTCTATTGTCTTCTCGGCGTAGGGATTTGAGCAAAGTAGAATAGTTCTACAGTTTTAGCTAAAGATTCTAAAACTTTGTTTGGACATACACCAGCTAACCTATTTCAAACATACATGCATTAAAATGACTTCAAGTAAATGATACTTTGGGTCAACTCTGATTATTCGTACGTCGATTTTTTTTACACCGAAGCACGCCTTCCACCTCAGCAAATAATCCGTATTTCATCGTGAAAGGTTGTCATCAAATAGTCCGTATCATCGTACTTTTTGATATAGAACCTTAAAGAATCGGCTATCGGTGTACATCATCATTTTACCCCTGATGTATGCTGTCACATATGTTCTATATTATGGAATTAATTTTGAAGACGTTTAATAATTGTATTGGTTAGGGTTTTTTTGTTTGTTAGAGGGATTTTGATCTTGTTGTGATTGTTTTCTATTGTCTATTTCTCACTGAATGGTTTTGTAACCGTGTGTGTGTTTCCTGGCGGGTCACAGCCACGTTGTCTTGTTGGAGATCTTTTTTATGCTCACGATTGGACCTGTAATGTCTTGGGTCTATGAATGAAAGCTGGACAAGTACAAATATTGATATTCAATTTATTTGTTCACAAACTGGGCGACATTTCTTAACAAAAAGTGAGCTAAATCATAAATGTAGTACAATTTTCAAAATGTTAATTCCATCTTTAATAGCCTTTCGCAAATTTTTCACTTTGCATACTGACAATTCAAACGTTTCATTGTTTATACTCAAAACGTATAAACGAAAGGAAAATTATAAGGCAATTTAGTCATCTTTTTTCTTGTGCAGGCAAAGGAAGTCGCACTGATCTCTGCGATTTTTGCATTCTCTTAGACAACGTGCGGCAAGCAGACCACACCTTCTTGTACAAGTTTCCATGGCACCAGTGCAAAGGCTGAGACACGCCCCCTTTCTAATGACGTCATCCTTATCCGAAGCTGCCAATGCTACAAGACAGCTGAGTAACAATACAGCTATCGTAGTTTTCTAAAAATAGGAAACAGAGTAATGAATATATCATTCAAATGTACCGATTATTAAAGCGATTTGCAAAGAAAACAATATTTCGTTGAATAGAATAATATTTCGAGAGAGCTATATATCATTTCGTGAGAACGAAATGCTTTTTTTTCAGAGAACGAGACAATATTTCGAAGGATCATTATATTATTTCATTAGGACGAAATAACATTTCGTTTGCCTCGGAAACAATATTTCGTTCTCATGTCATAATAATTTCGTTCCCACGATATAATACTTAATTTCCTAGAAATCTTATTTCGTTCAAATGAAATAATATTACGTTCCCACGAATTTCAAATATTTAAAAATTTTTCGATCGTTTCCTAAAAATAAAATTATTTTGACACAACCCTTTAAGGCCACAGTATCATTCTAAAAGGAATTAGTTTAAAGTACATGCAAACTGGTAATATTTTGATAGAATTTACTTGCAGACAGAATAAACTTTGGTGCATCTTAAATGTAAAAAAGATATTTGATCTATAATGATGAATAAATCTCTCAAACCTGCATTGTCTTCTTTAAAGTAGGATACTCGTCCAAGAAAATACTTTTCTTTGAATTAAAATAAGAGGGAAAATCTGAAAGAAAGACTGTGAAATGTAAAAAAAAAAAACAAAAATGAATAATTTTAAATTAAAAATTTTAAATGACCGGTATAATAGAGAAACTGCGAAAAATTTTATTCTTAAATTGAAAATAACAAATATACTCACCAAGCTTTCGTCAAATCAAAACGGTGTACTTTAGTTCAGTTTGTGTTTATGTCTTTATGTTTCGGTCATTATATACCCTTGATTTATTGTTCATATGCAATATATCAAATCAGTGGCCAGCTGATTATGACAGCTAATTTATCATAGACAATTTAGAAAGTCGTCATATGGAATAACATCAAAGTAGAGGTCAGGAACATCTTGCTTTGATATGAAGCACCCTCCATCATTTGTGAATGTTTATATGTTGGTGTTGAGGTCAAATCAGGGAATGAAAGCTTAAACACCAAACCCGAAATCAAATTCAAAAAATCACAATCAAAAGGTTTACAAATTCTTGAAAAAAATTATGAAACAAAACTTCATGTTGCAAGAAAAGAAAGAGGCGGACAAACCATACGGAGAAAATAAGGAAGCTCCATGCAAAAAAAAAAAAAAAAGAAGAAGAAATAATCAATTTGAAAAAAAATGACAAAGACACTCGATAATTGGGCTCGTTGCGATGGTTTGTTTTATTTCCATGAAAGAATCCCAGCCCCGTCCTTTCAATCAATCATTTATTTCTCATAAACCAATGTTTACAATGGTATAGAGTTTTCATAATTTTAAAGATATATATATATATACAATGCTGGTGCTCAAGAATAATCAAGGTGCAAATAGATAGTGCAAAATGTACAAATAAGCGACTAAATATATGACTTTAAGATTTCTTATTAACAGTATAAAGTAATATAGTGAGATACTAAACCTAAGGAGGACATACATGTATGTTAATTTCATTTATAAATTTACAAAGTTTCTTTAATGTTGAAAAATCCTTCCTTTAGAATAGCTGACAAAATTTTAATGTATTAACATTTCTTCTATAGGATAGATCAAAATATTTTATTTTTTCTGGTCTTAATGAAGGAAATTTGAATAAATAATGAAGTTCATCACCAAGATCATCACAATTACATAACGTATATTTCCTGTTTTCCCTATTTACAGAATTCCACTTTCCCTGTCGCAACCGGATTTGTAATAACGACCGGATTTGTAATAAACTAGATTTATTACATATTAGGTTATTACATATTAGGTTACACGTCGCAACCGGATTTGTATCTGTAGGATTTTATCGGATTCTTTATCGTGCTACACCTCAATATTTTAAATCTTAAAATTATATTCTCCATCATGAAAATTAGACAGACAGACGGAGATAATCGAAAGCCAGAAAAAGAAAGAAGAAACTTCCGAGCTACTTAGACTATGTTCGTAGTTTATTACAATTTCGGGTTTTATTACAAATCCGGTTGGGACGTGTAACCTAATATGTAATAACCTAATATGTAATAAATTTAGTTTATTACAAATCCGGTCGTTATTACAAATCCGGTTGCGACATCCCTTTTCTATTGGCAAAAATGATGATTTGTTGTCCGAAATCTGCAAAAATTTACCCTATCTTTGTTGCAAAGTTTGTCTAAGTAATCTTCAAATTTCCAATCATGTTTAAATATTCTGTAGCTAATTCCTTTTGGAGAATTAAATATATGTCGGAATTCCATGTTTGTATAAATTGATCAATCAGTCTCATTTTTACAGATGTTTTTAACCATAGTATGTTTATATTTCTCTGTGCATCAAAAATATTGTTACATCCACACTTATCTTATATTCGTTTTACACACAATAACCATTTTGAATTAAAAGTACGATTAGTAATTTATTAATCTATAAAAATGTAAAGATACTTTAACCCCACTATTATAGGCTAATTTTGCTCAATAAATAATTATTCTGGTTTTTATATCTATAGATAGAGGGTGCACACCCAATTATCCATAAATCATAAAATTTGGAGTGGATTTTTTTTACATCAAGAAGTAATTTACAAAATTTTAAATGAATACGCTCTAGCATTGTGTAATTGCAGAATCCCCAAACTTCACAACCATTAAGTAATGTTGGTTTGACAAATTTTTTTTCAAATAAGTCATATATACAGCTTATACTTTTAAAGTTATGTAATCTGCCTCTTCTTAAAACTTCGTACATAGCTTTAGTTCCCTTTTCCTTTAGTTCCTTTCCTCCACGTAATCTGCTACATCGATTTTCCACGGATTCTATATATACTAAATAGAGAAAAAAGAGTGGACCTTTATTGTGCACAAAATATATTATAAGTCTATTCTTTTCACATATACAGGAATCCCAAAGACAATACTTTCTTCTAAACCGTCACGACGGATTTTGGAGCATCTTTTAAGAGTTTTCGATTTGAAACTGACGAAAGTATACATACTAGACTAGTTGTGTAATAACTTCAAGTCTACCTGTACCTGTATTTCACTCGATACTGTCGTCTATTCCATCGAATTAAATTCGGAACTAAAGTTTATTTCATTCGGCGAATAGCAAATAATCAACAACTTTCATCTATTCTATAGCTTTTGAGATCAATTGTTAAAAGATAACCCATCCCCCTTTTGGTGTGTGACATTGTTACACCCAGACTTACAGAGAAAATGGGTGTCAATGATAATACACCTTTGGAGAAAGTGACATTCTGTAACTCGGGATTGAACAATGTTGTAAAAAATTCTTTTCCGTTTTACATTGATCACATACTGATTCTTATCGGGGAGAATGCTTATTTTAGCCAAAATATCGGTCGAATGTGGATATATAAGTGAATATATAATAGCTCCAACCTGAGATTTGTTTGAAATTTCAAATAAAATTTCGACTTTTTCAGGGCAGATATTACGCCTTATTTTTACAGCTCTTACAGTTGGATACTCCATCGTACTCTTGGAGTACATGTACATCAAATTGACCTCGTGTTCTACGAGACAACATGACACGGTCACTTTGATCTGCACGTGGTGTGCACATCAATTGATATACATACATGTAATCATTCATTCATGCAATTTATGTCACAATAAATAGTCAACATTTGGTCAAATTTTATTAGTTTTCATATTTTGAAATTGTATAAAAGACCTGAAATAGTAAGAGTTTTCATCTAGATTCGAAAGGCAGCTCGTCTAAGGTAAAAACTTTACTTTTAATATAACACTGTGCTAGCTCTCTATGTTAATGTAGCTTTGTTCTTTTTTGTAAATACACGCATTGAAATAATGTTCAGAGAATATTACGAAAATAAAATAACCCAATGAAGTTTTTGTCAATAATTTAGTAAAAAATGATAATTAATAATTACAATGAAAATATTTACTAGTATTTCAAGTTTATTTGAGGTTTATTCAAAATAAAAGAAAATTATTCAATATAAAAGCCTCTCAGTTTCTTCAATTGTTTATATGGATTAATTGACAAAGACCAGAAGGCTGGAAATTCCATGTTCCTCGTTATTACGGAAACAATCTATGGCGGATTTTACATGTTTATTTTACTATAATTTCATTCGAAAATTTAGCGTATGCATTTCTCATTGTTTGTTTTTAGTAATTGATTTTTTCTTTCTTGAATTCGTAGAACATAGAAGTTACAATGAAGGTAAGTTAATTTTTCTTTCATCTCGTCAAATTGTTAAAATATTCTGTACGGTACTGCAACTCACTTGTTTTACAATTATGTCCTATCCTACTACCCATCCTACATTGTACATCCTACATCCACCTCATATCCTTTTAATCTTATCGTATCCAAGCTCATCCTATAATATCCACCTCAATCAAATTCAATCCAATTCTATGCGATTCTATCGTATCAACCATCCTACATCCATTTCACATCCTTTTCGATCCTATCGTACAGTACTGCAACCCACTTGTTTGACAATTCTGTCCTATCATATCCACCATCCTACATCCACCTTCTATCCCCTCTATCCTATCCTATCCCATCCTATCCTATCCACCTCATTCCAATCCAATTCTATCCTACATCCTATCCTACACCCCATCCTATCCTATCCTACATCCTATTCTATCCTACATCCTATCCTATCCACCTTTAACTGCTTCTCATCACCTTAAAGCGAGATTGTGATTAAAACTGAATGACTTGATACAAATTCATTCATAAGTAGTAAATTAGCTATAATTATCGCTATTTTTGGATTTTATTACAATGAAAATTATCTAGATGATTTACGAAACAAAATATCACAACAAACCTCAAAGTTTTTTTCTAAATTCAATTAAACTTTATATTACCCACTATGTCAAGTAAGAAATTTCAATGGATCGAATTTAATCAAATGAGAATGTTTGTCTGCTAATAACTTTTAAAAGAATTAAAAAAAGAAAGATTGGACTGAAGAATGAAATGGATAGGATGTATGATAGGATGTGGGGTGTAGGATAGGATAGAATGTAGGATAGAATGTAGGATAGAAATGGATAGGATAGGATAGGATGGAATAGGATAGGATAGGACAAGATTCAATCAACTCAAGGTCCATGCTGTAAAATTATCAGGTTTTAAATGATGCTATTGAGTTTAAAGACGTTTAACATTTGAACTACTTGGTGAGTGTCACTGCTGGTGGACCAAGAGTCCCCGAGGGCACATGTAGCCAAGTTCGATCAACTTTGGTTGATCGTCTGTCTTTTCAACGCATTTGAAATTTTCTGTTACAAAATTTCCTGAAATTTCTAAAACGTGGGTCCTGTAGCATCATGTCCCACCCATTCTGCTACGTCTTTTGGTACATTTTTGGACATAATAGTTTTCATACTTTTCGGTCATATTACATTGTTTAGACTGAGGATCACTGACGAGGGTTTAGTACCCGAAACGTGCATGTCTGGTCCATGCTGTAAAATTATCAGGTTTTAAATGATGCTATTGAGTTTAAAGACGTTTAACATTTGAACTACTTGGTGAGTGTCACTGCTGGTGGACCAAGAGTCCCCGAGGGCACATGTAGCCAAGTTCGATCAACTTTGGTTGATCGTCTGTCTTTTCAACGCATTTGAAATTTTCTGTTACAAAATTTCCTGAAATTTCTAAAACGTGGGTCCTGTAGCATCATGTCCCACCCATTCTGCTACGTCTTTTGGTACATTTTTGGACATAATAGTTTTCATACTTTTCGGTCATATTACATTGATTAGACTGAGGATCACTGACGAGGATTTAGTACCCGAAACGTGCATGTCTGGTCCATGCTGTAAAATTATCAGGTTTTAAATGATGCTATTGAGTTTAAAGACGTTTAACATTTGAACTACTTGGTGAGTGTCACTGCTGGTGGACCAAGAGTCCCCGAGGGCACATGTAGCCAAATTCGATCAACTTTGGTTGATCGTCTGTCTTTTCAACGCATTTGAAATTTTCTGTTACAAAATTTCCTGAAATTTCTAAAACGTGGGTCCTGTAGCATCATGTCCCACCCATTCTGCTACGTCTTTTGGTACATTTTTGGACATAATAGTTTTCATACTTTTCGGTCATATTACATTGTTTAGACTGAGGATCACTGACGAGGGTTTAGTACCCGAAACGTGCATGTCTGGTCCATGCTGTAAAATTATCAGGTTTTAAATGATGCTATTGAGTTTAAAGACGTTTAACATTTCTATCATACATCCTGCATCCTATTCTATTATTCTCGTCTTTTAGTTTTATACCTGTTGCTCTCTTAATGTTTGTACTTTTTAAATCTCAATTGAATCTTGAAATTTAATTTAATGACCAAGAATTTCGTATCATAATTGAATTGCATAAGGCAAGGCATTTACATAATTATTATGATAAAAAGCTGATGTTCATTCACGTATACTATCATTGTAATTGGAATTTTTTTAGACGGATTAATAAAAGTATAAACTGTTTCCAGATCCTATTCAGTATAAATTTGAATTCATGCAAATTTTACAATGTGTATGTCTAAGATGAAATAAATTCAGTTTTAAACTAAACTAGAATGAAAGTCTCCCGTTTAACAGTTAAAGGTTTAATTTGTAAAATTCTCGTTTTAAAAAATTCATTCTGAAATCAGCAAGTTACTCACAAAGAATAATCAAAAACTGGAATTCAAGGCGTTTATTACTCGTAATAAATACTGAATTTTAATTATACACTTCTTTTCTAATAAGGCTGTATTTCTATTCCTTGTTTTAATAAACTCACTTATCTTGCTTATGGTGTGTTTTTAAGCACCAGAATGCCATACATAATAAAGTGAAAAAAAAATTCTTAACACACTTTACTAAATTGTGCTCACCGTTTACAAGTCTGTGCGAACAGGTTAAAACAACTTGCATGCACAGTAAACTGGCCAAAAAGAATAAAAGCTGAAAAAAATTAAATGTTTGGATCAAGCTTGGTTCAAATTATTTTTGTCAGGTTCATCTCAGAATTATAGATCAATGGATTCAAAACTGTTCATTTCCCAACAGCAACATGAACAGAAATGGTGTATAGAAATTTATGGATAGCAGTGTATGTTAATTCTATGTATTATCTGAATAAAATATACATTTGTGACCGACTTGCATCGTAACTGAGGAAGTTCTATGGACGATATGGGGACATGGTAGTACACTATGACGTCCCCTTGTCCAGAGTAATAAATGATACATTGACTTAGACCTTTTGTGCCATGACATGCCAATCTATACTCTTTGTGGGAGTTTATGCCCTTGGTTTGATGATTTTTCGATTGACGATTTTGTACTTCTCTATAGGGATATGGTTTTTCAAAATTTGTCATTCTTGATAGGGATATGTTTTTCCCATATTTGTGATACATGTTTTTCCATTTCAGCGAACAATCTTCATAGCAGTCTTGCTTTGCGCCATGCTTGCACTGGCCTCAGTGTCTGAAGCAAATTGCGTAAAGAAATGCGACAGGAGAGAAGCTGTTTGTAGAAGGGAATGCAGGGGAGGCAAACATGCTGCTCTCTGCAGAGACAAATGTACAGCCCGTAAAAGGTCATGCCTGAGGAACTGTAGGAACTGAGAGAGACCTCTTCTTAAAATTAAGCGCTTTCAATGTATTTCGTGTGTTCATTTACATACTACGAAGTGATTGCGTAATAATTAAAGAAAAACTACTGAATTCCGTTTTGTTACTCTATTTATTTATGTTTATTTCATGAGTACAAGAATCTTTTTTGACATTAAAACATGACATAGTTCATTTGACTACACACAGTCTCGATATTTTTGATCGCTCATTAATTTCTTTGTTGCATTTATTAGTTTGTCTTTGGTAAGAAAACAAACAAACAAACAAAGTGGTACAAAATGTATATCCTCAACGAGAAACAGCTTAGTCGGCTGGACAGTGAGAAACTTTTAGCCAACTGGCACCCCTGACATACGTTTCGTTGTTGCAATGGATCCAAGGATCCAGAAATGTCATAAGGGATTTTGAAGGCACAGGGTTCACTGTATCACTCACTAATTGGTCTTGATTTAAGTAAAACTTGTTAAAGAAAAAGAATCACGTAGATATTACTTTAATCTGCAATATTTAAATTCAGAATTGCGATACCAAAGCCTTGTCATGACGACATGTCCTATTTTTGTGAAGTGGATAAAGCGTCAGGACATCAGAATGCCTGTCTTTGGTCATTTGGGTGATAACTGGGGGTCTAGGTGTTTCAATAGATAAGGTGTTTTTCACTAGTCACCAGAATGTTTCTTTCATAAGGATAATGCAATGTAGAACTATTGCATTGTGGAATCTAACGGAATCAATTCGGAACTATCTCCCAACGACAGCATCCGGTCTACAAATCTAGTAATGCAATGGATTTAGCATTAAAATGTATCGATTATTGTTTAGATTTAGGATCACTGATGAGGGTTAAATACCCGAAACGTGCATGTCTGATCCACGTTGCCAATTTATCTGTTCTTAAATGATGATATTCAATTTGAAGACGTTTACATTTAAGGTATCCATTGTACAATAACCTCCATAGTAAAGTATGGTAAATTTTATTTATTCATTTATTTCATATTTATTTGTTGTTTTTTAGTTTTGGACAATAAACTCGTCAAGTATATTTTGGTAGCACTTTTCCAGCTTTGCTTAAAGAAATCCAATTTAATCAATTTGCAAATACAAATGTACCACAAGCCCACCTCTCATTCCGTAACAATATTTTATATCAGATAGGTTTTTAAAATCAAAGGGGAAAACTCTTGTTCAAATTTGTTATTTTGCACATGTAAGGATTTTTGTACATGTTGTTTAGAGAAATTCGACAATTTAAATGCTTCATAAAATGTTCCCCTTTGTTTTTCTAGCCCCAAATTATTATTTCTGAGCTATGGGCATTATTACTTTTCAGAAAATATATGTAGTTTATGGAACGTTACCATGCATGAAAATATACCCTATCGTAAATCGGATACCTTCAAGTAATTTGCATTTTTTTCTACTAGAATTATTTTTTTCTCATCGACATATCTGACAAAATATTGGTATGGGCTGAGATGGGCTTGTGGTACAGTGACCAACTGGATTTCTTTAAGCAAAGTTGGAAAAGAGCTACTAAATATACTTGAAGAGTGTTTTGTCCAAAACTAACTGAATAAATAAATATTTTAAATATAGATTAATAAATAAATAAATTAGTAGAAAGAAATAAATAAAGAAAGAAAAAAGCAAGAAAGAAACGCAAGAGATGTGCTTCATAAACCAAGTGGTGTATGTGTTGAGAATACTTTTCAACAAAGGAATTCAAATTGTAGCTATCGAATCTGATACATGTATGTACATACATTCAACATACTTCTGAGATGCGGCTTGAAATAATTTGTAAAAAATTATTTAAGATTTTTTTTTTTGTACAATTTAAAAAGCTTATTTGAAAGAAAAAACTTTGATGTAAAACGATATCAATATCCTATAATGTTGATGATTATTAATAAATAAAAAAACGATGGATGTGAAGGGCTGGGTGAAGAATAAAAATGATTTTGTTTCCATGTATAATATTTTAGAGGAACGAAATAATATTTCGAGTGAAGAAAACAATATTTCGTTGTCACGGAATACAATTTCGAGAGAACGATATATTTTGTTAGAACGAAATGGTTTTTCCAGAGAACGAAATAATATTTCGAGTGATCAAAGTATTATTTCGCTAGGATAAAATAACATTCCTTTTGCCTAGGAAATGATATCTCGTTCCTTCGTTCCCAAGAACACACAACCAGAAAATACACAACCAGAGAAAATACAACCAGAGAACACACAACCAGAGAAAACACAACAAGAGAACACACAACCAGAAAATCCAAATCCAAAAGAAAACACAAACAGGATAACCTGATAACCACAAATAAAAAAAAATCATGACGAACAACACATAGAAGATGGGAGAACAATGTACATCATACGCCGATTTTGGCTGATGATAAATATTTGAATATAACAAAATACAAGTAAGGGAACGACCATTAGATCCTGACAGGGCGGGGGTGGCACTTTTTGGAAATAATATATTCTGATCCCAAAAATATTGAAAATAAATAATCTGACCCTCTTCTTTGTAGAAAATAAATATTCTTTTTTTTTATTACATTTTCTGACATAAATAGCAACATATATAGACATTACAAGACATTCATACCTTTCACACTCCTTTCACACACATAGATGCAAGTATAAATAACTTTATGAGAAAAAAGCATATAATGTAAGTATAGATATTTTTATGAGAACAAGCATATAAAATTGCATATTTTTGTAGATAATGGTTAAGATAATGATTAATTAAATTGTATTGGCATTGTTGCAAAATTTCCCCATTTCTCATGAAATTTCTCAATTTTCATATTTTTCTTCAGTATGTAATAATCCATTTCAATATAACGTTTTATATACTGCTTTACTCCTGTGATATGTGGTAGGTTATAATTCATTTTTTGCTGATACATATATTTTTTAACAAGACAAATTATCAAATTAAATGTTTTATATCTTTTGCCAAATTTTCCAAAAATCACATCTGTAATGTTACAAGTATAGTCATAGTCTAAACAAACGGTATTTATCCAATTGAAAACTTCTTCCATAAAATCTGCTGTAATTTGACATGTAAAAAATAGATGGCTAATTGTTTCTGGATGGTTATTACAAAAAGAGCAAGCATTAGAATCAAATATTCTCATTTTAAAAAGAAGATTATTAGTTCCAATTATTCGGTGAATATAAATATTCTGGTCCACATTTGTTCTGATTCCCAAAATTTCTGCTCGCTTCGCCCGCCATACACTGAAACAAATTTCAGCTTGCTTTGCTATTTATATTTCGGGCATGCCCCGCTTGCCTTTTCATAAGATCTCATATGAAATGTTATTTACACATATATTTTATTCTATAACATTGTATTACAATTGCAAGCAGAAACAAAATTGAATTATTATTTCAACAAATATGATAAGCTTCAAGTCTTACAGGAATGTCTATAGCACATTACACGCCAACCACTGTGCGATGAAACTTAACTGATTTAAAAATTACACTGGTACAGAAGTAGAAGAACTATCTGCTTCTGTACTTGACATGGCAAAACTTTCTTGGCATACCCTCTCCTCGTGTTCTGTGAAACGACAAATATAGACAATGGCCATATCCCAATGCATAGCACAAAATCGACAATTCAGAAAATCACAAACCGAAGGCATACAAAATCAGGACAAAGCAAGAACCATAGCAAACAAAGAAAAACATCCATCATATGAAAAGAAGCGAACTCCCAGTATGGGAGTGAGACCAGGTGCCCAGGAAGAGTCAGCATCTCCTGCTTGCATGCAACACCCGTCACGTCAATTCGGTAGAATTGTCACATCTAAACTCTAAACTCAATTTAGAATATGCAGGTGATAGATTTACATATCATATGCATATACTATTACATTAGCTGTAGTGTAAGTCTTGCATTTTGTAAATTAGTTGACATTCTCAGTGTCAAATGGTCATCATCTTACTGAAGTGAAAAAATGACGGCGCGGCGGCAACGTACGATGGTCTTTCACCGGATTAGTTACAAATGGTGAAGAACATTTACTTATTGTGCTATCTAAAATCCCTGAGATCTCAGAGTACAATAAAGTAAAGGCATTGAACAGTTTCAATGTTGTTAGACGAAGAATAAACATCAAGAAGTATATACATATCAGTTATTCAGTCTTAAAGTTGAGAGGCAAGGCAAAACCTTTAGAATTTCCCATTGGAACAGTTGCAAACTTCGGAATGAATAACATTCCGAAGTGAGACCAGGTGTCCGGGGAGAGTAAGCGTCTCCTGATTGCATACAGCACCCGTCGCAACAGCTCCATGGAACTTGTCAAATTTGGTAATTGAGAAACAAATCGTAGAAACTCTCTTCAATTTTACCTCTTCATCCAATATTACTATGGACAATGACGCGTTATATTGCTTTGTACTTTCATTGTATCATCCATGTTCACAATGACAAAGTCAGTCATCCACAGATGTACATGTGCCCCTGCTGGAGTAGTTTCTTGGGAAGTTTCGCCCTTAAAAGTAGTTGATTCGTCGTTGTATTTTGAGCTTGCTTTGGAATACAATATCAATTGCAATGTACTAGAAATTACACCATAGGACCCAACTCCACCGCATGGGATCGAAACGTATGGTGTTGTGATTTCTTACATAGTTTTTGGGTATCTTTCCATTTTTACATAACTGGTGATTCGTTGCAGTAGGACAATGCTTTATAAATCAATCCATATCATCCAGGTATATGATAAGTTGATAGTTTTTGCAAACACTTCAATAGTTTGACGACGACAGAAACCCATTACTTTTTGACGAACTCTTGAAGTGTTGGGAAAAACTATAGACTTTTCAGATATTTAAAGGATATGGACTTACTTATTTGGCATTGCCCGTCTTCAACGTCTCATCAATTTTGTGCAGTATCACTTAAATAATGAGAAAACAATCAATATTCCACGTAAGGAATCACAACATCATACGTTTCGATCCCATGCGGTGTCACTCGGTTAAGAACCGGAGAATGAGAAATATGAGCTATTTAGATGACCATTGTACTCAAAAGACAACATGAGATCTAACTATGAAGTCATGCCAAGAAATCCAACGCCGTTTACTTTCTACAGAGCAAACCGTTACAAATAATCATCTATTTATGATACCAGGACGACGGGATTGCTAAACCGGCAGATTTGGACAGAATTTCTTTGCATGCAGAGTTAGTATTCTCGGTTATCTTTCTTGTGTCTAGTTTACTCGGTTACATTGTGCTAGGATTATTCACAAGATTAGGATTAATTGAGATTAGAACACCTTATCGAAGTATCTGTTTGAGAAAAAAAATGAATTGAAGTTTTAAGGTTATATTCTACATGCACTCTGGTTGTTTGTTCTATTTTGACTGCATTGGGTCATGCAAAATACATTTAATAAAGTGCGAAGTGTTTTATATAAACTTACATGTTTATTGGAATTCCGAATTTCAATAGCTAATCTGTTATCTTAACAGAGATGAAAATGATTTTAATCCAATGCAAATCATCTTAACCCCGATAAAGCAATACCAGTAATTAACAATGAGTAAGGAAATGTGGTCAACCGTGACGGATGAGTTATAAATGCTCTCTTTTTATTGGTTACAAAAACTTACTACCGGAACTCCTTCCCTCCGCTTCCCATCATGGCAACCTCATATATACAAATATTAAACATACTGAGTAAATAATTTCAATAAAAAAAAAAAAAAACGCTTATTAAAATTAAATTCAATTATTACTTTGTAACAATACGGGAGAATATTCTTCATTCAACATAAAGGGTGCCTGCTTAGAATAAAATAAATGTGCACTTTTTTTATCAATGGTAATGCATGCAATGTCAATATAGTTAAGGCATCGGCATCCGTCCGTCGTTAACTTTTTGATATACTAACCTAGAAGTTATTAAATATCGCATTAAAATTATCGCATTTCTTATTTGTAAATGTGCTATTTGGCAATATAATTTGAAAAGCACATCCTGATACAGTGGGAGGAAACAGTAATAATTCCTTAGGGGGACTCGCAGATAATGAATATCCGTGTTAAACTGTGGAGTTTCTTCAGGTACAGTTGAACCTGCCTTAGCGACCCACTGTGTTATTAATATGATCCTAATTTAAGCGACCTTACTTTTCAATTCCCAAGTAAACAATTTCCATGAAAATGAACATGTATTAAGAGACCACCTGTCTTATGCGACCTTTATTTAACATTCATTTGAATGGTCTCTTAAAACAGGTTTAACTGTATATAGTGTTGTGGCAGTCCTTAGTGTTTCGTTGATGTGATGAGATTGCCCTCGTTGTTCGCCTTTTCTTGTCTCATGATTGTGTTCCTCTATCGTCAGGTCGAGGTTCTCCACTTGTTCAGCTCTACAGGAGAATTAAGATTAAGACTGAAAAACACGCACAATTTAGATATGTAAAATAAAACACGAACTAGTAAATAAACGATACATATCGCAATATATATTTTAAAACACACAATATGCTTGTAAAACACAAATGCCCCGTCCAACAGGAGATGCTAGTTCTCCCCGGTAATCCATCTTTCTTAATTATTGAGAAAATTGTGTTCTTTTTTTCCCGAAGAGTTGTTTGACTACCTAGATACTTGTAATGTTTGTACATACATAATCTCGCTTTAGCCAGCAGAGGACGGACAAGAATAAAACCAGAAATGAGTCAACTTGGTCTTTAGTTGACTTGACTATGTGTCATCAGATGCTGTAAGATAATATAGAAAAATATTATACATGTACGAGGGAGAAAGAATGATAGACAATGAGTCATTGAAGTACTTTTACATTTTTACATGAAATATAAATATTAAACAATTTTTGTAGAAAACACATTAAATTTGCTAAAGATCTTTTTATTTTTTGTTTTGTTTTATGACTTTGGGATCAAAACCTACCAGCACGAGGACGCAAAACAGAAAATAACAAAGAAATGACCTAACTACGCATTCTCGAAACCATGAGATTTAAAAAGAGGCATTTCATGTTTATATAACTTTTATGTAAAAGCTTCCAAGATACAGAAATAGACAATTAATTTGAAGCATGGACTGATATGACAAATGGATAAAAAGCGCATTGCATGCTTCTGGCTGAGGCGAACTCGTTGACATGTATTACAGTCACATATATATACACGTAGTTCGAAACTTTTATGTATTGGCGATTGTGGTCACTTGTTTCTTTTAAAAATACTAGTACGGTAAATGTAGGCAAGTATAATAAAATGGTTTCAAATTTTGCATCCTTGTCAATCTTTAATCCTGTCTGCATGATCGGTAGGTATCTTTAAAGGTTTTTTTTCTTTTTTTTTTTTTACATTTTGGAGGGATATAAACAAGAAATGACCTGTCTAAAAAATAGATGATTTCGGGACTTTTTCCTCACATGCCAGTCAATGTCAATGCCACTGTAGGCACAGAACTTATGTCATAAAGACGATCAAAAAGAGATAAAGGGATTATGACAAGTTCAATGTTGAATGAACCAAAGAACGTTAGTATTTTATACCGTATAATAAACAATAAAAAGGTATGGTAGAAGATTTATGAAACCACAGGATAGACGGAAAACAAATATTTGCACATTCAATTTCTCTCATCATTTCTTACCTACGATAATAAATAATAGATTTATTTGTACTTCCTTGCGTTACCACATTCATAAACAGTTCGTCAAGTACATTTTAATGTTTTGAGTTACGTCAGAGAATTGTTGCAAGGGGGCGTTTTTAAATCTGATATACAAACTTAATGCAAGGGTCTCAGGTATACATCTTTACCATTTATTACAGGAAAATTCAAATTCATGCATTCTTAGTTTGACTATCTCGTTAAAGACAACTGGGAAAATATGAACAAAAACGTTTAAATAAAGATGTTTAAATTGAAATTTTCCATCATACATAATCATACTGTTCAAATTCTTTTTAGGCTATTGTAACTTGAGTCGGTTTTTATTGTTTTTTTTTTCTCGTTTTTCGCTTTTTTAGTAAACGTTTAATGCAAATGAAAATAAAGTTGTTGATCTTTTTGATCAGAGAGCATAGTCTAAGTTGACCTTACTGTTGAACCCTACCTGTAGGCCAGAATCAAAGACCGCGCCCGGCCTGCTCAGTGATGCGTGTCGCCTATCTTAAGACGGCTCTATAGTCTAGTTACATTAGACCTTTAAAATTGTTCAGTGCCTGGGAATTTTACGAACCAACCGGAGGGACCATGAGCTCTGACAAGGCAAAGGAAGCTGCGGGGTCCGGGGATCCCGTGAGCACCCAAGACATTGAAATTGAGGAGGACCATGAAAAAGGGGTACATAAGAGGGAGACGTGGTCCAGGAAAATAGACTTCTTACTTGCTTGTGTTGGATTTTCTGTCGGACTCGGAAATGTATGGAGATTTCCATATCTATGTTACAAAAATGGAGGAGGTGAGACTTTGATTTTTTTTTAAATTTTGTGAAAAATTTAAAGTAAAATTGTAAAATTAATATAAACGGAAAGCTGCATTGTATACAAGAGAGTTTGGATTGTTTTTCCTGTCTTATATACATCATAAAACTTTATTTCTTCATTTTCCCACTGCTGTGGTAATAATGCCTATCAATCATAAATATAAAAACAACAACTTTTCACGTTTATGACGGTGTTTAGTGCATGGCTGCAGGGCATCACGGAAAACTATTTGTATGACTATCACCTACTGGCGGACACATACACCAAATATGATGAAAATAATGCAAGATTCAGAGCTTTGCATTTAGACTCGTGATATGAATAAATGTGGATATTCATTTATTTCAAATCACGGATATTTCATAATTGTTACGTGATGGCCTTCAATAATGTTGCAAGTGTTAAACAGAACGGAGGGACATTGTAACAAGAGATAAACCAGAACCTGTAGCTGTAAAATTAATGGGTTTTTTTATTATTATTATTGGTATCAGTAAGATATTCAAGGTTGAGGATCAACCAAAAAGGGAAAAAAAAAAAAACCCAAAAAACAAACAAACTAACAAACAAATGCAATGCATACATGTACGCTTTTATTGTAATCAAATGTACCTGTGGCTTTGCAACCAATTTTGAACATTCAAGGAAAAAAAGGAAAAAAAAACAAGGAAGAAAAAACCCAAACTAACAAACAAATGCAGTGCATACATGTACGCTTTTATTGTAAGCAAATGCAAATGTACCTGTGGCTTTGCAACCAATTTTCAACATTCACAAAAACACATAAAATATACATTTGAAAGAGAAATACCAGTGTATTGATATCGTCAAAGATCTCGCTATAGGACCTAATTCAAACTTCGTATTAATACGGTTTTTAAACTTGAAGTTTGAGTCACTTTCATTACAAATATTGTAAAGAATTGCTGCTCCAATGATTCTTAAAGATTTAAATGACAACTTCATAATCGGTGACCTACTCGAACAAGTATCGATCGTATTTTGCATATTCAAATATTATTCAAATTCAAATAGTCAAGGCTATAAGCTAAAAAATGTCTTATCATTACCCCCCCCCACACACACACAAAGAATCTCATAAAATGTCTTATCATGACCCCCCCCCCCCCCCCCCCCATCTTAAGGAGACTTTCTCCATACAAACATAAAAATGCTACCGATTTTCTTGGTGTACATCCTAGAATACCCCTCTTCCTCTTTCGGATCTCCATATTCCAAATGTTAAACGTGTTTTCTTCTGTGCTTATTCGAACAAAGTTTATGCAGATCTTAAAACCAAATTGCAGCTCCTGTCCTCGCCATAAATGAAGCCCTATATTCTAAAATTAGAAACCTATAATACGAGTTTATAATTCATTCATTTCTATAATCCGGATTAAGAGGATTCTTATGTAGATTCTCTCCCACATTTGTACACTCGTCTGTATAGGTTACCTCCGTACTCAGTGGCGGATCCAGCGCCCCCTTTGACGGGGGGGTCAAGGGGCGAATTTTACCGATTTTTACTAAAAATGGGCCAAAATATACCTGTTTTTGGAAAATTTTGGGTCAGTGCCGGGGGGGGGGGGGGGCTCCGCACCCCCCTGAATCCGCAACTGGTACTACCTCCACACCAATTCTACTAGACCTCTAACAAATCTCGAAAAAACAAATTGGTCGGCATAGAATGTACAAATACACAAAGCATCTTTTACTTTCATTCTCGATCCAACTCTATTTTATTGCAATTCTATTGCGATACAATTCTCCTTTTTCGAATGTCACCCTCAATTGCTCGTAAAGTAGTCCTAAAATTCAAACTTTCTGACCCTTTAAAATGCTGAAAAGGCGTCACCCTTTCAATCAATGGCTTATTCAAACTTAAGAAGCAGTTTCGCCGCTGTTACTTTTGTTACTTATAATTCAAGTCAGATACAACCTTATGAAGTCCCACGCAGTATCTAATGCCAACCAGATCCCCTCAGCCATGGAAAACTACCCTTGTTTACATGAGATATCCAACTGATCTTCCATAACATATAGATATAATTGTCATTTGCGGATCCGAGATGGGGTTCAGTGGTTGAACACCTATTTCGTAAGATAAATGTTCCATGTCATTTTTAGCGATATTTGGAGGATACGAAACTATAGCTCCCCATTTCATCCTCAGCAATTTATTTTAATTTAATTTTCAAAAAAAAGTACAAGTATTCTTATTAGCTTGATCCACCCCTGAATGTATACCTTTCATATGGTATGATAATGATACCTAACTTCGCATATATTATCATAATCAAAACATGTATGAAAGTATTAAAGATGAATTGAGCTAGAGTACTTTTGTACGCCAAAACAATCATTAATGGACGGGTATGTAAAGCTTAAATTAAGTCCCCTCCTCCTTTATCGGAAGGGAACTATAATTTAATGCTCATGGACATATGAAAAAACGATTAGTGTCTCAAAAATAAATTTAATGTAGGAAAACGTACTTTTCAGTATTCTTTCGTATGTAGAAGATGGTCGATGCAAAATGTTTTCAGGGAAATGACATACATGACTCATTCGGATAAGCCTCGACCTTTTCCTTCGAAAAAAGACTCGGACGTCAGACGGCGCCATTTTGAAAATAGTTCCCCGTTGATCTATTAGTTTTGTTATAGTCTATCATGAAATACAAGTTCCAACATTGGATCGTATCTGACAAATATGTTTCTCACAACATTACACACTCAAGTTGAAGAATTTTAAATGTTGAAAAAGTGCCTTTTTACTTTTACATCGATTTGATGTAAAACCTTCCACCATTGGCATCCGAGTCTTTTTATGCCGTTACAAATAAAGGGCGAGGAGATCCGAATGATACATGACTGTGCTAAACTGAATTCCAAGCGTTAGGCTGTAGTCTTTAAAAATTAAAAATTTATTAGAAATTAGAAATTTACTAAACTTCCTGCTCATTTATTAAACTTGCATTTTCTCACACTTTCCGGTGATTTCCCTTTTGAAACCATAAATCTTTTAGATATATACTTGATGAATCATAAAAAAGTTTGATTAGACAATAAACAAGCGTTGAAACTGAAAATGACGTACTGCCATATTGGCCTCATGGCCCAATAACAATTTTTTACTATATATCATTCTTTTAAGAAACACCTCTCGTAGGTTGACAGACACCTGGTTTATGCATTTAGAGTGATTGTGTCGTCGACTTTCGATAAAAAAAAAAAATCAAATGATATACCTAATATTCAATAGAAAGATAAAACATCTACCTCATACGTATTCCTGACTGTCGGCGTCGTTTTGTCATAAAACCGAATTCATTGTAGATGGCGCCACCGATGTTGGATTTCGAAAGTCCGAAATATACACACAAAAAAAAACATCCTTGAAGTAAACATTGTTGTTTTGTGTTTCTATTTAATTGCAATGAATGATTTTTTTCCTTCTATTTTTACTTGCCTGGCGAGGAGATAAGAGTTTAGACATGTCGGTCAGTGAGTATACACGAAAAATATGATGAACAGATATAAAAACAAATTGACACATTATGACCCAAAAGTGTAACTGGATGTCAAGAGGTTGCCGCTAATTGATCACAAAACAGCACTATGGACATATAATGCAATAATAGGGGGGGTTAACTTCTTTTTTTTTTTTTGGTTCAGATTTTTAAAATCTAAACCTAGACTTAAACTGAAAATTCATTGCTTTGAAATCCGTATTGGCGTATACCAATATATATGTACCCATAGTAAATAAGAAGACGAAATTTTACGCTATCCTTTGTCAATTATTTGAGAAAGTTTTAAAAATCCTTATTCTTTTCTTGTTTGTATTTTCACTCAATTTTAAACGTAAAAACAACATTTCCCTTTATTATAGCTGCGGCGTGCTCGGTCAGAGCGTGTCAACTCCGTTGAAGGGGGCAAACAAAGCTTGTATAGGTCCGAAGGTACCTGAATATACCTTAATTTAGAATTTTAAAGTGTATGACCTTTTGATGTCTGTTAATCTGAAGCGCAAATCATACAGTAGAAATACGCATTGTACTGTTTAGGAAACGAATTCTTGCACATATATATGAATGGAAATTTACCGAGACGAAAGTTGAAGCTTTACTTATATTACGGTACGATTGCGCAACTGCAAAAGTTTCCTTGTTGGCTTTGAAGGAATGCTGAAAAATTTTAGTCGACAAATAAAAACAATTCCAATAGATTTTGCACCTTGTCTAGTCCGTTTAAGAACTGATTTTCTTAATGAGGATCAAACATGATGCAGCCCAATTGCTGTCAGTAGGGTCGATCAATTGTTGTCAGTAGGGTCGACCAACAGACAGAGGTACCGACTGACTGGAAGCACGATCATACTGGGTTTTTTTTCTTATCAATTTTGTAAAGATCTTTGCAATATTTTCTCTTTATGTCCAACAAAATATTTTTGGATTACGTTTGATGTGTGACTCATATTCATTAAGTTTAGATGTGAAGAATTTTGTTGCTATCCATAATATTTGCAGTCAAAATCATAACAAAAAAAAAGAAAATTATGACAGGCCAACCGATGATGGATTGGATTTCGGAGTAGATGATTACATTTAGAAAGAAAATCTAGCTTTCACAGGCAGATCCAGTTCCTTAGTGGGAAAGGGGTTAGGGGAATCCGTATACTTCAAGTTCCAGTTCAAGGAAGGGAAGAAAATATGGTTGAGGGAATGAGGGGATTCCAATGCCAAAACGTTCTGAATTTTCATCACCCACCCCCCTTTCCGCAAATCAAAAAACAATCTATTGAAAAAAAAAGAACAAGTAAACAAATTTCGAGACTGCAACCCTTTGATCATACTTCTGGTTTCGCTAATGGTTTCCCTGTACCTTGAACCAACTCCTTTTCAATCTTCTTAACTTCATTTTGATTGCCACCTGTAAGCATACACAAAAGGAAGGTATTTCAAACAGCCGTTCCGATTCAGTTATAAAGGTTTACGTAAAGTGAAAAAAATGTTTTGCTCTAGGTATACAGAAATCATTTTGTACATTATATACTGATCGACATGACGATAACGTAAGCAACAAACAAATTTATTTTTAACAGGTTCATAATGATAATGCAGGTTTAAGACATTCAAATTGAATTTACAAATATGTACGCCCTCCATTTTTCCTTTCTTCTTGAAATGAGTTGCAACATTTTAATTTTGAAGTCCGATCTGATTGAAAACAAGTGGTTTGAATTAAACAATACCCATCTTCCACATGCATCTACTCCATATTTATATTTCGGACCAACGTTTTGTTATTTACAAGCGAAATTGTGTCCTGCATATTCATATTGAGATTTCCATTTTTACTTCAAGCCCCCCCCCTCCCCCTCTATTTGACAACACGGTACCCCTAAGCTATTGGAACCTGTCCGATATTTGCAAATGGCTCTATGCAAAAGAAATTGCATTTATTGATTAGATACATGTAGGAGTTAGGGTCTTTTCCCACATCAGTATATATGCATGATCAAAGTAAAATCTCAACATCGGCAAACCGTTCCCTGCAGTCCCGTTACGCCCTTACTTAGAAGGGCTAGTCAAGCAAACACGGCAATGCTCTATTTGTCTTGCTTTGTATGAGTGAAAAACCTGTCCTTTTTCTAGCACTATCCTCACAAACTCTCAAGAACATGTCATTGCACTGATGTATGTGGTTTTGAATAATCTTCGTATCATTAGATTTGCTCATTCGTTTTTCTCCCCGCATTTTATTGAGCCGCCATATTGAGAAAATTCGGACTAAAAAGTCAAAACAGAAAGCTTTGCTACAAATTGTCTCTAATTTGTGAGAAAAGATAAAAGTAAATCAATAAATTTAAACCAAATCGACATATTTTGGATTAGTTCGGGTATGTTTCGCCAAGGACATCGATGTTGGTTTAATTTACATTATCTGTCTGGCACAATATATGCTTTAAACATTAATAAGATACTGGCTTACAATTCATGATATTTCAAAGGATTATATTACCATCTGAGATATGTTAATATGCTTACAAAGGCGATACGTTAGTGTATGATCAAGATAGACGGTGTTTGATCTAGATTAGATAAGATTTTGAACAAGTATAGTACATCTATATGGCTTCAATGACGATGTTTTAATAGTATTGTCTTTACGCGATTTCAAACGAAGCATAGATAATACGAATATGGTACACTTTGTAAAATACCCGAAAAGACCCGAAATCGACTGCCGTTACCTACCAAAAATGGTTAGACAGCACCCATTTAAATTAATGTTTAATATCTTGAACTGATCGATATAGCATTTTCACAAATCATTTGTTTAAGCTTGGCGCGTTACTAAAACATGTACATCCAGTTAAAATCTTTTATTTACTTGCAAAACATTTGATTGTATTACTAGCATTCATTTTATTAATAATGTAGATTGCGTTTTCGGCAATTTACAGATTAAAGAAATTACAAAACATAAAGATGCCCCCCCCCCTAAAAAAGATTTGAAATTTTGCGATGCTAAGGGTCTGTAAACGGCGTTCCAGAAACTATGATTTTTATTCCATAACAGCACATGTACCTTTCTAGTTGTTTTGTTTTCTTTTTTCGTTTCGAAACTCCACTGGTCCCAACAATTTCACACACATACATTTATTAGCAAAGGTCATAACTATTTATGGCTCGTGCTATTTGACCTTAAACTTGAAATGAGTGTCATTTGATGTATGACTTAAAATGTTGCATTGTCATGACAGAAATACCATCATAACAAATGCATGAATATGTATGCATTGTATAAGTGAAGGGCGCGTATCTAGAGGAAGGTAGATGAAAGGGGTTTCTTGACGTCAAGGATTTCGACCAAATGCGTATGTTTGCATATTATGTGTTGCTAAAATGCTTTCACCATGAATTGGTTTCTCGATTGCGCAATTTCCAAAATAGAAGGAAACACATGATTTCTGTTTAACATGTTTACAGATCCCTATACCCAACTCTTTTCACGATTTACTGCAAAATTAATAGCTTCTTCTTGGTTTTATCGTTGTTTACCTTATTAAATTGCCCTTTGTATTCAAATTTTATATGGTCACTATCTATACGGTGCCGAAAATTCTTTTATAATTAAAGCTCAAGCACATAAATTCGATACCCTCTTATCAGTAAACCTACAGTTTAAGTGTCGTTTGGACCTGAATTTAAACATCTTTTTTATTTCATTCACAAATGCTAAACAAACAATTGTTCATTCAACCATAATGATCTTCACTGGACACTGTCTTCAACAGTCAATGGCATTCACCAGAAAGTGACCTTCAACGTACAACCTTGAAAGGACACTAACCTACGTACAATGTACTTGAGTACTGACCCTCACCTCCGTCAAAAATTGCCTTCAATAAATGGAAAATGACCTTTTTTAGATAGACAGTAACTTTCACGTACAAGCACTTTAACGCACAATGGTCTTCGCCATTGACCTTTACAGAAAGTGGTCGTCACAAAACAATGTTCTTTACTAGACATTGACCTTCAATAGACAATGACCTTTACTAGACAATTACCTTTACTAGACAGTGACTTTCATAAGCAATAACCTTCATCAGACAATGACTTTTATAACCAAGAACCTTCACCAGACAATGACCTTCATAACCAATAACTTTCATCAGACAATGACCTTCATAACCAATAACCTTCACCAGACAATAACCTTCATAACCAATAACCTTAATCAGACAATGACTTTCATGACATAACCTTCATCAGACAATAACCTTCAAAACTAATATATTAACCTTAATCAGACAATAACCTTCATAACCAATAACCTTAATCAGACAATAACCTTCATAACCAATAACCTTAATCAGACAATGACTTTCATGACATAACCTTCATCAGACAATAACCTTCATAACCATAACCTTCGTCAGACAATAACCTTCATAACCAATAACCTTAATCAAACAATGACTTTCATGACCAATAACCATCACCAGACAATAACCTTCATAACCATAACCTTCGTCTGACAATAACCTTCATATCCAATAACCTTAATCAGACAATGACTTTCATATCCAATAACCTTAACCAGACAATAACCTTCATCAGACAATGACCTTCATGACCAATAACCTTCACCAGACAGTGATCTACATGACCAATAATCCATCAGACAACGATCTTCATAATGAATAAGATTCATAAGACAATGACCTTCATGACCAATAACCTTCATCAGACAATGACTTTTATAACCAAGAACCTTCACCAGACAATGACCTTCATATCCAATAACCTTTATCAGACAATGACCTTCAAGACCAATAACCTTCATCAGACAATGACCTCCATAACCAATAACCTTCATAAGATAACAACCGTCATGACCAATAACACTTATCAGACAATGACCTTCATAACCAATAACCTTCACGAGACTTTGACCTTCATAACCAATAACCTTTATCGGACAATGACTTTTATAACCAAGAACCTTCACTAGACTATGACCTCCATAACCAATAACCTTCATAAGATAACAACCGTCATGACCAATAACACTTATCAGACAATGACCTTCATAACCAATAACCTTCACCAGACTTTGACCTTCATAACCAATAACCTTTATCGGACAATGACTTTTATAACCAAGAATCTTCACTAGACTATGACCTCCGTAACCAATAACCTTCATAAGATAACAACCGTCATGACCATTAACACTTATCAGACAATGACCTTCATAGCCAATAACCTTCACCAGACTTTGACCTTCATAACCAATAACCTTTATCGGACAATGACTTTTATAACCAAGAATCTTCACTAGATAATAACCTTCATTACCTTGATAACCAATAACCTGCAGCAGGCAATGACCTTCATTACCTTGATAACCAATAACCTTCACCAGAAATTGACCTTCATAACCAATAATCTTCACCAGACAATGACCTATATTACCTTAATAACCAGTAACCTTCACCAGACAATGACCTTCATAACCAAAACCCTCACCAGACAATTGTCTTCTTCGGCCAAAGTGTCCCATTGAAAAACGATGACCTTCAGTAAACAATGACCTTCAAAACGAGATAACCTCCGTTAAATCATTTGAATCATTCATTTCTTTTCATTAATCGAAACTTTTGCCCCAAATGTATCATATTTCATTCATATATGCTTAAAAAGCACACAGGACCAACACATTTCCTTTGATTTAATTAACTTAATCTTGAATTGACGCAGGACTGATCGAATTTCGTAACAAATTTAGGGGACACCATTCAAGTAGTAATTGCAGAGTTAAAAGTGCGAATAAATTTTTAAAAGAAATTAAAGCATGTAACCTTATATTTTAAAGAACAAAAGAAAATTGATAACACTGAAATTTTAGACAGAAAGGATAAAAACACAAGTATCATGCAGACATGATGTCTTTCATATAGGCCGACATTTCTTTCGTGTTTAAAAACCAGTCTAGAATGAATTCGAATGTTTTTGCATTTGCCCTTGACCTAAATTTTAAACCAATGTTATTAAGAAGTGTGTTATTTACTGTGACCTAAATATCTTGAGACCGTCACATGATTAGATAATTACTAGAGCTTGTTTAGTATGACAAAATATAATTATAGCATTGTAAAGACTAAATCTAGTTTTGCCATTTCGCAAGTTTCGAAATGCATGGTGAATTTGTGAGAATGTCAGACGACGTTATGTTGGAACGCAGGTTGCAAAAACAGATTATACATGAAATTCAAGCTTTAATTTTTGAGATAAGATATCCTAATACCCAAATATCGTGACTAATATTCTATTTTTGGATCTTCAAAATACCTACATTTGTCTACTGGTGCACTTGCAAATATATTAATCGTTTATGTGTCAAATCGTCAGATCTCTCTCTCTCTCTCTCTCTCGCTTATATATATGTTCTTTATGAACTCTAGACTGTTTGCTGGTTTCGTTCCTTTCCTTGACAGGTCAACTCGCTAAATTTGGTGGGCTGGACACGGACAGTTTTTCGTGTGACCAATGCCGTTTTATAACAATTTTGCTTACTTAAATATTAGATTAATATGTTTAGAATCCTACGGTGGCCGTAAAGGGCCGTGTGAAAAGTAAAAATATTTCGTGGGAACGAAATAACATTGCGAGGGAACGAAATAATATTGCGTGGGAACGAAATAATATTGGGAGGGAACGAAATAATATTGCGTGGAAACGAAGTTATAACTCTCCCTTTTGCGCATGTGCAGACTTATGTATATATGTGGTATACATGTATAGGGAAATGTTAATCACAATTATTGATTATACATATGATAATAAAAGATCCGAGTCAAAGTCCAAAATGAAGTTCAAAAGAGGTAGACCAGAATTAAGGTTTAACATGTAGTACTCTTTTATTTAGAATGTGTGAATAAATACGCATCGTAATTCGCTTCTTCGCATCGTAACTTCGCGTGTCCATTTCAAGCGCGAAGAAGCGATGTCCCTAACGGAACACCTTACTTTTAGCTCGTATGATATACATGTACAAAAGTATTCAGAACTTGGTCAAGGTAGAAAGGACTCTCTTTTTGTAGTGAAAAAGTACAATACAACACAACACAGTCTACACGCTACATGTACGACTGTATATCAGTTGGTCAATCTGCATGTTTATGCAAATCGTGTAAACAAAACCGGAATGTTTAAAAAAAAAAAAATACACATGAACAAATATGTAAATTCAAGTTTTAAATATTTTTCTCTATGCTTATGTCCTTCTTGATGACATTGAAATATAAACTTTAAGTGAAATTCTTTATATTGACATCAAGGGTTTATGTTCTATTTTTAAAGCATTTCTTTAAAGAAACAAGACATTCTATCTTAAACTGACGCCAGATAGCCATACCGGTATCTTTTCTTAATTCTATCGTTTCTAATTCAAAATCTAGTTAAAAGTATAAATGTTGCATGTATATGAATCCTATTTCTATGCATAAAAACACATATGCTATATATTGCGATATTTAAAACAATATCTTCTTGCACACTGCAATAATTAAACTTATACAGTAACTATGACTATATCCATTGCTTGCCCATTAAATTCAAGTGCTTTGCGCCCGGAATCTCGCTATCCATTTCAAGACTTTCTATTTGTGGTTTTGATTGCAAAACATTTTAATTACATATAATTTATGTAAAAGGTCAGACCCTTTCGTTCATTAGGGCATCTTTCTATCTTTATTTGTTTTATTCACTTGCATTTGCATTGATTATCACTTGTTGCATTTGTTAAATCATCATAACATAAAAATATATGTATATATATATAATAACCATTATTGCAGGGAAATAGGGTCACTCAATATTTTTTAATTTACATGTAATATTAATTAGTTCTACATTTGGCTACATGCATTAGTTCCTATGGGAATATACAACAAACAGGTATCTAAAAAAAAAAACATTCTTTCAGACATTTAACATTACAGACATTAGGCAAAAACTAATATGAAAACAACCCTAGCTGTTTAGTGCGACATTGAACTTTATTAAATTATGCACCATTTTCATAAGTGAAGGCCTTCGTTGAATTGTTAGGCCCTCAATTATTAAAATGGTGAATGAAAAAAAATCTTTACACACATATATACAGCTTTCTTTACATGCTTATACAGCTTTCAAAACTTGTGACTTATTAAGAAAATGTTAATTTAACTGTTATTTTAAATTAAAAAAAAACCGTAGGTAAATTTGTGCACCAATGTGAATACAGTATTTGGGACATTTTCATAATACATGCCGTTTTCGGTTCACTGAAAAAAAAAGTTGGATAAGTTCACAAATATCTAATGCCTTTTAACTTTAAAATTAGATGTTTACAACTTGATCTTGACACACATTTATTTTAATGAAGAACCTGTTTTTCAACTGAACAATAGGGGGTGGTTTCATGTTACATCATACCACGTAAGGCAAAAAGGTATTAAAAAAAGACATACATGTGTATACAAAATAAAGAAGTCATGATGAAAGAGCATGATAAAGGGACAGAAATGTGAAGGTTGAAATTGAATGACGTGAATCCAACCATTTGAAGGACAGATGCGTGTTTACCTTCCATCAAATACATAAATATAGAATATGTAAATAAACAACAAAAACTGTCTTACGAAACAGGCAGACCTTCATCATGCATAAAGGTTGAATACAAGGGTATGATATCGTCAAGTTCCTCAACCTCAAATGACAACTTTCAATGTAAATTCTTAAAAATTCTACATGAAAAGCATGCAGAAAACTTACTTTTACATTTGTATGTTATAGATGTATACACAGTCAATAACATAAATATTTTATTGATCATGGTGTAGTAATCCGGGACTCATTGGCGCACGACCCTCCTCCTTTTCTTACACACGGAAGTCAACCACCCAGAATACGCTAGAACACAGTATTGTCACATACTAATCGACATACAGAATTACCACGATGAATCTCAATTGGTCTGTAGGATGACTAAAGGACCCCTTTGATATTTGAAGATTTTTAAATACTTCGGCCCTATATATTTAATTTATCACTTTTCATACAAATTAAAATTTCTATCATTTGAAATAATTATGAAATTTACCTGTTTCAGGAGCTTTTCTCATCCCGTATTTCTTATTGGTTCTCATCGGAGGAATCCCCCTCTTTTATCTGGAGGTCGCCGTGGGGCAGTTTATGGGCGTTGCCGGATACAAAGCATGGAGGATATGTCCCTTATTCCAAGGTAAGAAATGACTTCGTTTGTTCATTCTTCCGTCTGTCTGTTTATAAAGGTTTAGTACGTTCCTAGCAGAACAAAAATTAAAGAATATGTAAAAATGAAAAAAATTTGGATGACGTCAGATGATTCATCTATCGATCAGTCTGTAGTAGATGGAACGTGGACTTTATCGTGTTAATACTTTAAAACTTTATCTGTCAGTACAGTATTATGCAATACATCTTTGAAAATTGAAATGAAAAATAAAAGGGAAAAATTAAAAAAAATCTTTAGATTTTAGATTGTACTCTTTTTTTCTAGGTATAGGTATTTCTTCAACCATCGTTGTGTTCTTCCTGAACTGTTACTACAACGTTATTCTGTGCTGGGCGTTTTACTACATGTTCAGTTCGTTCACCCTGGAACTGCCCTGGGCGACGTGTGGGAACTGGTGGAACACAGAGAACTGTACTGATTTCAGCCAGCCTGATCCCTATCCGGGCCTGAATACATCATGTACAAATAGAATGATCGTTATCAACAGGCCAAATGCGACCGCTCCTGAAATAACCAATACAAGCTGTATCCCCAAGGATTTTCAACTTGATTCTGTCACGGAATTCTGGGAGTATGTTTGCTTGCGTCATTTCCGTATAGTAACTTTCAATCTGTGTCAATCTCTGTCAGCCATTATTATGATCAATGAGAGAGCAAATACGTCATTTCCGTTTTGGAATGTTCATTTTTTGTCAACCACTCTTAAGATGAATGAGAGAACAAAATGTAGTTTACAACATCTTTACACACATCTCAAAGAAAGGACGTATAATACTAGATTTTTGTGAAATTTATCGCAAGAATCTTTGCATGTATGCAAAATGGCATATTCAAAATATGCATTGTGAATATTCTTTATTTCCCCCATTATTAAAGAGCATGGTAAGGCACTGTTAATTGTGAACATAAATATATCTAAGACAAATAGCTCAAAGAATTTTGATAACATTAAAAACATTTTTTTTTTATCTTATCTTGTTCCTCGTTTTACACAGAAACAAAGTACTGGCTATTTCTGACGGAATAGAACCCGACAACATGGGTACACCTAAATGGGACTTGGCCTTGACACTGTTATTTGCTTGGATTGTTGTTTATGCATGTATCTGCAAGGGCATCAAATCATCAGGAAAGGTAAGAGAAGAGACAAAAAAGTCAAAATAACGAAACATGTCTTAGAAAAGTCGAATATTTTCATAACCAGGTCAGAGGTCTGTTTGTTCTTTTTCTCACGTTTCCAGGCAAACTATAATCCTGTATAGAATATTAAATAAATATATATGATCAGTCTTTGAAATCAAAACACATAAAGACGGATGGAAAATACTTAAAAAAAATTACGGACGACATCACTGAGATCATAGATCGGCCATTTACGAGGTGATAAGAGAGAGGTTGTCCGGATTACGTATTCACAGCCCACCTACTTACACGTGGCTTGGGACTCTCATTCAATATGTAGATTTTTTAAAACTGACAATCATCATAAAGAAGAAAGGAAAAATTAATACAAAATGATAATTACACAGCATAAAAGTTCTGATTTTATACGATTTGATCTATTTTGAATATACGAGGGCTGATTAATACGTTGTGAGCATCGTATTGATGGAGTTGAATTTTATCAGACATTTTGCCATATTTTTCTACATACTCCCCTTCAGTATCTGTACACTTTTGTCACCGGTCTTAAAGGGCATCAATACCACTTTTAAAGAACCCCCTATCTTGACTGGTCAGAAAGCCATCCACTGCAGGTATGACGTCATCGTCGTAATGAAAGTGGGTGTAAGAAATAGCTACATGTACTTTCAGTTTTGGAACAGATGAAAGTCTGATGGAGCAAGATCAGGCGGATGCTCAATCAATTTAAAACCACAGACTTGTGAACAGGAGCATTGTCCTGATGGAACAACACACCTTTAACTAGTGAGCTTTGACGGCGCTTCATTTCAATATTTTCCCGTACTGTGTCAGACGTGATGCATAGTATGTGCCATTGATTGATTTTCCTTTTTGGAGATACATGTAATCTATCAACAGAATGCCCTCTGCATCCCAGAAAATCGAGCTCACAACAAATCAATCATCCCTCGTAGAAACTTAAGGAAAGTCAGGATTTGAAAGTAAATTATTATTTTAATTTGCGTTACAGGTCATGTACATCACAGCTACTTCACCCTATCTCTTCATGTTGGCTCTTTTAATAAGGAATTCTATATTACCCGGAGCAAGAGACGGAGTGGAATTTTATCTGAAACCGAATCTGACAAAATTGGCTGACATGGAGGTGAGGATATTCAAAATATCAAAATGAATTCAAGGAGATATCCAATATTGGCGGGAAAAAATAAATCCATAAAACAAAGATAAGAAATGTAGACAAATAATGAAATAACTCCTAGATTCTAATATAATGTTTTATGCAATCTCCCTCGGCATGAAATATTTTTCAATTCGTTAATGAGTTTATTTCTCTGAGCATGTATGCCCTCGTGCATAATTCCTAATTGATTATTTTTGCAGTAAATTAATAAACATTTATACATAACATTGTGCTGTACATGTATATCAATGAATTTCGATTATCTTTGTTTACACACAGGTCTGGGTAGATGCAGGGACACAGATTTTCTTCTCCTATTCCATATCACTGGGCGCCCTTACTGCCCTTGGGAGTTACAACGTTTTTAATGCCAATTCTTATAGGTACATGTATACTTGAATGTTTATAACTAGATATAGTAAGTTAGAATGATTTAGAACATCGATTTATGGATAAATAAGGGAAAAACATAACAAACAAACAAAAACAATTATATATCTATCAAAATGAAGAATTATATACATGTATCTAAAATTAATGAATAAAAGAAGATTAAATAATGAAAATACTGATATTAGGTAAAGAAAATTTGATGATGATTTAGAACACCAGTTGTAAAAATGTAACTATGTCGAAGATTGAAGTACATCTGAAGCCTTACTCTTATGCAATGTCGCTATAACGTCGAATTTCATTGGTTGTTTGCTCCTTATAGTTACTCCCTAACTGACCTTTGCTTTTGATTGGTTCACAGGGATGCAATCATATTTGCTTGCACCAATAGCGGCACGAGTTTCTTCGCAGGCTTCCTCATCTTCACTATTCTAGGTCACATGGCCCACGAACAAAATATACCAATTAAAGACGTAGCTGCTGGGGGTATGTTGTCTTCAAACTTATTGTTGTTTCTTAAGCTTATTTTCATCTTTTATGAAGTTAGAAAAAAGAACATTATGATTGTATTGGTTGATATTGAGAATCTGTGGAATACAGAGTTCTTTGAAAATTCCCATTTGAGACGTTATCTGAATAAAACCCATTATGACGTTATGAAAATGATATGGTAACGTCGCATTTTTACCATATCATTTTCCAGAGTTTAAGAACCGTTTCCATAGATTTTGATGACGTCATAATTACTCTACGTCAGATACCGTCCCAAATGGGAAGTAACTCTGGTTTTCGAAAATAGGGAATATCTGCCATCTTGTCTGTATCTTCGTTTGTCTGTCCAGAACCTTATTCTAAGAATTTTGAAATATTCTGGAGGAAAAAATCTGGATTAAATTTTGTTCCAAGATTTGATACTACATGTGCATCAATTTAATTATCACCATTATTTATGATATTTCCTTTTTCCTGCAATAATTACATGTGTATTCCATTTCAGGTCCCGGATTAGCGTTCATAGCTTACCCTAAAGCCGTATCGATCATGCCCGGAGCCCCTATATGGTCCGTATTATTCTTCTTAATGGTCGTGCTACTCGGGCTAGACTCGCAGGTAATGAGAAATAGTTTACTTAGAACGAATTTATATGCGATGAGTATTCAAAGAGCGTATCGTGGAATTTCCCTCTGTGGAATTCAACAACTTGAGACCAGGTTTAATTGATGTTTTTTTTTAATCGGAGGAGGTAGGGGTCCCGCCATTTTCCACGCATGTCCTGGAAATTTTGTGAATTATAAAGCGACAAAAACATACCTTACTATCCTGTATCTGTATTGGTTTCTAGTTTCAGCAAACGCACTTTCCGGAAACATGCGCGTACTTCCGGTTATCCAATGAGTTACATATTACATGTACTTTGAGAAGATTGGTATGGTGAGTGATATGATGAATCCCAATTTTATCTATTTTGGTCTAGTTTGTTGGCGTGGAGGGTGTCATAACAGCCGTCGTTGACCAGTGGCCAACTTATATAAGGAGAGGATATCGGAAGGAAATTTTCATCGGTATCGTTTGCGTCATCAACTTCTTCATAGGGCTTTCAATGGTCTGTCCGGTAAGAAATTGGTTTTTTGTTCTCATAATCTTTTAATCGCTGTACATTTTTAAGTAAGTAGAACGGTACTAGATCATCTTCTGCATGTACAAAAGTGGGTTTTATTTCATTTTCAAATAGAGATATTGATGACGTAATTTTCGGTAATGAAAAAGTAAGAAAATTTAACCCAATGGTAGAAATCATTAGACAAAAATGCTAGTAATGAAAAAAATCGAAAACAATTTAAATGTTGATTTCTTGTACTTATGGATGTTATTTATTTCAGGGTGGAATGTACGTCTTCCAGCTGTTTGATTACTACTCGGGCAGTAAAATTATTCTATTTATAGCATTCTTTGAATGCATAGCTATAGCATATTGCTATGGTAAGTCATAACAAACATGTACTTTTAGTTTATATTGACACGGTAGCATATCACGTGACAGGCAAATAATCTCCAGCATGGGAATTCCCTTTAATTAAACAAGGTAAATACTGTCTAAATCTACTTTATAAGAATTCATTTTCGGCCTATCATACGAGCAGCATTATCATTTATATGATGGTAATATATTCTGGTCTAGAATAGAGTTACATTCAGAGAACACTTAAACAGAAAATTTTGTTTATTTACGCGCACCATATATCATAACATGTAAATAAGATTTCTAAAAAATTTGTTGAAGTGTTCTCTAAATATACACCTCTATCCTTGACCAGAAAAGATTACCACCGTATAAATGATATTAATGCTCATATGATAGGCATGCAATAGTTTCATATAAAGAAGATCCAGACAGTATTTACCTTGTTTATCGAAGGGAATTCCCGGACCAGAGATTATTTGCATATCACGTGATATCCTACAGTGATTGACACGGAATGTTTTTCCCTCTTCCTTGGCATCTATTTCTTATGTCACGTGACACTTTGATATAGCTCATGCGCGGTACAGAAGTTCGTCACATTGCAGTACCATTTCGCTATTTTGTTTGATTTTCTTCTTCTCATTATTCTTAATGCTACAACATATAAAGCACTATACGATAGAGCTTAGAAAAATGTCTTTAACAAAACCTAATGTGCATGTGTAAAAAATTTTATTTTCACTTTAGCTTTTCTTAGTTTTTTTGTGTCTCTTTTTACTCTTATGATGAAATTCTGTAATCTAAATTTAATCTTTGGTAATTTCAGGTGTAAACCGCTTCTATGATAATATAGAAATGATGTTGGGCTACAGGATTTGGCCGTACATGAAGATATGCTGGTTATTCTTCTCTCCAGTATTCTGCATGGTAAGTATTTAGGGATGGCCGAGTGAAATTTTACCATACCCGCTTTATGCAAAAACAACGCTTTATCGGCTCATCTGATTAGGACGTCATGATTGAAGATGTCGCTATCAGGCGTTTCCTTCATGTTCATACTATGCTGGCATGTTGCTATTCGGAGATTTTTTTCAATATATACAGTATCACGATCAAAGCGGACAAAGGGCAGACAACTCTATCACGACTTCTTTTTCGACTTACAAAATGTCCGTTCTAGTCTAGGTGCCATTCATGAAACCCAAAAATTTGTTAAGCACAAAATGTTTTTGCAAGAAAGTGTTGTCAATACCCTCTTTTTTGATAATCCGGCGGATGCTACTCTGGAATCCTTGGGCATTTCGAAATTTTGGGGAAAAATGGAATTTTTCGAAGAAAAACCGTTGAAAATAGGAAAAATTCAATTACTTTTTCCATGCTGCTGCTAGATCAACAAAATTGGTACCAAAAGAACGACATTTTAATTGTCTTTAAGTCTAAAGCTCAATTTACCAATTTATTTGTCAATAAAATGGGGAAAACTATGGATTTTCGATGAAAAATCGTTGAAAATTGGGAAAATACCATATCATTTTTTAATCTGTAGCTAAATAAACAATTTTGGTACCAAACGCACAATAGATTTATTGCCTTTTATTTTAAATAATACAGAAGTCAGATTCGCAATTTGCTGGTACGAAAAATTGGAAAAAAACAACTACTCTTGGATGAAAAATCGCTGAAAATTTGCAAAATGCAACATTATGAATTTTTCAAACTGTAGTTAGTTTGAGGTACAGCAATTATGGTACCAAAAGAAAGTTTTTTTTTAATTGTCTTTTATTCTGAATACATATTAAGCAACTTGCTCATAAATAAAATGGGAGAAGAACAATGAGGGAGAAAACTTTGATTTTGAAGGGTTTTTTTTTCATTAAAAGTTGGGACTTTGAAAAATGCAAAACCTTTACAGAAAATCTAGAACAAAGATATGTGTATTCAAGTCAATTTTTTTAATAAACAATTTACTCAGGTACATGGAGTCTTGTAGCAAGCTTTTCAAAGACGTGGGTGAAATTAGAGATATTGTTCAAAAGGAAGCGGCTACTGTTTATATGATACATAACGTGCATGTCTGGTCCACGCTGTTAGTTAATCTGCTTTTAACATTGTTTAAATGATGCTAATGAATTAAAAGACATTTAACATTTGTACCACTTGGTGAGTGTCACTGCTGATGGATCAGGAGTCCCCGAGGGCACATGTTGCCATGTTTGATCAATTTCGGCTGGTCGTTTCTTCAAACGCGTTCGAAAATTTCTGTTTACAAAATTGTCACAAATTTCTGAAACCTGGGTCCTGTAGCATCATATCCCAGTCATCTTGCTACGTCTTATATTTTGGACATAGTTATCACACATTTTGGCCATATTTCATTGTTTGGATTGAGGATCAATGGCGAGGGTTAAATACCCAAAACGTGCATGTCTGGTCCACGCTGTTGATTAATCTGCTTTTAAATGATGCTAATGAATTTGAAGACATTTAACATAGATGATTTCTGCCAGGGTTGTGTAGTTGTTTTCAATGATTGAAGTGCATCTCAAAGACCTGCTTTGTCGTGATATTGTTCTAGTCTCTACGTCAATGTTGAAAAGATGACTTCAGTTTTGCAACTTCGAAATTTGTTCTTAAAATAAGCTCCAGGTTATTCATTCGAAAAAAAAAATGCCTAGGAGCTGATGATCGATTGATGTATGCAGGGCTCTTGTGTATCAACTGACCATTAAATGGCAGAATTAATACCTCGATTGTCTCTGGTCGTATATTTCTAAAAATAACTAAACACTTCAGATGTTCAATAATAAGTGTTCCAGCTATCTACCTTCTTGAAGAAAGTTTTTAATCAATTTTAATGCACCATACACGTGTTTCGGATAGAAAACTCCTCATCAGTGATGCTTTCAATTAAAGTGACTTCATGGCACAGCCAAAATCCTCTCCAGCAGCTCCCCTGGCCCTATTCTCTGAACTTAAAATTGCTATTACTTTGCAGGGAGCAAATTTAAATGATACTCAATTTACCCCTACTTACGATCACAATGACATAAAAGATTCAGTCATGAAAGCCATATCTCTGGAAATGAAGTGCAACTGATTGATATTACATGTACTTGCAATCAGTTGATCGAGAAAGCAATCTGATTGATTAAGAACTCGCATTCTACACATCATTCTAAAGATGTAGGTATTGAGAACAGATCATAATGATGGATATCATCAACATATGATGGCATTGGAGAGACGAAGGTTGTTCTGTGGGAAGCTTTTGAAGTGATGTTCCGTGTCAAATTTAAGAGAAGTTAAATTCAGATATTGAAAAGATGGTGACTGAGGTCATGGTATTCATAAAGAATTACTATGATTAAGAGAATCTAGACAGTATATCTGATGTCAGGTCGAGTGTACGATTGAATGAAATGGGATATAAGAGTTCAAAACTCTTGGATGACCATAACCACCAACAGTTAATTGAAGAATTTCGATAAAATGTCAAGAAAAATGAAATATTTTAACCATGCATAAGGAATTATTCTTAAGATGCAGTTCAATCAAACCTTGATCTGCTGAAAGAATTGAATTAAAAAAAAAATTGTTGAGACCTATTGTGATAATATTGTGCCAATCGCGTCTGAACATCTATCTGTTATCCTGTTGATTTGTTGCAGTCGCACATGAAATCTGACTTCTGTAACAAACAGCTGTGACAAATTCTGTGCTCAAGTTTAATTAATTCTGTAAATGTTCTGGAGGGAGTAGAGAACTGTAAGAGTACGATGCAAAGGAGGCATTTTGATCAACCATGTTAAGAAGGGTTCTTTGTTGTTAGAAGTAGTTGCACACAAGTGTTACAGTTGTATGTTGATGAAACAACAAAGCCATAAGAAAGGAGGTGATATCCAACAAAACTGGGTTGCAGCACCAATATCAACACATCAAAACACCTCAAGTAAAAACACAGAGAAGACACACACAGCAAGAGAAACCAAACGAGCAGGGAAGAGCAAACACGACATCAAACATCAAATAAGCAATGTGCATAATGTAATTAAAATGGAACATTCTTTTCGTGAAATGTTGCGTGATATTGTAAGATGATGCTAGGACATTTATACTATTTGGAATGATATATCTAGAGAAGTATAAAGGGTAATAAGAGAGTGCAAATCTAAAACTATCAATATGCAATCATTTTGAAAATTCTTGTTTTAGAATTTCTTTTAATCGATTGAATTTTTACTATTTAAAACCTGTTTTCAGCAAAAAAACAAAACATAACAAAGCAAGAAGATTCCATTTGTTTGAGAGGAATTCTGAATTTAAAGCAATGAAATCCTTTTTTTTTTTTTTTGTTGCTGTTGTTCTAACTACAGCATGAAAATAAAAGCATTGCAATATCCCAATTTCCAGCGATTATTCATTCAAAATTCATTCTTTTCCCAATTTTCGTACTTGCAAATTGCTAATCTGATATTTAAAATAAAAGGCAATAAATTTATTGTGCGTTTGGTACCAAGATTGTTATTTGATCTACAGTATGAAAAAAGATATGACATTTTCCCAATTTTCAACGGTTTTTCATCGAATATCCATAGTTTTCCCCATTTTATGGACGCGTATATTGATAAACTGAGCTTGAGACATAAAGGCAATGGCATTGCTGTTCTTTTGATACCAAAGCTGTTGTTCTAGCTACAACATGGACAAAGTAATTGCGTTTTTTCCAATTTTCAACGATTTTCTTTGAAAAAGCACACTTTTTCCCAAAAATTTCAAAATTCCCAAGGATGCCAGAGCTGCATCCGCCGGATTATCAAAGTAGAGGGTATTAACATCACTTTCATGCAAAAACATTTGTGCGTAACATTTTTTTGGGTTCACCCCAAAATAGCCATTTGGCAACTAGACTATTCTTATAACTTCACTTTTCGTACACGAATTTGAACATGAATAAAAGCAGTTTGAAATTATAACAACAAACAAAATGAATAAAAGTAAAACAAAAAGGATATAATTTACGTTCTGAATTTAGATTTCTTTTCCTACATTTCAGACTGTATTTATAATGAGTGTGGTGAATTACTCAGAGTTGGACTATAGGCGTCCAAAGAAGGACTTGTACGTGTTCCCGTCATGGGCCGTGGGCATAGGGTGGGGTATGGCTGCCCTCTCTGCTATATGGATTCCCATCATCATTATTTACAAATTGTATAAGGGAGGATGCTCGGCAGGAGTAAGTAATACCTTCAGTTTTCTTTGATTTTAATTGAAAAAATTTTTTTTTCAAAACATTTACTGCATACATAAACGTCTGTAAAATTTACGATTGAGTAATCAAAAGATTTATTTTATTTTTATTTAGATAATTGATAGAGTGAATCATGCTGCATTTTTTAAATGTTTGTTTCAGCAGATTTGTTTCTAACCTATTTACGTCTTGACACGTTAATTTTTTTCTTTATTTTAAGCATAAAGATCATCCAAGTTAATACAATGAGAGGACTTATTAAAAAAATATAGTTTTAGAGTAATCTTGTAGTAACATATATATTTCTCGTTAATTATTGGTGAAAATCCGAATCTATTTTTACCTTTTGCAAAAGAAGAAATCATACTCTTATATCCATCTTTATTTTTTCTAAAGTCTCTGAGGAAGCTGATAGAGCCCGAGGGTCTAAAAGACCATCAGCTCCGACCCCAGGACAAACCAGCGCCCACAGTTCCATATGACATGCCCCCGCCATATAACGGTGGCAACGGGAAAGACAATCTGGCATATGCCAAGAGCACAGAAAACGATCTTAGTACCAAGCTTTAGCATTAAAGAAGAAAACGTTGGCTGGAAATTATAACAATGAGTTCATATTGAAGAAAAGATTCAACAACTGTAAGAACACTACCGGACTACAAAATTTCTTTATCTCCAAGCATTGGAAATTACTTATTTCTGCTTATCACGAGGGGTTCCTCCAAATTCGAACAAGAAAAAAAAAAAACTTGAAAAAAAAAGAAGAAAAAAAAAACCAGAACGTGAAGGGAGAATCCTTAGTGATTTTTCACAAGTTGTTAAAGCTTACAATATCTCTCTGTAGATTAATGAGAAAACATTCTGATATTTTTTTTTCGCCAAAGACTAATTTTTGACTGCAGTTTGTTCTTAGTTTTACGATAACCAGCTCAGCTCAATTAGGACAGGAAGTGAGCAGCCATTAATGATAGTGAAAATGAAAGTAGACTGACATCTGATGGAGGGTACTGTTGATTGATCACTTGATAATCCATATACACATTTGTACATGTACCATGCAAATTTCATTTGAATCATCCATATTTGCAATGTTACACTGATTTTAATTTTCAAGTAAAAATATCTTTCAAAATATTAATTACAACCCCCTAATTCTAAATAGAAATTTTTTTATTAAACTTTTTTGGGAGAAATCAGACTTTTTATCATCAGAGTGTTGTAATATGTTGTGTGTTTTTTTTTATTAATGTCTATAACATCAAAAATTGAAATACCTTTGATTATTTTGTCTTCCCATATTTATTGTTGATAAATACGAAGGCATAGTACAGCAAGCAATACATTGTGTTCACAATCCATTAACAATATAACATAATGTTGTATCAAAAGTTGAAATCCATTTTTGAGACAATATGAGTGTACAGTTAAAAACTTACATTTACATTTTATTCAAACTTATTTTCATCTCGAAATTCAATTTAAATATGAGGGGTAGTTACATGTATTTATTTATAAATGGGAAAACAACAAAGCATCAGCATCAACTTTTTTTTCTTTTTAAAAATGTTTTACTTCATATATTTCAAAATGGTTCATTAATATCGCTGTTTGTAGAAATGTGTCATTGAAAATGAAAAATTAATATATTTTCCTTAATGAGTAATCCATACACCTTTCTAACACAGGGTAGCCATCGACTGCAATGTACAGATTTATCAATATTTTGATCCTATTCACACAAATATATATGTATGAACACTAATTCGATTAACATATTCTGATGATTTGCTCATAAGGAAAAAACATCCTAAAATTGTATTGAATATGTTATTAAAATAACCTTCCAAGCCCGTCAGGGATGGGGGATAGGCCTATAATTTTGAAAAAAAGTGCTAAAAACGGAAAAATAAGGATTTTTGGACACTTTCCAGACGGGGGGTCCTAGACTGAATGTCCCAGAATCGGCCTTTGTGAATATTGTTTTGTTATGTCTCAGGAATTATTTGAATATTGTTATATAATATTCATATAAACAGTGAAAAAAATGCATATCAGAGTGGTCTGTGATCAGAAAATAACTTCTTATGAAATTCTATTTATACTTTTCTAGAGCTTCCTATATTACTTCAAAGCAACTATCCGATCATTATAGCATAATATATTTTTGTAATCGTGTACTCTTTGAATTAAAGTGAAAATATACTTAAATCTACGATATTTCTCTAGGCCCTAATATTTCATATTAACGACCAAAATTTGCTTTACATCTATGAAACACAAATACAGCATAAAGCACAGATGTAAGTGGTCACTTGATAACATCTCTATTAAAAGAAGAGTCGGACTCAAGTCCCTTTGGCTTTGACTTAAAACTGTTTTTTTTTTCATTTATAATTATGCACCATATCGGACCAAATTGGCAATATCATTTTAATTAGCTTATAAATAGTTTCTTTTATCACCAAACATGTCAATTTATTATTCAAAATGTATAACCATAATTATTCAAAATAAAAAAAATTACATTGTATGTATATTTCATTATTGTGATATATGTAACCCCACTTGTAGATACGTGAAGTTTTATATCTTGTAGTCTATATAATGTTTTATACAATTGTAATATTATATTAACCATGATTAACATTGTGGAATACACAAGGTTTATTTTCATAATAAAAGGTATATCCATGCTCATTTTTATGACTGATTTGTGTACATTGAAAACCAAAGAAATATGGCGTTTGTCGTATATTTCTTGAAGTACGAGGGCTGATTGATATGAATTGATTGATTGATATGAATTGCTACTACTTTTATGAATGGGTTTTATTATCTGTCTTTTATTATCTGTCTCGTATTGAAGAATTTGAATTTCATCAGACATTCTGTAAAATTCATTTTCTACATAATCCCCTACAGTATCTTTACACTTTTGCCACCGGTGTTTCCACTGCAAGTATGACGTCATCATCAGACCAGAAATGGCTGTTTTCAGTTTTGGAAATAGATGAAAGTCTGATGGAACAAGATCAGGTGAATCAGGTCAATCAAATTAAAGCCATATTCATGAATGGCAGCCATGGCAGTGACAGACTTGTGAACAGGAGCATTGTCTTGATGGAACAACACAACTTTATCTATTGATATATAAAATTCCACAGGGAATGCAGTTAAAGTTCTGTAAATTTATTGCTCTTTTGACAAAAGACAAAAGAGCAATAAATTTACAGAACTTTATCTATTGAGCTTTCCGCGGCGCTCAAATTCGATATTTTCCCGTAACTATGTCAGAAGTGAAGCATAGTATGTGCCATTTATTGCAAGTCCTTTTTGGAGATAATCTATCAGCAGAATACAAGTTTACAAGTTTATTTCAATCTCATCATAAAACACATATTGAGACAATATACAACAAACACATAGTCAAATGAAATAAATATGGTACAACGATGCGCAGTACTTAAATCTCCTAACCAAGAAGGGCAACTCTCTCATTTATGATATCAATAAATCTATAAAGATTGTTTAATATATTTTCATCCTGACAAGAAATTTATAAATATTCGGTCTTATGAAAAAAATTCTAGGAACAAAGTTAATTCTTTCATTTTCTAAAGCTTTACAATTAATAATAAAGTGAACCTTGTGCATCCCAGAAAACCGAGGCTAACAACATATAATCAGTCCTCGTAAATAGTAATACTTGGAAATCAAATCACAAAAACATAAAGCACCTGACGTAATCCATCGAGATTATTGATCAGCATCAGTCATTGAATTTACCATAGTTTAATTCATTATTGATCAACAACGAATTTGACTTGATTGTCGTTGAAAGGATCGGATTCCTTAAAATATTACAAATGCATTGGCGATTGTTAGCACGTAATCCAGATAATTTGAAGCAGTCTTCGACGAGAATTATATCACTAAGTCACCAACTTACAATCTTTTATCGTGTATTTATAGATTCTCTTAACATGATAAAAGTAAATCAAAATTCCCATAAAATCCTCTCAATATCTATCTCAAAATATGACCTATGCATGTGTGATAGTGAACACCTAGTTGGGAAACTTGTAACACTTATGTGACGGGTAACCATCTTTTGTCGGTTTCGAGTGCACACGATTTCTTTTATGTATTTGTTGACCTTACTTTTGAGTTTTATTATCTGTATAATTCTATGGTTTTATTAATAATCTAAGCGTGCTACATGTAAGTGGTACTTCATTTGATCCCAGATTCTGTTCTACTCTCTCTGGTGTTCAACATGTTTTTTAATTGTGTGTACACCACGGACATTGTACTCGAAGAACAGACATGTGACTTTAACGAACCCCCCCCCCCCATGTTTTTCGATCGTATGAATTAAATACATGTATGTTTTAATTACTAAACTGTTTTATCTTGGCATAATTTTCTCCAAAACTTGATCCCTAGACATTTTACATCTTAATGTCATATTTCTGACATGTGGAAATAATTGTAGGTGGCGCCAGTGAAAAAAAAAATAACGTGAGAGATTTATAATTTTTATTCACGGGGTTTTGGGTACCTCCTCAACATTTTGTCTTTCGATAAACCTACTTTCTAAAGAATATTTATAGGAAGAAAATATTTATCGAGAGACCAATGAAGAGGACTAGTCATCAGAAACAACCCTTAGTGCTTTGGTTTATTCGATTTCACTTGCGCCATCTACGATCATTTCGATTCAATAAGTGGTGTTCTAGCTTGTTCGAGAGAAAATGAAATGTAGCATTCGGTCAGAATAAGCGAGGTGTAATGCGCAATCCAACGTATGTGTAACTAAAGATTTTTTAAAAACTAATTTACCATGCACTATTATGAAGGCGCCTGCAGTATTAAAGGAGTTTGATGTTTTATGCTATCCAAGTCAGTTTGATGTTTTTTCTGTGTTTCTTGAGCATTAATCACTCTATGCAAAATGGTGTGATATCGTCCTTGCTGCAACCATGTTGGAAAACAAGAAATGCTCATTTAGCACTCTGACAGATACAAATATTTTGTTGTTGTTTTGATCTTTCTTATGTCACTTCCGGCGCAATACTTGTCATGAATCTGAAATATCCAACAGAGCACTTGGCGCTTGCCGTTGCTTTTTTGCATCATTCTCATCTTCAGCACTTTTTGAGCGTTAGGAAATAAAAAAAGTTACCTACATGTGTGTTAGAACGATATGTCTATTGTAATTAATATTTCGCCGAATTCATCGCTTCATGTTGACATTCGTATCCTCTTATACTTGCTTGGGGAATCAGAGAAATGTTCCTTTACGTTGCGTGTCACATATTCTCTTAACCTTTGAGAAAGAAAGAAAAAAATCATAGAAGATTCAAGGTATAGTGTATTCCTACAAGCCCTAGTCGAAAAGAGAGTGTCCGAAAAATCTTTTTCTGGTCATTCGATTGATTGTTACATCATTTTGCTACCCGAAACGTGACCAAAGATGAAGGAACGCTATGTTTTTATGATTCTGAACATTTTGATTGGTTATCAATCTGCGGATGCATCCAACGACTATACCAGGTAAGAATGTTATGATCTTTTAAAAATATAAACATTTGAATTTCATAGTACGAAAAAAAAATAATTGTACAATTTCAACATTTTTGTGACAATTTTGACAAAATTATTTGATTTGATTTGATTTATTTATTATATGAACTTGTATTTTTGTCTTCGAATCTTTTTATTTTATTTTCATATTCGAAAATATTGCTTTCATTTACTTATCGTCGTTAAATAATATATTTTTACGTGTAATGCGATCACAGATGAATTGAACAATACCAAATTTACAATGATTTTGTCCAATCATTTGTGTCATAAAACATTATTGTATACATAAATGAATAAACGAATATGTAAATGAATAATTGCATAATAGTAGAGGAATTAATAAGAAAAAAACTAAATCAACAAGTATTTAGATTGCCCTATATTAATTACTTAACAATCAGTTCACATTACATATAAAAATCTATGCCCGGATTCTAGGGCTACATGTACGTCGTCTTAATTTCGTCATCAGTGTCATTTCGTAAATTTTCATAATATCTAATGCACGTATTCACCATTATGCCAAATAAAGAAATCTGATTGGTCTGGAGAGGCTACTGGGACGGGCAACACATCTTCATGTCTCCCTCCCGAGATGTCATGTCTCACGACATCGCGTCACCCAATATTCTATGCTGGTTTAAGCAACATTTATTCAAGAAGTAAGTTCAGATCAGAGTTAAAATACAGAAAAGGTAAGGATTGAGCAACTTGGAGAAGTTATATAAGCTTGCTCCTGAATGTTCTGCTTTGAGTAAGAGCTGCCTCATGTGTTAAGCCCTGGTCACAACCCGCCGTGCGTGCTTTTAAGACGTGCGTGTTTGTGGAGGCTACATGTACGTGCGCTGCGTTTTTTCCTGAAGACGCAAGGAAGGAAGTGGCAAGAGTACGGAAGGAGTGCGTCAACGCACGTCGCACGCACGATTATATGTGTGGTTACATGCATCATATGTAGCGCAAAAAAGTAAGTGCGTTGCGCGTACTTACGACTTGCGTGCAACTTGCTTACAACGTATTTTCTCCGTACATCTTTTACGTTATTGTAAGGATGTCGAATTTACACATATATTGCTAACGCAGGGAGTCCTCACTTCCTTGTGTCGAAGGTGCGTTCCACGTACTTGCAACATACTTACAACGTGCGTGTCGTTCTTCTTGTTGAATTCTTAGACAGCACGCAGACAGGACGCAGCGAAAGTTCTGTATGCACTAAAACTGCTACGTCCTGTCTGCGTGTTCCCAAATCTGCAAGGAGGACGTACGGGACACGTACTGACAACGCACGGATACCAAAGTTTGCCTACGTTTTTGCACGTAGACAGCGCGTACATGTACGTGCACGTTCGGCTTGTTGTGACCACTGCTTTACAATGACTATTGTTCAACAACTTTCGGAGTAATAAACAATTTATTTCCCCAGTTGAGAGGGAGACATAATCATTCGTTCAACTCAGAAAAATCATGAAACCCTCAGGCTTTACCCTCGGACGACATGATTTTTTATGTGTTAAACCAGTCTTTAGGTCTCTCTCTCAAACGAGGATATTTTTTAAAACTACGACATATTTTGTTTGTTTAGCGTATTATTTAAGTTATTTTATTTTACAGACGAGAACTGGCCGAGTCCTTACTAAATGCAAGCACGTATGATTACGGTACAGCCCCGGATGCTGACAAAAGTACGTAAATCGTGTTGAAAATCTTCTTTGTCATGGTGCAAAATTCAACTTGTATTGTCAAACTTTATTTCAACGGACTTATTGTTTGCTTTTTATTTTTTAGATTAATTAATACCTCAGAAAATGTGTTTAATTATGTTTTCTTTTCTTTCGTTTTCTTTAAGATGCTCCGACAGAAGTTACCATCCAGTTATATATTCTTGCGCTAGATTCACTAAATGAAATTACAATGGTAAGACTTCGACTTTAATGCAGTCCGAATCTTGTTTTTATTAAAACTTTATAGATATTTTGGAGACTGACTTCATGAAATGACATAATAAACAAATACAGCTATGAGTACCATTCGCTGTCTAATAAATCATTTAAAAAATAAATTATTGTTATTGAAAAAAAAAACTAATATGAAACGAATCCTATAAAACCCCCTTTAAAAAAAAAAATTTTTCTTAACAATTTGATTTGCAGGATTATTCCATTCATCTATACTTACGTCAATCATGGAATGACAGACGATTGGATTTCGGGAACCACACTAATTCATTTGACAGACTAGAGCTTAGTCAGAAGGTTATAGACAAAGCATGGATACCAGACACTTACTTTGTGGATGAGAAAAACGCCGTTCTACATGACGTCACTATACCAAACAGACTCATGCATATTTATAGAAATGGAACCGTTATGTACAGTATGAGGTACAATCGTCGATACGTTAAACTACAGCTTGAACTTGAGATTTCGGGCACTTTGTCGAATTTTCCCCTTGCTTAAAAGTGAATTTTCAATTTGGTTTCGTAGACGCCCCGAAATGCCAATACATAAACCGTATTTAAGACAGGAGATACTTACTCCCCCCCGGGCGCCATCTTCAGTGGTGATTTACATTTGCTCCTTTTCAGAAAAGTTTGGTTATTTTCTTTGGTTTTGTATTACTCTGGTATGCCCATTTTTGTAATTTATGACTTCTGATTTCTTTTATGTATTTCATTTTAAGGTAGTCGATCAATAACTAAAGGCCCTGTCACACTACAGCGTTTGACAGCAGCATGTGGCAGCGTGTAAGGTCGCTGGCCAACACGCTGGATGATCGTTGTACACGCTCCGGGGACGTTATGAGGACGTTGCGAGAACGCTCTCACACAGAGCTATACGCTGTCGAACGCTATCAATTTGGCTTAAAAAAATTTTGTGCCTGCATAAAATCGGCAGCGTGTGCCGAACGTGTTGGTTACACGCTCTGCGATCGTTACTCAAACGCAATGCAGTCGTTATGCATACGTTGCACGTACGTTACTCGCAAGTTCCGAACACGCTCGTAAAATACAATGTAAGCTTGACGATAGTGTAGCGTTCGCGCAACGTGTTTGTAACGTGTGCGGAGCGTGTCTCTAACGACTTCCTGGCGTTCTCGGCGTGTACGAAACGTTTGAGTAGCGACCAAATCAATTCCACAAGTCAAATTCAATACTGTAAATATAGAAAAAAAATTGAAATTCAAGTTGAATCACATCAAATGTAAAAGAAACTATTAATAAAGTAATGTTTATATCCTTTTTTTACAAATTGTTCAATGCTTAGATGCAAAAAGTACAAGAAAGTTTGATCACGAAATCGTTGTGTTATGACATCATGATAATTTTAAATGAATTGATATTATATGTTATAAAATAAAGACAAAACAAGCGATGAGGGATAAGAAAAATGTATAATAGCCATGCAAGGCCATGAATTGACATCTAACGTTCTTCTTTTTCTTTCTCTGGCATGGATTTTCCTCGTATAAACGAATGTTAACCACATCAGCGTAAAGGAACTGAAAATTCTCGTACAACGCTCCAACACGCAATCAAAACGTTATACGAACGTTGCGCGATCGTTGGGCACACGTTCTGCGTACGTCGAGATCGCTGGAAATGCGCTGGGTACACGTTGTCGCACGGTGACATACGTTACAAAGACGTTCGCACACGCCAAGTAAACGTTCTGCAGTCTCTGTTACACGTTAGTCGTGCGTTAGGCAAACGCTTAGAAAGCGGCTTTCTTTTGATCTTTTATAACCGACCTCAGCGTTCGACAGCGTGTGACTAAATCTTTTCAAACGTTGTCACAAGCTGTCCAGAACGCTGTAGTGTAACAGGGCCTTAAAGAATGGATAGTACTTAATTCCCTTTTGTATCACATTACAATTTGATACATCTATGTAACAAAATTAACATTAATGTAATAAACGTTGACGACCGAGCGATTAGGGAATTCCCAAATAAATGGCATCGAAATTTTATGAATTTGATTTTTAGAGCTTGAAAAAACCTCATTGATATATATATATATCTATTTGAAAAGGTAAGTTTGAAACAAACAACAAATTATTAGCAAAAAGAACTTTGATCCTTCCCTTTTCTTTGAAGACCCCAAAAATTTTATTGTGTGTTAATTTATTTCTAAGCATTATATTGGAGTATTGTAGTCGTGTTTCCTGGTCTCACTTTCATATCGGGAGTTCACTTCTTTTCATGTGGTGGAGGTTTTTGTTTGTTTACTTTGGTTTCTGTTTTGTCCTGATTTTTGTATGCCTTCGGTTTCTGATTTTCTGAATTATCGATTTTGTGCTATATACAGGGAAATGGTCATTATCCATATTTGTTATTGGTATCGAATAAATCAGAATGAAGTCCTGAAGATGAAAATAGAAAGAAAATGCAAATAAAATGTTTGAATGAACAATTTGTATGTTACAGCTGATGCTGTCGGCACATTAAAGGTTTACCGAATATCAATATATCATTAGCATATCATAAGTCATCGATAAAAAGCGTAATTTTGAGCGGAAGTACATGTAGGCAGTTATGAGTTTACTACCTTAAGTTCATTTGTAAACATTGAAAACAGTTTAACAGTTCAATGAATTAATGATAATTGAAAATTTTGCATGTTTTACTTCTTTTCTGTATAAAAATATTTACTTTTCATTGCTTTCAGAATTTCCATGAAGCTCTCTTGTGACTTTCAGCTGAGCCACTATCCCTTCGATGTGCAAATATGTCCTATAACTATGGAAAGTTGTACGTATCTCAAAATCTGGTATAGGTACATGTTTAATGTCTCAGTATAGCTGAGACTTTTATACCATGTACCTGGAACACGTCCACTACAATCACTCAGAAAACTAAACGTAAATTTGCCAATCATTCATTTAATTTTTCACTATCCTTCGCACGGTTTAATGGGAAATTCAAAACACTACAAAAATACACAATGTACATATCAAATTATCTTTTCACGATTCTACTAGATGGATACAGTACTGAATATGTTAAATACAATTGGGAGAAGAACAGCCCTATCAAGTTTGCCCCAGACTTACCAATGGCGAGGTTTCAGCTGAAAAGAGAACCAAAAGTACGGTCCTACCACCGTGATTATTGGCAAGGTCTGTATCTAAATATAGCTTGCCTACATTCAATCAATTCAAATAATCGATAATGAAATTTCTCACCCACCTAAGTCGTGAGACAAAAGAAAAAAAAAGTAGACGTAGCAGTTTGAGGTTCCCTTGTCTCACACTCTACTTGATTCCTATTATGTCTTTATAGAACGTAACATTACGCCATCGTTAGATTTGTGTAGGTTTTGGTATCATGAACACGAGGATTGAATTTCCGTGTCCCTGATCACATCTGGTGATTGATTATTTTTCTCCCACTGTCTAAAAGCACTCAAAAATGAGATTTTAAGTATTCTTTTTCATTATTTGATCGGCTAACGCAGCAATCATGTATGACGTCACATTTACGTTATGTACAGTCAAAAGGCACGTGAACATGTTATCTTACCCCCATAGGCCAAGGATATCTTTTCCCTGCGTTTCCATGGATATCCCAGTTTACAAGGGGAGAATCTATTATTCTCTCACCGGACAGAGATATCTACAGATTTACCCGTTTTGAGACAGCATCAGTTGGAAATTTCCTTGTCTCACACTCCACGTGACTCCTATTATGACGTCATAGAACGGAACGTCAAGCCATCGTTAGATTTCTGTCGGTTTTGTTATCGATTTTATTTTAAAAATAATCATTATAGTGATGATAAAATGAGTCGAGTGAGAAAAATAATCTTTCACGTTTGGATTTTCTCTCGTTCGTCCTCGAACATCACTGATGAGACATGTTTTACTGAGATGCATGTATACAGCACTACAGTTATTACCACGACTGAGACAGGGGAAGCTCATCCTCGTGCTAAAGATTTGCAAGCCTCGTCATGGATTGCAAATCTTTTACACTCGGATGAGATTCCCCTGTCTCAGTCACAAAGTCGCGATATATTCCTTTAATATGCTCAGTGATGCTCGACGACGAACGAGAGGATATCCAAACGGTGGATACATGGAGAGAAAAATTCTTGAACATTATGTAACATTGACATGAAAGAGCAATCTGGCGACAAAGATATGCATTGAAAAGAACACTCCTAAGATTTCTAATAACTTTAATTTAATTTAAAAAATTTAGTTACATCATTATTTGACAAATAAATATCATTATTATAAAACGATGCAATCAGGTTCACCGCTTGGTTCCTTTGAATTTTTTTTTTCAAAACATTCATAACGTAAGGTACCAGACCGTCTATGTTCGTTCGTTTTATCTCTTGCTATCCATAATTAGTGAATATATACTTTTTATTTTGAATAGGAGGAAAGTTCTCGTGTCTAGAAGGAAAGCTCCACTTCATACGTCGTAGCGGATATTACGTCATACAGATCTTCGGTCCAAGCATTCTCATCGTCATGCTGTCATGGGTATCTTTCTGGTTGGACCCTGAGGCATCCCCAGCTAGGATTTCATTGGGTATATTGAGCGTTCTCAACATGACGACGGCCAGTAACAGCGCTCGTTCCTCCTTGCCTAAGGTTTCCTATGTGAAAGCTATTGATGTCTGGATGGCGACTTGTTTATTCTTTGTCTTTGCAGCCCTGATTCACTTTGCGTTCGTCAACGTTTTAGCAAGAAGACAAAAAAGAAGAATGTCTGAAAAGGTAAGACAAGAACTTTAGATAAAGTTGTTCGTTTGGAAATTACCTTGGAAGGATGTTTTATGTCGAAGAAGGAATTGTGGTGCATAACAAATACTTAGATGTTTAGAGGAATATCTTTCTCTGAAAAGGAAAACAACATTGACAAAATCAGTACATGAATTAGAAATTTAAATATGTTCGATCATGATTATGAAGAGAAAAATAATTCACATTCTTGAAAAAAATGAAAAGTGACAAAGAATTATGTTTAGAAATTTTATGAATAGTTATAATAAGGTTGTAAATCGGCCAACTTGTTTTGCAGAAAACAGATGCTCCTCCCGAGCCAGGTGGACCTAAGATAGACTTGCGAAAAAGAGCCATACAAATAGACAAAATAGCCAGGATTGTTTTCCCGTCTTGTTTTGCAGTTTTCAATATGGGATTTTGGATCCACTACATTGCCATTGGTTTACATTAAGCGTTTTTGAAAATATCTTTCAGAACCATTTTATAATAAACGGCTGATGTGTTGAAAACAGAATTGCCTGTCAAGAATAAGTATGCTTATTTGGTTGTTTAGTAGCTATATAAATGATTTTTAGCTCACATTGACGAAGTTGAGATGAGCATATGCTATACTCACGGCGTCCGCCTCTGTTTCCCCGTACGGTTCAATTTTTTTGTGTGTGTGTGTGGGGGGGGGGGGGGGGTAGCTCAGTATATGAAAAAGTACTGATGCTGCAGTAACAAAACTTGCACAAGTGATTCATCTTACTAGGATGTTGAGGTGAACCCGTCCATCGGATGCTGTATCTGACCTACATTTTCCGGTTCAGTGACTCGCGTCCGTATTCGGTTTAAGTTTTTGGGATAACTCAGTACTGACACTACAGCACAGTTATTCATCTTTAGATGCTGAGGTTACCCCATACATCGGATGCAGCATCATACCTACTTTTTCCGCCTTAGTGATTTTACTTTTAAAAGCCAATATTGACCAAAGTATAAGTGCTACCAAACTGCATATTGGATGTATATTTTATCAAACTGTCATAAAAAGACCATGACCTACTTTTTCCGCTACCAAACTGCATATTGGATGTATCTTTGATCAAACTGTCATAAAAAGACCTTGACCTACTTTTTCCGCTTGAGAGATTTTTTCTTTAAAAGATAATCTTGAGCGAAATTTAAGTGTTACACGTACCAAACTTGCATAGTGGATGCATCTTTGATAAAACTTAAAAATAAAATGACCTTAACCTACTTTATCCGTCTGAGTGATTTTGCCTTTAAAAGTCCATATTTAATTATAAGCAAAGTATAAGTGCTACACTTATTTCACGTTGCAGTGTGGAACAGTTAAAATCGTTCCCCGTGACCTGATGTTTGTCAAGTGTATTAATTACTTCTTTCCAGCTCTGTCACCTGAAAGAAGCGTTGTTTTGGCCTTTTATCAATGTGACATCATATATAGCCATTTCACCGATAAATATCATCGAAATTAAAGGAGTTTAACATCTTAGCAGCATCCCTCCAATGCTATTTTGAACATCGATTTTATTTGGATTATGCTACTGAATCGACCCTACAGGAAATTTGGAGCTGCGCACTCTCTGTAATATAAATGTACAAATCTAAATTCAAAAAGTTAAAGAGGGCGCTACTGAAATGATTTTTGGTGGCTCCGCAAGAAGCATCACTGATGAGAATTTAATATTCGAAACTGGTGTCTGGTGCATGGAAATTGGTTTGGAATTTTCTTCAAAAAGGTATAGAGTTGGAACCCTTCGACATTATGTACATGTACCAAACTTGCATAGTGGAATAATTCGGAAGTGTTCCAACTCTATACATTCTTGAAGAAAATTTGTTTCGAATATTGAATTCTAATCAGTGATGCTTCCAGCCAAAGTGCTTTTCATAAGCCACCCAAATTCATTTCACTAACACCCTCTGGTTCTATTTCTAGGATTTAAATTTTTTAAAGTAGTATTTGCTTTAAAGAGAGTACGCGGATCAAGATTTCCCTTAGGGTCGATTCAGTAGCAATTCCAAATGAAATCTATGTTGATAGCATTGGAGGGATGATGGTAAGACGTTTACCTCCTTCTTGATCATGACCTACTTTTTTGCTTGAGTGATTTTGCTTTTAAAAGCGAATATCAATCAAAATATAAATGCTGCATGTTCCAAACTTAGTGGATGCATCTTTGATCAAACTGTAATAAAATAAACGTGACTTACTTTATCCTCTTGACTGATTTTAATTTCTAAAGCCAAAAATATTTGTGCTAAATATGTTTAAACTGAAATTTGCTGCCGCCGCGAGGTGAGCTTCGTAATCTGTGATTACCTATGTTTAATTTCGAATAACAAACAGAACATATAAAAATGAAAATCAAAAGATGATACAAATATAAACATTTGTACAGAGAATGGATGCTTTAGTTGGAAAGTTTCTCTAATAAATCAATTCTTTTATTTTGCTTTTATAATATTTAAAAGCAATTTGAGATGAGGAACGTCAGGATTTGCTAGACAGATACGCAATGAAAAAAAACCAGCGGTATTCACAAATAGTATAACTACACTAGTTGTCTGGAGTATAGCGGATGAACATGTCAGATTTTTGTTTACATAAGTCTCTATCTTTTATAACCTTTATACATTTGTGTAAATCAAAGGTGTGTTTATTTGGTCTTTCTGTGTGTTTATCTTCATAGTGTCATAGTGTTCTCTCGTTTATCTCATTATCTCCATTAATGTGTTTGTGTGGTTGTTTTTCATCGAATTTATTCAGGATGGCACTGCTCGGAATCATCTTTGGTGGTTTTCTTAATCTGCATTGGTTCTCATACCCGGGCCAATGCGCGACCCGCCTTTTTTTTTAAACAATACGAAGGGCGATATTAAGATAAGCTTTAAGACTTCCTTTTTGGTCTTTTGCATAGGTACTATACTTTTATTATATATGTAACAGGATTCATGTGATGTCTGAATATGTTTAAACTTTGCAGATAAGCACGACGTGTTTTGACGGCACCGATTGCGGTGCATTCCGCGCGTGCGCAGGACTCTAGGGATTGTTCGTTCGCCAAGGTTGTCCTTTGCATTTCTATGAAACTGTGTCGTTGTCTCCGTCTGTTTGTCCAATTTTTCTTTTCTCGTGAGAAAAGAAGGGAGGGGATCTCCAACAAGACCCTGTTGCAGCACCAACAGCAAAACACCCGATACAAAAACACAAAAGACGAGCATAGTATGAGACGAAAAAGAGACACACGACATGTAAACATCAAACACAAAAGACTACACATAAACCGACCAGACCAATGGGCAACCGGTGCCGACTTTGGACGGCCATTTGCCACGCAAGTAGCAAATGGTGTGGAAAGTTCTATTTTATATTTTTTTCATGAGTTTGTAAGGCTTTTGATTTTGATTGTTGGAATCTGAATCGGTTATGTTTGACTCTCAATCACTGTTTGATATGTATCATTTGTTCGGGGTTTTCTGTGTATATTCCGTTGAGCGCTGCCATATGTTCTTACAGATTTCACTTTTATATTTATTACATAAAATTTATTATATAAAACGAAATAGATGGTGTGCAACGTTTTAAGGAAAACATTTATCTTTTAATAAATAAAAAAACATGTATCCAGTAACAGATACGATGGATAAATTGATTCCAAATTTACGAAAAGCATCATAAAGGAAGATGTAATATTGTGAATATGCATCAAAGTGAGTATTTGGAGTTACCTCGCTTAGTTTGTACATTTATTCAGGCGTGTGGTTAATTTGATGAATCTGACTACCCAGGTTATAGTCGAGGACCATAGTTTACACAAATATTAGTCAGATTGAGTCTTATACTAAGGTGGCTAGTATATATCTATATTGCTTCAAATATACAGAAATGTGTTTGAGTTTGGAAAGCGAGTGGGAGGGGGTTCTGTGTTTGTAATTTGTATAACCACATAGTATAGTAAGTCCAAAGTTGTTCGTATTGAGTTCCTATCAAGAAATATATTTAGCCTTATGTAGGGAAAAAAATTCTATTGTAATTGGGAAACATTCTGGCAGAAGATTAAAATAAAACAAGAGTCACTGAATTGGAATAAGCAATCTGATTGGACGAACTTTTACCGTAGTTTTGTTCTGATCTCTACTGTAAAACTTCGTCCAATCAGATCGCTTATTCCAATTCAGTCCGATTTATGTGAATAAAATGGAAGGCGCTGATATTCAAATCGTAGCAGATCGAGTGTTTAATCGATTAACGAGGAGTTACGGGCATACATTACACTTCTAGGTATAGAAATCAATTTAGAATTCACAAACAATCAAGCGTTCATAGCGCATTGGTCTGTCGCATCTCGCAAATAGAATGCACTGACTGAACACCGAGCCAGGGCTGGAACGGACACGCTAAATTCGAGTAAACAAAAACTAGGTCACTGAAGAAATGGTACCTACGATATCTCTGGAAGTACGGGGAATTTTTTCATGAAATTTGGTGACATAGTAGATACAATATATAGGTACAATTGTAGAAAGTATGAACTTGTTGAAACTTCTTTAACGATTTTTTTCCATGGTTGAAGATAAAACTTTGACATGACTGTGTATGGCAAGATATTGGCCTTAAACACAACACACAGGACACATACGCTCGCGCACATACCAGGCGTTTTTACGGCCTGTGTTTGGGGATGCATTGAAAACTCGTTAACTTTTGAGTTTCTACATCAGTACATGATTTTCAAAACCTTCTGCTGGTTTATTCTGTAATCACACTTGAAGCATTAGTTCCTCGCAATTTACACACTATGTAAACTTTAGAACATCAAGGTTACAAATAGTTTACGCTAGTTTCAACAAGATTACACATTTGGAAACTTTTATACACATGGTTTCCAAATGATTTACGCAAGTCTAAACATGATATTGTAAGATTCCAAAAGGTTTACGCAAGTCTGAACTTGATATTGAAAGATTCCAAATGGTTTACGCAAGACTGAACTTGATATTGTAAGATTCCAAATGGTTTACGCAAGACTCAAGTAAGATTCCAAATGGTTTACACAAGTCTGTACTTGATATTGTAAGATTCCAAATGGTTTACGCAAGTCTGAACTTGATATTGTAAGTTACAAATGGTTTACACATGACTGAACTTGATGTTGTAAGATTCCACATGGTTTACGCAAGACTCAAGTAAGATTCCAAATGGTTTACGCAAGACTGAACTTGATATAGTAAGATTTCAAATGGTTTACACACTGCATAAACCAGTGTTTATTCAGATTCCAAATGGTTTACGCAAGTTTCAACAAGATTACACATTTGAAAACTTTTATAACGTCAGTTTCTATATGGTTTACGCTAGCCTGAACTTGATATTGAAAGATTCCAAATGGTTTACGCAATGCGTAAACTTGTGTTGATTCAGATTCCAAATAGATTACGCATGTTTCCATATGGTTTACGCAAGCAGAACCTTTATATCATAAAACGGCAATCAAGTTTACGCAAGGTAAAATATGCGTAAAGTATCTGGAATCCTGAAGTTTCAATTGATTACGCAAGTTAATGCCTTTAAGTTTCAGTTGCGGAAACTTGATGGAAATTACAAGATTACGCTTGTGTAAACCATTTGGAATTTGAGCGGGTAGTCGGGTTACGCAAAGCGTAAACTTGAGTTTCAGCGACGGAATCCTTGCGTAAACAATATGGAAACTACATGTTTCCGCAAAGTTTCCATATAGTTTACGCATTGCGTAAACTTGTTTTTTCACCCAGTGAAATTTTCACATTTTTGACTTCTCCTCCGAAACCACTGAACAGATTCTGACGAAACTTGACAGAAAGCAAGAACTCAACGTCCTCTACCAAGTTTGTGTTTTTTGTGCCGATCGGTCGACAAATATGGCCGCCAAGGGCTCTGATTGGCTGACACATTTTCGATATCTCCTCTGCAACCACTTCACAGAATTTCATGAAACTTCACAGGAAGGAAGTACTCAAGGTCCTCTACCAAGTTTGTGTTTTTTGTGCCGATCGGTCATCAAATATGGCCGCCGAGGGCTCTGATTGGCTGACATATTTTCGACATCTCCTCTGCAACTGCTGCACAGAATTTCATGAAACTTTACAGGAAGGAAGTACTCAAGGTCCTCTACCAAGTTTGTGTTTTTGGTGCCGTTCGGTCAACAAATATGGCCGCCGAGGGCTCTGATTGACTGACACATTTTCGACATCTCCTCTGCAACCGCTGCACAGAATTTCATGAAACTTTACAGGAAGGAAGTACTCAAGGTCCTCTACCAAGTTTGTGTTTTTTATGCCGATCGGTCAACAAATATGGCCGCCGAGGGCTCTGATTGGCTGACATATTTTCGACATCTCCTCTGCAGCCGCTGCACAGAATTTCATGAAACTTTACAGGAAGGAAGTACTCAAGGTCCTCTACCAAGTTTGTGTTTTTTGTGCCGATCGGTCAACAAATATGGCCGCCGAGGGCTCTGATTGGCTGGATCATTTTGGATATCTCCTTTGCAACCCCTGCACAGAATGTTATGAAACTTTACAGGAAGAAAGTACTCAAGGTCCTCTACTTAGTTTGTGTTTTTCGTGCTGATTGGTCAACAAATATGGCCGCCAAGGGCTCTGATTGGCTGACACATTTTCGACATCTCCTCTGCAACAACTGCACAGAATTTCATGAAACATTACAGGAAGGAAGTACTCAAGATCTTCTACCAAGTGTGTGTTTTTTGTGCCGATTGTTCAACAAATATGGCCGCCGAGGGCTCTGATTGGCTGACACATTTTCGACATCTCCTCTGCAACCGCTGCACAGAATTTCATGAAACTTTACAGGAAGGAAGTATTCAAGGTCCTCCAACAAGTTTATGTTTTTTGTGCTGATTGGTCAACAAATGTGGCCGCCGAGGGCTCTGATTGGCTAACACATTTTCAACATCTTCTCTGCAAAAAAAAAAAAAACGCTGCACAGAATTTCATGAAACTTTACAGGAAGGAAGTACTCAAGGTCCTCTACCAAGATTGTGTATGTTGTGCTTATCGGTCAACAAATATGGCCGCCGAGGACTCTGATTGGCTGACACATTTTCGAAATCTCCTCTGCAACTATTGCACAGAATTTCACGAAACCTTGCAGCAAGCAAGTACTCAAGGTCCTCTGCCAAGTTTGTGTTTTTCTTGTCGATAGGTCAACAAATATGGCTGTTGAGGGCTTTGATCTGTAGAAGTATTTTTTTGACTTTTAACCCTTTATCTGCAACTCAGGTGAGCGATGTGGCCCCCTTGGGCCTCTTGTTGCAGCAATAATTTGTCTTGTCGCCCAGAATTAATTTCTTTTGTAACAAAAGAATGTTCGGTCCTAACTTGTGTTATGTCATAGCTCCTGTGTTTCCCGCCACACTTCCTATATTAGTTATGGATGTGGCCAACAAGTAGGAAACTCGCTTTCTACCCATCCAACGTACATAATCATGATCTCGCTGCTCTTGTGGGACTCCCAGTTTTGTTTTTATTATTGGCTTTCTTTCTCATTTTTACACGTAAGAAACTTGAGTACTACGTTATCTTAGGTAATACAATTTCCCGCGACTATGTTGTAGTGTCTTCCATGCAGATTCTTATTTCCCCCTTCTTCGATCATTTTATCATGGCATTTCTAAGGTCGCCTCGTATCAAATTAACTCCTTTGAGATTAACCTCTATCACTACAGTCACTTTTCCATCATCGACATTTAACAGTAAAAAGCTGTTTTCCTCACTCAGGGTACTTCTTTCACCTTTTTTTAAAGGTACAAAAGGTCTCGTCAAGATCAAACCATGAATCAACTATTTTTGTCAAGATTTTAACGCAAACGAGTTAATCATGCTTAGGAATTAGAAACTTGCTGGTTACAATAGTCACATATGCCCTCACTACAGAGCTATGATCAATTATTGCTCATAAAATGGGTACCCTAATATAACCTACTTTTCTCCGTAGAAGACCGATTGCGAACACGTGTAAACAATTATTTGCATAAGGCTAGTAATGTATCAAAACAAAACAACATGGCTGACGGATAACACGTACTGGGACGAAAATGAATCGACAATCGGTGTTATCAAAATCTGAAAAGAGAAATGTAATGAACAAATAGTATTGGCTTTGTATTGGAAAGTTATAGAGACCTAGCTTAGAGGACGACCGTGAAACTAAAACTCTGAAAAGTCTGAGGGAAAATTTGCTTAAGGTGGGTCCCACCTCGTGAATTTAACAGTTGAATTTTGTATTTTAAGGTTATTTTCTATACATAATTGTCAAAATGACATAATGAACACAGACATAGGTAATTTTTTTTCATTAAAGATACAGTACATTAAAGAAAGGTACCCTAACACTTAAAAATTGAGAAATATCAAATATCCATCATATGCTTTTGAACCCTCCAAATTCAGTGATGATACGAATATGTTTATTTGTTCTGTTTTATTTTATGATAACAAGTCATATAGAAGAAATACAACACATAAAATGATATTGTAACATAAATCAAAGTATGATATATCTCCAAACATTAGGGTACCCCCTTATAAATTCATAACATTATTAACCAAGAATATGTACTAAATTCAACTTTTTGCATAAAAAAACAGATGAATGTTTTTCATTTGGAATATTTTATAAAATTATGCATGTAGATGAAGAAAAAATCACATACAGGTACACAGTTTTTGAAATGATCATGGTATGGCTTCAAACATAGGGGTACCCCTTACAATGTTATCATATTTTCGACAAATAATATATAGTATATCACATTTTTTTGCAAAAAAAACAACAGATGGAATTTCTTCAAATTGGATCATTTTATACGATAATGTATATAGATGGTGAAAAAATCACATACAGGTATACAATTTTATAAATGATCAAGATATGGCTACAAACATAAGGGTACCCTCTTATAATTTCATCACATGGACATTTTCAACTAAAAATTATACTATATGATTGGTGTGGACATTGATAGATTGCACCATCTTTGGCTTCTTTTAGCATTTAAGATCTTCTGTCTGTGTTTTTCAGTGCGCTGGCTCGTCCCTCACCAGCCATTGTAAAACGTTATACGCAGACTGCTGCATATAAGGAAAAACCTATAACGGTTCGAGTAGGGAGCCACCTTAAGGGATCTACAGTGTACATGTATAGTTCTCGTTTATTTTTATCTACGAGAAGTATATATATATATAAGTTTGACGTGTATATATATCCAAAGTAATTTTGATATGTGTATATATAATATGTACATGTAAATTCACAGTCTAAATCAAATATTAAAAAACGATTCAAAGGGTTTCTGTTCCGCAACCGAATACAAATAATACAAATCATGGACATGTAGTGATGTAAACGTCTTCAAATTGAATAGCATCATTTAAGAACAGATAAATTGGCAACGTGGACCAGACATGCACGTTTCGGGTACATAACCCTCATCAGTGATCCTAAATCTAAACAATGTAACATGTCAAAAAAGTATGACAGTAACTATGTCGAAAAAGTGTACCGAAAGACGTAGCAGGTTGGGTCGGATATGATGCTACAGGACCCACTTTTTAGAAATTTCAAGAAATTTTGATAACAGAAATTAAGAATGCGTTGAAGAAACGATCAACCGAAATTGATCGAACTTGTCTACATGTGCCCTCGGGGACTCCTGGTCCACCAGCAGTGACACTCACCAAGTGGTATAAATGTAAACGTCTTCAAATTGAATAGCATCATTTAAGAACAGATAAATTGGCAACATAGATCTATGTATTGCCTTGTCCTTCCTTTTGGACAACATTTATGTAAGATTTGGTGAGAATCTCTACAAGCATGTTGTAGGGATCCTAATGGGTACTAATTGTGCGCCTCTTGTTGCAGATTTATTTCTGTACACCTATGAATAAGAATTCATCCAAAATCTTCACAAGCAAAGAAGACATGATGATTTGAAATGTTTCATTGGTACCTCTGAGCACCTGGATGATATTCTTACAATCGACAATCCTTTTTTTAAAGTATTAAAATGATTCAACATAGTAAATTATCCCTGGCTTGATGGTGATGTTTCTAGATTACCGTCATATGGTTTTCACAGAAAGGAGGGGATCTCAAACAACACTCGATTGCAGTGACCTCGGGGTAATCACAGCTCATCCGGTATGCTAGAGCATGTACAGATGTTTTTGATTTTCATAGTAGAAATTTACAAATTATGAAAAAAACTTTTAGGTCAAGGTTTTCGCTTTTACAAACGTGTTAAGAGTTTCTGGAAATTTTACAAAAATTATTGTCAACTTCTTTTGGATTTCGGACCCATACAAGTAACAGAGTATATTACTTTGGGTATTTCACAACCTGCATTGGTACTGGACCAATCTACAGCCTTGTACCAGCGCATTAATAAGAAATGCACTCTGCTGTGACGACAGGACTCCATAACAGGCCGTGCCCAAACGTCTTTAGAGAAGACAGGGCCCCGATCACCTATCCTCTCTGAGTGTCAGTCGGACTCCTCTGGTGATAACGTACATGAGCTCCTTACAGCCGGCAGAGCCCTTCTCTTATATTAATTTACATATTCATCTGTACTGCTTGGACACCTTCGTTTTGAGGTCTTGTTTGTGTGTGGTAATCTAGTGAGGTGAGGAGGTTGCTTTACACCACAATTGTACGTTCCTCAAGATCTCTGGGTAATGGGAAATGTGGATGGGTTGCGTAGCGGATGGCCTCCAAAGTCGGCACCGGTTGCCAATTGGTCTCGTTGCACTATGTGTTGTCTTTTGTATTACATGTTTCTATGGCGTGAGTTGGTGTTCCGTGTCCCTTTTGTGTCTATTCCTGTGGGTGTCTATTCTGTGATTTTGCATTTGGTATTTAGGATTTTGCTGTGGGTGCTGCAAGTGTTGTTGGAGATTCCCTCTTTTCTTTGGATGCTACTGTTACATTTCAAGTATTATGAACAATGTGTACGTGCATTACATAATCGAAAGAATGTGACTCGTTGGTGGTTTAGTTTCGTTATTGGTCACCTTGCCTCTGTTCTGTACCTCGTTGCATAAATTAATGTTAATTTCGTTGATATGAGGTGTATGTATCTACATATATTAACTCAAGTTTCATACTTCCTCCTAGCAAGGCAATAAAAGTTAAGCAAAGGTTGTCCAATCCTTCATAGAAGGGTATTATATTCATTTTAGTGCTATTTAGGTTTATGAAATGAAATCGAGATATAATCTGCACAATTTTTATTTGTTTAACGATTCTAAAATATAGTGGTTTAATTCATATTTACCTTAATTATAATAAATTATGTAATTAAGTCTGAAAAATCCCCAAGATTTTTTAATATTGTAGACGTGGAAAATTTTGCCTGAGGATTATTTTGGCGTATTTCACGAATAGAGGGACGAAATCTCCCCTAACCCCACCCTACTGCATTCTTACAATGGCAGACTTTTGTATCGCGCTTATTTCCTCCACGCGTACATTCTTAATGTAATCGCCAAATTTCCCCCTAGTGGTAATGACCACGTTTACACCACTAGAGAACAAAGTGTCAAATCTGTTGCAAAAATAACATAACTTTTTGCTTCTGGGACAAAAGTCGAGTCCTTTTGTCCCAAAATCAAGTAATTGAGCTAAAATCTAGCTATCATTTAAAATCTTGCGTTTGCTGCGGAAACCGAAAAGAAATGGGCGTTATTTATAGAACTTCTTAAGTTTCTTCCTTTTTAGCTCACCTGAGCCATAGGCTCAAGTGAGCTATTGTCATAGTGTTGCGTCGTCCGTCGTCGTCGTCGTCGTCGTCGTCGTCGTAAACTTTTCACATTTTAAACTTCTTCTCCAGAACGGCTGAAGGGATTTTGATGAAACTTGGTAGGTATGAAGTACTCATGGTCCCCTACAATTGTTGTTGTTTTTCGTCCGGATCTGTCAACAGGTGGCGCCACCACAGCCAAATGTAGGTCACGGGGGGTACCCTCCTTTGACAAACTTCTTCTTCAGAACCGAAGCATGTATCGACAAACCGAAAGCATCAGGATGATCTAGAGAGATGTCTTAAGAAGTGTTGTTATTTTTGGTTCCACTTCGAAGTCAAATTTTTGACGCGTTTTTGACGTCTTTTCGGACTTAGTCAGAAATGCACATTTTTGCACTATTTCTTTAAATAACTCAATAAGTTTATGATTTTACACAATCATTTACTACATATTTATCATATTTAACTTACTTAATGCTTTGATATGTATTTTATGCTTAAATTTTATTTTTTTGAATTTTTATGAATTTTTTTCTTATGTAAAAAGGAAGGGGGGGGGTGATTTTCATACATTTTCTGCTTCTTTTCTATAACCACTCTTCAGATTGTCATGACAATTTGTAGGTATGAGGTACTCATTCATGGTACCCTACAAGTGAAAGAATTTTTTCAAGATATCCACTTTTGGATTTTTAAGGAATATTTTTTAAGATTGTACATAGGTATAATGTATGTTTTCCATGCCCAATGTTTCAGGTGCAACTACAGGAAAAAAAACCTTCTTTGTATGATTAATCATTTTTAGATCGACCTTTCATCCATAGTTACAGCTGATAATTCAACACGTGACACATGCTTCAATGTCTTATTGATTGACCTTTTATGTGATATGATTCAATTATTTAAATTCTTTATACTTATTTAGAATTTTATTTTTAAAGTCGGGAACAAGATTTCAAAAGCGGCCATGTTTTGCCGTGTACCCGAAGGGGATTCCCCATGTAGAAATGTGATACCTTTAGTACTGCGATACATTTCAGGAGATACAGTGCAAACAGAATAGATTTTTATTTAATGTGCATTATACTTGGAACACTTTCATAATGGTCCTCATTCATGTACTTGGAACACTTGCATATACTTGTAATCATGTATAAAGTTTGCTCGAATTTCCTCTGTCTTAGACTCTCTTAGATGAAGTAATTTACGGACTGATTTCTTGAAGAAACGTCTAATGAGTAATCTCTTCCTCTGGATTTTGAGAATGCATAGGACATTTAATATCTGAAATTCTTGAAATAAATAATTCAGTTCAGAGTTCCTGAAATCTTCCTATGAAATGTTGGACCACAGAAAGCTGTTGTTTAAATAGAGAAAATAAATTATTATTTACAACCATAAGCCACTTTGTTCGACATCTTGTATGTATAATATTTCTAAGAGGAACACAGAGGCCTGAGGTTGTGAATAATAAAACATTTTCTCTCATAAAATGACAGGTTCCTGTGATGCATTTGGGAATTTTTATCTGTTCAAATAATAGATACATGATGAGTTTTTATCGGACCAAATAACTTTTTGTCGGCAAATCCTATGCAACCGATACATTTCATGAACTCTATCCGCTAACAACTTGTCCGTGTAACAGTCCTTTGATGAGGTAAAACAATTTGTTAACAGTAAATAACGACGTCGTAGGTCTGCTAGTTGGACAAGCTTAGCAATTTCATGGGCCTTTTAATTTGTTTCAAACTATTAAACCTAGAGAAACCACTTGAGTTGTTGAACAACGTATGCTGAAATGCGACGCTCCTTCTCGCCTGTTGAAATATGCATAGGCAAGAAGCGCCGCATTTCAGCATATTCACTGAAAATTATTTGATCAGGTGGCTTCACTGGGTCATGAGGTTTGATACACCATACACTGCTTTCTGGAAAACAAACTGGTCCAATTTCTGCACAACTCACTTGAATTGATAAATATTGGATTAAAACGATTTTAACTGTACGTTTCATGTATTTGAGATGAAATCAATACTATTCAAAAGCATTCATAGATTTCAGTATACTTTAAAATGAATAAAGGCAAAACCGAAAAATCTTTGTTTTTTATGCCCCTGGAATAAAAGATTCGGGAGCATATAGTTTTTGGCCTGTCCGTCTGTCTGTTTGTCTGTCTGTTCTCCGAAAAACTTTAACATTGGGCATAACTTTTAAATGGAAGCTGGTGATAGAGGTTTCATATTTCACATGTGTATTCCTTGTGACAATACCTTTCCATTGATACCAAAATTTTTGACCTCGTGACCATAACCTTGACCTTTGACGTACTTCTCAAAAACTTTAACATTGGGCATAACTTTTGAATGGTTAGTGATAGAGGTTTCAATTTTTACATGTGTATTCCTTGTGACAAGATCTTTCCATTGATACCAATATTACGCTGACCCTGACCTCTCACATACTTAACAGAAAATGGCCTTTATACTAACAAAGATGCCGCCGGGGGCATTCTCGTTTCACAAACACAGGCTTTATAATTTCTGGCATGCTAGCTATCAATAATGAAAGGTTTTGTGTTCAATTTTAAATAAACTTAATTTATGAAATCATTTCATTGTTTTATTCTTTTTCTGCTGCACATTAATGTACAATATGATTTTATTTTTGATGTTGCATAATTGAACTATACTAGCTGGGCATATGACGTTGGACCACTTTATCCGTCTTTTCAAATCAGTAAAAAAGTTATTGTTTTGAAATGTGACTATTTTTTCTTTTTTGTACTTTTAAAGGTTGTCTGAAAAAAAAAACTTCTCTGCATCCGGCAAAAATCTTTTTAGAAAGGTTGTGGGCTAAAATCCTGGTACTGGCACTATCAGTATTCAATGTCAGTATGTCAATTAGAGCGTGCATGGGTATCAGGTGAGCGTTGTGCCCTCTGGGGCTCTTGTTTGTTTACCTGCTACATATGGTCAAACTGTATTAAAGAAAATAGTATATGTTGATGTTTTATTAAATATATCTTATAATGCCACATTCGTCACTCTTTTTCAACCTGGAAATAGCTTTTACGTTTAAAAGTATTATGAAATACAATTTTGTATTGTAAGTTATTTAAATTATGTACATCTGTTACATGCTTCTGTTGAGATTTCATTGTCTTCGCCCATGTGACTCTTTTCTTTTCGCATGAGGAAGCTCTGTATTTTTTTTCAATTCGCAAACCTTTCGATTGTGATTTTTGGAATATGGTTTCGGGCTATATGTTTGACTTCCATTCACCGATATACATGTGACAAATATGGATAATTACCATATCCCTGTACACAGCACAAAATGACAAATATGGATAATGACCATATCCCTGTACACAGCACAAAATGACAAATACGGATAATTAACATATCCCTGTATACAGCACAAAATGACAAATATGGATAATTACCATATCCCTGTATACAGCACAAAATGACAAATATGGATAATTACCATATCCCTGTATACAGCACAAAATGACAAATATGGATAATTACCATATCCCTATACACAGCACAAAATGACAAATATGGATAATTACCATATCCCTGTACACAGCACAAAATGACAAATATGGATAATTACCATATCCCTGTATACAGCACAAAATGACAAATATGGATAATGACCATATCCCTGTATAAAGCACAAAATCGATAATTCAGAAAATCAGAAACCGAAGGCATACAAAATCAGGAAAAAACAGGAACCAAAGCAAACAAACAAAAACCTCCATCATATGAAAAGAAGCGAACTCCCGATATGGGAGTGAGACCAGGTACCCAGGAAGAGTAAGCATCTCCTGCTTGCATGCAACACCCGCCGCTACAATTCAATGCAAAGGAGGGATCTCCAACAAGACTCAGTTACAGCACTATTTGTTTATTTGATTCTCTTCTTATTGACATAACCTCAGTCAGTTTTCTGTCCTACTAAAAGTTTGAGACGTTTATAATCGATGTTAAACATAGAAAGTATACTTTATATTTCAGGATCATCTAACAAAAGAAATTGACTATCTTTGAGAAGGATGAGTGCTATGAATTTGAATGTCCGGAATTCGTGTCTTAAGCATGTCAAATTGGTTTGAAAATTTCTTCACCAAGGTGTAAAGTTGGAACACTTCCGTATTATTTAAACACGAACAATAAATGAATGAATAAATTTCGTTTTTCACTCACTTCCTTTCCGAGACTTTGATTTGTTTGATTTTGTTTTGATGTTGCTGAGTGTTTGATTTTAAAATTCTGTCATTTATTTTCTTGCTTCAAGCATAAGTTAATTTGTCTCGAATGTTACAATAAGAAATGTTTGAAATTCTTATAATATCTTAGAATATTTTATAGATAAAAATACTTAAAAAACAAATAAGATATATTGTACATAAAATGAGGATCCGTATTTTTAACTTTTTTATTTCAGTCTTATGTCTTAAAGTCTATACTGTATCTATTTAATACATGTATGATGCAATGAACCCTCCTTTTTCGGCATCAGTTTGTTTAATCATTTGAGACACATTCTTTACATAACAATGCTGTATGAGGCCATGGATTGAAATGGGGAGGAGTTGTGACGGTGCATAATATTGTTTTTTTTTTCAACAATCAACATAATGTTTTCGGTTATATTAAAAGGTACGTAAGAGTTTAAAACCAGAATAATAAATCGAAGACTGAATTTACATCATCCTTATAAAGCTTAAAGAATACGTCTTTATAACAGCTTTGATAAGAATATCTTGGCAGCCTAGAGGGAAAGATGAAAATGAACTGTACAATTACAAGAAGACAACATTTTCGACAATTGTAATGTTGAAAAATATCAAATTAACTTAACCAAAATTTCTTTTTATGTTTTACAGGTTGTTTCGATGATTTCGTATTTATATGTACAAAACCATGTCTTGTCGTCGGAAATACGAAAATTGGATAGAAAATTTGTTTGGAAAATACGGAGAATTCGTTGCCAAGGACAATCGAAATCCTTGGATAATTTTGTTCATTTGTGTTCTTGTTAATCTTGGGCTTACAATGGGTTTAGTGAGAATAGAACCGTTGTCAGATATAGAGGAACTGTATACCCCTGAAAACGTTGAAGCATCCAGAAACAGGAAAGAAGTAAAGGAACTGTTCAAAAACAAGGACGGACTATGTTTCAATCAACATGCACTAAGTGACATCGGACAATACGGTGAAATTATTTTTCGGACAGAAGACAATGCAAATATAATAAATTCGTCAAAGATTGATCGAATAAAGGTCATCGACGAACGGATACGAAACAATATTATTGTGAGCAATAATGCTGGTAAAGAAATTAAATTTTCGGATTTATGCGCAAAATTTTACTCGAGTGGATGTGTCGTCGACGGCGACATGATATTTTCTTCTAAATTCCGAGCATCCATTGGCAACATTAGTTACCCCGATTTTCAAAATAGAAGAATAGCTCATATATTTGGAAATGTGGAGGTAGAGGGAGGAATATTGAAGAAGGCTACAATGATGAAATTTCGATACAATCTTCGAGATGATCAGTTTGCTTCGATCTCAAAAAAATGGGAAAGAGAATTTGAAGAAATGGTCTCTTCAATTTCCGAACCTGGCCTTGAAATTGCATTCATTCATTCCAACTCAAGAAATACGGAGCTTGACTTAAACACATCGGACGATTTAAAAAGTTTCGTCATAAGATTCTCGCTTATTTCGTTCGCACTTATGATGATGTATGCTTCTTTTGCAAGTGTAGGACTTAATATGAATTTAGTGGCATGGCGCCCCCTTTTAAGTCTTGGTGGTGTTCTTGCGACCATTCTTGCCATTGGATCTGCACTTGGATTTACAAGTCTCATTGGGATCAGATTCGTCAGCCTTGTAGGGGCAATGCCATTTTTGGTCGTAGGTTAGTACTATACAAAACACTATTAGTAGTATCCTTCACTATCAAAAAGAATGCAAAAAAAAAGATCTATGAGAGGAGCGACTGTCCATATTTTAGTTGAAATACATGCACATAACATTCAGATCATTCAGAACAGAGATACGTTGATGTTTCGTATATATTATTCTTATTTGAATGAGATAAAGAAGATCCTGACGACAATCTCAACAGCACTCACAATAGAGCACCAAATTGAGCATCGACTGACCCATAGCAAGCTAGAGGTGGGGCCAGGTGACCGGGAGGAGTAAGCATCCCCTGTTATGATAGCCGCATCCGCCGTCGATGTTCACGCATGAAAATAAAAACTACAAAACATGCACTGTCTGAGGTTATGTCTATATAGAAAGTGCTATGGCGACCATGTCAGGGAGTATCATTTTTGAAAATCTGAGCCATCTTGATAGATTTTTATTTATAGTGAAAAATATTTAATGTGCTTCATTGTTGAGTATATGTAGATGCTTTTTGTTTCAAAATTACAGGTATTGGGTTGGATGACGTATTCATATTAATGTCTGGAGTCGCAGATGCTTTTCCGAATCCTTGTGTTGGTCCGAAAGGAAATAATCTTATTACGCATAAGATGTTTCTTACATTGAAAAGCAGCGGTATTGCCATTACAATAACCTCCCTGACGAATGTCCTTGCCTTTGGAATTGGAGCAAGTTCCGTATTTCTAAGTGTAAGGAATTTCTGTATCACAACAGGTAATATTAATGGTTAACTTATTTTTGAGTGAAAGTGACTTTGTAAAGACATATAGATCTAATACCATGAATAAGTGGTTGGGAATCTGTGTATTTCAGTGTTTTCTTGTATCATTCCTTCCCTCTGGACGAATCAGGTAATGACTCTGTAAGGGGTACGCAAGGGGATGAGATAATTCATTTTATGCTAGTTCTGAATAGAACATAAACAAAAATCATCATAATAGTATATGCTACTATAGACAGTTCAGGTACATGTACATATAAAGCACTTCGCGAATGTAATATACGTCACCGAAGTAAACTATATTTCTTCTGGCGTTTATTTCTATCCTAGATAATAATGAGATAAAAAGAATGTCATCAAGCTGGATATTCCTACATTTCATCTTCTGTGGGGGAGTAATCAAAATATAGTTTTTCAAAGAATTTAATAGAATTATTAATACATTCATTAGATAATTACATTTCATTCTTTATTTGCTGAAAACGTGGTTTATTTTGCTGGGAAAAAAGTTCGCAATTATAACACCAAGACGTTACGCTTGGGGTAAATTTTCCAGTAGGGAACTTTTCGCCAAAACCCTTAATTTGTGAAATACGGGAAAATTACCACCAGCCAAAAAAATCCACGTTTACAGTATTTGTTACTTGTAATTGGTTTTTGAGTATGACGTTTCATAAATATATATGATATGTCATTCATCATTCTGTCTCTTACAGGAGTTGCAGTTTTGTTTTGTTACCTTAATCAACTCTTTTTCTTCGTACCTTGTCTGGTAATAAACGAAAGAAGAGTTGAGGAGAACAGACACTTTTTCTGCTGTCATAAAAGGCTAAAATCAAAGGACGAAGACAAGGAGATTCGATCAGTATGTTCCATACTGTGTTGTTCCGGTCATAAACCTGAGAAAAGAGATGAGTTCGATGGACTTCTTGAGAAATTTCCGAAATTAATTATCAAGGCGATAATACGGCATTTGCCTAACAGAATGATCGTTTTAATTTTATTTCTTATTTACATTGGATTTTCAATTTATGGCAGTAAAAACCTAAAGCAAGGTTTAGAGCTGAAGGATCTGGCTACAACTGACTCATATTACTACAAGTATACGTCTTGGAATGGTGAATATTTCCGTGAAGATATTCCTATTAGTTTTGTTTTTCGATCTGAAATAAATTATTCATCAAACAGCAACAGGAATGAAATCAAATTGTTACTACAAAAAGCAAAACGAGATCAAAATATTATACCTAAATTCGAAATCAGTTGGCTCAGGTCCTATGAAAATTCACCATTCTTCAATGCAACAGATGAGTCATCTTTCATCTCGTCCTTGCAGTTGTTTCTAAACACAACATATGGCTCAGTGTTTAAAACAGATCTAGAGTTTGATGATAAGGATTCAACAATATTAGCATCGCGAGTTTATGTACTATCAAATAACGTGAAACATTCGTTAGAGCAAGGTGATCTTATGCTAAGAATGAGGCAAATAGCACTGGAATCGAATTTGCCCGGTTTTGCCTACAGTCCAGCGTTTATTCTTTTTGAACAGTATGTCCACATTTTACCAGCAACTTTCAAAACAGTTGGCATAGCTGTTGCTGCAATGTTCGTTATTACTGTTGTTTTCATGCCACAGCCGATTATGGTTTTTTTGGTCATACTTACTATGGTCATGATATTACTGGGTATTTTTGGATTTATGTATTTCTGGGATCTTACCCTTAGCTCTATCACAATGGTTCACTTAATCATGACCGTAGGGTTTTCTGTAGATTTCAGCGCTCATATTTGTCATGCTTATTTATCTGTATCAGTTTTTGAAACCCATACGAAAGGTAAGAGTGAAAGACAAGAACGTGTGGAAAAAGCTATCGATAGATCTGGTGGCCCAATAATAAATGCAGCTTTATCATCAATAATTGGTATTTTAATGTTAGGCTTATCAACAAGTTATATCTTCCAATCTTTTTTCAAGCTCATGCTAATGGTTATTCTTTTTGGGCTTGCGCATTCAATTTTACTTTTACCTATCTTACTGTTGTTTATAGGACCGCAGCATCCGGTCGAAAAGGAATTACAGTCCTTGCATGAACATGTTTTCATGTATTCTAAAGAAATATTGACATCTGAAAGCCTTGATAGGTGTTCATCTGAAATATTATCCAATGGCTTTGAAAAGGATGAAATTTCCATCATTTCTTCACAATTTAATTACAGCTATGATTGCATCAATCAGAACTCAAAATACGAACTTTCAAGTTTTGCAGATTTCAATAATCTATACCAGTTTGTCTATCATAATGAACGAAAAACTGCAAAAATGATTTACGACCCTGACCTTCACGTATTTATATACCGTTACTCATAAATGAAGACGTTACTCTGTCATAGATATTAGTCTCAGTCAGCTGAATTTCACATATAAATACCGTATAACCAGAAATTTTCGCGAGTATCAAATTTCGCGATTTAATGGTAAGATAGGGTGTCTTTATTTTCGCGAGTACAATTTTTTGCGATTCCTAAATAAGAACCAAATATGTGCATAATATGTTACTGCTTTGTACCTTTAATTATTAAAGTATTAGTTATTACTATCATGAGAACACACTCAATTCACTTCTCTTTACGTCTAATCAGGATAAATGAACTATGGCACATGTACAATATGAAAAGGATAGATCAACCTTATCATACACAATTTTTCGCGAGAATAATTTGTCGCGATTCCAAATTACTCGCGAATAAGGCGAAAATTAGTATCTCCTGAAAATTTCTGGTTATACGGTATTCTTTTGACAATATATTATACTGGTTTTATGGATCTCATAACGAAATATTTTAACGATTTTTTTTTAGATTGCCTTCAATCTGCCATTGTTATCATAATGACTTGAGTATATAACTCACTTTTTCTCGCTTTTTACTGTGTCATTTGTTTTACTGTGAAGTTTATTTTAATTAAAACTCATATTAAATGATGATAAAACACATTCCCAGTTATCCTTATATCATAATCATCGTTGTTAACGGGTTAACCTAAACTGCTTTTTCTAATCTTCTCAGTTTCAATTGCAAACATGCAAGTAAACAAGGAAGTATCAATTAAATATCTTTCATTGACATCATTTGGAAAACAACCCTCAAATCCTTGATCTAAAACGAATCATTGAATTGTAGTCAATAGTGTATTTATTGGGAATCTAAAATTCACCAAACATCTGAAGGATCATTTTCCGTTTTCAGTTACAAGTCTCTTAGAGCGAATTAAAAAGGTCAAATATGGATAATGACCATGTCCCTATATACAGCACAAAATCGATAATTCAGAATTAAATTTATAATTAAAACGGTCCTGAAAGTTACTCTATAGTCTTTGATGCCACCGAAAATAAAGTTTTCGAGAATGTTTCTGTGTATTTTTTTTAGGAATGTGTATGTTTATTGTCTCTGTCTGTTTGTCCACATATTCTTCTTCTGTGAGAAAGTTATATTTTCTTATTATAGCTCTACTGATTTCCCTGCAAAGGGGTGTGTTAGTTAAGAAGACTTTTCCCTAGGGAGTTAGTTTCAAAATGGGGCGGAGCTTCTTTGAGTTTGTGTCAGTATCAGCAAATCAGCGCCGTCGAAGGTTGATCGGATGACGCTATTAATACGCGAGCAGAGAAATCCGCCTCCTATCCGCTTAGCACATAAATTAATAAATAAAATAAAACAATAAAAAATTAAACATGTATGAGTATGATAAATGATTTTTCTGTTTATCTTATCATCAAAAATAAATATTTTCCGTTACTCAGTCATTCAGTCGAGAAGGCAAGGCAAAATCATTAGAATTTCCATTGGAACCATGTGAACACACGAGATATGTTTGTTTCACTATAATGTTTGTTTCGGTATACCAAAGAGATATGTTTGTTTCAGTATAATGTTTGTTTCGGTATAATAAAACAGTATACCATTGAGGGAGTTAGCACGATTTTGGTTCCCCTCGACCAGACCTATTTCCCTCGGCTTCACCTCGGGAAATAGGTCTGGTCTCGGGGAACCAGAATCCCTCAATGGTATACTTTACTGTATATTAAAATAATTTGTATGCCGGTTGATCTTGATTATTGGGTTTTACGTTTGTATATAAACGTCTTCAAATTGAATAGCATCATTTAAGAACAGATAAATTGGCAACATGGACCAGACATGCACGTTTCGGTTACTTAACCCTCGTCATTAAGTAATTGGCACAGTTTTGTACCCGTATATGACAAGTTTTTCATATATTGGGAAGTAGTACAAAATGTTTTTTTATTGGTTTTTTTTTCATTTTTTTTCTTCGACATGTCTTTTCGACGATGAGCGTATTTATGCTAAACAAAAGATATGTTCCAAGTGTGCTGCAAATTCAAAGTATTCTTTTGTTTTGGAAGCAAATACTTAATACACTGCTCCAGATGTGCATGTCACAAATATTCAAAAAACATCATCGATACTTTATTCTACACTGTATAACGACATTGTGGCGAAAAGTTTGTACCAATCATTGATATATTATGAAATTGTTATATTTCTTGAAAAAAAATACATTGATACATCAGAGATCAGTGAGGAGCTATAAAATCCTTTGTCTTTGCGTTTGGAGAGAAAGATTGCTCGTTCCTAAAAACTAATTAAAAACATTCAAATTCTCTTGAAATCAATTGTTCGATTAATTTCCCTTTTTGAATACTTCATTTCCGAAGACAGCAGATAATTTCATGAAAAATGAACTTGACCAACGCATTCTTAAGAATTGCACTCTGATTTACTGTGAAAGGACTCCATGACGGGCCTTGTCCAAACTTCGTTAGAGAAGACAGGACCCCACCTACTGCCTCTCTGAATGTTGGTCGGACTCCTTGGGTGATAACTTCAGCCGGCAAATAACGGACTTTATTTTGTACGCCCTCTATTTTAATGTCCATTTACATATCCATCTGGGTGTTGCTCAGGCACCTGCGTTATGCTGTCTTGTTCGTATCATAATCTTACAGTGAGGAGGTTATTTTTGAGTGTTCATCGAGACCACTGCGTAGCTGGAAATGTAGGAGGTTGTGGGCATGTATTCCGGATAGCCATACCATTCGCTACTGGCATGTCAGATGGCCATCCTAAGTCGGCATCAGTTGCCCTTTGTTTTAGTTGGTTTATGTTAAGTCTTTTATGTTTGATGTTCTGTGTTGTAATTTGGTGTTCCTTGTCCTTTTTTCGATCTATTGCTGTTTTTGTCTGCTCTATGTTTTACATTAGGTGTTTTGCTGTGGGTGCTGCGAACGAGTGTTGTCGGAAATTCCCTCCTTTCTTTTGAAAGCTTGCATTTGAATATTTAGTTGAAAAGACTGGTATATTCTACCTTTCTGCTTCTTTAGCTCATATGTCGAATGTTTCATACCATCCTCCTGTTACAGGCCAATCGTGAAATTTTATTGTTACAATGATTTTACGTAACTTAAAATTTACCATTCTCTGACTGACTACAAATGAAGCTAGGTAAACACACTCTGTTATATATTGTGATAAATAAATTCCGTTCTTGCATTGGACTCTAGAAAACTGTTTTTGGATGTTGTCATTTGTGTTTTTGTGTTGTTTTCTCCGTCTGTTTGGCCACAATTTTAAACGTTTCGTTTTTTTGTTGTTGGCGGTCTCCTACCTATCTTTTTTTTATTCATGTAATTTTTAAGAATTTGTATCCCTATTGAATTTTGAATTTGGGTTTTATGACTCGTTCACTAATGATAAGATCCCTGCTGAAAATAGAATAAAGGATTTCAGTAGCTGAAAATAGTTATTTGATAATTCTTCAGTTTTCTTTAAACTTCAATTTATCTTCACCTCGGTAAATAAATCCTTGTTGACACTATTCATAGAAAGTAAACTGTTATCAAAATTCTTGAAATTTCTAAAACGTGGGTCCTGTAGCATCATATCCCATCCATCATGCTACGTCTTTCGGTACGCTTTTTCGACATAGTAACTTTCATACTTTTTTGGCATATTACATTCTTTAGATTTGAGGATCACTGACGAGGGTTAAGTAACCGAAACGTACATGTCTGGTCCATGCTGCAAACGTACATGTCTGGTCCATGCTGCCAATCTGTTCTTAAATGATGTTATTTCATTTGAAGACGTTTAACATTAATAAGAGTATAAAACAAGAGATTTACATAGAAAATCCCCAAAAGGACTTTCCTCTAGGAGAGTTCAGTAAGATGTATCTAGGAAGAGTGAGCATACCCAGCTTGAAAGTAACCACCGTCGCTTGGGATCAGAAATACGACCAAACGTGTGAATTCTAAACGGAGGGTTTGCCACATTGATACTTTCTATAATTTTGAAATGATTTTAAGGCTTTCTATTATTAATATCTTAAACATAATTATCAAATAAGTACCTATCGGTTATTCAGTCTCAAAGTCGAGATGGCAAGGCAAAATCATTAAAATTTCAGACAACGGTATTCAATTTGATTTTATTTGTCGTAATAATCAAACAACGTCCTCAGTGGTACTCGTAATTGTGAAAATGATCGAATTATTGCTAACAGCTTGTGATTGTTTAAAACATTTTTGATGTAGAAACGAACATATTCTATATATAAATGCAGATATCTTGACAATATATGTAATATATCTATGTGTGTGAGTATATGCTTAACGGAATAAAAATGATACAAGACAACTTATCTTATCTTTAGATTCATATAAAAGGAAAATACTTTGCTTACACAAGAATTGTGCTTTTGACGAAGGCTGCGACCGAGTGTTGTTGGAGATCCCTTCCATTCTTTTGTGAAGTTCTGTTTTCCAGATAAGCAGACCATTTTCTTTTGACGTTTCAAATAGCCGTCAAAAGTCTATTTTGGATGCTAATTAATCTCATATATTCATGTTTTTCCATATGGTGTCAAAATTCATGTAACTTTTTGATATCTAGGTGTTGGGGTTTTTTTTGTTTTTCATGGTCGCATATCACGTGATACGCAAATTATATGTTCCACGGGACTCCCCTTTGATTAAACAAGGTAAATACTGTCCAAATCTACTTTATGTGGATTTATTTTAGGCCTATCATATGACTATCGTTATCCATTATATGATGGTAATCTATTCTGGTCAAGAGTAGACGTATATTCAGAAAATACTTCAACATAATATTATGTATCTGTCCGTGTACCATATCATTGTGACATATAATGATTTCTATATCTAAACAAAAAAGTACACAAAAAGAAAAGACGATGCACCTTTCCAAGAGACCTGATGTTTGTCAAGTGTATTAATTACTTCTTTCTAGCTCTGTCACCTGAAAGAAGCTCTGTTTTAGCCCTTTATCAATTTGACATCATATATATCATGTATATGTTTTTGCTTTTTCGGAAAGTTGCCTTTTCACCGATAAATATCGAAATTAAAGGATTTTAATATCTTTGCACCATCTCCCTTCATTGCTTTTTGAACATAGATTTTATTTTGATATGCTACTGAATCGACCCTACAGGAAATTTGGAGCCGCGTATTCTCTGTAATGTAAATGTACAAATGTAAATTCAAAACATTAAATGACTTTTGGTGGCTCCGCTAGAAGCATTACTGATGAGAATTTGATATTCGAAACACGTGTCTGGTGAATGGGAATTTGTTTGGAATTTTCTTCAAGAAGGTATAGAGTTGGAAGCCTTCGACATTATTTCACTCACACATTCAGACACACTCACAAACTGATTTTACAGTTCTATTTGTTTAGATAACGAACAAGAAAGTATATACGAATTAAAGATACATTAAACACATGGCAAACACATGACATACACGCGCACATACACACACCGTCTCACACACACATAAATTATTAGTTTGATTCTTATCTTTATAATCACGAATTATATTCATTATACAATGCATTTAATGGCAATGTTCTTTCATGTTTCAATGATTTAATGTAATTATTCTCATTGTCAGTCTTTTTGTTCTATAATTTTGTCTGATGCGTATGATGTCCGCTGCGATTACTGCAACGTCTTCATGTTGGGGAAATCCTCCATATCGTGAATATGCATGTATTGTATTTATTTTATATTGAAATTAACTTTATCCGTATTATTTATCCGTAAGTGCCAAGGATTCCTGTGACTTTTTGTCTTTTTTGAGATGTCAGCTTACAATTGAAAGACTTTGTCTTTTGATACAAGTATATATCCGGATACACGGGAGGTTTGTGCGGACATAGTCCGGGTAACTATACCATTTGCTAATGATTGAGCAGATTACATTCAAAAGTCTTTACAAAGTGATCTCCTTTCGTTCATGTACAAATAAAGTTGTTTTAAGAGACCCATCAAGGGACTTTTATATTATGGTCGCATAAGACAGGTGGTCTCTTAGTACAGGTTAATTTGCAAAGAAATCAATAATTTGGGTAATGCAAGCTTTATCAGGTCTTAAATGATGCTATAGAATTTGAAGACGTTTAACATTTGCACTACTTGGTGAGTGTCACTGCTGGTGGACCAGAAGTCCCCGAGGGCACATGTAGCCAAGTTCGATCAACTTCGGTTGATAGTCTGTCTCTTCAACGCATTTGAAATTTTCTGTTACAAAATTCTTGAAATTTCTAAAACGTGGGTCCTGTAGCATCATATCCAACCCATTCTGCTACACTTTTCGGTACATTTTTGGACATAATAAATTTCACACTTTTTGGCCATATTATATAGTTTACACTGAGGATCACTGACGAGGGTTAAATACCCGAAACGTGCATGTCAGGTCCATGCTGAAAATTTATCTGGTCTTAAATGATGCTATAGAATTTAAAGACGTTTAACATTTTATCACATAAAACAGGAAGTCTTTTACAGTGGGCGTGTAAGGCAGGTTTTACTGTATTTCCATTGTTTCTTACGTTCTTGCTATGTTCGTCTGGTAACTCTTTGTCTTGATGTTCGTTCACTGTTTTGTCTCACTGTCCTCATTTTTTCGTTTGTATGATTGATTAACGTGGTGTTCGTTATATATCTATTTCAAAAATTTAAAGAGGGCGCTAGTGAAATTATTTTTGGTGGCTCCGCTGAAAGCATCACTGATGAGAATTTAATATTCGAAACACGTATCTGGTGCATGGAAATTGGTTTGGAATTTTCTTCAAGAAGGTATAGAGTTGTAACCCTTCGACATTATTAATATAGACACTTAATTCACGTTGCAGTGTGGAGCAGTTAAAATCGTTCCCCGTGGCCTGATGTCTGTCAAGTGTATTAAATACCTCTTTCCAGCTCTGTCACCTGAAAGAGGCATCGTTTTGGCCTTTTATCAATGTGACATCATACATATTTTTTTGCTATTTCGGAAACTAGCCACTTCACAGATAAATATCATCGAAATTAAAGGAGTTTAACATCTTAGCACCATCCCTCAAATGCTATTTTGAACACAACACAGATTTTATTTGGATATGCTACTGAATCGACCCTACACGAAATTTGGAGCCGCGCACTCTCTGTAATGTAAATGTAAAAATCTAACTTCAAAAGTTTAAAGAGGGCGCTAGTGAAATTATTTTTGGTGGCTCCGCTGAAGCATCACTGATGAGAATGTAATATTCGAAACACGTGTCTGGTGCATGGAAATTGGTTTGGAATTTTCTTCAAGAAGGTATAGAGTTGGAACCCTTCGACATTATTATTAATGAGTTAAAGAAGATCCTGACGATAATCTCAACAGCACTCACAACAGAACACGAAATTGAGCATCGACGGACCCCTAGCATGCTAGAGGTGGGACCAGGTGCCCGGGAGGAGTAAGCATCCCCTGTTGGCTAGCCGCAGCCGGCGTCAATGTTCATGCAAGAAAATGAAAACAATATATTAAATACATGCACTGTCTGAGGTTATGTCTATATAGAAAGTGCTTTGGCGACCATGCCAGGAAAAATATTCAAACACTTACTGTCAAACCCCTCGCGAGGATTTTTTTTACGAGCTCCAAATGGCAAAGGGCATAAGTGTGACCCAAATGAGTTAAAGAAGATCCTGACAATAATCTCAAGAGCACTCACAATAAAGCACCTAATTGACCATCGACAAACCCCTAGCATGCTAGAGGTGGGACCAGGTGCCCGGGAAGAGTAAGCATCCCCTGTTGGCTAGCCGCAACCGCCGTCGATGTTCATACAAGAAAACGGAAAAAAAAAATTACATGCACTGTCTGAGGTTATGTCTATATAGAAAAAACTATATATTTCGTTTATTTAATCGAAAAGTTTCTGAAAGGTTGATGGAGATGTTATGATGTTATAGCTTCGACGATTATGGAAATGGTGCATCTTTCGTCTGAATAATCTAAAACTCTAAACCGTTGTCCTTCTTTGAGTACAATCATACAAGGAGGAAGAAGACGATGCAGGAATTGGTTAAAATTTTAGCCAATCACAAACAGGAATATCTCTTAAATCTTTTAAAACGTTCTCAAATTATTCATAAATGAACGACTAAAACCTCCTTAATGGTATCCGATTTACATGTTTTTTAATTGTATGTAATTGATACTTCTTACATAATGTTTTTGACACTTCACACATTACAGATAAATATACAAAAAGCAAATCAACCATTTTTATTGAAAGAAGAAAAAGCTAAATCGAGTTTCAAAATTACTGCTGCTGCAAGAAGATGGGATGCCATTATTTCTTAATAAATTTTTAATCAATCTTTTTTTTCCAAAGAATATTGATCCTGAACGATTTATTACAATCAAGAAACCCTTATTTTTCAATAATTTAACATTTGATTTTTACCATTTCAAAATTCAAGCATTTAATTGCTTAATTAATTTCACTAATAAATGTGCAAAGTGAGCAATATCATTATATAGATAATAACAGCGCCACTTCCCCGAATTATATTTTTTTAATTCCTATTTTCGTTTGGTTTTTGTAACAAAAACGCGATAAGCAGGAGAAGACGGAATGTTGCTACTTGGTGCGGCTAGCAAAACAGGGGATGCTTACTTATCCCAGGCACCTGGTCCCACCTCTAGCTTGGGTCTGTTGATGCTCCATTTAATGATCTATTGTGAGGGCTATTGAGATTGTCGTCAGGATCTTCTTTAACTCATGACAGGGAAGTAAGTGATGTGGAAGCTGAAATCATTACGTTCGTCATAGAGTGACTCGGTTGCAGCACCCACAGCAAAACAATTTAACCACCTCTATGCAGAAACACAAAGTGGACAAGCAAAAAAAAAAACAACATAAACACGAAACATAAAAAAACACTACACGTAAACAAATAAGGCAAATTGAGGGAATATAAAACACATGCGTCAAACTTTTTTCAATTTTATATGTAAATCAGCGCTACTCTGTTTCATAGTTTATTTTCGACTCTTTCCAACCCTTGATATCCTGAATAATTGTGACGTCATTTTCAATACTAAATTGGCAATACAGAGGATTTGAGTACATTTAAAAACAAGTGAATGCCAAGTTTTCCCTTCTATTTGAGATATAGGGTTTTTAAAGAGATGATATCTTTCGCAAAGCAAGATCATTTGAGAAGGAAAACCCTTAACGAGTATTAAGAATTGTGTCATGCTTATTACGAATAACATGCCAAGTTCGACATGTGATTACTTTAAAGACTTTTAAAGTCTTGAATTACCAACAGATCTAGTCGAAGAATTGTCTTATTTTTCTGTATTTAAAAAAAAATAAAAGCAATAAGTGGCTACGTTAATGATTACAGACCAAACTAGGAAGACTTCTGTGATACTCATAGTTGATTGCATGAAATCTGTCCTATCAGATATCAGAGCAATGCCCTGCCACTTATAAACTTTTGTATGGTGTATTCAAATCGCAATTGATATATATTATTCTGCAGCACTAAAGCTACCAACAAAGACTTCGTTCTGAGTGCGGGAGACATACAGAGAAACAACTCAACAAGGGGTCAATTTTTGCGTAACGATGACAATGTGATTTTTTTTTGGCATTGACGCATTGAAAAATATAACTCTTTTACATCTAGTTGCAATCTAAAAACCGTCTAATTAAATACATTAATCACGTTTGCAAAGTTTTCATGTCTGAATTTCGATACCATGACAATTAATCAATTTATTGTGTAATATATAATTAATGAAGTCCTTCAGATTTCGATTAGCAATTCCTTCAGATTTCTAGTAACAAGTAATTTACATTCGAGAATCAAGTCCTTCATATTTCGAGTAACAAGTCCCTCTCATTTCGAGTAACAAGTTCTTACCATTTCGAGTATCAAGTCCTTAACATTTCGAGTAACAAGTCCTTAACATTTCGAGTAACAAGTCCTTCACATTTGTATAACACTTCTGTATTATTTACATGTCGAGGATGTGGTTTTATTATCCCCTTTTTTGTTCTATTTTTATTGTGTGCGTTCCGCTGTTTCAGTGTTTGTGATCTGCATATCATCTGAATAACATTTTGTTTTTTTTTTAATTTCTGATTACAGTTTGTGTTTGACTTTCAGATACGGATTTTGTGGGGTTTTTTTCAGTTTTTATGTAAATAAGTTTGATTTTTTCATTAAGATTTTGAGCATTATATTTGACTTTCAGTTTCTGATTTATACTCAAGTCCCCGATCAGATGACACATATTAAAACATCTTACGTAACTGTATTTATTCAGTGCGTATTGTTTTATCTGATGATCTATTAAGGACCATGGGTAAATGCTTTTCATCAATTAACGCAACAATTTCAACATTCTGAATCATGTTTGCCAATCAGAACCTTTTGTGATTTTTATCGTAAAGATAAGGAGAGCACCCACAGCAAAGCACCAAAAAACCCGAAGTTAAACACAGAGTAAAACAACACAGCAAAATATGCAAAAGAGGCATACGAAACATGAAAAAGAAATCAATTGGCCATTGGTGCTGACTAACATAACTAAGGAGCAAGTAGCAATTGATATGGTTATCTGGATTACGTGCGCTCAACCCTCCCACTTTTTACGGTTACCCAAAGGTCTCGAAGAAGGCATAATTGTCGTGTAAAGTAACCTCCTGACTGTAAAATTACCTCACAAGCAAGACAGCAAAACGCAGCGGTCCAAGCAACACAGATGAATATGTAAATGGATATAAAAAAATGGGGCGTGCGAATTTCAGTCCGTGCTCTGCCGGCTGTAGCGAGCTCATGCATGTAATCGTCCGAGGAGTTCGACCGACATAAACAGGTCAGGTGGTCGGAGCCCTGTCCTTTCTAAAGAATTTGGAAAGGGCCCTTCATGGTCATCCCGCGTCACAGTCAGTCAGAGTGCATGTCTTAAGAATGTGCTGGTACAAGGCTGTAGATTGGTCAAGTACAATGTCGAGTGTCTATCTGATGACATTAGGATTATATCCACGGTATGAAAGGCACTTGATGATTCTCATGCATTTTAGATAGTTATGCTGTCTACCTTTGATCCTTCTAATTTTGTTTATAATGTAACCATAAAAGGCAGGTTGTGGAATACGTAAGGTTCGAAAAACACAATTGGCGATTGCCCTAAATGACCGTACTGTGATAGTAAATCTGTTATAATTTCAGTGATATTGCTATTTTAACGGAACGTAAACTGAATCTGCCCGAAATTGATATACACAGTACACTTATTTCCATTTATACTATCTTGGTCCCAGAGTCAATGGCTGCAATGAAGTCATCAGACAAAGCCTTACTTTTGATGAACTCTAGTATTAATATTAAATGAGAGGCATTTCTCCATGGTTAATTTGGGCAAAATTCTATATTCTCGGAGGCTTTCAAATCAAAAGAATACAAGAAGCCTATCGGCCACATCAATCTTTAAATCTGATCGACTTCAAATGGATTGATCTGATTGACTTTAAATGCATTGAATAATGCAGAGTGTTTTTGTTAATTGATCAATTTTGAGCACCGGAATTGCATAACATGTTCCATTTTAAATTAAAAGCAAAATACTTACTGAAATCTCTCAAGCCATAGGTGGTAGTTATAGAATGTTTGTACTACATTTAAGGACCCTACTATAATAACACCTACATACACCAGAAAGCATGATCAATGACTAATAAGAGATCAATGTATTAATCAAAGGACACTTATATAAAGCTTATTTTCACAGTGAAAAGGTATGATATATTTTTTTTTTATCATAAACGATATTTCCTCTATTTTACTATTGATTTCAAAACCTTTGAAAAAACATTATCAGAAAGTTGATTTCTGAACAAAATACACCGACTAGAAGGGACAAGACATAGGTTGTTTGTAAATTAGATCTTCATCAAGGGTAATTTTATCCAAAAAGTAAAAGAATCAGTGAATGAAGTCAAACTAAGATATGACTTAAGGGCATTATTACCTTATTCTTTTTTATTCTTCCTTATAATTTCCTTATCCAAGAAGGAAATGCTTACTTTCCCTGATTATATGAACCGTCATCATCAGGTTTTCAATTTTGATTCTTTGTTTTGTATTTTTTCTAGTTTTGTATACCGATTGATTTTTACTTTAAAATTTTAAGATTTTAACTTTCAAATTTTGATTTTAAAATTCTGATATAGTCTTTGTGTTTGACTACTACCAGCGGATATGTTATCTTCTGTGTTTTTGTATTACTATAAATATGATAATTTCACATATATTAAGCATTTTCGTTTTCATGAAACCTGGTTTAGAAGAAGTCCCCTGCAAATGTTGTTCATTTTTGTACAAGAAATATAGGGGAACCTCCAATAACACTCGGTTGCAGCACCGATTGCAAAATCCCAAAACACTCAATGCAAAAGCACAAAACAAGACACCCACAGAAAGAGACGCAAAAGGGACAAGGAACACCAACTTACACCATAGAAACATGAAACATAAAAGACCACATATAATCCAAACCATGAACAAAAGCATGAACTTCAGGTGAAGTATAGGTCACTAATACTAATTTGACAACTTTTTGCTTAAAAGAAAAGGCGTTGGAATATCATCGATAGTTGTTTCTTTTGACAGAACGCTATACACTTCCCATATCGTATTTAAGTGTAAGGCTTTGTTTCATTTTGCACCTTGGACACTTTTTTATGTTGGAGGTAATAAAACGGTATTCTCTTTATATAGATTAACTTATGTATTTATAGGTTTTGTCCATTCTGTTCAGGCACCTTTACGTCAGATAGAAATGTAATCGCGTCCGACTCTTATAGACGTTGGATGCAACCCTGAAAATTATTTTTCATCATTATATGCACGCTTTAGTGTTGCAGAATATTTCCTTCTCTGAATCGATTGATTCTAATAAAATGGAAATCAATATACTATGCACCAGACACGTGTTTCGGATCTTGAATCCTCATCAGAGGTGCTCCTAGCTAAATTGATTTTCAGAAGCCGCCAAAATCGCATCGTTATCGTATTGTCAAAACGGTATGAGCTTACCTTTTGTATATCGTCTGTAAGACTTTGTCACCAAATAAGGTCTCAACAAAAGGTAATTTGTAAGTAATCCAATCAAATAACCAAAGACCGGACATCGCAAAATTTGGCGATATTTTCATTATGATGTTACAACATGCAACATAACAATGCGTCTGGACGCATTAAGATGGTGCGATCATGAGTGATGTCACACTGAAAAAACTGCAATATCATGTCTTGCGCTACTGAAATACAATTGGCTGATTCAGGAAATCACTTCGGCATTTCATAGGTACCACTGATGAAGACTTACTATACGAAACACGTGCCTGGTGTATTAAAATTGATATGAAATTTTCTTCAAGAAGGTGAAGAATTGGAACACTTTAGTATTATTGTCCTCTTAACTGGCAAATGGACTATATTTCAAAAGATATAATGCCCACAAATATTTTCTCTTTTGATTCCATAGGTTGTCATGACAGTTTTGTCGACTAAAGTCATGGGTTGTCGTCAGAAATACGAAGACCGAATAGAGAACTTGTTTGGGAAATACGGAGAATTTGTTGCAAAGAACAAACGAAATTCTTGGATAGTTCTGTTTATATGTATTCTTGTTAATTGTGGACTTACAATTGGTTTAACACGACTTGAAATATTATCAGATATAGAGGAGCTATATACTCCAACAAACGGTGAGGCATCTAGAAACAGGAAAGAAGTGAAGGAATTGTTTGAAAACAACGATCGAGAATACTTTAATCAGCATGCACAAGGTGACATTGGACGATTCGGAGAAATTATCTTTCGGACCGAAGACAATACAAACATAATCGATTCATTAATGCTTGATCAAATAAAGATCATAGATGAAAAGATACGAAATAATATTATTGTAAACGATGATTCGGGGAGAAAGTTTGTCTTTTCGGATTTATGTGCCAAATTTTCTTCGAGAGGGTGTGTTGTCGACGGAGACATTATATTTTCTTCGCAATTCCGAGCATCCCTTGGTAACATTAGTTACCCCGATTTCCAAAATAGGAGAATTGCACATATCTTTGGAAATGTGGAAATGGATGGAGGAATGTTGAAGAAGGCTACAATGCTTAAACTGCGATATAATCTTCGAAATGACCAATACGCTTCGCTTTCAAAACAATGGGAAGATAAGTATGAAGAAATGGTTTCTTCGATGTCCGAAATTGGCCTTGAAATAGCATTCATTCATTCATTCTCAAGAAATGCAGAACTTGACATAGGCACATCGGATGATTTAAAAAGATTTATAATTACTTTCTCTCTAATTTCGTTTGCTCTTATGATGACATATGCGTCTTCCGCAAGTATTGGGCTGAACATGAATATGGTAGCGTGGCGCCCCCTTCTTAGCATTGGTGGGGTTCTTACGACAATCCTGGCTATTGGAGCTGCTCTTGGATTTACTAGTCTAATTGGAATCAAATTCGTATGCCTGGTAGGGGCAATGCCTTTCTTAATTGTGGGTAAGAATCAAAATTATATGAAGAATTGTAGACTAGACTTTTCTGTAGGTATATAAAAAGGAACTGAATCTTGAGCAGGAATGCACTGTACGATGAAAGCGATGAATATATGAAACACGATAAAACACACCGGAAGACAATTAATTGAATGTACGATACACAATATTCACCATATTCATGATCAAAGGGCACACGAAAAGATCACAAAATAGAATTCAAGCAGTACAGGTCAAACAAGAAAGCCTTCTCATTGTAAGATAACATATCAAGGTAATGATGGCATTAGTGTTAAAAACATCTTTTGTAAATTGATCAAAGACGCACGACATGAACAATCCAAATATGCTGACTGAATGAGACTCATACGTATTCGATTACCAAAGATATCCAACCAACTGTCAAATAGGACAAAATTATTCTCTCATGTAAACACCGCTATGTCAAAACCTGCCTTTCATTCATAATTACTATTTTTAAAAGAAGTTAAAGAAGTAAATACAATGGAACCCACCCTCCAACAAAATTTAGATAATTTAATACAAAGGAGGGGATCTCCAACAACACCAGGTTGCAGCACCCACAGCAAAACCCCAAAACACACAATGCAAAAACACAGAGCAGACAAGCACAGAAAGAGACGCAACAGGGAAAGGAACGTGCAGACAAGCACAGAAAGAGACGCAAAAGGGAAAGGAATGTCAACGCTCAACACAAAAACATCAAACACACAGAACTACAAATAAACCAACGATACCAGAAAAAAAATAGAAAATAAGGTTTGCCTGACGAAACTGCATGTGGTATTTAAGATTCCGTGCAAGGTATGAATATGAAATACTCACTTGTTTAGTATTAGTTTATGCCCTACCTAACTAACGAAGCGACGAAAATGGCGTATTTGAGTGGATTCGGTACCCATACGAAGACGTAGTTTAACAGGCTTGAAATAGAGGTTTTGATGTTTGTTATTTGCAGATCTATTCCTATGATACTCCAATTGGGATTTTCAAACTTTTTTTTTGCTGTTCACTATAAGAATCAACAAGATGCTTGAACATTCGCGTACTTCGTAAGATCCCCTCATAAAAGTTAATGCACATGTATGCGTCTATCAGTATTATTTTTTTACAAGTTCAGAATCAAGCCTTCCGCTTTTGTGAGCTTACAGCGAATTTCTTCGATCTGTCCAATTTCTTTTGATTTCGGGACTGCTATGATTCTAATGATATTACGCTTTTATTTGAAGCGATTTAAAAAAAACCGCAACATCCGTCTCGGTCTATCCGAATGTTTATTATATACTTCAGTTTTAGTTATATTTTTAGAAAAGTTAATGGAAAATCATCGTAATGTGTCAATTATATTTTCTTTCCAATTCATTATATATTATGTCAGAGGTGTTTTTGAATTGCAGGTATTGGGTTGGATGACATATTCATTCTAATGTCCGGAGTGGCAGATGCTTATTCGAGTCCCTGTGTAAGTCCCACTCATGATAATCCTGTAGCACATAGGATGTTCCTTACATTAAAGAGCAGCGGCATTGCCATTACAATAACCTCCCTAACGAATGTCCTTGCCTTCGGAATTGGAGCAAGTTCTGTATTTCTAAGTGTTAGAAATTTTTGTTTAACAACAGGTAAAAGAATAAAAGTCTTATTTACTTTTGAACCATATTGAATACCTAAAAGAGAAGCAAAATAATAACACATTTGATTGCAAGAAAATATCGAAATGTATTGTATGTTGTCATCATCACCAAACCAAAGATATTTACTTGATATGTACCTCAATATGTACATCGAGACAATCACCGAATTTGACAAGCTTTCATGGAGCTGTTGCGACGGATGTTGCATGTAATCAGGAGACGCTTACTCTCCCCGAGCACCTGGTCTCAACTTCGGAATGTTATTTATTTCGAGGTTCGCAAACGTTCCAATGGAAATTCTAATGAGTGTACATGTGTCTTTCCTTCTCGACTTTGAGACTGAATCACTGATAGCTACTTCTTTGATGTTTATTTATACATTAAACCGTGTTGTGTGTCTGAAAAATCGTGTTGTGTGTTCATGAAATAATTTGATATCAAGATTTATTTCATTTAACAATGAAATAGATTCATAATTAATGTCAGGTTTTTAGTCTCCTACCGTCAACAACGAAGAGGACTATTAGTTTCCTCTCGGTCTGTCCGTCTGTCTGCCCGTCAGGCCAATTTTCAGTGTTCCAGACTTTTCTCTGCAACAAATATAGATATTCAGGTGAAGTTTGATACACAGCTTGGTCTTGGATAGTTACAGAACAAGTTTGACTTTCGTCACGCTTGACCTATTTTTCGAATTGTTCAAATTTTGGTCATGACCTACATTTTCCGCTTGAGTGCACATGTTAGAAAGATTTGGGTATCAATATTAAGAAGTTTTATTTCTCTATTATAAGTGCTAGGAAGGCCATACTTGCACAGACGATGCGTCTTTATAAGTAGATCACAAATCTATGTTCAAATTGAGGTCATGACCTGCATTTTCCGCTTGATTGCACATGTTAGGAAGATTAAGGTATCATTGTTTTTTATCTTAAGTGCTAGGAAGGCCAAACTTGCACAGATGACGCGTCTTTATCAATAGATCACAAATCTACGTTCAAATTTAGGTCATGGTCTTTATTTTCCGCTCGAGTGCATATGTTAGAGAGATTTAGGTACCATTTTGGTCAACAAATGAAATACTCTACTTCCCTTTTCTGATTTGTTTTTGTGTGGTAGCATATTTGTTGCATTGGTTCTCTGTAGGACAGATTTTCAAATTCAAAACTGTGTTATCTTTAACAGTACTTCTGTTTGCTGCCATGATAAAATGCTGCCATGAGGTGAGCTTCGTAATCTTTGATTACACTATGTTTATTTCTATCGGCGACGTGGTCTAGCGGTTAGGGTGTCGGGCCAGTGACCGAAAGGTTACTAGTTCGACCCTCATTAGGCCAGCATGTAACCTTTTATACTACGATTGTCTTTCCATTTGTATTGTAAACATGTCTGTTCTGTTTTAAAATTAATTTGTTCTCTTTTTCAGGGATTGCAGTTTTATTTTGTTACTTAAATCAACTTTTTTTCTTCGTACCTTGCCTTGTGATAAACGAGAGACGAGTTGAAGAAAATCGGCACTTTTTCTGCTGCCATAAACGGCTCAAATCAAAATAGGAAGACATTGAAAATCGATCAGGATGTTCCATACTTTGTTGCTCTGGTCATAAGCCAGAGAAAAGAGAGGAATTCGATGGAATTCTTGAGAAGTTTCCAAAATTAATAATCAAGACAATAATACGGCATATACCATTTAGAATGATAGTTTTAATTATGTTTTTAGTATATCTTGGGTTTTCTATTTACGGCAGTGTTAACTTGAAGCAAGGTTTAGATCTAAAAGATCTGGCTACAACCGACTCTCATTTTCATAAGTTTGCTTCTCTGAATAGTGCATATTTTCGTGAAGATATTCCAATAAGTTTTGTTATTCGATCAGAAGTGGACTACTCGTCAGAAAGTATAAGACATCAAATTGAGACTCTGATTCAAATGGCAAGAAAAGACAGGGATATCACATCAAATTTTGAGATAAATTGGCTGTCTTCGTTTCAAAATTCCCCATTCTTTAATGCATCGAACGACTTTGCTTTTATTTCCTCTTTACATTTGTTCTTGAACACGACTGTTGGCAGAGTTTTTAAAACAGATCTCTAATTCGACGATAAAAAATCAAAGATTTTAGCATCGCGAATTTATGTCCTATCAGACAACGTACAGAATTCAACAGAACAAGGTAATCTGATGTTCCGAATGAGAGATGTAGCGCGAACCTCCGGTCTACCCGTTTTTGCATACAGTCCAGCATTTATTCTTTTCGAACAGTACGTCCACATTTTACCAGCAACTTTTCAAACTGTTGGTCTAGCCATTGCTGCAATGCTCGTCATAACTATCGTTTTCATGCCTCAACCAATTATGGTTGTCTTGGTCATTCTTACAATGATCATGATATTACTGGGTATTTTCGGATTCATGCATTTTTGGGGTCTAACGCTTAACTCTGTCACCATGATTCATCTAGTCATGACAGTTGGTTTTTCGGTTGATTTTAGTGCGCATATTTGCCATGCATACTTATCGGTATCAATTTCTGAGTCTCAAACATAAGAAAAGAGCGAAAGACAAGAACGGGTCGAGAAGGCAATCGACAGATCAGGCGGTCCCATTATAAATGCAGCTTTCTCATCAATAATCGGTATTTTTATGTTGGGCTTATCAACTAGTTATATTTTTCAATCTTTTTTCAAGCTCATGTTAATGGTTATTCTTTTTGGGCTTGCGCATTCAATTTTGCTTTTACCTGTAATTCTTTTATTCGTTGGACCTCGGACATCTCGTAAAAAGGAGGTACAGTCATTCAGCACTAACGTTGAATTTTCTTCTACAGAAAATTCCTCTTCTAATTGCGTGAACGGCAGATCATCTGGAATATCTTCCGATTATATAAAAACTGAAATTTCAATCATATCTTCACACCATGATGGCAGTTTTGCGTTTGGCCACTTTCGTAATGAATTTAAATGTACATGTTTATACTCAGTTTCTATAGAAACCAATGTATTATATGACAGCAAGTTGAGTGATAGACAGGATGTTGGTCGTCATGAACAAAAACATTCGACATTAAACTCTTCATTATTTCATTCTATGGATTTCCCCTTTCCCGACCTCGAGCATCACAAAAGTGCGCATATGGTGCACTGAAAGTTTAAAATATGTCAATATTGAGAATGTATTAGAATTGGATGATTTGTTGGATAGTGACATTATTATGTGCTTTTTTCAATTAAGAATTTAATTAAAAAAAATCATTAGCATTTTTAATATTCATATATTTCTGTTAACCTGTTTTCGCGTATCTGTTATATACTATAAGGTTGTTTTAACTGGGATTGGATGTTTATTGGGAAACGAAAATAGACTGAAAAATAATTTTCACATGCTATAAATAGTTTCAATAATATCTGAAGAGCACTATTTTCCTTTTCCAGTTTTCATAGACTTTTAGGTGTTGTAACATTTTAGGCAAAACCATCGTTATATCGTTCAAGTTCTTCTAAAACTAAAGGAGGACATAGATATTACGTGTTTGCACACAGTATATTCGAGAAATTGTTTTTAAAAGTCACACGAGCTTCAAATCCGCTTGTGTTTGATGTCGGAAAAAAAGATGCTCTGTGCTTTTGCAATGGATGTTTTGCTGTTGGTGCTACAACAGAGTGTTGTTGGAAATCCTCTTCGTTCTTTGATGCATAATTAGAAACTTAAAGTTTAACAATAGTATTTATATACCTTTTACATGCATTAGCTTAGTTCTATTGCGGACTTAGGGAGAGAACGTCCCGTTTTGAAATAAAGACTGTGATTGTGTTCTGTAATCATTCATATGTCAAAACGTTATAGCTGAGGTAGATCGAGTGTTTCCTGGTATAAATGGCAGGTGAAATAAAACATCTTAATCATTCATCAGTTTTTATATAATTATTTACTTAATTGCAATTTATGCTCAATGACAGTAAGTGTTTTGAATATTATTCTCTGACATGGTCGCCATAGCACTTTCTATATAGACATTACCTCGGACAGTGCATGTTATTAGATATTGTTTTCATTTTTGTTCTTGAACATCGACAGCAGGTGCGGCTAGCCAAACAGGGGATGCTTACTCCTCCCGGGCACCTGGTCCAACCTCATGCTTGCTAGGGTATATGCCCCAATTTGTGCCCTATTGTGAGTGCTGTTGAGATTATCGTCAGGATCTTCTTTAACGCATTATGGTGACATAATAAATAGAATTAGAAGGATCAAAGGCAGACAGATTAACCATCATCAAACGCCTTTCATACATTGGACATTATCCTGCTGTCGCAAGACTGATACTTGGTATGGCACTTGACCCATCCTCAGCCTTGTACCAGCGCATTCTTAATAATGTCAAATGGTTCCAACTCTATGCCTTCTTGAAGAAAATTCCAAACCAATTTCCATGCACCAGACACGTGTTTCTAATATTAAATTAAGACTTGCACTCTGACTGACTCTGACGACTTGACTCCATGACCGGCTCTGTCCAAACCTCTTTCGAGAAGACACCTGTCCTCTCTGGATGCCTGTCAGACTCCTCTGGTGATAACATGGCTTGAGCTCGCTTTATCCATCTTTATTTTCATATCCATTGACATATTCATATATATATATATATAACATTAAAGAAGAACCTATCAGTTAATATTCAGTCTCAATGTCGAGAAGGCAAAATATGTTACATGTACCCCTGCGTTTTGCTTTCTTGTACGTGTGGTCATTTAACAGTGAGGGGGTTAATTTGCACTACAATTGTGCGTTCTTCGAGATCTTTAGGTAACCAGGAGGTGGGAGGGTTGTGCGCACTTAATGCGGCTAACAATTCGGTACTGGGTTCCTTAGTCGGCACCAATTGCCCATTGGTCTTGTAGGTTTATGTGACAGTAGTCTTTTGTGTTAAATGTTTCTATGTTGTATTTTGATGCTTTTTGTCCTTTTTGCTTCTCTTGAAGTGCATGTCTGCTCTGTATTTTTGCATGGATGTTTTTGTTGATTTGCTGTGTAGTTGGAGATCCCTCCTTTCATTAATCTTTCAACGTGGGCGGATCTAGAAATTTTTTACATTGAAAGTTTAAGCTGTTAGGGAAGACCTATGGTTTTGGTAAAAACTATAAATAAGAAAGAGAAGTCAGCATTTTTGGTAAATTCTCGGATGTATCTCGACCCTTCCTATGCCCATCTAGACCCTCTTGACCCTTATTTAATTAGCATTCATGACTTTTTATACATATATGTATCACCAGAAATCCTTCCCTTCATTGTCAACTTTGATAGCATAAATAGGAAGTTGTTCAGCATAATTTGTTTAGAAAATCATTCGGAAAAAAGGGAAGTCCTGATGATCCTATACTAGAAAAACAAGTTGTTGCCAGAATTATCATCAAAAGGTAAAAACTCGAGTGAATATTGATTATTATGTTCCATTTGTTTGTAAAATTTGACTTCGATTTCAACAGGAAATTGGTAAAACGCAGATTGAACTCGCGTACAAGCCACTCGTTGCCCTTTTTAGATTTGCATGTCAAAGTAGAATTTTAATTATCCTTTAGTATTCCTTGAGAATCAAAATGACGTGTGCATCATACAGTACATGTAAACTCAAGAGGAGCAGACGCTGTTTCAACAAAGTTCATATACGGTTCTCAGTGTCGAATTCTATCCTTTTTCAAGTTATAATAGATTAAGTTATCCGACCAGGAAGTAAAGTGTATTTTAGTTACACCTCGCAAGTCCAATCACAACTGACATTCGAGTGAAACAATATGCTTCAGTATTACTGTCATTGAGTGTTATAACTGTAAAAAATAATTTGCCTCTGAGATACATACTACAGTACAAAGAAATCTAGGTTAAGTTGCCATCGTAATTTCTTCTTTTAGATAACAATCAACAAAAAATTATATAAGAAATTAAATGTTTTATAATTGAATTTGAGTACCAACAGATACATAGATATAATTTTTAAAATTTTAAAATTAATTTGTTTGTTACGCTACGAAAAATATTTTCAAAACTTTCAGTTCAATTTCATATCATACAATTACATGTAGCTAGAGGCTAACATCGCTCCATTTTCTTTTCTATTATTTTCTGTTTCTACTTCAATATATTTTCACTTTTAAAAGTACCTGACATCGAATAACCTTAAGAAGTTCAATCAAGTTAAACGTAGATAATCCGATTGACACCATTTATTTTTCTAATATCCCCTTATCAGTCCTAAAGGTTTTATTTATCCTTTATACGAAGTGCAATATCCATCCCAGGGTAATTCCAAATCTTCAACAGAGTTCGATTGCAACATCCATACATTAATTCAACGCAACGCAAACAAATAGCTTATCCGACTTGAAGAAGATGCTTTCTCATTTTGGGCATATTATCTTTCATTTCTTTGTTTGCAATTATCTCTTACTTCAATTTTTTTTTGCTTTTCGTAAAGTCGAACCATGAAACACAAAGGATAAGATTCTAAAGTGATTAAAAGAACTTTATGCATGGTACTAGATTTATCTACTCTAAGACTTTTTCTTTTACAAAAATTAGTGCATAGTAACTTAACAAGCCAGAGAAGAAATGACTTTTAAAAATCCATTGACCTATCTATAATAAGTATACTGCGACCTCATAGTCTGAAATAAGTACGGATTTGATAAAAAAAAACAAAACAATTTAGTATTTTCTGGAGAAAATATTCTGAATTCTGAAGGTTGCTTCTTCTAGCAAAGCTCCGACTCTACTCGTATTCTCGATGCATTGATAAGCCGTTTAGAGTGGGTTTTGTAAAATCTTCGAACCCTGTTTTGTTCATTAAAATGCCCTATAGTGAGAAAGTTTTGTGTTTATACCTCTTTGTGTCTCGATAAGTAGGATTTATTCACGTAATCGGAATGGTTATGGAAAATTATACGGAAGTGTTTCAACTCTGTACCCTCTTGACGAAAATTTAAAACCATTTTTTATGCACCAGACACGTGTTTCGAATACTAAATTTTCATCAGTGATGAAGATATATTCATCAGGGAGTGATGGATGCTGCGGTGTTTTACTGTTACAGTTGTTGCGACGGAGTCTTGTTGGAGATCCCCTCCAATTTAAGTTTTGTTTTTGGTCCATATTTGTGCTATTGTTCTATTGTCTCTCTGTTTCCTCTTGTTTGAATTCTAGTGTTTATTGCTATTGCAATATTGCATTTAGTCGGTCATGGTTGCTTGTTACTAACCTGATGTGTTCTTTCCTACACATGAACGCTGAGAACATAAACATAATAAAAATTAATAAAAGCATATCAGATCCCCCTTTCAGATTGATCAGTGACATTCTGGATTGCGATTGAAGGTCTGTCATCAACATCAAATATGTACATCGAGACAATTACCGAATTTAACAAGTTTTTATGGAGCTGTTGCGACGGGTATCGCATGCAGACTCTCCCCGGGTACCTGGTCTCACTTCGGAATGAATGTTTTTCATTCCAAATATAGATATAACATTCACCATGTTTATTTTATAAGATTCATAAGACGGGTGTTGCTTGCATTTAGGAGACACAGGCTCTCCCCGGGCACCTGGTCTCACTTCGGAATGAATGTTTTTCATTCCAAATATAGATATAACATTCACCATGTTTATTTTATAAGATTCATAAGACGGGTGTTGCTTGCATTTAGGAGACACAGGCTCTCCCCGGGCACCTGGTCTCACTTCGGAATGAATGTTTTTCATTCCAAATATAGATATAACATTCACCAGGTCTAATTTATAAGATTCATAATACATGTAAGTTCCTTACAACTGCATTGAAATTCCGATTAAAATTATTGAAAAGGATTTTTAACTTGAACTTTGACAATGTGAACTTGACCTCTGGTTTTGACGCGCATTTAGGGAAGGAACATGGACTGCAAGTTTGGTTCTTCGTTAAATGTGTGCAATACGTGAACATTCCAGTTAAGTACAGTTCTCTATAAGAATCATGCAAATTGCAAACATCGTGCTACATGCACTTTCACAATTATTGTAAATTTGACCATATTCCAAATCTGTGGAACGTTAGAAATCAAAATGTGAATTTTCAGTCATATCTGAATCACATGCTGTGAATGGCAACCCTTTTAAAATTTACTATTATTTCTATATAAATCTATTGAAATGTGCTCCTTTTACCATGCTTATATCTGTTAAACCCAGATAGATGTGAATATCTGTATAATATGAATAAAAAGAATTTATCAAATAGATTTTGCTTTGTTAAACATATTTTTGTGCAAACCAGTCATTGTTTAGTTTATTCAGAATTTAAAACTGAATTTTCTGTTTAAAATCGAAATTTGAGTTATTCCCCTTTATGATTACCTTGACAACAAAAATGGCGGCGCCCATGGAGGAAGGCGCAAAATGTTCCCTCAGCAGGTATTTTGATTCCCCGTGTGGCAAGAGTGATAAATTTAGTGATTCTTTTTTTTTTAATTTGACTGATAGTGATAAAAAGATTGCTGGTCATCTTAGAGTGTGCAAAGTCAGTCAAAATATTGTGAGCGAAGGCCATTTGATCGCACTACGAGCCGGTATTTGGAACTGGACGTCAAATACCGATCGTGGTGTAAATGTCAGCGGGACCCACTGTACGATGCGGATTTTTTGAGGCACAATGCTGGATCATTGTGCAAATCACAGAGAGGAATATCTAGCCAGATGTGCGAATTGGCACAGCTCATTTAAGATGGGGCCATCTCTGCAGAGTTGGCACAGGTCAGTCTGTTTTATTTCATTTTTTTTATTAGAATAATTTATTGGTCGAGCAGACATTACTGAGATTTAAGATATTTATGAACAATTCACTAGTTTGCTTACTTGGCTGATTCAGAGGGGGGCGGGGTTCGGACCCCCCCCCCCCCTTCGGAATTTTCAAAACATCTGAACATAGCTTTATATACATATTTCATAAGATTAAGTCCAATTCCCCCTTTGTTGTCATAATATTTGAAAAATACATCATGAATTTGTATTATAAGAAATCTTTCATTTTGATAATATTTTGCCGTCAGCTTTAAAAAAAATTTCTCTTGCTCGCAGCTGCTCGCCAGAATTTATTACATACATGTACATTGTTTTCAAATGATGCTGCACTTTCTTATATACAACACATATACATAACACCTAGGTCAATAAACAAGGACACTAACAGGGGTCTAGAACTCCCATTTCCCGTTGCCCGGGGCAAGTGAAAAGTTGGGTCGGGAAAGTGCAGAGCATGTGTTCACTTGCCCATGGGCAAGTAGATTAGGCCAAGCAAAAAATAAAAAGTTGGTTCTCAGGCTAAATTTTTTCAAATCTGTCTGATATGCGACAGGCAGGTTTTTTTTTTTTCATAAAACATTTTCAGAACAACTACGAATTGCAACTGTAATGATATCTTTTATGCTAGTAATTTGTTTCCTCAGCGTGTGATTGACATTTCTGTCCAGTTTTATAACTTCAGTTTGTACCCATTGAATGACCGCTTGAAATAACATGAAAATTTTACCGACAAACGCAAACACAAGTACATGTACATTTAGACAAGATAAGATATAAGTGGATGTTGGAGATTTAAATCTCAGGTGCAGAACAAGAATACAAATTAATGTCATAGAGAAAATCAATATTTTATCTGGATGAAATAGAACACTTTATTGAACCCTTCGGGTGAACTGAACATAAGAATTTTGCGCATCTGCCTGGCCATGTAAGCTGTCATTTACGCGTTGCTGGTACCGTCACCTTCTCCTTGAACTCCTTGGATCCGCCACTGATGTCCATGCTGACATATGTCTGATAATGCTATAAGATATTTAACCGTCTCGTCTGCATCGTAGATGAGATCAGAGAAACGTTAGCTATGTTTTCACCTTCAACGGAGTCATGCATCGGGGTCCTTATTTCGTAAATTCTCTTGAATTGGATATGTTATTGTTAGCCCGGGACCTGGGGACTTCCATCTCTCTAGTCTAATTTTTTTTTTTTTTGGTTGAAAAAAAAATGAATGTGGGGGTAAAACACGTATGCGGCGGGGCCTGAGAACCTTTTTTTTTTCTTGGCCTTGGCTGAACATTTTTCCCTCTTAATTCAGATTTCTTTTTTATCTCCTACTTCTACCGGTAAGGCAGGGTTTTGATTTATTCTGATTTCTGAAGAATCAAGCACTCAATTTTTAGCTAGATATGCCACATTTCAACATGGCCTTTAAAATAAGTTGCAGTATACCTTTCCTTCTCTACATGTAATTTTTGATGGGCAAGTGATTTTATTGATTGGGCAAGTAAATTGTACGTCATGAGTTGCCCGTGGCAAGTGGGTATTGAAAAATATTCTAGACCCCTGACTAACAAAAGAAGAAACAGAATAGGACACGAAAAATGAATCAGTAATATACCACATCAAGTCATTATCTTCCGCCCGCAGTGTTATTATCGGAAAACAATGACTTGTGCACTAACCAATCAGAATCGATGTTACATTCTCGTTATATAATATTACATCATAGATATTCCTTGTTGATAAAAAAAGTATTTATTTGAAAATATTTTTTAAGACTGTATTACTGATAAAACGAGACATGTATATCTTTTTCTAAGTTACTTAATAATGTTGAAAAGAAGAATTTATAATTGATTTATATTCGTAAACTTTTACTGTCAATCATTTGTTATAGAAATGGACCAAATCACAGAGACAGAGGATTCCTCTATAACAGAAATTTTGATTAAAGTAAGTAAAAGAGCAGTAAAGTATAATTTTCTGGTTTTTTTTCCAAGAGTTGTAAGAGTTGCCTACTTCACATGAATAATGCATTATTTATACATTATAGGCCATCAATGTACTGGACTCAATAGAAAAGATGAAAACTACCATTGGACAACATTCTGAAGATATATCATCTACAATAGTAAGCTTTATAAATATTTTTTTTTCTCTCAATAATTTGATTTTTCATAGCGTAGCAGAACAGTAGGTTAGACCTTAAGGAAATACTAGCTGCCTCATTAATCTGTTTATGTTCTATAAAACTGTTATGTTAAGGTGATGTCTTTACGTATAAAATCTATTAAGGACTTTCTTCAGTGATGATGAACAATGCTTCCATTATGACCCTGTACAGAAGTCAAATATTTATAAGCAAAAACAGAGAATTTTTTTAGATGATTATAATACTTTTGCTTCTAATGTTAGGAAGATAGATAATAATATCAAGGGCACTAATTGGAATTGTTAAAAGTCCTTGTATACAGAATAGAGGTCAACTTCATATATTTATTACTTGTGACAAGAGGAAGAATCCAAATAATTTCAATGTTGCAGATTGGAGAGGCATATTTAAAATCTTTTTTTTTAGCCTTGAAAGCCAATTTTTATGTGATTTTTATTGAAGATATTTGTTTATAGAAATTGGAATTGGTTAAAAGCTGCATATTTGTATTTGATTACATTGACATTGATGCCATAAGACTAGGGATGCTACACATTGTGTTCCTTAGATTTTTACTTGATCACAGTTTGAGAGGTTTATTTTCATTGTGTTGTTTTACATGTACTTTGTCTAAAGCTCAAAAGTTGGTCAGAAGAGCTGGACTAAAGTATGAATTCGTGATACATGTAAATGATAGATAGAATTCATTATAGGATACCCATGAAATGTAACCAACAGAAGGAATGGAAACTTCAAGTGTGCAACATTCTGAAGAAATATTATCTGCGCATGTAAGTAATACTAAGTATTTTACGTGATCAAAAGTATGATTATTATGTTACCCAATAATACTTCAGAACATGTCTGGGGGCCCGTCTATTTATACCCCCTTGCAAACAGGCAGGCCTGCATCTAGGCGGGCTAGCGTCAACAATAGGTTTCCAGATAGGTTTCCAGACTATAAGTCAAGTTTGATAGATGCTAGTGCAATGAGACTTCATGCACTAACTCACCATGAGTCAAGGATGACACCTACTGATTTTGGGATCAAAAGGTCAAAATCATAGGTCTCTGATTATTAGTCCCCTACCGGCTTGCTGGAGGGGACTTATAGTTTCCACCCCGTTTGTCTCTCTGTCTCTCTGTCTGTCTGTAACACTTTAGTTTTTCAGATTTTTTTTTTGCTTTCGTTGCATATATTGAACTCAATTTTGGCATGTTTGTTTATCTCAATGATACAGATCAAGTTCGAGTTTTGTTTCGATTCACCTATTTCTACAAGAGTTATGGCCCTTGGACTTAGCAAATTTCAAGAAATTCTCAGTTTTCCGGACTTTTCTTCCAAGGTATTGCAGATATTGAAATAATCTTTTATATGTGAATACATTTAAGTGTTATACAGCTCAACTTTGAGTTTGGTCCCGATTGACCTATTTTTACAAGAGTTATGGCCCCTGGACATAGCAGATTTCATGAAATTCTCAGTTTTCCAGACTTTTCTCGGCTGTTGTTGTAGATATTGTAATAATTTTTTATATGTGATTACATCTTGGTGTTATACAGATCAAGTGTAAGTTTGGTTATCATTGAGCTATTTTCACGAGAGTTATAGCCCTTGGACTTAGCACATTTCATGAAATTCTAAGTTTTGCGGACTTTTCTTCCATGGTATTGCAGATATTGAAATCATTTTTGGTATGTGAATATATCTCAGTGTGATACAAATCAAGTTCGTGTTTCAATTTGATTGACCCATTTTTACAGGAGTTATGGCCCCTGAACTTAGCAAATTTCATGAACTTCTCAGTTTCCAGTCTTTCATGTTTGTTGTTGTAGATATTGAGCTGATTTTCCACACGCAGATACATTATAGTATGATAAAGAGTAAGTTGAAGTTGGGTTTGATTTATTTGTTCTTACAAAAGGTATGACCTCATAGCAAATTTCATTAAATTTTCCCGTTTTCTAGACCTTTTTCTAATACACATATTGAACTTATTTTGATGTTGGATTCATCTTTTGGTGTAAGTAAATGTCAAGGCAGTGTTGAAGGACATGGATTAATGCCGGTAGGGGACTTATATTGCTTGCGATTCAAAAATTTATTGAAAATGGTTTCATAACCATACTGGAGCTTGTATTGCACCTACATGTATGATCATGAAACTTGTTTCCCATGAATCCTTTTGATTTTGGGGTCCAAATATCAAAGGTCAAGGTCATTATCATAGGAAAATGGTTTCCAGACCATATTTGAGCATGTATTGCACCTGACCAGAAATGTATCTTATGAATCAAACGAAGATGACCCCTATTGATTTTGGGGTCCAAAGGCCAAGGTTACAGGAATTCCATAATTGAAAATGGACAATATTTGAGTCTATTTAATACCTAGTATGATTATGAAACTTGCCGCAAATGTTACCAATGAATCAAGGATAGCCCCTATTGCATTTTGGATGTTTCCCATCAATAAAAAATGACCCCTATTGATTTGTGGTCAAGGTCAAGGTTATAGAAATATGATGATTGAAAAAGGTGTCTAGACCATATTAGAGCCTGTACTTCACCTATTATCATGAAAGTTGCCAAAAATGTTTCCCATGAATCGAGGATTATTGAATTTGGAGTCAAAAGGTTAAAGGTCAAGGTCATAGGGCAATTCATGAATATTGTAAGTCTGCATATTCATGCTTACATTTAAGTTTGCAACTCAGCACTTCGTATCTTTGATGCATTTTAAGCTCATTCTGCATACGAATCGTCATGCGGGAGAAATATGGCATTAGATTTAGGGCTTAAAACGGCCCTCATCTTATCTGCTCAATGATTTTGATTGGCTACTACTTTGATACTATACACCAGAACTTTCTCTAGTGACATAACTGCTCAAAACATGTTTGTGAAAAATTAAAGAGTATAGGGTTTACAGATGGATAATGAGTAAGTTAATTTTCTATGAATGTTAGTAATGTTTTCAAATTTGCATCTTATTTTTTCAGAGTTCGTAAAGAACCATTGTGACATTTTCCCAACAATCCAATTGGAGCGATGATTGTGTGGAATTAAAATTGCCAAAAATCAACATTATCATGGAATCTTTAAATGTCAGTCCCCTAAGGTCTCAGTTAAAAACCAACATGAAAGATGTCAAGCCATCTACCGTGAGATACTATAAACGCAAGGCAGAGGAATCCATCAATTTATTGTGTATCATAATAAATTATTGTGATTGTACATTTTTTGTTTTATCAAACTGGGTTTAGCAAGTATACAAGGTCAAGAAATGCATTAATTACAAATTTACCTTCCTTTTTAGCCCATTTTTTCTGGCTGATGAAATATTTTGCATAAAAATGTTCTTATACAAATGAAAGTCATATCATGATATTTTTTTGTGATTGTAAATCTTTTGCTATATCAAGCTGGGTTTAGCAAATATTGAAGGTCAAGATATGCAAAAAAAAACCCAGAGTTATCCCCCTTTTTTTAGTACAAATTTTCTGGCTGATGATATATTTCCACACAAATGTGTTTGAATCGAATAAAAGTCATATCATGATATCTTATTATGATTGTTAAGTTTTTGCTATATCAAGCTGGGTTCAGCAAATAATTAAGGTCAAGATATGCAAAAAATAGCAAAAAACACAATTAAAGAGTTGTCCCCCTTTAAAGTCAAATTTTTCTGGCTGATGAAATATTTTGCATAAAAATGTTTTTGAAGCAATTAAAAGTCATATCATGATATTTTATTATGATTGTAAAGTTTTTGCTATATCAAGCTGGGTTCAGCAAATTTTTAAGTTCAAATTTTGCAAGAAACAGCAATTAACTCATTTAAAGAGTTATCCCCCTTTTTAGCACTATTTTTCTGGCTGATGAAATATTTTGCACAAAAATGTTTTTGAATCAATTAAAAGTCATATCATGATATTTTATTATGATTGTAAAGTTTTTGCTATATCAAGCTGGGTTTAGCAAATATTTAAGGTCAAAATTTGCAAATAATAGCAAAAAACACAATTAAAGAGTTGTCCCCCTTTTAAGTCCAATTTTTCTGGCTGATGAAATATTTTGCACAAAAATGTTTTTGAATCAATTAAAAGTAATATCATGATATTTTATTATGATTTTAAAGTTTTTGCTATATCAAGCTGGGTTTAGCAAATATTAAAGGTCGAAATTTGCAAAAAACAGCAAAAACACATTTAAAGAGTTATCCCCCTTTTTAGCACTATTTTTCTGGCTGATGAAATATTTTGCACAAAAATGTTTTTGAATCAATTAAAAGTCATATCATGATATTTTATTATGATTGTAAAGTATTTGCTATATCAAGCTGGGTTTAGCAAATATTTAAGGTCAAAATTTGCAAAAAAAATAGCAAAAAACACATTTAAAGAGTTATCCCCCTTTTTAGCACTATTTTTCTGGCTGATGAAATATTTTGCACAAAAATGTTTTTGAATCAGTTTAAAGTCATATCATGATATTTTATTATGATTGTGAAGTTTTTGCTATATCAAGCTTGGTTTAGCAAATATTTAAGGTCAAAATTTGCAAAAAAACAGCAAAAACACATTTAAAGAGTTATCCCCCTTTTTAGCACTATTTTTCTGGCTGATGAAATATTTTGCACAAAAATGTTTTTGAATCAATTAAAAGTCATATCATGATTTTTCATTATGATTGTAAAGTTTTTGATATATCAAGCTGGGTTTAGCAAATATTTCAGGTCAAAATTTGCAAAAAATAGCAATTTCATGCATTTTTGCTATTTATATGATTACCACTCTTTTCCATCAGCTATATTTCAAATTACTTAACTCTTCGTTGATTTCATTATTATATATCTTGAAAATGTGAGTATCAAATTTAATGAATAAATAGTACAATTGGAATTTCTTCAATATGTTACTTGTTTTTGTTTATGCTCAAATGTTGCATTTTTCACATTTTTGCAGCTTATAAGGCTGGCAAAACAAATTTGTCGTTACCATAGCAACCACAAGTAAAGTTTGGTATAAACAAGTTAAAATTGGTAATAAGTGCTTGGAAACCTAATACCATGCAAAGTTTCATCACATTCTATTGACCCCCATGTAGCACCTATTGCATGATTTTTACAGAGAACTGTACTTAATTCGGTATCCCATCGAAACATTATTGCATAGGGGATACACAGAAATGCCGTCATTCGTTTTTGAATGTGTCAGCGTGATATGACAACGCCATGAAGTCTGTAACTACGTTACATCCGTCATTGGATATAGGTAGAAATTATGCTAATCTCGAAATTTGAAGAGAAAAGATGAATAGTCGAATGCTTAAATGATTGTCTTTGCAATTCTGAGAGCCTGCTATGCAATCAATTCTTTTACCGGAGTCCTCCTTTCATATTTCTAGTATCTGTCTGCATGAAAAGAAAAGTGACACAGTTCTTGTCATACTTTAATTTTGATGATGTTGAATAAGAAAGCATTTCGATAGACACTTCCGGATAATATTCTCAAATAAAGGACACAGCCAAAAATGATGGAGGTAGATTTTTTCCATTCGAGCATAAATCGAGAAAACAATTTGAAAACATAAGTATACCATAATACGACTAGAACATTTTAAAATTGAGCATTGTGTGTATTAAAATAAGTAAGTATCTCAATATTGCTTTCATAGTATTAAAACCTACAAAAATTTATCCTTGCATATTTAGAGATTTTGCAAATCGCCGAATGTTCAACAATCTTGAGGATTTTAATACACATTTAAAAACATTAAATTAAATGGTTATGGCAAACATGACAATCAGTATCATAAAGATTATATACAAAACTCTCAGCAATAAAACAATTTGACGTCAAAATAAAAAAAAATAAAACCAAAATCGAAATACTGACACGACAATTACACAACATGCTTGTAAATTACATGCATTGAAGAAATTGAAACATTTTTTTCAATAAACAAAACATTTGAACATTTCATCTTATACATAATGGAGGCAATGAAGCAAACTAAAAGTACACGTTAAGATAGAGTATCCATCAGGTCAGAATAGCTGGTATTTTTTTGCCTGTATACCCTATTGTTTCTCTTCAGAATATTGTTCAGATAATCAAACTAATATGATTTTGGGAAGAGAAACTTTTTAGTTACATTTTATCACATCTAAAAAGGAATTTTTCTTACTTTTCCCATAGAGTCCAGTGTCAAATTTCAAACGGCTTAAGGTCTCGGTATAATCATGAAACGAATTATATTTTAATTTTATATCAGGTTTAACATAAGTTTGAATATATGGAAATCAAAATATTGTAAAAGTTGTTATCTAGGAAATATAAGCATCTGAGACCTGAGGGATACATTAAACACCAAGAATTTCGTCCAAATACTACCTAAGCTATTGAAACATACTATCTATACACAAAGATACAAAATATCATATAAATATAACGTTTAAATATACATGTATAACGTTTAAATATATAACGTTTAAATGTGTAAATGATGAACAAAGAATCACACAGAATCCATTGCGACTTTATCACCGGGTTTTTTGCACAATCATGACATACTGGCCTGATTTGATGAAGATAAAAAAAATTGCTCTGCTCAATAGTTGATGCTTTATACAGAAATACAATAGAATCATTCGTATCAAGCTATGAAATTCAGTCACAACACCTTTTTGGGCCATTTATTACTCCATTTCTGCTCATAACCGAAAAGACGTCATTTTGTACAAACTTACAATGAAAAAAAAAAGCTAGAAAAGATGCGCTTTAAAATTATCTGACCAGATTACATGTAATATTACAAATTTTCTATTTTTAGCTTTACAAGTATAGCTGGTGGACCAAGAGTCCCAGAGGGCACATGTAGCCAAATTCGATCAACGTCGGTTGATCGTCTGTCTCTTAAACGCATTTGAAATTTTCTGTTACAAAATTTCATGAAATTTCTAAAACGTGGGTCCTGTAGCATCATATCCCATCTAATCTGCTACGTCTTTTGGTACATTTTTTGACATGATAATTTTCATACTTTTTGGCCATATAACATTGTTTTGACTGAGGATCACTGACGAGGGTTTAGTACCCGAAACGTGCATGTCTGGTCCATGCTGTAAATTTGTCAGGTTTTAAATGATGCTATTGAATTTAAAGACGTTAAACATACACATAGAAAGTTTGACTAGAATAGTATCACTATAACAAATAAAATAATTCTGTACATCTACAAGCAAATATATGAAAAACTTAAATATTTAAAATGATGATTTGTACAAATTCCCTTGTATATTTAAAACGTTTTTGAAATGCATCTGTTTCAACGTATTATGAATGTTTAGAGGTATTATGTTCGTTAAATAAGATAAATTTAAAACAATCCTGATAACTAACACGTTTAAAAACAAAATATGTACAATAACATGCATTGGAAGACATTGAATGTATTTTAAAAGTAGCAAAACATCACAATAACAAAATAGAAAACAGATTTGAATTAGATGAGTTTGTACACAAAACAAGAAAGTTTGGTTCATTATGCTTTCAACTTTTTCATTGACATAAGTAAAAATATAAAATGAATTGATTTCAACGTATTCAATATCTGTTGGAAAGCATTACATGATGATGATGATGATGATGATGTGATGATGATGATGATGATGATGATAATGAATGTTCGTTCTTCAATTTCAACTATTCCACCGCGAATCATATGAGTAATGATAAACTTTTCATTGACATAAGTAAAAATATGAAATGAATTGATTTCAACGTATTCAATATATGTTGGAAAGCATTACATGATGATGATGATGATGATGATGATGATGATGATTAAGATGATAATGAATGTTCGTTCTTCAATTTCAACTATTTCACCGCGAATCATATGATTGATGATAAACTCAAGACTGATTCCCCAAAGGCAGGTTGTATCAGACATGATTGAGAACTTCTCCAGTTTAATCCATTCTTTTGTAGACACATCTGTCTATTGATGTATGATACCCACATCTCACATGTATTGGCATCGTCTGCGTGCAGGGAAACGACCTTCTTTCTAGACTTAATGACTAATCTCGTAGGATCTAAAAAAAATAAAGGGTTAATACTTTGCATCCTTTGAGCAACTTTCTTATATATATTGAAATGTTAAAACATCCTCAAAATTTCAAATAATTTGAAATAGTTTGAAGGAAAGTATAGCAGTCGTTTTCATTTCTTTCACTTCGTTTGGTTGGGAGCAAAAAAGTTGACTGGCCTGAAGCAACCTTTTCTTACCTTCGTCACTAATACTGACGGTGAAAATATCACACAGTGGCAAATCCGAATCACCCAACTGAAGGCATGATCCTTTCTTTTCTTTGTAATGCACCCTCGGCTCAACTGCCATTTTCGACGTTTTTGACTTCTTCTTGAAAAGTTTCCCTGAAAGTTGAGAGTAATATATTGACATTTGCCAATATAGATCAAACAAAACAGTGATGTTATTGAAATTCAAAGCAGAGAAAAGAGAATATTTCCAAAGTATTCACACGTAAGTTTGGTATTACAAGTAAAAACATAAAGAAAGAAATAAACTTCTCTGCCAAAAAAATTGACGAAAACACAATTCGAAAATTCACATGTTCATACGTACCATAAGTCGTTCCGATGATCCTTTTCTTTGGTACAGCCAAAATTAATTCTTCTATGCTGATCCTAACACGTTGAACATAGAGATCCAAGACATGTTTAATTGAATCCAGTAATGCTACACCTGTACCTAAATGGCTTTCATGTGAGTTGACATACAAGGTCAACTGATGCCTCGTGGATACAATCATCAATTCAACACTTGCAATGGAAGTGAACCCTGGTCGGTACCCTTTTACTTCTACTGGATTTCTATATTTGGTTAACTTTTTCTCGTCAACGAAGAAACAAAACAGGCTCTGATGCTTCAACTCGTCAAATTCTCCCAAGTTTTGTATTCTGTGGAAGGGAAATTTTCCTTCCTCCTGTATCGATATCATTTTCTTTATGTTTCTCGTTATGAAATCTTGGAGTGAAATATCTTTGTCACATTTGAAATCAGAAATCAACGGTACCACATTTGAATGCATGCCTATCGTTGAATCATCCAATCCGGTGAAAGAGCGCATGTCAGATTGTGCAAGAACAGTTACTTCTTGTGCTTTTGTCACCATTGCGAGACCTATTTGTGCAAAACAGCACATGACTTGATACATACTCATGTCATTGGCAGAAAGGGACCGTTGAAGTAAACCCACTAGGCGATCAGGGATACAATGTGATGACCAGCGTAAAGCATTTGAAGCTCCTTCTGACTTTGGAAGTAGTGCATCTTTTTGTCTTACAAGCTCTGATCTCCAATATATATTCATATTTTCCTCATCGAATGCTAAGAAATTTTCATACGATGGACTCGGATTTACTTCAATAATCCCAAACATTGGCGAACGACCGAGTGTGTTGCTGCTTCGCACAAGGGCTTTCTTTACCTCGTCGATTATTATCGCTACACTACAAGCATCAAACATCAAAGGGCAGATCATGAGTACGATATCAATGGCGTCCTTTCGGCGGGCAATTTTAATTCTGAATGCTTCGTTTTGAACTGATCTAGCCTCTAGTAACTCGTCTATAGATTCTGACTCTGTAACTTCTATTTTAAGAATGGCTTCCTCAATTTCCTTGATTTCTTTTTTCAAAGTTTTCCGACCTTCGGAGTCGGTTTGAATATGGAAACTTTTGCGAAGCTCGGGATGTAAGAGTAAAAACAAATGGAGGGACTTCTGTATCGAGCATATGTCTATTGTAGTATCCGTAACTACTAAATGTACCGTGTTGTAAGTGATGCTTCTACTTGCTAACAGCAAATCCTCTATGACATTTTTCAAAGGTTTTTCATGACTTTTATCTTCCATGGATTTCACATCTGAGACCTGCATTTGTTGTTTGTTTTTCACAAACTGAGAAATGTCTGAGATAGAGTGATTATCGGTTGCCAAATAAATGTACGGAACTCTGATATTACTTCTTTCAAATATAAGACTAGCTAATTCAGTTCCTTTCTGAGAGTCTAGGCCGTATTCAACAATTGGAGTCGAAAGAGAAATTTGTGATGGTTCGAGAGTAAACACACTCGCTAAACAGGTAAGTACCATTTTTACTGTAGCATCGTCATCGACAAAGTTGCAGTTTTCATTTTTCTGTTGAGTTGTAGATGATTTGTGATTTGAGTCTTTCCTAAATTCTTTGAATTTGAATTTGAGAGATGTGATGAAATTTTGAAGAAAGATTTTCCAGTCTATATGAGCGAAAATTCGATGAACTTCACCAGAGAAAATTGCACGATGTGTACACTCCAATATCTGCTGTTGAGATAAAGACATTAATCCTTGTGAACGCAAGGAATCCTTTGTTATTGCATCAGACGCCAAACCCACATCAAGTGCTGTCCAAACAATGGAAGTAGCAGGCAAGTCAATAGACCTTCTGTAAAGGGCTAAACAATCTTGAAAGGAATTTCCTGCAGCATAATTGCATTGTCCAATATTCCCAAGCAATGCGGCAATGCTAGAATGGATGACAAAATAATCCAATTTCAATTTTCTTGATACTTGATCTAGATTTAACGTTCCTAGAATCTTTGGTCTGAGAGGTACCTCGTACTGGTCTAATGACATCTCAGTAGAAAGTTTGTCAGCTGTGACAGCTGCTCCTTGAAAAATTCCACGTATAGGTTCATTTTTGCATTTTGATTCCAGTTCGAGAAATACTCGAGAAAGATCTTGTTGATTGCAAATATCGACTTGCACTGGAATGACCTGCACATTATACAAGTTTGTAAGCCCTTGAATCTTTCTTTTCATTTCTTCGTTTGGAGATTTTCTTGAAAAGATTATTATCTTAGAAGCACCACACCTTGCCAGTTCCTTTACAAGCAACCAACCTAGCCCTGTAAATCCCCCAACTACAATATACGAACTTCTTTCTTTTACAAGGACATTGCCGTGGTTTGGATAACCCCGGGGGTCAGTTGTTTGCTTTCTGATATTCCAATGTGAAACCTCGCATGCCTGCATCATAACTGAAAGACCATTGAGTTTCTTGAGAATTTTTCTTGCATTTTTCATCTTTCGTGAAATGTTTTGAAGACTGAATATCTGATCTGGGGACACAAATACTCCATTGTCTCTAAAGGTCGCTCCGAAACCGTTGTCAAAGAACAATACTTTTGTGAAATAGTTCATTTCGGCCATGTCCGATATTGATCTTCTGCATGAGGTAAGCATCAAAAGAGTTGCCTTTTTCAAATCCGATAAATATAGGTTGTCCATTTCAGATGACGGTGTAAATATTATTCCTTTTTGTTTGGAAATATGTTTTAGAATCTGTACAGTCTCTTGGAAAGTTTCATCTGCTATTGTCACGACTCTTTTTGTATCGTTCAGGACTTCAGCAATGGTCATAGCCAGAATACACGATTGCAACATGCCAGGAACATAGTTTGGAATCTCATCTTTGAAGAAAAGGAACTGCTTTGGAACGGAGATTTCGGAATTAGAACAACATGGATAACAACAGACAACTTCTCTTTGTCTCTGATGTTTATCTAGTAAAATACCGGTGAATTCAAGATGGTTGATGCCTACTTGATTTCTTTCATCAGAAGCCCATATTTCTCCAATATTTACAAGAGTTGTTGATCCTTGACCTTTGAATACATCCATGTTATTGTGGCAGGTAAAAGAAACAGTAACAGTTACTGTTGTTGTAGATTCTTGCTCATTGTTAGGTAAAGACCTTACTGCTTGTCGAGTCTGCATACTTTTTCGTGCGAGGAACTCTTGTTCTTCTATAGGAGCTGGCATACTTCGTTTCTCGAACATTTCCTGGACATAGCCAAAGCGTATTTCGCCATTCACAACGCAAGTCTCGAATGGAATATCCGAGTCATCTTCACTTATCCAGCAAAACAAATTTCCAAGGACATCATTATTCTGTTGAACATTCGGATACGTGTCAATGAGATAAAATGAAAGCTTAGTTGGCTCCCTAGATATCGATCTGACCATACCCCAAAGTTCTGATCCAAGTAAGTTTACGGTTGATTGTCCCTCATTTAAGTTTTGCGTTGCCTCTGTTAACACGGCAATCTTCAGATCTAAATGCGAAAATGTTTGTACAAGCTTGAGGAATGTTTTGCCGTCATTTACAATTTCATCGTAGATTTCTTGAATGCCAGCTTGGTCATGTATGCATCCGGGAATGTACACTAAAAGTTTTGGTGTTTTCGACAGGATCACTTTATTCGCTGCCTCAAAATTATCAATGCACATTGAATCAAATTCTCTGTCACCAAACGATAAGTCTGGAGCATTCCTTCTTCGATATAAAACCATTGTTTTCTCTTGTGCATTTGATGATTTCCCAGTTTGAAGCATAAAGTTCTGCCAATTATATTGCAGTGATAACTCATTTACAGATAAAGTATTGCTGAGAATACTCAATTCTATGTTCAGCATTTTGGCCACCACGATTCCATTTTCTTGAACAAGAATAGAATTGCAGAATATGTTTGAGTTCGTCTTTTGTTTTATCTTGGAATAAATGTACATTTTTTGTGTAACTTTTTGTTTCGTTAATAGTTTTCCTATACCTACTGGAAACAGCTTAGAATCGGTAGGAATTGGAATGAACGGTAGAAATGCACAGCAGCTTTGTAGCATGCCATCAATGATGATTGGATGCATGTTGTTTCCATCAATAAGGGAAATTTGCCTTTCGTTCAGGTGCACCTCAACAAAACAGTTGTCTTTCGAATACCTTCCTTTCTGGATTATTCTATATAGCGGGCCATGATGAAACCCAAATCGCTGTAAGGTTTTGTAGATGAATTCATCCTTTGGCTTCTTGCTCAAATTATCTTTCTGATCCTGTATATCTAGTGTATCTGGAACACTGTGCCAAGAGGTCTTCGATACAGACCCATTTGAAAGAACCTGTTTCTTTGCATCCAGTATTCTATATTTCAATACACCTTCCTGTTTGTCATTTTCTACAAATACTTTCTGGTATTCAATTTCGATCTCAGAGGACTGTTTAACACTGACTGCGAGAGGCGTTTCTATTGTCCATTGAACCTCTGTGTCATCTTTCAATCCCAGTACGGCTTTTCCAAGTTCTATCCCTATTGATCCATAAAAAGCCCCAGGTACAATAACGGATTCTTCAACTATATGTTCAAAAACGTATGGCGTTGTTTGTTCGCTGAGAATAACTGAGAAGTTGCCATTGGACTTCTTTTCAATAAGGGTACCCTGAGATGTCATGTTGATATTGGCATTTCTTTTCATCTTACGAACAACTGATTCTTCAAACAACGGTTTGCAATTGAAACAATATTTTGGTATATCTGCAAGAGGAGGCTCGTGTACGAAAAGTGTTCGCCAGTTCAAGTTTAATCCAAGCATATACAGTTGTCCAGCCGCGGTAAGACATTGTTGAAATTCCGAGTTCTTTTTCAATGATGCTATTACCTGAGTATTGTCGTCTGGGAAGATGTTTGATGCATGTGAACGTAAAACTGGAGAAGGACCAATCTCAAGATAGATTGCGTCAGGATTCTTGTTTCTACTCTCTAACAGAGCTTGGTAGAACTTTACCTTCTCAGCGACATTTAATGCCCAATAACTTGGTCTGCAGTAATGATCCGCTGCCATAATTTCTCCACCAGTAACAGAAGAGAATACAGGAATCTTATTACTGCTTGGTTGAAGAGTCCTTATCTCGTCTGCTAATTTATTCCCTGGCTCTTTTGTGAAATGACTATGATACGCACATTGGACATCTAAATCTATCCAGCGTATACCCTGATATGTACTAACTTGTGTTTTCAAGCCAGATAAAGCTTTCTTATCACCCGAAACCGTGCAGCATTCTTTGCTTATATATACTGCCGTATCTACTTTCCCACATTTCAGAGCACTGCAAAGACGTTCTACCTCTTCATAACCAATACCTCTTACTACAGCCATTCCTCCCCCTGTTGCTTCTGCAAGAACGTTCGATCTATGGTAAATAACAGTTACTGCTTGTTCAAGACTCAGAGCTTCCGATGCGTATGCAGCAGCTACTTCTCCGACAGATTGGCCAATGACAAAATCGGGATTAACACCAAAAGATCTCCAAAGATGAACGAGTGCAATCTGACAAGTGAAGATTGCAATGTGATTAATCACTGGGTCGTCTATGACAGGTTTTCCTTGAGCAAATATCTCGAAAATTGACCACTTTGTAAGTGGACGTAGAAAGTGATCTATGTCACGAACAGTTTCTGCAAATACGTGAAATCTCTCTAACATTTCTGTACACATTCCTTGCCAAGCTGTACCGACTCCACAAAAGACGAAAGTTAGAGATGGAGATTTTAAAGACACAGGTTTAGGATTTTGTATGGAAGCAAAATTTGATTCGAGTACTTTCTGAGCACATTCAGCAATGATAAACGTTCTGAATCTATGATGATCTCTTTTGACTGTTGAGGTATAAGCCAAACTCTCTAATGTATATTTTGATTTTGATGCACTCCCAACGTATCTTTCGACTGTGGTTCTCAGTGCTTCCGAGTCATTTGCCGATAATGTAATTATCTGCAGCGTCTGTTCGGCTGAATTCATCAGAACCGAATCACCCTGTTTGATCTCCTTCACAATTGCATGACTGTTTGTTCCTCCAAAACCAAAACTGTTTATACATGCTACTTTTTCTCCTTTGTTATTAGTGGACCATGTTGTAATGCGCTGTGGAACATTAAGGCCATACTTTTCAAACGTTATTTTCGGATTCAATTCTTTGGAGTGCAGCGATGGAACTATCTTGCCATTTTTCATCATTAACAGAATTTTAATTAAACCTGCAACTCCGGCAGCTGATTCTAGGTGACCAATATTTGTTTTTACAGATCCAATATGGATTGATGAAGAATTCCCCTTGTTGTGGTCTGAAAAGAAAGTCCCTAGTGTGTTTGCCTCAATAGGATCTCCAACTGATGTCCCTGTTCCTGTCAACAAAAAGAAGAAAAAAGTTTTTGAATAGGCAATGCACTAAGAACAACGATTAGTACAAACTAATAATACGGAAATGTTCTAACTCTTTACAATCTTGAAGAAAATTTCAAACCAATTCTAAAGCCCCAGATACTTGTTTCAGATAGTAAATTCCCATGAGTGATACTTATTTTTTAAACGCCGAAGTGATACGACACAGTCAAATATATTTCAGTAGTTCCCTCTGGTTTAATTTTTTTGAATTCAAATTTGTGTATTTACTATGCAGAGAGTGCGCGGCTCTAAACTTTATGTAGGGTCGATTCAGTAGCATAGTGAAATGAAATCTATCGTCAAAATAGCATTGGGGGTTGTATTAAGGAACAGATAATTTGCAATGAAAACGAATATAAAGTATTAAATTTTAAAGATTTCAGATAACAAACTTCGCATTCCTTTTTGAGATACTAAAATCTTTTTGTTTTGATTAGTGTTTGTACTTATATTCAATCTCCTACTTTTTCTCATAAACATATACTTGTAACCTGATCATGACTGTAACCTCTGTGTAACTAGAATAATTGGATGGTTGAGCGCACGTAATCCGGATAGCTACACCATTTACTGACCTGGCAGATTGCTGTCCTAAGTCGGCACCGGTAGCCCATTGGTCTCGTTGGTTTATGTGTAGTTTTTTTTGTGTTTAATGTTTTGATGTCGGATTTGTTGCTCCTTGTCCCTATTGCGTCACTTCTCTGTATTTTCACTAAGGAGTTTGATGTTTACTGTGAATGCTTCAACCTAGTCTTGTTTGAGATCCCTTCGTTTCAACGGAAAGAAATTCTTACCATGAGCTTCGATGTACCGAACTGTTGATGGACAAACATTGCTCTCGTTGAAGACTTTCTCAAGCAGCTTCATCTGTTGTACGGACGAAGGAGCAGTTATTGGACTGGTAGTGTGGCCATCTTGATTGCAGCCGGTGGCGATGATACCCCATATCTTGTTGTTATCAGCGACAGCCTGCACATAATTCATGCAAAATACCAAGTGAAGAAACAGAAATTCTCTAGATGCATGCTTGTAAGCATTTTTTCATACTTATAATACTATTCTCCTGCTCAATAGATAAAATTTCCCTATCAAAATTGGCGACTTAAGAATATCACCAAAATGTAAATACTGACAGAATGAGAAGTATAAGCAGAGACGTTAATGGAAAAGGAATAAGAATCAGAAACAATATGAAGCAATAAAGAGGTAACCTTATCGTTCTATCAATCATCTCATACCACAAATTTCGGTCATGTTATTGCTTGATATGATAACGTAGCTATGGAAACTTATTTGTTTCTACAAGAACTGTGGATGACAATAAGTTAACAGGAATGTTGTAGTATGGTTGCCATTTATATCATGGTTTCAACTATTCTTATATTAAAAATTCACAATCTTCCTAACATAATTTCAAAGAATTAAGGGATATGCTTTATGAGAAACGGCAACGAAGGTCCCCTAATTGTAAGCATACTCTTGACGTACACTTGATTTCACTTTCTTTTGAGCTTTATACTTGTCACTTAAGGACCATGCATCCTAATAGTGTATTTCGGGTTAGAATTTATGCACATTTTCATAATTTCCCAACAAATGCCGATTATTTCATAATCGGGAATCATCGTGGTGACAGAGTATTTCATGGTATGAGAAGTGAAACCCCTAAATAGAATAGTATGTATAGTGTTCATTTTGAAGGGATTGAAATTATTTTTTCGGGTATTCATTATTGAAAATGCATTAGGGGTTGAATACCTTAATCTTTTTTACATCGTATGCTTTATATCCCCTTTGGTCAGTATTAGCAACAATGAATTATAAATTATTTCATCCATGAATCACATTTAACCACTAGATACTCTACGCAGAGTTGAATATACTACCATTGCTAATAGTGTGGCAGAACACTTACCTTGCTCAGTTTCTTCAAAATAACTATTCCACATCCCTCTCCTCTGGCATAACCGTCGGCATACTTTGAAAACGTTTGGCATTTGCCACTTGGTGATGCCATTCTGGCTTTTGAAAGACTAATGAAAGTCTCAGGATTGATCAAGCAATTTACTCCACCACATACTGCCATTGATATATCACCTAAAAAAGAGATTATTAAAATTTTTCCATTTTTTTTTTGGGGGGGGGGGTCCTCGTGTAGAAGTTATATGTCTGGTCCATGTTGCCAATTTACCTGTTCTTAAATGATGCTATTCAATATGAAGACGTTTACATACATTGAATGAACACGTGAAAATTAATAACAAATTCATGTTTACTTTCGTCAAAAAGATATGTCTAATGAATGCCTTTTCTAGTACGAATAAATTGCGACGGCATTCTCAAAATATTCAATCACGGTTTGGTAAACATTGATTTCATGAAACAGGATTACAAAAACGAACGATTTCTTACATTTTTGTAAATCAATGATTTGTACTCACCAGATTTTATAGCGGTGGCAGCAAGGTGTATTGCAACTAGAGCTGATGAACACGCTGTGTCAAGGACAAGGGATGGTCCAAGAAGGTTGTAAAAGTACGAAACCCGTGCAGATATCACACTCGAGTGACTCCCAGTGACTGAGTAATTATTAATCAATTCATCTTGACCAAGCAGTGCGACTTTATAATCGTCATTCATCATTCCTGGTAAGATATGATAAGTATAAATGTACTGAGAATTGAAATGCACTCAAACAATGCGATATGATTGTAGAGTTTTTTTTTTCATTAAAATGCAGAGAAGTGCATCCAGATGTATAGTGATCTAATGAGATGCATTATGTTGTATTGTGATGTATACAGATATAGACATGTATTCAAATACAAGGAACTTATTCGGGTGTGTTGAGATGTATTTCGGATGTATTTGTTTTTAGGCTTATTGAGATTATTTTCTGACATTTTTTATTGTAGTGTCCTCCTTTTTTGTCTTGTGCGTGTGTGCTCCACAGTAATCCTTGTGACAGCATCTTGATCTTTGTCGGTATCTTCTGATTAGTATCTAATTTTGCGGTGAGAGTGTCAAATGTTACTTTTGAATCAGTAATTTTTTCACCTATGTAGACACCAGTGTCTGTCCCGTTCACATCATCCTTTGTAATACCAGCATCTTCAAAAGCCATGTGTACACAGTCCAGGACAAATCTCTGCTGGGGATCAGTCTGCTTTGCCTCAGTGTCCCCGATACCATAAAACTGATTGTCCCATTCATGAAATCTACATATCATAGTTTAAAAAAGAATTAGATGGGAGAGCCTTTTAGACATCCCCCCTCCAAAAAAAAATTCCAAAACTGGGCGCCAGATAAGCATTTTTCGAAAAATTAATACTGATCAGTGGTATATCAAGCCAAAACGCTTACTCCTCCAGGAGACCTGGTCCCACCTCTAACTTTCTAGGGGTCCGTCGATGCTCAATTTGGTGCTCTATTGTGAGTGCTGTTGAGATTATCGTCAGGATCTTCTTTCACTCACTCGTCAAAATGAAAAATAAACTTCGGTATTTGAGTCGAATGCTTAAAATCGAGATCTAATTGCCATATATGTTTTACTACTGAACTTTCAAAAGAAATATAGTGGATAAAGGAGCTGTTAAGATAAGACGTAAAATCAGCCCTGAAAAGTGGGTTTTCGATAATGGAAATTTCAAGATAAATCCTTCGTAAAATGCATACCTATACGGCATCTCATCAGAATTTGAGTAAGTTTTTTACTGATTCAAAACCCATGTGTATACAGTTCAGAACAAATATCTGCTGGGGACCAGTCTGCTTTGCCTCAGTGTCCTCGACAAGGGGACATTCTGAGTAAGTAATGTTTTGATCTGTTTTGTATACTTTAGCTAATATTTAGATCAAAACTTGTATTTTTCCTACATAAATCAATAGAAAACGGAAAAGTGTTATTGAACATTGTTCCCCCCAGATATACAGAATACATATTTAAACTGGAGGTGTGTATATCCTGTGATACAAATTCTCTGGAAAAGAGGGGTTCTGCATCTCCGGGGGGAACACTACCCCAGAGACTAAAAATCAAAAAAGGAAGGGGGTGCATTTCTGTAAAGATCCATATTTAAGACCGTAAAATATGACAAATTTGACTATTTTTCCTCATTTAATCCAGCCATAAATGTATTCTTAATATGATCGAATGAAATATACAAGAATTTGGAACGAAATAAGCAAGAGCGATGTTTATATCTTCGTCAGTGTGTATTTCGCGCAAAAAAATTCTTACGTTGAATACAAAATAAGAACGTATTTTGAGTTCCGGATTTCATAATTTGCCAGTTAAAGTAGACATATTTGATGTTATTTAGTAAATATTCATCCATTTTATATAAAATATAATTAAATTTATACGTTTTTTCGTCGATTTTATCAGTTTTCAATCCGAGTACCCCTTCTTCGTTCGACCTTAATTTTAAAATCTTAAGAGTACGTCACCAATATGTAAAATATGTAAAAAGTCTTTAAATACATCACATTTCAATTATGATTAATTTTTTTCAACACGTGAATCGCCGTGCGGAAGAGATACGGCAAAAGATTCAGGGCTAAAAACGGCCCTTGTCTTAAAAGCTCATTTTACACATGATTGGATCGTTATGCAAGTAGACTACATGTTGAAAAATTAATTAAATCTTTGTTGAATATTCAAGAATAAACTAAAAAAAATTAACATCTATAATCTTCCAGCTTACATAACATTTGCTATCAACTTATTACGCGATATTGATAGAAATAAGAAGGGATTTGTTCTTTATTTTTCATCAATAAATGAATTTAATGAATTACATGTAACAGAAAGACAGTTACAACTTAACAACTTTAAATAGCCGACTCTAAATAATAAAAGTTTCAAAGTAGGCATTCTTTTATTTAGAAACTAAGGGAATATTTCAGAAAAAATAATCTTGGATTCAAATTATTTAATATATCGGACAAAATGACGAGATGCTAATTTCAGTTGTATAATTTCATCATTTAAATGCTGAAGATTCATCATACAGTGCATAAACATGCCATGCATCACGTAATGAGGAGACGTTGCATAAACGAAATTTTCTACATGTGCTTTCATCGTGTCTATTATGAATGATCTGACAAGGAAACATGCATTAATGCATTTTTTACATGCATTTACATCATGTCTCTTTTTTATTGTCATATCACGTTTTTGTTAGGTATGGATCGTTATAACTTTTTATCACATTTTATTTTCATCAGGTCACTTACTTAAGTCGGTGACTGGATACTGCAGTCAAAAATCAGAATCAAAATCCATAATAACATGTAAAAGACATGTAAATAATTGAAAATATAAATCAAATGTTTAACGTTTTCAAATTAATAAGCATAATTTTAGAGCAGATAAATTTACAGCATGGACCAGACATGCACGTTTCGGGTATTTAACCCTCGTCAGTGATCCTCATTCTAAACAATGTAATATGGCCAAGATCTGTGAGAATTATTTCCTAAATATACCGAAAGTTGTACATGTAGCAAGATGGCTGGGATATGATGCTACAGGACCCTGGTTTTCGAAATTTGAGACAATTTTGTAAACAGAAATTTTCAAATGCGTTTGAAGATACGACCAACCGAAATTGATCGAACTTGGCTACATGTGCCCACGGGGACTCCTGGTCCTGGTGAGATAATTATCATAAAAAGTAATGATGTCTTACCCCTTTACCAAGCCAGCTTTTTTCATGTACAATTTTCCGGCCGCGTCCGGATTTTCATCATAGAATGCATCTACATTAAATCTTTCTTTTGGAATATCTTGTACATGGTCCTCCCCTTGCTCCAAAACTCTCCAGAATTCTTCTAAGTTGTCTGCTCCTGGAAACTTGCATCCAACTCCGACAATTGCTATAGATTCAGGACCATCCATTTTGTTAATATGTACTGCTAACAAAAATAATTATATTGAAAAAAAAATACTACAAATGAGCATATACAACTCGTATACTCTAAATAATTAAAATGGTAAGTAAACTTTTGAAATTCGTAGATTTCAATATATTTTTTACCGAACGTAAGTTTAAAACGTTGTCAAAAAGAAGATGGTGCTTACTCCTCACAAACAATGGATTCAACTTCTAAAACGCACCTTAACCGTAGTGTCATACTTCTTGTACAAGGAAATGCCGATTTCGAGCCACCCGATTTCTCTGCTGAACCAAAATACCAATTTGAAAGCCTTTTGACCTGGTTCCTCCCACTGTGTTTATCTATATATTTTACATTGTTTCTCATCAAAAGATGAAATGCTTTAACTCCCTGCCTTCATATTTCATGTAAAACAAAATTAAAAAATGAACCCATTTCTATAACACGGCTTTTTCTTATCGCATTGGATAAAAAATAATATATTCATGACACATCCATCAGAATGATAGAATATGAAGATTACAAAACTAACTTCAGTAGGATTTATATCAATTTTATTCCCATTTTTCATGCGAAATAAAAACAGATCTAACACAAAACTATGAACAAAAGTGAAATAGAAACAAAAACTATCAAATTTGACTATTCACTTCTCTTCATATGGTAGATTATTTTTATTTATTTATTTTTTAATTTCTGTTCCTTTGCCTTTGTTCTTGTTTTTATTCTGGTTATGTATGCCCTTGGTTAGATGATTTTTCGATAAAGGATTTTGTACTTCTTGAAAGGGATATGGTTTTCTTTTCCATATTTATCATTGTCCATTGTTTGTTTTATGGGTGTATTCTTCAACTGTCAGTGCAATGTGATGTTACTAGATACTTTTTCTACTTCATATCCATCCGTTCTTTTGCCTTTAAACCATCAAACAATACCCGTTAGGATTTAAAATGAGTACAAAATAAATAGTTCAATATGAGTCTACAGCTTGTATTGAAGTCTCTAAAAAGTATTCTAATATGACTTGATTCTTTTTCCCTATTAAGACAACAGACGCGAGCAGGGCTCTTTTCTCCAATACAGGCCCTATAGCGATAAGCCACGCCTACCCATTTTCTGAAAGCAGATCCGGCAGGAACTGGTATTTACCAAGAATCGATTTTGTCGTCTGTGTTTCATTGTTCATAAAAAGGTCTAAGTTTGGTCATCATTAAAATAGAAATAAAAAATGACAAGCCGGGCTCTATTGTCACATAATGCCCTCGCGTCCTCAGCCAATCACATTTATAACCTCGCCGCTGACGAGGCTCGTTAATAAATGTGATTGGCTGAGGACGCTCGGGCATTATGAGACAATAGAGCCCAGCTTGTCATTTTTTATTTCTTAAGTGAAGTTTTAAATTGACGGAATCTGCCATTATTTAACTCAAGCTGAATTTACGGTAGTGATGCTGAAACAGCTATCACAATTTTACGTATTGGCCCACTTATACTCTTCACAAACATCTGGCCTGGAACTCACTTCTGCTCATAAAGTAGATTGTACTGTTTTGTTGGTTTTATACTGTTATCGGGAGTTCGCTTCTTTTCATATGGTGGAGGTTTTTTGTTTGTTTGCTTTGGTTCCTGTTTTATCCTGATTTTGTATGCCTTCGGTTTCTGATTGTCTGAATTATCGATTTTGTGCTGTATACAGGGATATGGTCATTATCCATATTTGCCATGTGTATTCCCTCTGCTTTGTGGTATGCTTCCACCACGATTTAAGAGAATAAAAGGACTTTGGATTTTCAGTACTTAACCTCTTCGTCTAGGTGATGAATAATTGTCATACTTCTCCCGTTTTCCTCACACCGATGCGTTTTAAGATGTACAAATAACACGGAAATACTTAATAGCTATTATGATTTCAATTTCAACAAGGAAGTGCAGTTCTCATTATCAGATTGCCTCCCTCCTTTCTTCCACTTGTCACTCAAGAGTACTTAGATTAGATGCTGAGAGTGGCATTGTCAACATTGAAATATACATGTATGTTCTATAGTGCCAAATTTTATTGTTACAGTACTAGACACGTGTTTCGGTTATTGTATCATCGTTAGTAATACTTAATGGCAAACAGGCTGAATAAAGCCAAAGTGAATGTGCATGGCGCCATCTACAATATAGACTTAATTGCCAAAAACGAGCGGCTCCAAATTAAACGTAGCTATAGGGTGTATTCAGAAGCGCATTTAAGTGAAAAATTATTTATTCCCAATGGAACCTGTTGAACACTTACTTATAATATGCTAAAGACGTAATACAATTTGTAACAAGGGCCGTCTATACAGCACGAAGTTTCTTTGGGGTTTTTTTTTGGCTTCTTTATTTCTATTTTGAAGTTGACTTAGTCTATGGAGGGTATCTCCCTCTCAAATTTGATTTGTATCCGTTTTTATCTAATAATCAGAGTTTAAAAATGTAGCATAAATTTTGTTCAGTTTCATTCAAAAAATAAACAGAGGCATTGTGAACAACTTTTTCCAATTTAATGCACTTAAAGACGCAAAGGTAACAATATATCAAAATATACAAGTTGTTCAAAAGCCCGCTCGATATTATTAATAACCATAAGGAAGTTTGTTAAAATGTGCCCAAAATGACGTTTCTCCAAAATTTTTGAAGTCTAAATTCTTGGAAAATGGGAAAGGAAGTGAAAGATTTAGTATCATTCCTTACGTAGCCTTTATTCACAACATCTTGAGCAGCGAAATACGCGAAAATCGCCCCCACGCGAAAATTTCAACGTTGACAACATCGAGAAAGATTTATTTCGATATAACAAAGCAAACTTTCAAACAAGGCTTCTATATGTATTAATTTCTTATTAAAGACAGCGTTGTCCATATTTTAAAATGTGTTATATTTTGTAAAGTTTTCAGTGCACCATATGCGCACAAAAAAATATGTATCATCAGTGATGCTCGACGCCGAAATAGAGGAAATTCAGATACTGAATCTATTATTATAAAAAGATTGAAATTCTAAATATGTCCCAAATGTATGACAAAGAACTAGCGAAAGACAAATCTATGCCTTTCGTGAGATAACCTAAAATTTTGATCAAAATTGGTGATAGTGAATTAACAAAAACATATATATAATAATGGAATTAAGTGTTGTGTTAACCTTCTTGATGAAAACTTCAAATAAATTTTGATGCAACAGACACGTTTTTTGGATACTGTAAACGTAGAATCATTCGCTGTGTGTATACCTTCGCTACATTCGCGGTCAGCCTCTTATCGCAAAAATTCCGGAGGCATATATTAAAGAATCTGAAATAAACAGGATAAATCCGCGAATCATTGTCCATGCAAAATGTTTATTTTTATAAACCCGCGAAAGAAAGTACCAGCGAATGATTCTACTTATACAGTAGTAATATGTAATATAGTCATATGTGGTGCTTAATTAATTGCTGAAGTGATTTTCAGATACAGCCAAATGTATTTCAGTAGCGCCATCTAGCTTGTTATATTTCTTTAATCCAAAAATTGTGCATCAACTTTGTAAAGAGTGTGCGTTTACAAATTTTGTGAAGGGTCGACTCAGTAACATGGTCAAATTAAATCTATGACTAGCATATTAGCATTGGAAGGTTGGTGCTCTTTAATTGTAATGATTTTTCTTATGAAATGACATATTTCGAATATAGAAAAATAATATGTAATATGATTTCAAATTGATTAAGAGCCAATCAGAGCTCTATTAAAATGTATGCTCAGCGCAGCTCACTTTAAGAAATAGTAAAATAGTAATTTTGTTGATTCTATCTTTTTGATTTTCGACAGATCTCCAGTTTTGTTGTAACTTGTTATTGAACATCCCCTCCTTTCTTTTGATAAAAGTTTAACACTCGTATATATGTGCAAGCATCCATACATTATAGCAAGAATCTCACTTTTTATTGGATTTTTTTATCTTCCTTTTTTTAGAACAGTCCATGACGTTTCACACTTAGCCTATGCATGACGTCGCCGACATCGTAAAAAATAACATTGAAAACAATAAAACTTTTTATTTCTAAAAATAAGGCAAATAGGAAAAGTTTGCGATTTTCCGATATCTTAAGTGAATAGTTTGACTGAATTGGATAATTGGACTTTGTTCACTTTATTGAAGTGGATAATATTGAAATAGATTTTATCTAATCATGCAACTGATTCGTGATTAGTGTCAATGATAAAGTACATTTAGTCCTTCTTGAACATATCAATGAGTTAAAGAAAATCCTGACGATAATCTCAACAACACTCACAATATAGCACAAAATTGAGCATCGACGGACCACTAGCAAGCTAGAGGTGGGACCAGGTGCCTGGGAGGAGTAAGCATCCCCTGTTTGGCTAGCAGCACCCGCCGTCGATGTTCAACGGATGTGACATACACACGACAAAAGCCAAATCAATTGATAGCAAAATAAAAACCAAAACACTTCATACAAAGAATAAAAATGAGCATAAACAATACAATACAATACCAAACAAGAGGTCCAAGAGGCCACAACTCTCACCTGATACTCACGTACATTCTTAGCTGACTGAAAACTGATAATCTAAAGTCTTCTGATATTCTGATATTTAAACTTGTCCAATGAAGAAAGAAAGACAACTTTTGATTTCATTTGCATGCAAATAAATTCCCTATCAATCTGTTGTGCTTGATAAAAATAAATAAATAAATATAACAAAAATACCCCTATAAATGCATATAGGAACTTAAATGTGACAAATATAGAGCTATTACGTACACTACATCCTTTGTATGTGTGTGTGTTGGAACAATCCTCACCTCATACTTAACATACTGACATTGCATAATGATAGTGCCGGTGCCAGGATTTGAACCCAAAACCCTCGAGTCCATATGCACAAAAACATGACAAATTATATCATTTAAAAAAAATCATTAAAATTCAAAGCAAAATCATAATTTAAGAATGAAATATATATCAAAGCATTAATTGACTTAAATATGACAAATGTGCAATAAATAAGTGCACAAGATGGAAACAACAAGAAAATGGACCATACATTTGTTTCTGTCAAAATGATTTAAAGAAATGGACCATACATTTGTTTCTGTCAAAATGATTTTAACCTCTTTAGAGAAGACAGGGCCCCGACCACCTGTCCTCTCTGAATGTCAGTCGGACTCCTCGGGTGATAACATACATTAGCTCGCTACAGCCGGCAGAGCACAGGTCGTATTACGCATGCCCTCGTTTTATATCAATTTACATATTCATCTGTGTTGCTTGGGCCCCTGCGTTTTGCGGTCTTGTTTGTGTGTGGTCATCTGACAGTGAGGAGGTTGTTTTACACCACAATTGTACGTTCTTCGAGACCTCTGGGTAATCGGAATAGTGGGAGGGTTGTGCGCACGTAATCCAGGATAACCACACCGTGTGCTACTCACGAGGCAGATGGCCGTCCTAAGTCGGCACCGTTTGCCCATTGGTCTCGTTTGTTTATGTGTAGTCATTTGTGTTTTATGTTTTTCTGTGATTTGACGTTCATTGTACTACTGCGTCTCTTTCTGTGCGTGTCATTTTTGTGTTTTGCAGTGGGTGTTTTGGGAGGTTGCTGTTGATGCTGCAACTAGGTGTTGTTGGAGATCCCCTCCTTTCTTAAAAGTACTAAGAGCCTGAGAAAATGAGAAAAAAATGAAAAGTGGAAGAAAAACAAATTGGGGGTGCCGGTGCTACGACTTAAATCCACAATCCTTAGTTCCATGTGCACATTAACATATCTATTCATGATTTAAAAATAACTTTAAAATTAAGAAAAAAAAACATTATAGCACATAATGTGCATCAAAGCATCTAGAAACTTAAATATGACAAATATGCAATATATGAGTAAAGAATGAGTTATCTAAAGAAACAATTCAAAAATGAGCATTGTTGAAAAAGTTAAAAAAAAAACCGCGTCTTTGATTTCGGGTTGGAACCAAAAACAACAACACTTCTGAATAATATCTCTAGATTATCCTGATACTTTCTGTTTGTCGGTACTTCCTTTACCTACTTTACCTGTCGTGGTGCCTCCTTATGACGGATCCGGACAAAAACTCCAACACTTGTAGGGGACTATGAGTACTTTATTCCTACCAAGTTTCATTAAAGTCCCTTAAGTGGTTCTGGAGAAGATGTCCAATGTGTATAAAAATATTCTCTTCCTTTTTACAGACGAAAAAAATTCAACCAAAATCAAGATAAAACTATTGAATGACTTAAAATGACAAATATGCAGCAAAAGAGTGTATAAAACCATGTAATTTGAAGAGGCAATTCTGAGAAAGTCCAAATAACTTCAAAACGCGTAAAAATTTGACTTCGGACTGGAACAAAAAAACAACAACACTTGTTAAGACTTCCATCTAGATCATCCTGATGCTTTCGGTTTGTCGACATGTGCCTCCTTTCTGAAGAAGTTTGTCAAAAGAGGGTACCTCCTTGACATACTTTTTTCCGTAGTGGTGCCATCTGTAGACGGATCCGGATGAAAAACAACGACACTTAAAGGGAACCATGTGTACTTCAATCCTACCAAGTTTCATTACAATCCCTTCAGTGGTCCTGGAGAAGAAGTCAAAAATGTGAGAAGTTTACTAAGGATGGACGGACGGACGCCGGACGGTGCTCTATGACAATAGCTCACTTGAACTTCGCTCAGGTGAGCTGAAAACATGAAGCATGATATATAACAATTAACGATAAATGAAGTTAGGGAAAGTTATGTAAGGTTTCATTTGTTGTCAAACTTGAATTTAAAGAATCTGACTCAAAAAAATATTTGGACGAATAAAATGTTATCATCATACCCGTATCAATAAGTAAGTAGAGATTTTCACTCAGCCATTTCGTTACAATTCCGTTACATCAAGTTTCCGCGACGTCTGGCTTCAGGAATTATATTTATACATTACAAGTTTTCCCCAGCTTGAATAAGATAAATGAAACTTTAAGACTTAAGGTCTACTGTGTCGGTTCTTGAACTTAATTTTCTTCTTTCTCTCATTTGGATATGTTATTCAACTTTTGATTTAGAAGCCAACTTGCGTTGAATAAGTGATACGATTTCTCAGTTTTAATTATAGAGTACATGTTTTAACAAACGTGATAGTGCGTCGCCGAGGCCTCTCCTTGATAATTTACTAAAAAAATTTCAAGCCGTCCGTTACGAAATCCTGTAACTAAAATAACACGTGAGATATTTCGCCGAATTGTTTTTGTTTCATGGAATATTGTGTCACTTTCACTTTACCGTAATTGATTGATAGTATATACATATGAATAATAAACAAAAGTATTTAACAAGCTCAACTGTCATATGTATGACACATCTGAATGTTTAATTCTACAACAAATCTGTAAAAGGACGGTGACTGACGAGAATTTGAAATTCAGTATTCTGAAAAATGATTTAGCCGAATTATTAACAACAAAATGCTATACAGTTTAATGTTGTTATTATATTTCTTGAATTTTATATATATTTGATATTTTCTAGTTTTAAATTCGTTTTCTATGGTAATTTCTTAAGATAAAGATTGACAAGATCTACATAAGTTCGTTCGATGCCCATCAATCTATATTTATTTACCTTATTCCGATAGTGGACATTTTATATATTAAGAGTTCGTTGATGCAAAGGTTTCAATGCATTCTAGGACAGAATTTTTTTTCGAATTATCTTTTATCTTTTGTTATGTTTGATAACATTTATCGTCACAGTACTACATGCTTAAAGTAAATTTATCAATTAATGAAGTCTTATCTATTATCTAAAATGCAATGTTCTATTTCATTTACAATTTTGTGATCTAAACTTCGCCTGTCTCGCAAATAAATAAATGAATAAATAGATAAATAAATCTGCTGTGTATGCTAGGCGAAGCCGCCATACGGTGTTTACCGACTTTATAAATAAAAAATAAATAAAAAACACTTGTATAGTCGTCGTCTGTCTTCAGGGACATGTTGTACCATCACACTGTTCTTTTAAGTACCACAAAGTCTCTTGATATCATTAAATAAAAACACTTAGAAACGTAAGTACAGACGTAATTCTATTTTTTTAAAAAAAGAAACGCACACAACAAAAACAAAGTCAATAGAAAAAAGTATAAAATAAAACAAAAGGAGACCATTATCTTAGACAGAAAAAAGGAAAGCAATACAAAAACACATAAAAACAAAACAAAAATGTATAACAAAACAAAACATAACTCAAAGCTCACGAGTTTAGAACCCTTATTTTCGGTAATGCGTGTTGCAAAATAATTCATAGAAAATCGAATAATAAATACTTTATGTAAATATATTTTTGTATATAATAAATATGATAAAACAAAAACAGCATACCCGCATCAATCAGTCTGTAGAGCTGTTCACTTTGCCATTCTGTTATGATTCTATTACGCAAGGTTTCCGAGACGTCCGACTTGAAAGATTTTTAAGATAAATGAAACTTTTAAAAAAAACTAGGTCAACTGTTTCAGTCCTTGAACTATACTCATTTTTCTCATTTGGAAATGTTATTCAACAGAAACTTTTGATTTAGAAGTCCACTTGCGCTGAATAAATGATAAGCACTCCAAGTTTTAATTATAGTATATAGCTAAGGAAAACGTTTTCACAAATCGCTGATATGGGTTTTTCTGAAGTGCGTCATGAGGCCTCTCCTTATGATACTAGGAAACGATTTACCATGTCCCGAATGAAATTGTGTTACTAAAATAAATGTAACACTTGAGATATTCAGTCTGCTGAATTGTACTTTTTTCTGGGAACTTTGTTTCACTTTCGCTTTATTGTAATTGATTGATAACGTATGACAAATAAATGTATAAACAAAAGTACATTGTATATATAAAGAAAATCTCCAGCATCCTGCACCCATCCAGCGAAACAAACCCACAAGAAAGTGTTACGTAAATGACATCAGAAAAAAACTACAAACCACAAAAAAAAAAACACGACAAAAATCACTAGAATATCATACAAAACAATCGAAATAGACGTACAAAAACATCCAACATTAGTGACAACACATAAAAGGAAGGAGACCAATGTGCACCCGGCGCCGACTTTGGACGGTCATCTGCTATAAGCAAATGGTGTGGTTATCCGGATTACGTGCGCAAACAAGCTCGCTTAATTGTTTTAATTCTGTATCACTATCAATTTTCTGTATTGATGTCATATGAAAAATACGTTTAAAATCAATTTTATGACAGGCAGAATTTCAAAAATGGACGAGACAATGGAACAAAAACATCAACAAAGAGACACCGAAACATTCCCATTTAGACTTCATTATCTACGTTAAATAAAGAATTTTTTTCCGAAGTTTTATGTAACGTGTGTCATAGGACAAAAATATGAACTATGCAATAGAATGATGAAGGGGTGTCATGAGATTAACTCATTTAAATGAAGTTACCCCTCGAAGAGAAATTACATGCGGTGAATGTCCCAATAAGTTTACGTTGAATGGACAAAATGATCTGATGTTTTGCGAAAAATAGGCTTACCACTCCCCCTTACCCAATGCCCTGTCCAGGGTAGATCTCCTTTCCAAAAAATATGTTTCTTCATTCTATCATAAGGTATTTGGGTGAAGAATGTTTTACCTGCTTGCTAGCTTATCAACGTAAGCCACCGTTGTGTAGTCCTCTTCATGAATTCCAAATACGCTTTATAAACGATCCGCTAGGCCCTTATTGATAGACAGAGTGTCCTCTTTCCTTCTTTATGAAATGCAATACTGCGTTACATTCAAAGAACAGCTTACAGAAAGCTAAGGGTGGGTTGTGCGCATGTAACTAGAAGGGCCACACCATTTGCAACTAACAAGGAAGATGACCGTCTGAAGTGGGCTCAACTGTCCATTGGTTTGTTGCTCCATGTGTGGTCTGTTGTGTTCGATATTTGGATAATGACGTTGGATTTTCTTGTCCCTTTGATGTCTCTTTTTGTGCATTTCTTGTTGCATTGTGGAGCACGTTCCCCGTAACTTGATGTTTGTTAAGTGTATTGATTGCTTCTTTCCAGCTCTGTCGTCTGAAAGAAGCTTTGCTTTGGCCGTTTATCAAGTTGACATCATACATATTTTTTGGTTATTTCGGAACCTTGCCATTTCGTCAAAAAATGTCATCGAAAGTAATAGAGGTTAATATCTAAGCACCATCCCTCCAATGCTATTTTGAACAAAAATTTCATTTGGATATTTTACTGAATCGGCCCTACAGGAAATTTGGAGCAGCGCACTCTGTACAGAAAATGCATAAATTAAAAAGGCGCTAGTGAAAGAAATGTTGGCGACTTTTGAAAATCACTTTGGCTGTAAGCATCACTGATGAGGATCTAATATCCGAAACACGTGTCTGGTGCATGATTAATTGGTTTGTTATTTTCTTTAAGAAGGTATAGAGTTAGAAGACATCCGTATTATTGTCCATTCTGTGTTTTCTCATTTGGCATTAATTATTATGGGTGTTGCGACTGAGTCCTGTTGAGGATATTCTCCTTTCTTTTATACAAAGGGGTAGGCTCACGAAGCCCCCTTAAACGGCCCTGCAATTTTCCTAAGAAATACTTGATATATTACATAAAATGTTATTGTTTCCTGCTTTAATGAAAGGAACATATCACATACGTATATACCGGAGCATCATAGGGAGTCTTATGACGTCATCGAGTGACGTTATATTGATGTTATGAACAAAACATGGTTAGAAATGCTAAAACATGTGTCTTTAGTGGATAATTTTGATGTGGCAACATGCGTCGAGAAACGTAAAACTATTATGACAAGAAGATATTATGATTATCTTTCATTTGTAATTTTTTCATGTTTCTCGATGCATATGGCCAATGCTAATTTTAAAGAATCATGTAGCTTTTGCAGCAATTCATGGAAAATTGCCGACTTTTGGACCTCAAAGGTCTAGTGATAAATGCATCATTCACAAAATCTCAAAACATAATTTAGTAAAGAACTTTACAAAGTATCAAATCACAAAGAATTTCATCATAATTTCCTTGAGGAAAAATATTTGGTTCAGATCTTGCAACAATTCATCTTAAGTGCAAAATAATTGAACAAATGCGCAATAAAAGTTGACACTTTTATTGACACAAAATCCTTGAACTATGTATAATATGGTTATATATGTTTCTGTACTGATGAAAACCTTTATGTAGTGTATTTTGTGCCGAATAAAAGGATAAAAAAATAATCAAATTCGCTTCTTAATTTTCTGAATCTTACATGCATAGAGCAAGTGACCATATTTCGCCGCATTTTTCGTATATTTTCTAGGAATTCTCAATACTTGGTGGTCGATTTAATGATCGGTTTTGCTAAAGTTAAATTTAACTCCATTCTCGATCGAAATGCTACAAAAATGATTTAGTTTACTCAGTTCATTGTTTCCTAATAAAACGTCAAAATATTTTGTTTCCATGTTTTCGGGGGTGACCATATTTCGCCGTTTTTGCTGATAAGTATTTATTTTGCACACAAAACGGACAAAATTGTACGTTTGTACGAACCCTCGTCAGTGATCCTCAGTCTAAACAATGTAATTTGGCCAAAAAGTGTAAAAATTATAAAGTCCAAAAATGTACCGAAAGACGTAGCAGAATGGGTGGGATATGATGCTACAGGATATGTACATAGGAAAAATCAACATTTGACAAGTTTCCATGAACGGTTGCAACGAGTGTTGCATGCTAACAGAAAAGGGGATGATCTTCAGTATGACCACCCTGCACCCGCCAAGCGAAAAAAAACCCCACAAGAAAGTGATACATAAATGACATCAGACAAAACTACAAACCACAAAAAGACAGACAATATTCACTACAACATCATACAAGACAATCAAAACAAACATACAGAAGCATCAAATATTAAGGACAACACATAAAAGGCAGGAGACCAATGTGCACCCGGCGCTGACTTTGGACGGACATCTGCTATTAGCAAATGGTGTGGTTATCCGGATTAAGTACGCACAATCCTCCTACTTATCCGGATACACAGAGGTATCCATAGATGAACAATAGTTGTATAAACATAAAACATCTACCTGTACGGTGACATCACAAACAAGACAGTTTAACACAGCTTCTTGTAACACAAATTCTATGTAAATAGATCTAAAAAAAATTTTATGACATGAGTATAACAGTCTGTGCTCTATTGGCTAAAGCGAGCTCAAGGTCAATTACCCGAGAAGTCTGACCAACTTTCAGATAGGACAGAGAATCAGGACCCAGTCTTCTCTGATGATATTTAAACCCCGTCATGTAGTCCCGTCGTCACGGTTTGCCAGAGTGCGAACATGGGACAGACACTGGTACAAAACTGTAGATTTGTCCGATATAATGCCCAGTGTTCTTTTGATGACCTTGGGATCATATCCTCAGTAAAGCAGGCGACGGACTATATTCTTACAGTTGTGGTTGAATTTTGATCTGCCTTTGATCCTACTGATTTTGTTTACTAGGTCACCTTAAAACAGCACCAACTGTGAAAACACCAAGAAAACACGCACAGAAAGAGACGCAATGTACAAGGAATGTCAAATCACAGAGAAACATCAAACACAAATGACTATACCAGGAACACCAACGCACAACACAAAAACATCAAACACAAAGGAACAACACATAAACCAACGAGACCAATGGGCGTTCGTAGTACAATCCGTTGGTTGCCCGCGGTGGCTTTGAATATATACAAAAGGGGGACGCCGATGGACGAGCCTCAATCACAACATGTATAACCGCACAAAAGCGGTAACAAGCAATTACTGCAAAAGATTAACACAAAGGTGACCGACACAAAAAAAATTAAATACCTTTTGAACATCGCCATCAAGCCAAGAAAAATTAACTATGTTGATGCCAAAGTCTTCTCTTTTTTCATCTTTGACTGAATTTCTCCGATATCAAGATCCAAAAATGGTGTACGTAGTTTTATCATTTGTGTTTGCTTTATTCAATGTTAACTCTGGATAAATTTTATTCTTGTGAGGTCAAAATGATGGTTATCAATATTCAAAATAGCATCAAAGAAGGGAGGATATCTCCAACAAGACCCCGTTGCAGCACCAACAGCAAAACGCCAAAACACCCGATGCAAAACACAAAAGACGAGTATAGTATGAGACGGAAAAGAGACATACGACATGTAAACATCAAACACAAAAGACTACACATAAACCGACGAGACCAATGGGCAACCGGTGCCGACTTTGGACGGCCATTTGTCACGTAAGTAGCAAATGGTGTGGTTATCCTGGATTACGTGCGCACAACCCTCTCACTTCTCCATAGGTGCCGTTGAAACATTTCAAGTAGTCCAATTTCTTTTCTTTTTTTTTGCTTACTGATTGTATGCAATTCATGTCATCAAATAAATCCGCTGCAAAAACATTGAATATAAAAACGGAAGGAATTTACGCTCATTGTTTTTATTTATAGAATGATTTTCGCTACGGGATATAATAAAAGCATATCAGATCCCCCTTTCCAGAATGATCAGTGACATACTGGATTGTGATTGAATGGCTGTAATCATAACTTAACAAGATTTACCTTATGTGTACTATAATATGTACATCGAGGCAATCACCGAATTGGACAAGTTTCCATGGGGCTGTTGCGATGGATGTTGTATGCAATCAGGAGACGCTGACTCTCCTCGGGCACCTGGTCTCACTTCGGCATTTTATTCATTCCGAGGTTCGCAACCGTTCCTATGGAAAATCTAATGCTTTTGCCTTGCCTTCTCGACTTTGAGACTGAATAACTGATCGGTACTTCTTTAATGTTTGTTTGACACCACTGATTCAACATTTGCCACTTCGAGAATCAGCCTTATCGTCTCTCTATGCGATATGGGTTACCTTCGAGATTATCGTCAGGATCTTCTTTAACTTCTTAAAATATCGAATGTGGTACAATGTGGTACATTCACTGGTTTCTGACTCTCTCTTTTTTCAGTTAGCATTATGAAATGTATTTCTTTTTTCTATAAAAAAGCATAAACATGTGATATCTGACATTTTCTACACGGATAGATTGACTGCTATTGCTGTCCAGCAGGAAAAACTTACTTTTCCAGGGAAACTGCAATCTTTGGTAGATCCAACACGAGAGAGAAGCCTTATCGTGACAAAACTTTGATTGTTTTATGACAATGATGGTAGAATATGATCGAAGTTTCACTCATAGATTCATTACTCTAAAAAAAGACTTATTTTACAAGGAAAGGATTCATAAAAATAAATATCCTTTTTGATGTGTGCATTCTTACGTTTTTATTGTGATTTACGCTTAATGATATCATTTAGAATTCAGCTTTATCCCTCTCGATCAGTTAAAACTAATATAGACTATTCATTCATTTTAGAGGAAGTTCGAGGCACATTAATTTTTTCACTGATTCTCATATAAATGTACAGAGCAATGTCGTCAGTCTTTAGACTCAAATGCTGAAGTAAAACTCATCCAAATTTATAATAATACGATTTATGATTTTAGTGGATTGTCATATCTTTGAAAAAATATCAGTTAATATGTTGTTCGATACACAATTTTTAGATACCGGTAAGTTTTCTGACGGGAACAGAGGTATACTCCTTACCATATCCCTATGGACAGCACAAAATCGATAATTCGAAAAATCATAAAGCGAAGGAATACAAAATCAGGATAACAAGGAACCAAAAGTACAAAAAGAATATAAAAAGAGTATAAAAGAAAAATCATAAAGCGAAGGAATACAAAATCAGGATAAAACAGGAACCAAAAGTACAACAGTACTAGAAAAGTTGAAAAAAAAACTCGTCTCAGTCGGGTAAGCCTTCAAGGCGGCTTCCCACCATCTGCCACATACAACAAAGCAACATTCCGTCTTCTCCTGCTTATGACGTTTTCATGAGTTTGGAAATTAAGAAATATTTTAAGGACAATAAAAATTGATGAAATATATAAGATCCAAGGCCTGAATAGAGTGAGACTCTTTATGCATGATTTCCGGACATCGTATTTTGCATTTATTTGCGTTGTGACTTCATATTTGATGCATCCAGATGCGTTGTCATGATTTCCAATGTGATGTTTATAAGTATTACTCAATTTTGATGCCCGATGTCAGGCCGTTAAGGATTATAGACAAATAAGGGTAGCATAAGTGATTTTCATGCAAATGAGGGTTTCTCATATCTATAACGGAAGTGTTCCAACTCTATACGTTCCCGTAGAAAATTTCCAACCAATTAATTATTCACCAGACACGTTAAATCCTCATCAGTGATACTTCCATCCAAAGTGATTTTTAGACACAGCCGGATGTAAATACAAGTAATAACTATCTGCCGTTTGGTGTTCAGGAATGTATGATTCTGATTGAAAGTTTACTGAGTCCTTACTGAGTCTACAGGAAATTTGGGGCCGCGCACTCTCTGTAATGTAAATGTACAAATCTAACTTCAAAGAATTAAAGAGGGCGCTACTGAAATTATTTTCGGTGGCTCCGCTGGAAGCATCACTGATGAGAATTTAATATTCGAAACAGGTGTCTGGTGCATGGAAATTGGTTTGGAATTTTCTTCAAGAAGGTATAGAGTTGGAATCCTTCGACATTATTGATATTATGACAAATATGGATAATGACCATATCCCTGTATACAACACAAAATCGATCATTCAAAAAATCAGAAACCAAAGGCATACAAAATCAGGATAAAACATCAAACAAACAAAAACCTCCACCATATGAAAAGAAGCGAACTCCCGATATGGGAGTGAGAGCAGGTGTCCAGGAAGAGTACGCATCTCCTGCTTGCATGCAACACCCGCCCGTTCAATTCGGTAGAACTGTCACATCCGGTTATAATCAGATTAAGGAACATTGAAATTTAGAATCATGGCAATTCTAAGTTTATGTATTCTACTTTAGAATGTAAATTTCTTACAAAAGATGAAAATCTAACAGCATGATTTCATAGACAAAGTGATCATTCACATGATAGTAGACTTGTCCAAAGTTTCTAAAAATTCAATCAATGAAGAATTTCTATATCGTGACATAAGATAACAAAGCAGCACAGTAGACATTTCTGAATTTTGTAACCGAGTGATCCTTGTAAAGTCCGTGATAAAAAGATTGATGAATGGGGAGTATTTACTCGGAGGATTATACCGGAGTAGAAACAGTCTAATTGCCATGTCCCTTTTTCATATTTTTGTTAAAAAGGACGTACCCAGTGTCAGTCAGGTAGGTAGGATGGGTCCGTCTAATCCCAACAACAATGAGGTGCGTTTTGGTATTCGGTAATAAGGAGCACTGTGTCTTTTAAAATACACCATGGGCAAAGACGGCTATTTAATGCAACTGAAAAAAAAACATTTAGAAGGAACAAGGCCGGGTAACAATGGCGGTGGTGAATGGAGATTACCGATATCGGTACCTCCATCTCTATAACAACAAATGGAAGGACGACGGAAAGGACGGAGAATTCATTACACTAGAGAGTGAGAAGAAGGGGAGGTTGATATTGTTAGGTACATGGAGAATCTCACTTGTAAGTTTATAAGTCTCTCTCTCTCTCTCTCTCTCTCTCTCTCTCTCTCTCTCTCTGATTTCAGTTCATTGCTTTTAATCAATACTATATACAAAATATAATCTCTCTCTATCTCTGATTTCAGTTCATTGCTTTTAATTAATACTATGTGCAAATTTATATAATTTCATCTTACTAAAGACTTATTAGATTCCATTATTTTTTCTTCAGCCACTTTCTAGTCTACTGTACCCAACGAAAACTGTGTACATGGTCGTTGTAGAGACAAACTCAGTGATAGAATATTCACATGCTCCACTTGAAACGAAAAAACTCTTCTCTTGTTGAATAGTGTCCATAAGTATATGGCATAATTCCACAATGTTTTATGTATCGTTTGTCATCATAAGCAGACAATCCAGTTTTACCTATATAATATCTATATCATCAATTCATATTGCATGTTCTACAGTAATGTAATTCAAATTTATACTACTGTTTATATATTTTACTTTGCTGAAATAAACATCTTTTAAGAGGCAATTTGTTTATCTTGCTAAAACAACATGAAGAAAACTTGAGTATTTTTTTTCAGGAGAATTGTTCAGAAAAACGGAATCGTATTTTTGGGAGGTGGCGCAACCTACAATAAATTTAGTTACACACTGTGGGGATTATATTTGTCCTTCATGCGTGGCACCACCTTCCCTGAATTTCGATTTACACTATGGACATTATTTGTCCTTCATGGATGGCGCCACTCATAAATTTCGTTTAACGCTGTGGAGATTATTTATCCTTCATGAGTGGCGCCAACTATATAAATTTCGTGGAGGTTATTTGTCCGTCATGGGTGGTGCCATCTTTAATAAATTTCGTTTTACTCCGTGGAGATTATTTGTTCGTCATTCCGGGAAGAGCCAGCTTTAATAAATTTCGTTTTACGCTGCGGAGATTATTTGATCTTCATGGATGGCGCCACCTATAATAAATTTTGTTTTACATTGTGGAGATTATGTGTCCTTCATGGGTAGACCCACCTATGATAATTTTCATTTTACACTGTGGAGATTATTTGTCCATCATAGGTGGTGCCACCTATGATTAATTTCGTTTTACACTGTTGTGATTATTTGTCCTACATGGGTGGCGCCACCCATAATAAATTTCGTTTTACACTGGAGATTATTTGTCCATCATGGGTGGCGCCTACCAAAATTAATTTAGTTTTATATTGTAGAGATTATTTGTCCTTCATTGGTGGCACCACCTATAATAAATTTCGTTTTACACTGTGGAGATTATTTGTCTAACATGAGTGACGCCCCTTTTAATAAATTTCGTTTAACATTGTGGAGAGTATTTGTTTATCATAGGTGGCGCCACCTATAATTTCGTTTAACGCTGTGGAGATTATTTGTCCATCATAGGTTGCGCCACCTATAATTTCGTTTTACACTGTGGAGATTATTTGTCCATCATTGGTGGCGCCACCTATAAAAATTTCGTTTTACATTATGGAGATTATGTGTCTTACATGAGTGACGCCACCTATATAAATTTCTTTTTAAACTGTGGAGGTTATTTGTCCAACATGGGTGGTGCCATCTTTAATAAATTTCGTTTTACACCGTGGAGATTATTTGTTCGTCATTCCGGGAAAAGCCAGCTTTAATAAATTTCGTTTTACACTGCGGAGATTATTTGATCTTCATGGATGGCGCCACCTATAATAAATTTTGTTTTACACTGTGGAGATTATTTGTCCTTCATGGGTAGACCCACCTATGATAATTTTCATTTTACACTGTGGAGATTATTTGTCCATCATGGGTGGCGCCACCTATAATTAATTTCGTTTTACACTGGAGATTATTTGTCCATCATGGGTGGCGCCTACCAAAATTAATTTAGTTTTATACTGTAGAGATTATTTGTCCTTCATTGGTGGCACCACCTATAATAAATTTCGTTTTACACTGTGGATATTATTTGTTTATCATGGGTGGCGCCACCTATAATTTCGTTTAACGCTGTGGAGATTATTTGTCCATCATAGGTGGCGCCACCTATAATTTCGTTTTACACTGTGGAGATTATTTGTCTTTCATGGGTGGCGCCACCCATGATATATTTCTTTTTAACACTGTGGAGATTATTTGTCCATCATTGGTGGCGCCACCTATAAAAATTTCGTTTTACATTATGGAGATTATTTGTCTTACATGAGTGACGCCACCTATAAAAATTTCTTTTTAAACTGTGGTGGTTATTTGTCCGTCATGGGTGGTGCCATCTTTAATAAATTTCGTTTTACACCGTGGAGATTATTTGTTCGTCATTTCGGGAATAGCCAGCTTTAATAAATTTCGTTTTACACTGCGGAGATTATTTGATCTTCATGGATGGCGCCACCTATAATAAATTTTGTTTTACACTGTGGAGTTTATTTGTCCTTCATGGGTAGACCCACCTATGATAATTTTCATTTTACACTGTGAAGATTATTTGTCCATCATGGATGGCGCCACCTATGATTAATTTCGTTTTACACTTGTGATTATTTGTCCTACAGGGGTGGCGCCACCCATAATAAATTTCGTTTTACACTGGAGATTATTTGTCCATCATGGGTGGCGCCTACCAAAATTAATTTAGTTTTATACTGTAGAGATTATTTGTCCTTCATTGGTGGCACCACCTATAATAAATTTCGTTTTACACTGTGGAGATTATTTGTCTTACATGAGTGACGCCCCTTATAATTAATTTCGTTTTACATTGTGGAGATTATTTTTTTATCATGGGTGGCGCCACCTATAATTTCGTTTAACACTGTGGAGATTATTTGTCCATCATAGGTGGCGCCACCTATAATTTCGATTTACACTGTGGAGATTATTTGTCCTTCATGGGTGGCGCCATCCATGATATATTTCGTTTTAACACTGTGGAGATTATTTGTCCATCATTGGTGGTGCCATCTATAATAAATTTCGTTTTACACCGTGGAGATTATTTGTTCGTCATTCTGGGAAGAGCCAGTTTTAATAAATTTCGTTTTACATTGCGGAGATTATTTTTCCTTCATGGGTGGCGCCACCTGTAATAAATTTTGTTTTACACTGTGGGAGATTATTTGTTTTTCATGGGTAGAGCCACCTATGATAATTTTCATTTTACACTGTGGAAATTAATTTTCTTTCATGGCTGGCGCCACCTATAATAAATTTTGTTTTACACTGTGAAGATTATTTGACTTTCACGAGTGACGCCACCTATAATAAATTTTGTTTTACACTTTGGAGATTATTTGTCTTTCATGGGTGGCGCCACCTATAATTAATTTTGATTTACACTATTGTGATTATTTGTCCTACATGGGTGGCGCCACCCATTATAAATTTCGTTTAACACTGGAGATTATTTGTCAATCATGGGTGGCGCCTACCAAAATTAATTTAGTTTTATACTGTGGGAGATTATTTGTCCTTCATTGGTGGCACCACCTATAATAAATTTCGTTTTACACTGTGGAGATTATTTGTCTTACATGAGTGACGCCCCTTATAATAAATTTCGTTTTACACTGTGGAGATTATTTGTTTATCATGGGTGGCGCCACGTATTATTTCGTTTTACACTGTGGATATTTTGTTCATCATATGTGGCTCCACCTATAATTTCGTTTTACACTGAGGAAATTGTCCTTCGTGGGTGGCGCCAACCATTATATATTTCGTTTTAACACTGTGGAGATTGTTTGTCCATCATAGATGGCGCAATCTATAAAAATAACGTTTTACATTATGGAGATTGTTTGATTTACATGGGTGACGCCACCTATAATAAATTTCGTTTTACACTGTGGAGATTATTTGTCAATCGTTGGTGGCGCCATCTATAATAAATTTCGTTTTACACCGTGGAGATTATTTGTTCGTCATTCCGGAAAGAGCCAGCTTTAAGAAATTTCGTTTTACACTTCGGAGATCATTAGTCCTTCATCGGTGGCGCCACCTATAATAAATTTTTGTTTTACACTGTGGGAGATTATTTGTCCTTCATGGGTAGCGCGACCTATGATAATTTTCATTTTACACTGTGGAGATTAATTTTCTTTCATGGCTGGCGCCACCTATAATAAATTTTGTTTTACACTGTGAAGATTATTTGTCCTTCACGAGTGACGCCATCTATAATAAATTTTGTTTTACACTGTGGGGATTATTTGTCTTTCGTGGGTGGCGCCACGTATAATTAATTTCGTTTTACACTGTGTAGCTTATTTTCCTACATGGGTGGCACCGCCCATAATAAATTTCGTTTTACACTGGATATTATTTGTCCATCATGGGTGGCGCCTACCAAAATTAATTTAGTTTTATACTGTAGAGATAATTTGTCCTTCATTGGTGGCACTACCTATAATAAATTTTGTTTTACACTGTGGAGATTATTTGTCTTACATGAGTGACGCCCCTTAAAATAAATTTCGTTTTACACTGTGGAGATTATGTGTCCTTCATTGGTGGCGCCACCTATAATTTCGTTTTACACTTTGGAGATTATTTGTCCTTCATGGGTGGCGCCACCCATTATATATTTCGTTTTACACTGTGGAGATTATTTGTCCATCATGGGTGGTGCCACCTATAATAAATTTCGTTTTACATTGTGGAGATTATTTGTCTTACATGGGTGACGCGACCTATAATAAATTTCGTTTAACACTGTGGAGATTATTTGTCAATCATTGGTGGCGCCACCTATAATAAATTTCGTTTTACGCTATAGAGATTATTTGTCCATTACTTCTGGCGCCACCCATAATAAATTTCGTTTACACTGAAGAGAATATTTGCACTTCATTGGTGGCGCCTTCTATAATAAATTTCGTTTTACACTGTGGAGATTATTTGTCTTTCATGGGTAGCGCCCAGCTAGAATAAATTTCGTTTTACACTGTGGAGATTATTTGTCCGTCATGGGTGGTGCCACCTATGATGAATATCGTTTTACACTGTGGAGATTATATATTAGACCTTCACTCCTTTGCGGGTGACGCCACCTATAATATTTTTTGTTCTTCATCGGTGGCGCAAGATATATTAATCTAGATCGTTTTATATTTTGGAGATTATTTTTCCTTCACGGGTGGTGCCACTTTTAAAAATTAATTTCGTTTTATACTGTGGAGATTATTTTTCTTTCATGGGTGATGCCACGTATTATAAATTACGTTTTACACTGTGGAGATTATTTGTCCTTCTTTGTTCTTCATTGGTGTTGCCACCTACAATAAATTTGTTTTACACTCTGGAGATTATTTTTCGAAGTCTAAATTTTCTTATCCATTTTAATCACATTTTTGTTCATATTATAGCACCCATGCAAATACTTTGTTAAATAGGCCATGCATGCGCACAGTATGTAATCTTCAATTAATTGAAGTTTTGCTGTTACTTAGAAGAAGAAGAAGAAGAAGAAGAAGAAGAAGAAGAATGAAAGGTTATTGGGTAACCGATCGCTGGTAGAAATTTGAAAAAAAAAACCCCTCTATTTCGACACTTTCCCCTTCATAATTTTTCTATTTTTTTTTTTCCTCAAACATATTCAATATGAAAAATCTGTTACAGTTAGAATTATTTCTGTTGCAATAAGTTAGATTTTATTTGTAGATTGACTAGACCGGGAACGTATATAGTAATATACGTCCCTGACTAGACTAAATATAGTCCAGTCAAAAAAAAAAGCGCGCGTCTTCCTGCTTTCTAAAAATAGGAAATGAACTCTTCAATGTGGAGAAATCGAAAGGTTGGATTTCGGGGAATTCCAACTTTCGTTCTCTTAGCAGTCACGCATATTAATCTGTTAATTATGCTAAAAAGGGAGTGAATATAGATGTATCATCTAGGTAAGAGGACGAATACGAAATTTCGATTGAAAGAAATCGTCCAACGGTTCGGCAATCTCGACCTGTCGACCTATGATTTTTACGAGTTTCCTCAGTCGGAGTCTTTTAAATATCACAGCTGCACAGGCACTTGTTCATGAGGTCTGCTCTGTTAAATCCCTCTATAGTTAGTCCGACTTGCAGACCTACGACGGTGTTATCTGTTTTTTCGTCTTCGGTCTGACTGCTATGCATAGGCAAAACCTGAGAATTTCTGTGCGAAAAAATTTCGGCAAGTCGTCCTTTTTTTTGACAAATTCCGGTCTCCTCAACCAAATGATAACTCACCAAGTCCTCCTGCCCCTAAAAAATCCCCTCTAAGCCTGGCTTCACTTCTTCCTCTTTTCCTCTGATCAACAACATTTTGTCGTGCGCACAGAGGTGAAACAAGGACTAAAGGGGATTTTTCAGGTACAGGAGGACTGGATTACTTATTTTTTGATTGAAGAGACCGGAATTTGTCAAAGAAAAGGACGACTCACTGAAATTTTTTCGCACAGAAATTCTCAGGTTTTGCCTATGCATAGCAGTCAGATCGAAGACAAAAAAACAGATAACACCGTCGTAGGTCTGCAAGTCGGACTACTCTATAGTGTGTTCCCACACAGTCATATATTTCCTAGATTTGCAAGAGTTATCTACATCTGGCTATATTGTCAAATTTCCCTGTCAGACCTCAAATCGGGTTAGCCTTTAATGGTTCATAAACTCTTCCGCTGTTATTTTCGGAATAAACAGTGTTTTGAGAAAGACAATAAAATCAATTTCCGGTTTATTCCATTATTAACAATTTCCAAATGTAAAAAAAACAGTTGTCCATAATCATTACAACACTCTTAAATTTCCCTGTGTTTTTCATGAAATGTTTGATTTCTTTACATTTAAACCCCCAAAAATATACCTAGCCCCTTTTTAGCTTATGCGATCACCCTTTGTCTGGCATCCGTCCGTCTGTCTGTCTGTCCGTCTGTCCGTAAACAATTCTTGTCCGGACAACTCCTCTGAATTTAGTTCTGTTAGAGATAGAAAGTTAATTCTTATTGTATTTTACTTGGACCATGGTCTAGTTGTGCACCTGACATTTAGTTTCAGTCCCTGACCCCCAGGGTCTTAGAAAATGGGCGTGGTCATTGAATTCTATGTAATCTTGTCCGGACAACTCCTCTGAAACTGTTAGAGATAGAAAGTTAATTCTTTTTGCATTTTACTTGGTCCATGGTCTAGTTGTGCACCTGACATTTAGTTTCAGTCCCTGACCCCCAGGGTCTTAGAAAATGGGCGTGGACATTAAATTCTATGTAATCTTGTCCGGACAACTCCTCTGACACTATAAATGATGGAGACTTAATTCTTTTTGCAATATGATGGGTCTGTGGTCTTGTTGTGCACCTGATATTTTGTTTGAGCCCCTGACCCCAGGGTCTTAGAAATGGGTGTGGTCATTTTCTCCTATATAACTGTATGTAATCTTGTGCTCGCAACTCCTCTGACACTATAAATGATGGAGACTTAATTCTTTTTGCAATATGATGGGTCTGTAGTCTAGTTGTGCACCTGATATTTTGTTTTAGCCCCTGACCCCCAGGGTCTAAGAAATGGGTGTGGTCATTTTCTCCTATATAACTGTATGTAATCTTGTGCTTGCAACTCCTCTGACACTATCAATGATGGAGACTTAATTCTTTTTGAAATGTGATGGGTCTCTGGTCTAGTTATGCACCTGATATTTTGTTTGAGCCCCTGACCCCCAGGGTCTTAGAAATGGGTGTGGTCATTTTCTCCTATATAACTCTATGTAATCTTGTGCTTGCAACTCCTCTGACACTATTAATGATGGAGACTAAATTGTTATTGCAATATGATGGGTCTTTGGTCTAGTTATGCACCAGATATTATATTTTAGCCCCTGACCCTTAGGGTCTTAGAAATGGGTGTGGTCATTTTCTCCTATATAACTCTATGTAATCTTGTGTTCGCAACTCCTCTGACACTATAAATGATGGAGACTTAATTCTTTTTGCAATATGATGGATCTGTGGTCTGGTTGTGCACCTGATATATTTTGTTTGAGCCCCTGACCCCCAGGGTCTTAGAAATGGGTGTGGTAATTTTCTCCTCTATAACTTTATGTAATCTTGTGCTTGCAACTCCTCTGACACTATAAATGATGGAAAATTAATTCTTTTTGCAATATGATGGGTCTGCAGTCTAGTTGTGCACCTGATATTATGTTTGAGCCCCTGACACCCAGGGTCTTGGAAATAGGTGTGGTTATTTTCTCCTATATAACTCTATATAATCTTGTGCTCGAAACTCCTCTGACAATATAAATGATGGAGACTTAATTCTTTTTGCAATATGATGGGTCTGTGGTCTTGTTGTGCACCTGAAATTTTGTTTGAGCCCCTGACCCCCAGGGTCTTAGAAATGGGTGGGGTTATTTTCTCCTATATAACTCTATGTAATCTTGTGCTCGCAAATCCTCTAACACTATAAATGATGGAGACTAAATTCTCATTGCAATATTATGGGTCTCTGGTCTAGTTGTGCACCTGATATTATGTTTTAGCCCCTGACCCTTAGGGTCTCAGAAATGGGTGTGGTCATTTTCTCCTATATAAGTTAATGTAATCTTGTGCTTGCAACTCCTCTGACACTATAAATGATGTAGAATTAATTCTTTTTGCAATGATTGGTCTGTGGCATAGTTGTGCACCTGATATTTTGTTTTAGCCCTATACCCCCAGGGTCTTTGAAAATGGATGTGGTAATTTTTCCTATATAGTTGTGCTCTCTACTCGTTTAAAGCTATTAATGATGGGGAGTTAATTCTTTATCCGATGTTATGGATCTGTAGTCTTGATGTGTCATTGATAGTTCATTTGAGCTAGCAGCCCTTGGCCCCTAGGATCTTGGAAACTTGGTGTGACATTCTTTTTAGAAATACTTTATCTTGGATATTATGAATTATATGAGTGCTATTGTAGTTGCAGTATAATGGATATGTAGTTTTGTCATGCTACTTATAATTTGTTAGAGCGCCTGCTCCCTATGGTCTTGGTTTTAAAAAAAAAGAAAGGAAATTGATGTTTTAGAAAAAACAACCAGGAGAGCTACAGTCTCGTCAGAGACTTCTGGTTTATTATCCCTCCCCGAAGAAAAACCCTTTCCATACCTGTCAACTCCCCTCTTTTGGAGGGAGACTCCCTCTTTTTGACCTCATCTCCCTCTTTGGCATTTCTCCCTCGAGGGAGACCAAAATCTCCCTCTTTTTGGCCCAATCTCCCTCTTTCAACCTCTTTTGGTGTATTTACAAAGAAAATCACTCTTAATAGCGACAATCAGAGTATTTCATGATCATGAGAAATTGTATGACAAAATGTAAGAAAAGATGTAAAGAATGCAATAAACTATTGATACATGTTTCATAGTTTATTAGCCGAGTTGCAAAACTCGGCTCTTAATTTGATGTGAGACGGGCGGGCGGGCGGGCGGGCGTCTGGGCGGGCGGTTGGGCGGGCGTCTGGGCGGGCGGGAGGGCGTCAACAATTGGTTTCCGGACTATAAGTCAACTACGAAAGAGGCTATAACAATGAAACTTCATACACTTACTCACCATTAGTCAAGGATGAGCCCTATTGATTTTGGGGTCAAAAGGTCAAAGGTCAAGGTCACAGGACTCAGATGATTGAAAATGGTTTCCGGACCATATTTCAGCCTGTATTGCACCTATAATCATGAAACTTGCCAGAAATGTTTCCCTTGAATCAAGGATGAGGCCTATTGATTTTGGGGTCAAAAGGTCAAAGGTCAAGGTCACAGGACTCAGATGATTGAAAATGGTTTCCGGACCATATTTCAGCCTGTATTGCACCTATAATCATGAAACTTGCCAGAAATGTTTCCCTTGAATCAAGGATGAGGCCCATTGATTTTGGGGTCAAAAGGTCAAAGGTCAAGGTCACAGGACTCTGTTGATTGAAATTGGTTTTCGGACCATATTTCAGCCTGTATTGCACCTATAATCATGTAACTTGCCAGAAATGTTTCCTGTGAATAGAAAATGACCTCTTTTGATTTTGGGGTCAAAAGGTCAAAGGTCAAGGTCACAGGACTCTGATGATTGAAAATGGTTTCCTGGCCATATTTTAGCCTGTATTGCACCTAAAGTCATGAAACTTGCCAATAATGATTCCCATGAATCAAGAATGACCCCTATTGATTTTGGGGTCAAAAGGTCAAAGGTCAAGGTCACAGGACTCCGATGATTGAAAGTGGTTTCCGGACCATATTTCAGCCTGTATTGCAATTATAATCATGAAGCTTGCCAGAAATGTTTCCCATGGATCAAGGATGACCACTATCCATTTTGGGGTTAAAAGGTCAAAGGTCAAGGTCACAGGACTAAGATGATTAAAAATGGTTTCCCGACTGAATTTGAGCCTGTATTGCACCTATAATCATGTAACTTGCCAGAAATGTTTCCAGTGAATAGAAAATGACCACTTTTGATTTAGGGGTCAAAGGGTCAAAGATCAAGGTCACAGGACTTAGGTAATTGAAAATGGTTTCCAGACCATTTTTGAGCCTGTATTGCACCTATAATCATGAAACTTGCCATTAATTTTTGGGTCAAAAGGTCAAAGATCAAGGTCACAGGACTCAGATGATTGAAAATGTTTTCCCAACCATATTTGAGCCTGTATTGCACCTATAATCATGAAACTTGCCAGAAATGTTTCCCGTGATTTAAGATATGAATTGTACCTTATTCTGTATCTTTAGAGTATGCTTTGTTAAATCATATTGTACATACAAATACATAAAGTATTCTGTATGATGAGATTGAAAATCTGTATCCTTGAAAATATATTACACGCTGATATAGAATAAAGAGAAGACCATTTCTTGATCCAGAAATTTTCATTCAGGACCACAAAATGTTGTTACAAACCATACACATTTCATGTTAGTCTGCATATTCATACTTACATTCCAGTTTTGCAACTCGGCATTTTGCATCTTTGATGCATTTTGAGCTTATAAATGTATTTGCATTGAAGTGTCAGCACAATGAAATTATTTGAAAATTGGTTTTGCATGAAATGTCGCGATTCATAAAAAAATGTAGCAAATTGGTTTCATGCGCAATCTCCCTCTTTTTCAAGTGCCAAGGAGGGAGATCTCCCTCTTTAAGATTTCAAAGTTGACAGGTACTATATGCCTTTCAGACACTTGGAAGGGTAAAAAAAATCTCGAAAAAGTATGAAAAATCTTGTCTTTTATATTGACGCTCTTATATATTGTTTGTCTAATTTCCTGTGTTTTTCCTTTCCGTTTAAAATGTCTTTACCACATTGAAAACAGACTTTGATTTCGTTTCCGATCATGATTACGATGTAAATACTATTTTTCACTTTTGTGGTACATGTAAATTTCTCCATACGGGGAAATTTGATGATATAGCCCTCCCTTTTTGGATTACATTACTCTTGAACTTTATCCATTTCTGTTTTGTTAAACTACTTTGGTTGCTCTACTTTCACATTGTATACATCAATGTCTTGATGAGAATTACAAACAACAACTGAATAAGACATTTTTAAAGAAAAGTCAGAGGGTAGTTATGCAATCTCTTCTGAAAATTTATCTATAAATGTTTTAATGTCAGTGTTTTGCATGGCAGAAATGGATAAAGTCTGAGAGTTATAATCCATTATGGCGGTTAATTTGGAGGTATGACATCATCACGGAAACACAATATATCATTTTGTACTCTACTGAAAATACGAAACTCGAGTAAAAATGAGTCCGCTTCAAACAGTGTTTTCAACATTTTCTGGGGCTAATTCTACAGAAAATAAAGCACCTGCATCAAGATAAATCAGTGGCGGATCCAGAACCTCAACTGCCAGGGGGCTCAAACTCTTTTTGGAGGGCCCCTGTGACTTGCAAGGCCCAAAGGGTCCAGCGGGGGAGGGTATGGCAAGGGATATCCCCTTCCCATTCCCCCTCCCATTTGTGTACCCACTCCCGCTTGGCCCTTTGGGCCTCGCAAGGCACCCCCCCCAAAAAGAGTTTGAGCCCTGGCGGTTGAGGTTCTGGATCAACCACTGATTTATCTTCATGCAGGTGGTGCTTTATTTTCTGTAGAATTAGCCCCAGAAAATGTTGAAAACACTGTTTATTCCCCCTCCAATTGTTGGGGGTTCGGGGGGCCTCCCCCAAGACAATTTTGAAAAAAGGAAGCTAATTGATGTCATCTTCTCGAGACAACTGTATGTTATATCTTACTCCCCTTTGTCGGATGTCAAATGTATTTCTCGCCACTGTTGTTCATTTCCTCCTATGTAACTCTATGTAATCTTGTGGTCACCATTTCTCAGAAAGTAAACATGATAAAAAGATCATTAAATTTGCATCATGATGGGTCTTTATGGTCTAGTTGTGCACCTGATATTTTATTTGAGCCCCTGAAAATGGGCGTGGTCTTCCTATATATCTATGTAATCTGGTGGTCACCATTTCTAAGAAAGTATTACTGATAGAAAGTTAATTATTCCTTTCGCATCATGATTGGTCTCTGAGTATGATCTAGGTTTGCACCTGATATTTTGTTTGAGCCCCTGACCCTCAGGGTCTTAGAAAATGGGCGTGGTCATTTCTTCCTAGTGTATAACTCTTAGTAATCATCATTTCTAAAAATAATATTTATGATAGAAAGTTAATTCTTTTCGATCATGATGGGTATATGGTCTACTGGTATTTTGTTTGAGCCCTTGGCCCCTGGGGTCTTAGGAAATGGGTGTGGTCATTTTCTCCTATATAACTTGTGTTGTCTTGTGGTCAATTGATAATGAGTTTTTTGCATTATATTCAGACTTATGTCTTCTTATGCTTGTGAATCTGATATATGTTTTAGCCCCTGACCCTTGAATCTTAGAAAATGGTTGTGGCACTTAAATTAATTTAAACAACCAGGAAGCTACAGTCTCATCAGAGATTTCTAGTGATGTTTTAGAATGCTAAATCCTTTTTCCTTCGGCATGTCAGTGTTTCTCGGGGAATTTTTGAGAAATTCTTGGGGGATTCCACCTTTCTTTAGAAAATCGGAAAATCAAAAACAAGACAAAAAATCCAAGAGAGGTCCAGTTTCTCCCCCCCCCCCCCAACCATCTCCCCTCTAGATCCATTTTTGTGAGATCGCTTGTGACCACCCCTGGTATCAGCACAAATAGAAAAGGTGTTACTTTTCCAAATATAATACTAGTAATTTTCATTTTGCTCTATTCTGGCAAGAAAAGTTTCAGATTGTTCGTTCCATGAATAATTTTACAGGATCTTGATTTCAACAATGAGGATACAGGGATTTTTTTCCCCTTTTATTGGGGCCGGTGTTATTTGGCGCCATTCCCAATGAAAATTAGTATCCCTTTCCCCAACTGTGGCTCTAAAATTCCCAATCACATGTAGATGGAATTATCACCAGAATTAGTGAAATTTACTGGTTCAAAAGTAGCAAATTTATTGTTAATTTGCCATAACTTTTGTAATCAATACTAATCATGAGAAATTAAATCAAATCCAAAAGAAAATCATTTGATTTAACATTCAATTCTGATCTTTTGATTGTCTTAAAGCAGTCATTTACTTATCTAAAGTACTTCCCAAAATATTCCCAAACGTCGTAAATTTTCCCAATCGCACGGGCCCCGGGACCCCATTCCAAAATTACTGAAAAAAAACCTTGAACCTGATATGTCTATTTGCAAACGCAAATTAAACCCGTACAGCTTGCGGACAACTTGCTGGCCAGTGCACTTATAGAGACTCTTAAGAGATTCTGAATGGTCGTAATACTAAAAGTATCGAACACAGGATTGGCTGGCAAGTTGCCCACGAGCTGTACAGGTTGAATTTGAGTTTGTAGTGGTATATTATAAACAAATTATGAACAAATTATTTCTACTTTGTGTATATTAAATCACGCCTAAATGTTTTTTTTAAATCTCTACTTACTATATTTGTATGAACAAAATATAACATAATTTAAAGTTTCCAATTACATGTACATAACATTAACAAGTACAAATTTTCCAGAAAATCCTTGTAATTATGCAAAGTTTTGATGGTAAAAGGCAGATTTTTAATGAAATGAAACCGGATATGATATTTATAGAAACATCAAGGTACCTGGTAATTTACTCAGATTATACACACAGTTGCATTAATTATGCAAAAATTTCACCTAGTTATGTAGTTCTTCCCAAATCCAGGGGACTCTGGCCCTTTCCAAATATACTGAAAATAAACACTGCCTTAAAGTTTATGTTAGACCTATTTCTTAAAAGATTAAGCAATTATATATATATCGATATATAGGTCAAAAGACGTAGGCAAACTTTATCTTTTTACTGGGGGGGGGGGGGGGGGGGGCACTTTTACGATTGATTATAAAAACTTTTCCCATTTTCCATTCATTTCTAATCAAAATGAGCATAACTCTCTATTGAGGCAACTTTTAACTTAAACTGTTCTCCAGATTACAATGTATGAAGAGGCTGTATCTTTCAAAATTTTACATAAACCTGTTGATGAGTAAATGGAGTACATTATTATTTTATATATTTTGGGCTGATTTCACACATATCATTACAGTTTGTTTACCTCTTCCCTTTGAGCATATAAAATAGGTATATATAGAGATGAATTGATGCATATTTATGCAACCACAGTGATTCAAGGATCATCGATCATTTAATGTTTTATGAGGACATGTTGTTGACTCATCTATGGAATTTATGCTTGTTGTTTATATTTTTCTCCATAAATGACAAAGAATAATTTTCTCAGAAATTCAAGTATATTTTCATTTGCTTTTAGGTTCCCACAATGCACTAAAAAGACACACACACTGTTTGCACTAGCAATTTACAAGGATGTCATCACCATACTTCCTTGTATGAAAGAATCCTTCCTAGAAATATTTCCTCCCTTAGTTTTCCTGAGTGATAATTCTACTTGAGGTAAGATTTTAAAGTTTATCCTGGTACAAATATATATTATCTATGCATATCTAAGCAAAAGTTTTTATATTCCCATAATCAGAGATTGGGGCCGTATCGCTTTTGTACTGTCTGTCTTCTTGTCTGTTTGTCCACAAAATATTAACCAGTTGGTCATAACTCTTAAATTGTGAGTGATAGGGCTTTTACATTTCACATGTATATTCTTTGAGGAAAATCTTTATATTGGTACCTTAAGTTTTCACCTTGTGACCTTGACCTTAGAAAAGCTGACTTAAATTTTTAATGAAATTTTACATGTTATCCTGTCCGAGCTATCTCTCTTAAACTATCTACCAGATCTTATTTTAGTATGTTGTTGCTTATGACCCAAAGGTTTCACATCACCTTGACCTAGAGTCATATGAACAAGGTCACTTAGTACATTTTTTATGAAATTTTACATGCTGTCCTATCCGAGTTGTATCTCTTGAACTATCTACCAGGTAACTCTCAGATTTTATTATGTTGTTGCTTAGTCATTTTTAATGAAATTGTACATATATATACATTCCTGTCCCGACTATATCTCTTGAACTGTTCACCGGATCGCTTTCATATTTTTTAAATATGTTGTTGCTTATTATCCAATGGTTTTACATCACTTTGACCTAAGGTCATGTGACCAAGGTCAAGGTCACTTAGTACATTTTTAATGAAATTTTACATGCTGTCCTGTCCAGGCTGTATCTCTTGAATGGTATACTGGATCATTTGATACTTTAGAATGCTTATTGTTCATGACCGAAAAAGTTTCTTATCACTTTGACCCAAGGTCATTTAATTCTTTTTAATGAAACTACATTCTAATCCTGTCAGTACTACATATCTTGATCCGTTCTTACAATTGTATTCATATTTTAGTATGTTGTTTCTCATCTCAGGACTAAATGTTTCTTATAGCATTATCCCCAAGGTCACATGACCAAGGTCACTTCTTACTAGAAATGAAATTGTATATGCTAATCATGTCCAGGCTGAAATTGTACAATTACATGTATGCTAATCATGTCCAGGCTGTATCTTTTGAATTGTGTATCCAGTCTTTTATTCAGTTTGTTGTCACCTATATCCAAGGTCATGTGACCAAGGTCAAGGTCACCCAATATGCTTTTAATGAAATGGATATGCTAATCATGTTGGGGCTATACCTCTTAAACACAATATAATTAATCACTTTCATGTTTAGTATGATGTTGCCCAAGACTCAAAGGTTTCACATCATCTTGGCCCAAGGTCATGTGACCGAGGCCAAAGGGGGGGGGGGGGGGGGGGCAGACATCTGGGGTTTTTTTTCAGAAAAACATTCTTTCAAAGTCTTAAATTGTTTGTGATAAGGCTTGCATATACATGTATATTATTTTACACTTTAGCACAAAAAAGCTCTCAAGTTCGCAATTTGCAATAACAGGATTGAAAAATGAAAAATTCAAAGAAACCTGTAATTTCTACATACCGGTGTAGAATAGAAGAAGTCACAGGTTTCTTTAAATTTTCATCAAACTTAATTAGGATATGAGTTTCCCATTATTAAGGATGATGCCTACAAGTTTTCGAGGTCATTAGTCCAAGGTCAGGGTCATAATAGGAAAATCTATTGTACATTCTAGAAGTGACAAATTCTTCTTGTCCTCATCATTATACGTGTTATAGTTCCCTATGATGAGAGAATTACGCCTATTGGAATTTGAGGTCATAGGTCAAAGACACAGCTTGTTAAATAGATTATTACTAAGAGGTTTGAGAAATGAATGGTATATATTTTGATATCATCTGATGTGAGGGGATGCTATGTTTTACCTGTTAAAAAAAACACACACAAAAAAAAAAAGTCATCATGAACAAATATATAATTATTATAATATTATATGTATGTTGTTTATATATTAAGGAAATTTCACATTTCATGTCTATATATGTTTTTATTTTATTACTAGTTTTTTTTTTTTGTTTTTTGTTTTTTTTGGTTCAGATTCATTGAGTAAGAACTTCTCATTTTGTATTTCAGGTTTGTCGCCATTTTAATTCAGATCACGATGGACGAAGAATCAAAAGAAGGGGGCTGTCACCACAAATACCAAAATGCCATCGGTAATGTTTTTGGTCGCTATGGACGATTTGTTGCCAGTGGACCTGTAATTCCTTGGATAATTCTGTCCGTATGTGGCATTATAAACATTGGATTAGCGGTAGGGATGGTGACATTAGATTCAATCTCTGACACGGAAACCCTCTATACACCGCAGAAAAGTCAAGCTTCAAAAGACAGGGACACCTTGAGAAGTTTGTTCGCAGATTACAGTGGCGGTAATTTTTATCCTCAAAGTGTAACAGACTTCAGTTCTAACGGGCAAGTGCTCATAAGGACAAAGAATGATGTAAACATTCTAACGGCATCATTTCTGTCGGAAATCAGAAGCATAGATGAACAAATTCGTGCCATCACTGCGAAAGATGCAGGTGAAATTTTTAACTTTACAGATATTTGTGCTCTACGCAATGGTGCTTGTGTCGTTTCCGGTGAATTTGTCATGTCCCAAGCATTTGAGGCAGCAATGTTAGCTAACGATATAGATTACCCTATATTTAATCGTCAATCGATTGCTGGAACATTTGGTGGTGTGAAAACCTCTAGCGGGAAACTGACATCGTCCAATATTGTCAGACTTGTTTACTACCTGCGAACAAATACAACAGTATCGCAGAAGAAATCTTTGGCCTGGGAAAAAGCCTTCATAACGGCAATGGAGTCCATTTCTTCTGAAAATACAGATATAGCATACCAGTCAGCTGATTCTATAAATTCCGCCTTGGATGAGAGCACGGCCGGAGATATTAAATTTTTCTCCATAACCTTTACCTTGATGATTACATATGCAAGTTTGGCTGGAATTTCGATGAAGTTGAACTGCATTGCATGGCGAGCCAATCTAGCTATGGCAGGAGTTTTAGCAGCCGCGTTAGCTATTGTTTCCTCCTTTGGATTTGTCAGCCTCCTAGGAGTGAAGTTTGTCAATATAGTAGGAGTGATGCCTTTTCTTATTATAGGTACATGTATTAAAGTAAAAATTTCTCTTTTAATGATTTGAGATCTACATTTCAGTGAATCTTTCCAAGGGCATAAGTGCTAAAAAAATATTGTACTTAAATCTGCTCAATTAGATTTCAAAGTAAATTTCCAGTTGACAAATAAAAATAAAAATTAAGTGTAAAAGATTTTAGGCTGCAGTGAATTTCTATATATTCTGCCTATCACCTTGTTGATATTAAATTTTAAATCATAGATCTATAACCATGATACAATGTACATGTAACATGTATATATACATGTACTTTAAGTGAGTAGTATCGACCCACTTTGGCCTCTTGTTAGAAAGAATCAGTTGACTCTTAAGTTAATTTGCTTACTCAAAAAAAAATTCATCATATGTAACCCATGAAGTAGATCCTACATGCCCGGTAACAGGGTTTTTGAGGTACAATGTAATTATGACCGGGGGGGGGGGGGGGGGGGGGGGGGGTGTTGGGTTACAATGAAAATAATTAAAATCATGAAAGTACTTTGATGACAATGATGATATATTTTACGTATTTGACATTTATATTCTCAGGTATCGGAATTGATGACACGTTCATCCTGATGTCAGGAATGGCCGATGCTGTCAAAATAAAGAAGGATACAGATCATACAGCTTTAGAGAACAAAATGTTTGATGCACTGAAACACAGCGGTGTCGGCATCACTATAACGTCAATCACAAGCTCTCTGGCCTTTGCCATAGGATACTCATCATCCTTTATGAGTGTACAGAATTTTTGTTTGTATTCAGGTAAGCCTCAGTAGAAGTATTCTCCGAACAGAGTTGTCTCCTCCTTACAGTCAAACAATCTCTGCCACAGACTTCAAGAAATGGCAAGAATCCTGGCATAAAGTAACTATGACGTCATACCAGCGTTACGTTAAGATATGCTTTATGGCGGCAAGTCTGTGGCAGTGATGTTGAAGAGTAGGGTAACGGAATGTAAACTTGAACTGCCTGGAGTTTGCAGTAGAAGGTAAGGTCATATAGAGTGATGACTTAATTTAATAATTAAAAATATTTTTAATTTAAACCTTTGTTCAGATTTATATTCATCAATGCTATTGATAAGTGTTTTCTTCATTTATAATTAGTTTCATAGGCATTATTTTCTATGTACAGCAAATTCTTCATATGGCTACGCAAATCCTCCTTTAAAAGTAGATATATACATATTTCAATGTGATTTTGACAGTGAAAGATGTGTCTTTCTCTTTGAATGAGAAATGGGATTTTTATGCCCCAGTAATCCAAGATTCGGGAGCATATACTAGTGTACCTCCTGTCTGTTTGTCTGTCTGTCTGTTTGTCAGCAAAAACTTTCACCTAGGTCATGATTTTTGAATGGTAAGGGATAGGGCTTTGACAAGAACTTTCCATGACTACCAAAATTTTAGACCTTGTGACCTTGACCTTGGAGTTTGACCTACTTTTGAAAAACTTTCACCTTGGCCATAACTTTTGAATGGTAAGGGATAGGGCTTTGATATTTCACATGTGTATTCCTTGTGACAAGACCTTTCCATGGATGCCAAAATGTTTGACCTTGTGACCTTGACCTTGGAGTTTGACCTACTTTTGAAAAACTTTAACCTTGGTCGTAACTTTTGAATTGTAAGGGATAGGGCTTTGATATTTAGCATGGGTATTCCTTGCAATAAGACTTGTCCATGGATACCAAAATATTTGACCTTGTGACCTTGACCTTGGAGTTTGACCATTTTACAATTTATACGGACAAAGATGCCTACGGGGCATTTGTGTTCCACCAATGCATGGGTTTTTTTATTGCCAGAGAAGTTACGAGTTATGGCCCTTGGATTTAGATATTTCTGATACCTTTGTTGTCATCAGATTTCAGTGATTTGAGGATGATGTCTGACACCTGTTGGAAGATTTATGTATTATGAAGTAAAAATCAAATGGCCCATTAAAGCATTGATTGGTGATGAAAATAAATGTGATAATGTATGAGTTTGCTAACAGGTGGGATGTTGGACATTTGGTAATTCCTCAATTTGTTCCAGTTTGAATCCGCAAGATTAAAAAAATTCCCAACTCGATTATATTCCGTTTATTATAAGCAAAAGTTTAAGCATTTATGAATAGTACTTGCATCGTTCTATCAAATAGAATCAATTCAATTCATTTCAAGTTTTTTAAAGTTATGAGGGCTGATTGATATGTTGTGAGCCTTTGTTTTCTGGGTTGCAGAAGGTATTCTGCTGATAGACTATCTTCAAAAAGGACAAACAATCAATGGCACATACTTTGCTTCACTTCTGACACAGTTACGGGAAATTACTAAACTTATTAGCTCTGCGGAAAGCTCACTAGTTACAGGTGTGTTGTTCCATCAGGACGATGCTCCCATTCACAAGTCTGTCAATGCCATGGTGCCATTCATGATTGTGGCTTTAATTTGATTGAACATCTGCCTTATTCACCTGATCTGCTCCATCAGACTTTCATCTTTTCCCAAAACTGAAAGCAGCTATTTCTGGTACTGAATTTCAGTCCGATGATGACATCATACTTGCAGTGGATGGCTTTCTGACCATTCAAAATAAGAAGTTCTAAAAAGTTTTAGGAGTTTTAAAAGTGGTATTGAGGTCCTTAAACACCGGTGGAAAAAGTGTATAGATACTAAACATGCTAAAGGGGATTATGTAGAAAATAATGCAAAATGTCTGATAAAATTCAAATCCTTAAATACAAGGCTCACAACATATCAATCGGCCCTCATAAGTAGATTTAGGGATTTATGAAATGAGTGAAATACAGTGTAGATTTTAATTGTCTTTCTTTATCTTTTCTCATCACAGCTGTTGCAGTACTTTTTTGCTACCTGAATCAACTCTTCTTCTTTGTGCCATGCATTGCTATAAACGAGAGACGAGTACAGGATAACCGTCACTTTTCTGTCTGCGGCCAGAAAACAAAATCCAAAGAGGAACTGACACAAGATGGAAGGAGTAGCTGTTATATATTCTTTTGTGCTGGCAAGCAACCTCAGAATCGAGACGACTTTGATAGTTTTATGGAGAAGTTTCCGAAGAGATTATTTCAGAAAATGGTGAAGCCGTTAGCAAGTAAGATCATCATTCTCCTCTGCTTTGCTGGATATCTAGCTGCCGCAATTTATGGGGCGGTAAACCTGAAACAGGGCTTAGAGCTTAGGAATCTTGCAGCTGACGACTCTTACTTCTACAAATATGACACATGGAATCGAGAATTCATGCCGAATAAAATACCAATCAGTTTCATCATAAAATCCCGCCAGACTTATTCATCACAGGAAACACAGAATTTGATTTCAGCAATGTTGACAAAAGTACATCAAGATGCCAATATCGACAAGGGTACGGAAATGAATTGGTTGACGGCTTTTCAACAAGATCCTTCATACACAACAAGCTCTGAGTCTTTGTTTGTTGCAGCTCTTGGGAACTTCCTTCAAAGAAATCCATGGTTTCAGAACGATGTGCTGTTTGACTCAACTGATACTTACATTGATGCATCTAGATTCTACTTATTCACTACAGATCTGAAGGATTCACAAGAGCAAGGTAAAATGATGAACCGCATGCGTGACATCACTAACGACAATGCTTTACCATCTTTTCCGTTTCATCCTGCGTTTATTTTCTACGAGCAATTTGTTACGATTCTGCCGGCCACTCTTCAAACAGTTGGAATTGCAATCATAGTCATGATAATCATCACAGCAATATTTATGCCATATCCCTTACTCGTAATTCTTGTAACGTTGACAATGATGATGATTTTAGTCGGTATTTTTGGATTTATGTTTTACTTGAACCTTTCTCTAAGCTCTGTAACCATGATCCAACTTGTGATGACCGTAGGGTTTTCTGTCGACTTCAGCGCCCATATTTGTCATGGCTTTCACTCTGTCTCCGGAAAAACCAGAGAAGAACGTGTGCATAGAGCATTAGACAGAACTGGAGGTGCAATTATAAACGCCGCGTTTTCATCGTTTGTCGGAATTCTCATGTTACTAGCTTCCTCAGGGTATATTTTCCTAACATTTTTCAAGCTTATGTTTCTAGTCATGTTTTTCGGACTTTTCCATTCCGTTTTATTCTTGCCTGTAATACTGTCTCTTTTCGGTCCACACTCTCAACATCATGAGACACCAAGTGCAGAAAATCAGAACGGTGAATTATCAAGTAGGAAGGGGAGAAACGATGAATCTGAAAATCAAGAAATATTAGATATGGAGGAAAGAAATTGTGAATCTAGCAAGGAAGAGGTATTGAATATAGAAAAGAAGAAGGGTGAATCTCAAAATCAAGAAGTCTCAAGTATGGAAAAGAAGAAGAATGATGAATCTCAAAATGAAGAAAGTCCCGAAGATCCCCTTCTTGTATCCTCAGTTGAGATGTGAAACGAAGACCATATGGTACTTAAAAATTTGCCTCAATTTTATTTTGCGTTTTCTCACATACATGGTAATAAATTCTTTATTTAGCAACTGAAATTATGAAAGTTTTGGACAAAATCAGAAGGTTGTAATGAGGGAATTCTCACAAAACATGACAATTAACTCAATATTTAGGATATAGAATCTTATACCACCATGATGGAGGGATGGTACTTATAGTGTATGTTAAAATCACCTGTTTGTTGCTTTACTTCCGTAATGTCGCTATGGTAGCGATGATGTCACAGGGTGAGATTGATGACATCAAAGGATGGGATCGATTAATCTCACCCCAGGAAAATTTGAGAGTTCTCAGTCTCAAGTGGGAGAATAAAGTTTTCTCATAGAATTGTCAAAATCTAAAAAGTCTGTTTGAAAGTAACTTTTTTGTTCAGAAAGTATGTTGGATATTTTATTCAGAAAAAAATGTTTTGTTGATAGATATTTTTGAGATTGAGCTGTTATGTATGTGTTACTTGCTTTTGGCTTTTTAAAAGCATTTTGTAAAAATATCTCATTGTCATATATTTTTGTGTGCCAGTACTTTTTCAATCTAACTTGCAAAATTGTATGGTAATTTTGTTATGTTGTAATTATTCACTCATATAGTAGCTTATTTATCATTATGTATTCTTCAAATATCATCCAGGGCTTATCCAGACTTACAGGTTCGAAAGTCAAAGTCGAATTTTTAGCTCACCTCGACGAAGTTGAGATGAGCTTATGCTATAACCCCGGTGCCCGCGTCCATGTCTGCGTCCCCCTCCGCGTCCGATTAAAGTTTTTGGGTAACTCAGTATCTGACAAAGTACTGATGCTTCAGTAACCAAACTTGCACATGTGATTCATCTTTGTATGCTGAGGTGGACCCATGCATCGGTTGCTGCATCTGACCTACATATTTTGGTTGAATGACTTGTGTCAATGTCTGGTTAAAGTTTTTGGGGTAACTCAGTATCTGACAAAGTACTGATGCTACAGTATTTAAACTTGCACCAGTGATACATCTTGGGATGCTGAGATGAACCAATGCATCGGATGCAGCATCTGACCTATATTTTTCGCTTGAGTGATTTTGCCTTTAAAGGCCAATATTGATCAAAATATAAGTACTACATATACCAAACTTGCATATTGGATGAATCTTTTATCAAACTTTCATAAAATGACCTTGACCTACTTTTGCCGCCTGAGTGATTTTGCCTTTTAAAGGCCAATATTGAACAAAATTATAAGTGCTACATGTGCCAAACTTGCATATTGGATGTATCTTTGATCAAACTTTCATGACCTTGACCTACGTTTTTCCTTTTTAGTGATTTACCTTTTAAAAGCCAGTATAAATGAACTTAGAAATATGTTTAAATTGAACTTTGCTGCCACGAGGTGAGCTTCGTAATCTTTGATTACACTATGTTTTATATTTTCTGCGCCATTGTTTTTTTTTTTATTTGATTTTATATTGATATTATGAATTATGTATTTAAGTTGCCCATAACTTATAGAATTTTTTTTTTTTTTTTTGATTTGAAAAAAAAGTTAAAGAGGCTAACAGACCAAGGTCAATCGTTTTTGTTGATCTGAAGTATTAGAACAAATGTATTTCTGTACTACATCTTCTTCCACGATGGTGTACCCATGATGATAATTCACACATAGTTTATCAGGAATGAAAAAAATCACCCAACGATTGGTTTTCTTACCAAGGTCAAGGTCAGAATTATGTGTGTAGACTTCTCCTGTTTATTTCTTGGTTCACACTAATGACAAATCAAGTTTGATTTACATAAAACCTTCTCCACAATATCTTATTGGGAATGGGGATGGAAAGGAGGGGGGTTAGCTGGCATATTCAAAGAAGTAAAATGTTGCAAAGGAGTATTTGTCCTTTTTGTGTCGCCTGCGAAACATAGCGACACTTAGGGATCACTTTGTCCGTTGTCCGTCTGTCCGTCCGTCCGTCCGTCCGTCTGTCTGTCTGTCACACTTTGGGTGTCACAGCCCATAACTTTTGAATGGTAAGTGATAGGGCTTTGATATTTCACATGTGTATTCCTTGTGACAAGACCTTTCTACACATACCATAATTTTTGACCTAGTGACCTTGACCTACAAATTTGACCTACCTTTCAAAAATAATAAGATTGCTTATATCTTTTGATTGGTAAGGGATAGGGCTTTGATATTTCACACATGTATTCCTTTTGACTAGACCTTTGTAAACATACCATAATTTTTTACCTTGTGACCTTGACCTAGATATTTGACCTACTTTTCAAAAAAAGTTAAAATTTGCTATATCTTTTGAATGGTTAGTGATAGGGCTTTGATATTTCACATGTGTATTGATTGTAACAAGACCTTTCTACACATACCATAATTTTGACCTAGTGACCTTGACCTACATATTTGACCTACTTTTCAAAAATAATAAGATTGCTTATATCTTTTGATTGGTAAGGGATAGGGCTTTGATATTTCACACATGTATTCCTTTTGACTAGACCTTTGTAAACATACCATAATTTTTGACCTTGTGACCTTGACCTAGATATTTGACCTACTTTTCAAAAAAAGTTAAAATTTGCTATATCTTTTGAATGGTTAGTGATAGGGCTTTGATATTTCACATGTGTATTGATTGTAACAAGACCTTTCTACACATACCATAATTTTGACCTAGTGACCTTGACCTATATATTTGACCTACTTTAACAAAAAATTAAGATTGTATATATCTTTTGATTGGTAAGGGATAAGGCTTTGAAATTTCACTTGTGCATTCCTTGTAACAAGACCTTTCTGCACATACCATGACCTTTTGACCTTGTGACCTTGACAAAGATATTTGACCTATTTTTCAAAAAGGTTGGGATTCGCTATATCTTTTGATAGGTTAGTGATAGGTCTTTGATATTTCACATGTGTATTATTTGTGACAAGACTTTTTTAAACATACCATAATTTTTTACCTAGTGACCTTGACCTACATATTTGACCTTTTTTCTAAGGATTGCGTATATCTTTTGAATGCTAAGTGATATAAGGCTTTAATACTTCACACATATATTTCTTATGATGTGACCTTTGTTTTGTTACCAAAGTATTTAGGTAGTGACCTTGACCTAGTTGATTGATACTATTTTCTGAAAATTTGAGATTGACCATATCTTTCAATTGGTAAATAAGAGGTCTGATATTTCACATATGAATTTCATTAGACAAGACTTTTATAGTGATACCAGTAAATTTGAACCATGTGATTTACCTCCTAGAATAGGCCGCTTCGCAGGCGACACAAGCATTCCTTGGATTGCTATTTTTGAACCTCATGTATTATTCTTTAATATCACAGAAAACATTATTTTTCAGACTTTTGCTGATACAGAAGACTGAAATATTAAATTGAAGAAGTATTTGAACTTTCTGTTATGTTCAGTGTGATGTAGAAAAATGTATTACTTTTCAATGAATTTACATGATTTATTTATAAGTATTAATTTACTATTATGTTTATCTATGTCATGGATAAAAGTATTACATATACCATTATTACTTAATGCATTTATTTTAATGAAGACATAATATTATATTTTATTTTACCAATTTGTTCCATTTCTGTTATTAGTCGTACCTTATTTTATTGATTGCATGTTAAGTGCCATATTTTCATATAGCATATTTACATACATAGATCTAAATTCCAGATAGGATTTCATCATGCTTAATTGTTATGGAGAAAAAAAATCAAAAGATTTGTAATTTCATTATCATTTTGACTGTTTTGTGGTATCTTTGTTCTATGTATATGTTTTGAAGAAATCTGCTAGATTATGAGGGCTTTCGATCAGCCTGATTGGGGCTGATATTCACCTCCATGCAATATAGTATCTTTTTTCCCAATTCATTGACCAATTTCTCCCAATTTGACACTTTATAGAAATTTTGAAAAAAAGGTTAAAAAATTCTAAATTTCAAGTGAATAGGCATCAAAATCTATTAACATTTGTCCCCAATTTATGAGAAAATGCATTTTTCCCAATTTCAAAGGCCCTTGCCCCATGCAGTCCCAAAAACGGATGCGAGAGCCCTCATGACCCTTTCGTATGTTAATGTTTAGATATCCTTAGTGATGATTTATAGAAAAATAGAGCTGATTAGATAATTAAGGCATAAAATCTGCCCTGAAATAATTAAATTCTTTCATAGACTAGATACAACATTGTAATACCAGGTTTCATCAAAATCTAAAGTTATACTAGATCTGTTTTGCATAATATTGATAATGTTTTGGTCAAAACGTATCTTTTCAAATTGAAATCAATGAATAGAAAATGGAAAAGCTTTCTCGAACATTATTCATGAAATTCATTTTTTTTCTGCATACAAATTTAAATAACATATGAGGTTCAGGGCTGAATACGGCCTTTATTTTTTCGGCTCCTTGCACAGGTACTTGTACCTTAATATTATGTTAAAGTAAAGCTGTCAGATTTTATGTTTATGTTGTTTGATTGATTAATTAACAATCCATTTATTACTCTAGTCCTAGATCAAAAACAGTGTATTATTTTTTTCTAATATTTAATTTCTTGAGGCATTTAAGATTATTAATACATTCATGGTGCTCTTTTCTTTTTTGTTTTATTTGAATGAATTGTCTACTATTTCTTGTATCCTTCATCATATGATAAATCATTGTTGCAATGGGATATAGTAACACTGTCGTTTGTTTTTGAGTTAGTATTTACATTGTTGCTTGTGTGCATCAATCATTTGTATTCTTCATACATTTATTGTGTATGACAAGAGAAAGAACCCTATTGATTTCCAAGGTCATTGGTCAAGGTCACGGATTGGAAATGGTCAATATCCTTGTATACAGCCTAAAGGGAACCATTGTGACCAGATTGTGATGAAAGTTTATACCCTTATTGCTTATGACAAGAGGAAGAACCCTATTGCAATGTAATAGGTGTAAGGTCATGGTCACAGATTTGAAATAGTAAAAATCCTGCTATACAGCCTAGAGGGCACAGTCTGATTGGATTTTGACCTGATGCTTATGACAAGAAGAACTCTATTGATTTTCAAGGTCAAGGTGACAGATTGGAAAAGTTCAGACTCTTTGTATGCACTCTATTTTTCAAGAGATCTTGGTCACACATTGTAAACTTATTGCTTAAGAAATAAGGAAGAACCTTGATTGATTTTCTAGGTCATAGGACAAAGGGCAAGGTCACAAATTTGAAATCCTTGTAAATAGTTAAGAGGACACAGTTTTTTTATCATAACCAACTTGATACACTTATTGCTTATGACAAGAGAAAGAACCATATTGATTTTCAAGCTTGTAGGTATAAGGTCAATGTCAGAGATTGAAGTTGGTCAAAATCCACACATATACTCTAGAGTTGTTATTAATCATTATATCTTGGCCAAATTTCATTGACTTAAGGAGGAAGCATTTTGATTATTAAGGTAAAAGGTCAAGGTCACAGATATAGGGATGGCACATTTAAACGGAACTTCACCATTGTTGGCACACGATTTGTACATGTTGGGACAATAGGAATTCAAGTTGTTAAATGGAAGCTTTATGAAACTGGTATTGGTTAAAGGCCACTGCTCACTTGTATGTGAATACATCAATATTCATGTCTTGTGAGGGGATACTATGCTCTGCATTGTTTAGTTTTTAGCTCTCCTGGACGAAGTTAGTGAGCTAATGCTAAACCCCTGCATGTCCACATCGATGTTAGCGTCCCCATGCCTTTCTAGTTTAGAAGTTTTGGGTACTTCAGTATTTGGCAAAGTTCTGATGCTGCAATAACCAAACTTGCACAAGTGACTCATCTTGGGATGCTGAAGTGAACCCATGCATCGGATTCTGCATCTGACCTAAATCCGCTTGAGTGACTTGGTAAAGAAGTTTGAGGTAGCTCAGTGTGACTTGGTTAAGAAGTTTGGGATAGCCCAGTATCTGATAAAGTATGAGTAATACAGTAACCAAACTTGCACAAGTGATTCATCTTTGGATGCTGAGATGGACCCATGCATCGGACGCAGCATATGGCCTACTTTTTCCATTTGAATGATTTTACTTTTAAAAGCCAACATAGAGCTAAGTATTACTGCTACATTTACATGTAACAAACTTGCATATTATTGGATGTATCTTTGATCAAACTTTCATCAAATGACCTTGACCTACTTCTGCTTGAATGATTTTGCCTTTACATGCCATTATTGAGCAAAGTATAAGTGCTTCATGTACCAAACTTGCATTTTGGATGTATCTTTGATCAACTTTCATAAAATTAGATAGACCTACTTTTTGCACTTGAGTGATTCTGTCTTTAAAAGCAAATATTGAGCTACATGTACCAAACTTGCATATTGTATCTTTGATCAAACTTTCATAAAAGACCTTGACCTTCTTTTTCCGCTAGAGTGATTTTGCCTTTAAAAGCCAATATTGAGCAAAGTATAGGTGCTATATGTACCAAACTTGCATATTGGATGTATCTTTGATCAAACGTTCATAAAATGACCTTGACCTAGTGATTTTGCCTTTAAAAGCCAATATTGAGCAAAGTATAGGTGCTACGTGTACCAAAATTGCATATTGGATGTATCTTTGATCAACTTTCATATGTTTAAATTGAATTTTGCTGGCACGAGGTGAGCTTCGTAATCTGTGTTTATTTTGACTTATAAAGTTATTTAGACATTACAACTTGTACTTTCAAAGGGTATATACAATTGTTAAAAACATTTTTGGATCTTATTAATTTCTTTTTCTTTCTTATTGTGTATTACACTCGTACTTAAGAATAGTGATAGTTAAAATTGAGAATCAAAAACTGTATATATCAGGTGTGTGAAATCTAGTCAAACATTTTGGTTTTTTTTTTATTTATAACATGTATAAGTATAACAGATATTTGAAGAAAATTTTGCTGATAATAAATATTTGAATGTGACAAATAGTCATATCTTATTTTCATTTTACAGGGAATAGGGATAGTTTAGTCATGTCAGTTGTATATGAAATAGCTAAAGTTGGTCTACTTCAACAAATTGGTGAAGTTAACACGAAACCCTTAGGTATGTTTGATTCAGTAGGTAAAAATCTAATTGGAGTAAAATCTTCAATCCAGTGAATGGTACAAGAAATTCTAAACTGACATAGAGGAAACTGTATCCACAGAGTGCATATGAATAACTTGGGACCCCTGAATGAATTATGAATGAATATGCAGTGTGTTTCCTTGCCTTAACTTAAATGATATATTACCTACTATCATTATCGCAGGTTTTGACAAAGTCAAGGTCAAAGTTGACATATACTGATATGTGAATCATAGACTGCTTACTTACAATCATTTCTCATGCTTTGTCTAAACAATTATTATATTCCTGTCTTATCTTGAACATATTGTTTTTTTGCAATCATATGAGAATGTTCTGTGGTGATCTTTGCTTAGTTGTCTTGCTGAAGATGTCTTAGACCTGAAATGGACCTTGAAGGATCTTATGGTCAAAGGTTTTTCAGATGCAAAGAAATTGAAAACTCATACCAATTGGTGGGGTTATCCAGGCAATGTGTGCATAACGCTATAAATGATCCGGATTCTAAGAGGTCTCATAAATATACATTTAAGCAGGTAACCTCTCTGCATGGTTACACAAAGCGACGAATAATAGACAAAGCAATTTTTGCAATCAACAGTGGGCATGAAGACACAACAAATAATCAACGACACACCATATCCAACAACCGCACGGTTCAACAAACAATTAAAGACACAACAGCACCAACAAGCGAATGGTTCAAGAAGACACAACAGCACAAACAAGCGAACAGTTCAACAAACAGACAACATAACCAATAGGCAAACGGTTCAACAAACAAAGACAACATCACCAACTGGCGAAAGGTTCAACAAACAAATACACAACATCACCACCAGGAGAACAGTCCAACAGACAAAGACACGACATCACCAGGAGAACTGTTCAACAGACAAAGACACGACATCATAAACAGGCACCGAACGTTTAAACAACAAATTAGCGGTTCAACAACAAAGACACAACATCACCAACAACCGAACGGTTCAACAACAACAAAAAAAAAAGAAGACACATCACCAACAGTTGGACGGTTCAACAAATTTTAGACACAAGCAAACGGTTCAACAATCAATTAATCAACATCACCAAATAGCATGCGATAAGCTTCACTAAACAATTTTAACATAACCGAACAATTCAACAAACAATCAATGCAGATTTTGTAAATCATAAATCAATTTACAGAACATAAAAAGAGGTAGACTGATGTGAACCCGATGCTGATTTTGGATGAAAATCCGCAATATAAAATCTAATGATGTGGTCATCCAGATTACATGCAAACGGAACTCCTTTTTACAAGGATACATAGGTGTATTCCGAGACGTACAGTCGGTGTATATCGAAACACTCCAATGCGAAAAAAAAAGGAGTAGACATGCACAGTAAGTCGAAATATTGAATAATCAATATTACAATTAAATATGTTAAAGCTGAGAAAAAATTCCCTTCAAATCTTAAAATAAACTTATCAACTGAGAACTTCTTGAATCTTTTCTAAATCTTGTTTCAAAATTATCTTTATGTGAATTAATATAAACATCATCCCTCTGTTATGTTAGGGAATTAATCTACTTTCGTGACAAATGCATCGATTTTTTTATTGCGTCAGAATCATCAGTTGTTAATTAAACCAAGGATATGTTCCTACTGACACCAAAAGGACACTCTGATAATACTTAGCTAATCTATAGCATTGTACTTGTACTTTCTGACGAATTACACTCTTTTTAATGACTGTTATGACGTGAATCCATGACCGGCCCTGTCCTCTCTGAATGTCGGCCGGACTCTTCGTGTGATTGCATGCTCAAGCAAGCATAGTAGGGACTGTTTTTCCTTCGCCATATTTGGATATTGTTTTTGAGAGAGGTTAAGGTTTCCTACGAATAACTTGTACGCGTACATCTACTGTACAATAATGCCGAAGTGTTCCAACTCTATACCTTCTTAAAGAAAATTCCAAACCAATTTCCATGCACCAGACACATATTAAATTCTCATCAGTGATGCTTCCAGCGGAGCCACCAAAATTCATTTCTGTAGCTCCACTTTAACTACACGCTACTGTTGTTGAGATTTTTTTTCACAGACCACTACGTGTACTTGTAAAATCTAAGTTTAATTCGAAAGGAACCTTAAGTTCAGTAAAAGTCTATATTGAAATAAAATTTTGAAAGCATTCTGAATTGATTGCAATACTTTTTATATTTTTCTATAAGATAAAGCGGATGAAATAGCTTGAAGTTAAGTCCTACGTGTGTCTCGCACTTTACACTTTCACCGGCAAAGTGCACCTTGGCTGGTGCTGCTAGCCAAACAGGGGATGCTTACTCCTCCCGGGCACCTTGTCCCACCTCTAACTCGCTAGGGGACCGTTGATGCTCAATTTTGTGCTCTATTGTGAGTGCTCTTGAGATTATGGTCATGATCTTTTAACTCATTTGTAAAGCAAATGACGTCAAACTCAATAAATAATGACGTCACAATAACGGATAAGGATGCAAGTACACGTAAAAGTTACACGTGGGAAATCTCAACCTTTCTATTATCAATCTGAGTGTTAATTGGGCTCCTGTGTTTTCTAACTTGCTTGTGTGGTAATTTTACATTGAAAAGGTTTTTACACACAACAATTGTTCAAGACCACTGAGTAATCGGAGAAGAGGGAGCATTATGTGTATGTAACCCGGATAACCACACCATTTGCTACTAGCTTGGCAGATGACCGTCCTTGGTCACCGAATGCCGATGGGTCTCGTTTGTTTATGTGTAGTCGATTCTGTTTAGTGCTATGGTGTCGTTTTTGATGTTCCTTGTCCCTTTGGCATTGTATCAGTTTTGTGTTTGTATACTCTGTGTATTCACAGAGGGCTATTTTGGTTTTTTTTTGTGGGTACTGCAACCAAGATTTTTTTGTTTCGTAAATTTTACGCTTAAGTTGCATCCGAGTATACATTCATTTTTAACAACACCGAAGATTATGCAGATCAGACACACTGACATATTGAATATTTATTAGACGTTTCACGTTTGTACCACTTGGTGAGTGTTACTGCTGGTGGACTAGGAGTTTCCGAGGGCATATGTAGCCAAGTTCGATCAGCTTCGGTTGATCGTCTCTTTTCTGTTATCAAAATTTCTAAAATGTGGGTCCTGTAGCATCATATCCCACCCATCCTGCTACGTCATTCGTTACATTTGTGGACTTTTCACACTCTTTGGCCTTATTTCATTGTTTAGATTGAGGATCATTAACGAGGGTGAAGTACCCGAAGCGTGCATGTCTGGTCCATGCTGTAAATTTATCTGTTTTTAAATGATTCTATTGAATTTAAAGACGTTTGACATTCATTAAAGAATAAAAATGTAAGCTGATCTGGTTTTTATATGCATAAAGAAACATTCATGTAGCATCATAGGATCCGAAAATAAAAACATGTCGGATTTCATAAATATAAAATGCCCATTTAGAATGCGAATGACTGAATTCTAACAAAAGGAATTTTTTGGGGTTTGTTTAAACTATTGTTCTAAAGTCTTAATGGGCCTACATCTTAAAAAAACTCATTTCATTTCTCTATAGAATGGAAAACGAGGCCAAAGGGCTTTAGACAGATTATTTGATTTCAAGAAATAAAACAACTTAATTATAATAGGCCATGAAACAGTTTCACTAGGCAATTTACTTCACTTATGACTCTATATTTTTTTTTTCAGTTATTGGAATTCCCAGATTATAAAGTTGAGATTAATGTTTTGTTTTATTCATCTGAAACCATACATACAGGAAGAACATCAATAAAAAGTTTCACCAATGCTTTTAGAAGTACAGCACTGCTTGTCTTTATGAATTGATCAATAGTAGATCTGAACCTGAGATCTAAACCTGCAATATTACCATTCTTAAATTTTGCAATTCCAGTTTTAATTTCTTTACACGTAAAAGGAAAATCAAATAGGTTATCAGATTATGGTCAGACAAGATAAGGGGAGTTATCTTCCTTAGAATGCAAGAGATTGGAGAAGTAATGAACCCAATCAGTAATGGGAGGAGCGTTGTTTGCTTAGAGTACCCCGTTTCTTTAATGTTTTTCCAGCATAATTTTGAATTTTTACCACCTGAATTGTCGATTACTGTATAAGTAGAATCATTCGCTGGTACTTTCGTTCGAGGTTTTATGAAAGTAAACCATTTCACATGTACAATGATTCGCGGATCCGCGCTTGCAAGTACTAAGCTATGCATGTGGAATTCAAATTCACTGAGACAAACTTTCGCGATTCAAAGATGACCGCAAAAGTAGCAAAGATTAATACAGCGCGAATGATTCTACATTAATACAGTACCTCACCTATAGAAGTATAAAAGTTTTGTTTAAGTTTCGTTATAAAATAATTATACTGAACTTTTTAATTCGTGTACGTTTGAAGTAAGAAGCAGTTTTTTGTATTTGTAGCAAGTTTTCCGCATTGTTACGAATGTTTTTTCTAATGTTAAATAGTTCCAATTCGCCCATGAGTATTAAGGTGTCTAACGTATTTTAAATTGAATTTTTGTTTTTGTTTTTAAGCTGAGGCTTTTGAATCCTGTCTTGGAGAAAATTTCACTTATTTTCTTCACCATGATATTTGAATTGGTTCATTAACTTTCATTTAACTTTTTTTCTAAAGAAAACATTTTATCAATTAATTCAGAATCTGTGATACTTTCAAAATAATTTTCCTTTTTGTCATCTGCCAATTTGAATTGTCCGGTTGTGCTACCAAGTTTGATCAAACTTCGGTTGATCGTTTCTTCCATGCATTTGAAAATTTCTCAAATATCAAATAACTTGGATCCTGTAGCATCATATCCCACCCATCATGCCATTGAATGACAAATATGGATAATGACCATATCCCTGTATACAGCACAAAATCGATAATTCAGAAAATCAGAAACCGAAGGCAAACAAAATCAGGATAAAACAGGAACCAAAGCAAACAAACAAAAACCTCCACCACATGAAAAGAAGCGAACCCCAGATATGGGAGTGAGACCAGGTGCCCAGGAAGAGTAAGCTTCTCCTTTTATCATTTGTACCACGTGGTGAGTGCCATTGCTGGTGGACTAGGAGTCCCCGAGGGCGCACGTATAGCCACGTTTGATCAACTTCAAATTTACCTGTTCTTAAATGATGCTATTGAATTTGAAGTCGTTTATTATTACATATAGGTTCGATATTGTTTTCCTAGCAGGTTTCAAAACAAGCAGAAATGAAACAATGGTCAATCAATTTATTTGTTGGCATAGCATTGAAATCCACAATAAATTTGACGCAAGCATATAGACAGACGCAGTACCCTTGTCACTAGAGTTAAGAAAAATGAAAAAAAAAACCAAAGAGAAACACCAAACAAACCCATTTTATTTAAAGCATTAAGCCCATAACTTCCTTCTTCCTCTCAAATAACGCTTTTTGCCGATGACTAATAATATGCTTATGGTATACTCATATTCGGCAACGATCGGTAAACATTTAATGTGCCGAAAAACTCAGCTGTAAAACACGAATTGTTTATTCGAACATTTTTTGTATTTTCTTTCCAATTTTCTTTTTATCTACGAGACTTCATTCTGATTCATTTGATAGCAAACACCACTACAATACTCCAATTTAATGCTTAGAAATAAATTCACACACAATTAAATTAAAATGGCCTTCAAAGTTCTTTTTACTAATAACCTTCAGTTTCAAGTCCGATTTTAGTGGAATAAACTTTTTAAAATGACGCTCTCGGAAAGACCTTTTCAAACAAATATGCATTCATGAGGTTTTCTCGAAATCCAACAAATTTCATAAAATTTCGATGCCACTTTCATGGAAATCCCCTTACCTTTCGGACGTCAACTTTCGTTACTCAAGCCTCGGACAGTGCGTGCGTCAATCATGATCGCCATAGCACTTTGTATTAAAACATATTCTCAGACAGTGCATGTATTTTATATATTGCTTACATTTTCGTGCATGAACATCGACGGCGGTTGATGCCAGCCAACAGGGGATGCTTACTTCTCACGGGCACCTGGTCCCACCTCTAGCTTGCTAGGGGGGTCCGTCAATGCTCAATTTGGGGCTCTATTGTGAGTGATATTGAGATTTTCATCAGGATCTTCTTTAACTCATTGGTATATTTTGTTTTCATTTCGTACCTGAACATCGATGGCGGGTGCGGTTAGCCAGACAGGGGAACAGGGGATTCTTTCTCCTCCCGGACACATAGTTCAACCTCTATCTTGCTAGGAGTCCGTCGATGCTCAGTTTGGTGCTCAATTGTGAGTGTTGTTGAGATTGCTGTCAGGATCCTTTTTATCTCATTTGATGTCAACATCGATGTAACAAATGTTAATGTGATGAAAAAGGTGCTTGGGTACCATCTATTCTTTTGTTAATACGACTACATTAAAATTATGAGGTTGTTGGATTTGCAAATATTCGTTAGTAATTGATCGTGTACGTTTGAATTCAAGAGCATCATTTAAAACCTGATAAATTTACAGCCTGGACCAGACATGCAAGTTTCGGGTACTAAACCCTCGTCAGTGATCCTCAGTCTAAACAATGTAATATTGCCAAAAAGTATGAAAATTTTTATGTCCAAAAATGTACCAAAAGACGTAACAGAATGGGTGGGATATGATGCTACAGGACCCACGATTTAGAAATTTTAACAAATTTTGTAACAGAACATTCGTTGAAGAGACAGACGATCAACCAAAGTTGATCGAACTTGGTTACATGTGCCCCCGGGGACTTTTGGTCCACCAGCAGTGACACTCACCAAGTAGTTCAAATGTTAAACGTCTTTAAATTCAATAGCATCATTTAAAACCTTATAAATTTACAGCCTGGACTAGACATGCACGTTTCGGGTACTAAACCCTCGTCAGTGATCCTCAGTCTAAACAATGTAATATGGCCAATAAGTATGAAAATTTTTATGTCCAAAAATGTACCAAAAGACGTAGCAGAATTTCATCTTCACGGGCACCTTGTCTCACTTTTGCTTTGGTTCCTGATTTTATCATGATTTTTTTTTGTGCCTTTGGTTTTTGATTTTCTGAATTGTCGATATTGTGCTGTGTATTGGGGTATGGTCATTATCCACATATATCACTTTCAACTGATTACGTGGTAAGTTTATATCTTAGTGAAGTCACGAAAATTAAATCAATATTCTCCTACATTAATTCAGGATGCTCAGATTTCTGACAATTTTCAGATGTTGATCTGGAAACAGGGGAATATCGGTTCTTTACGCTTACATTTGTAACCCATATAGTGTTACCCTGGTGATTTGATGTTGTCTCGTCCTCTCTAATCTGGTCCCGATTTTCGTTGTAGTTTCTTCCCTTTGTCTTATTTTTATGTTGTGTAGTTCGCAAATTGAACGTTTCAAGTCTGCATACAGTCATACGGTAATTACATATGCAGTACATAACATATGCGGTACATAACATATGCTGTAAATAACACTTTCTATATAGTCATCACCTCAGACAGTACATGCATTTTAGATATTGTTTTTACTTCGTGCCCGAACATCGACTTCGGGTGCGGCTAGCCAGACAGGGGATGCTTACTCCTCCCGGGCATCTGATCCCACCTCTAGCTTGATAGGGGTCCGTCGATGCTCAATTGTGGGTTCTATTGTGAGTACTGTAGAGATTATCGTCAGGATCTTCTTTAACTCATCTAGATAGAGCAAATACTAATGTTTTGGATTTTCGTAGTAGAAATTTACAAATTACCAAGAAACTTTTAGGTCAAGGTTTCCTCTTTCAAAATAAGTTCAGACTTTATGGAATTTCGACAAAATCACTGTCAGCTTCTTCTTAATTGTGGACCTATACAAGCAACAAAGTATATTACTTTGGATATTGCACAAGCTGTTTCTTTAAACAAAATAAGAAAGAAGAAAGATCAAAGATACAAAGAATAACCATCGCGCCAAAATCATCAACCGCCTTTCATATAGTGGATATCATAAGTGTCACTAGACGGACACTCAGCATGGTACTTGACGAATCTACAGCCTTGTACCAGCGCATTAGGGACAAAGAAGATACGAAATCGGCATCAAAACACTAAACAGAAAAGAATACACATATACGAAATAGACCAAGGGACAAACAGTGCCGACTAAGGAAAGCCATCTGCCTCGTTAGTAGCAATAGGTGTATAGTTATCTGCATCATGTGCACACGTCCAGTGGTGTTGAAGAAAATTCTGACCCATTCAGATTTACAGATTTCTCACAAGAAGCACAGATAAAAGACTTCTCTCTGTGAGATGAAATCACAAACAAGACCGTAGATGACAGGTCGATAGCGAGGCAGCACAAACACTGTGTACATATATATCAAAAGAAGTGGATATTCGCAAATATTCCGCTTGCTGAAGCGAGCTCATTATTCATCAGTCGAGAGGGAAGAACGATTACATTTCAGATTTTAACGGTCTTATCTGATGAAATTTGGACATTTCCATCATGAAGTCCCATCGTCATGGATAGTCAGTGTGTAATGTTGAATTGGTTTTTTTTTACAAATCAGTGAATGGAAGTCAAACACAAAAGTCGAAACCATGTTCCAAAAAATCACAAGCGAAAGACTTACAAATATTGGAAAAAAAAGAAATAAAAAAACTTTCTCAATCGAAAACAAGAGAAAGGGCAAACAGACGGACACAATGGCTCAAGCTCTACAGAGACACAAGGACAACTAATCAAATGGGTCATCTCTAGTGCAAGTCCTGAATGCATCGAGAATGCATTGTACATGTAGATTACGCTGTTAAAACGCACCGTTCTTATTATCCTCATATATCACATGAATGATTTTACGTAATTATACATATTGTATCCAAGTAGGTAAGAAGGGAAGCCAAAAGCCCATCTCAATTTTTGTTATAATGTTACCCACAGTTTCGCATTAGATTTAAACTAAAATGAATCAATGCAATTGCACTGATCATACAGCCTGCCAAATATGTTTATATTTTTAAAAGTTCATGATACTAAAATCTTTTCCTTTATTAAATTGTATATATTCACAAATTCATAATTGTAAGTTAAAAATATCAGTGCAGGCTCTGACCTATCTAAATAATTCCGAAACCTCTTGCCCTACCTCTACAATTCTTGTCGTCGGTGAACAGGGTATGCCTCTTCCCAATTGGTACCATAGTCATCTCAGTTGGAGATTAAATTTCGCTTTTTTCGGAATGATTAAGGTACATTTTTGTAGTAGTATTTGCTATGTTTTGGTTTGTGTGGTAGTATTTGGTATGTTTTGGATTGTGTGGTAGTATTTGCTATGTTTTGGTTTGTTGTGGTAGTATTTGCTATGTTTTGGTTTGTTGTGGTAGTATTTGGTATGTTTTGGTTTGTGTGGTGGTATTTGGTATGTTTTGGTTTGTTGCGACATGGTCGCCATAGGACTTTCTACATAGAAATGGCCTCAGACAGTGCAGTTCATGTATTTCATATGTTTTCATTTTCGTGCATGATCATCGACGGCGGGTGCGGCTAGCCAACAGGGGATGCTTACTCCTCCCGGGCACCTGGTCCCACCTCTAGCTTGCTAGGGGTCCGTCGATGCTCAATTTGGTGCTCTATTGGGAGTGCTGTTGAGATTATCGTCAGGATCTTCTTAAACTCATTTGTGTCACACTTATGCCCTTTGCCGTGTGGAGCTCGTAAAAATGTTCCCCGCGAGGGGTTTGACAGTGTTTTGAATACTTTCCCTGACATGGTCGCCATAGCACTTTCTACATAGAAATGGCCTCAGACAGTGCAGTTCATGTTTTTCATATGTTTTCATTTCCGTGCATGATCATCGACGGCGGGTGCGGCTAGCCAACAGGGGATGCTTACTCCTCCCGGGCACCTGGTCCCACCTCTAGCTTGCTAGGAGGAGTCCGTCGATGCTCAATTTGATGCTCTATTGGGAGTGCTGTTGATATTATCGTCAGTATCTTCTTTAACTCATTTGTGGTAGTATTTGTGGTAGTATTTGCTATGTTTTGGTTTGTGTTGTAGTATTTGCTTTGTTTGGTTTGTGTGGTAGATGCAGTTTTCCCACAATTTATGATGTTGACACCTCGATCAACCAAAAAAATAATTGCAATGATTCCTTAATTGAAATAGCAGACTTGGAAATCGCTGAAATTGTATTTTCAGGAACATTAAAGTGTTCCAAGTCTATCAAGTGATATTGTAAATTTTACGTCCTTATTCGTTCAATAAATTTTTGCGTCACATCCAAAGAATTTCCGAATCGTTTTAAAGTAGAGATTATTGAGTGAAATGTCTTGATACAAATACTTACACTCTCTGTATCAATTCCATACAGTCGGAATATATTTTTGCCATTTTCCTATATCAATTTCTGTTTTCGGCGACAACATTTTAAGTATTTCGACGACATTTCAAGTATTTCTATTTTCAGTTCATACAGTGCCTTATTGTGTCGCACCACCTACAATAGACCTTTTTCTGATCTTTTTACGAAGCTGAAATTGTCCAAGCCAACAAATTTTGGCCTTGTTTTTCATTATTACGCCACTAATAAAAGACGCAATTCCATTTAGAAGTAACAATGAAAAAGAGCGCCGTGGCAAGCGGTCTATTAATTTCGTTCTCACGTTGTACTCTATGGAGATTATTGATAAATATATGTATAGTGATGTTCCTCTTGTTTCTATAGTGCTGTGTTCTTGTCTCCGTCTGTTCGTCCTTCTTGTTTCTATAGTGCTGTGTTATTGTCTCCGTCTGTTCGTCCTTCTTGTTTCTATAGTGCTGTGTTATTGTCTCCGTCTGTTCGTCCTTCTTGTTTCTATAGTGCTGTGTTATTGTCTCCGTTTGTTCCATTGCTTTTTCTTGTTTTTCTCTTGAGAATACGTTCTGGCGAATTGACAGTTGAGAGCTATGTTTGCTTTGTTTGATATTTTTTTAAAGAAAGATTGCAACATCCACAATAAAACGCCAAAACAAACCATGCATAAATCTAAGAATTCTTTCATTCACCGGTGGCAGCATACATGTAGAAAAAATTCTGTTGTCATATTTTCGCCCAAATCCCTTCGGTGGTTCTTTAGAAAATGTTAAAAATTAGAAACAAAGGGACAAAACGCGTATAGATGACGGATGCAACGCCACGACAATTGTTCACTTGAGCTTCTCTTAGCTGAGCAAAACAATCATCAAATGATGTGAACCAATTACCAACAAATAACCAATAAAATGATGATTTACTATGTTTGACGTAAATGAAACTGCGTATTCATCCCTTGAGATACTGTATCTAGCTAATGCCCATTTATGACCGCCTCGGTTCTTTGACAAGGTTCATTTGATTAGTTGTTCATTTGTGTCTCTGTATTGCTTGTGTTGTTGTCGCCGTCTGTTTGTCTTATTTCCTTTTCGCGTGCGGAAGTTCTCTTTTGTATTTTATAAAAAAATTGTAAGCTTTTCGGTTGTGGTTTTTGGAATATGGTTTCGGCTCTAGTGTTTGTCTTTCATTCACTGATTAATATTACAGAGCGTAGATTAAAAAAAAACATGGTTATCTCAAACAAAGGAGGGGATCTCCAACAACACCAGGTTGTAGCACCCACAGCAAAACCCTAAAACACTCAATGCAAAAACGTCAACGCACAACACAGCAACATCAAACACAAAGGACTGCACATAAACCATCGAGACCAATGGGCAACCGGATGCATAACATAGATAATAAGCATTATAAGCATTTACTAACCGAAACACGTGTCTGGTAATTAGAATTGGTTTAAAATGTTATGGAAGTACATTAATTTTCTAACTCACATTTTGATTAAACATCAATGAATGCAAGTCGGACTCAAAACGGAAATTCAAAATCTAAGAATTATAGTCAGAAAAGGAGGGGATCTCCTACAACACTCGGTTGCAGCACTCACAGGAAAAAAATTAAAGGGGCATTTTGAACCTTGACCATTAATAGAATCTATCCCTAGATGTATTCAGGGACGAGAACATCCTACGCGAGTGCCCATGATTTGCTTGTACCATGATGAGGCTTGCCGATTCCTGGACAAAAGGAAATCCGGGACACACGAACGATGGATTTTTGTGTCTCTGATCACATCCGGTGATTATTTTTCTCTTACTGTCTAAAACAGCTAAATGATTTTTTATGTTTCTTTTTCATATTTTGATCGGCTTATGCAGGAATCATGAATGACGTTACAGTTAAAAGGCACTTCCGGAATTGGCTTATCCTACCATGCAGGATGAGACACCATCTTTCTAACACCTAATTTTGCGTACAAATCACTCTCAGGTGAGACAAAAGGAGGAGATAATCAAGATCGAAACATCTTTACTAGATGAGAAAAAGAGGGGACCAGACAAAGAAAGATCGCACCATAGAAACGTCAAGTACAACATTATCGATAGGAACAATTTCCAAAGAGTACAATATCACAAAGTAATGATTTAAAGGTAGCGCCAATCAAACGAATATACTATAAGACTGATCATTGTGGAATACCTTCCGTGACACACACCTTAATCATTGATCGCCTTTTATACCGCGAGTATGATCCTCGTTTCACCAGACAGACAATCGGCATGGCACTTGAGACTGAATAACTGATCCGTACTTCTTTAATGTTTACTTGACCCATTTTTCTTGTTTTTTTTATGTATATAGTCTTTGGTGTCTAGTGTTTGAATCCCATGTTTTGTGTTCCTGACCCCGTCTCTGTTTGTACTTTTTTACTCCTTGTTTTCGCATAAGAGTGTTTTCGGTGTTTTGCTGAAGATGCTGCAAACGAGGCTCGTTGGAGATCCTCTCTTTCTTTCAATTATTTTTCTATATCCATAAAAACACATGTTACATGGAACAAAAAGATGCGTGCTCTCCAGGGAAACCAGACGTCATGAAGTGGATCCTATTTTTCATACATACATAGATTACGTTCCATTCAATCAGTCTGATTTTCTTGTTTTGATTTCTCTCGCTGTGTCATTTTGGTCAAGCGAGTTTCAGTGAATTCCATTGATCATATATTGGCTTAAGACCGATTTGATCTACGATAACGCATTTTCTAGCATTAAATTTTTCCTTCGCAAAAGTCAAACCAAAATTGAATACACTTTCTGGTCCATGCTGTAAATTTATCAGGTTTTAAATGATGCTATTGAATTTAAAGACGTTTAACATTTGAACTACTTGGTGAGTGTCACTGCTGGTGGACCAAGAGTCCCCGAGGGCACATGTAGCCAAGTTCGATCAACTTTGGTTGATCGTCTGTCTCTTCAACGCATTTGAAATTTTCTGTTACAAAATTTCTCGAAATTTCTAAAACGTGTGGGTCCTATAGCATCATATCCCACCCATTCTGCTACGTCTTTTGTTACATTTTTGGACATAATAATTTTCATACTTTTTGGCCAAATTACATTGTTTAGACTGAGGATCACTGACGAGCGTTTAGTACCCGAAACGTGCATGTCTGGTCCATGCTGTAAATTTATCAGGTTTTAAATGATGCTATTGAATTTAAAGACGTTTAACATTTTCTTGTGCATATAATAACTATCAAAAGAAATGTAGGTATGCTTCTGTTACCAATTTTTCTTCTCAATTATATATGGTCATGTTAACATCAAAGAAGGCAAGGCTTCCTTCTTCTTCCATTTTGATTTCTTTTGATGTACTACCTTCATTGCATTTGATGATAAATTGAAATTCTCTCTAAAGAAAATAACGACAAACACAGGAAAAGCATTTATTTTATCAATACAATTCCTGCAAGGAAACCTTTGAATGTACATCCTTGTTATCTATCTTACTCTTGTGGATAAAATAATTTGTGATACAAGTTGCCATATTGAATAAACATAAACCATTAGAGACGGTATATTTTGTTTTTGCTTTTTGTCAAAACTAAGGTCAAACATCACGGGCCACTTCGTAATTTAGGGAGCAACCATTTGATTTTCAAAGGGGGGGGGGGGGGGGACAGGAAGACTTTTGCCAGCCGGAATTTTTTTTTTTCGGCCATTTTAAGAGCTGGAAATTATTTTCGCCGGCCCTTCAGGGTGGATTCTTTTTTTGTAATTTTCTAATGTTGAAAATTACTCTAAAGTTTAAATAAATCAGCGTGATTTTTTTGGCCATATTAAATTTCAAACACAAAATGAGTTCATCTCTTCCCAGCAGACCATTTCACTTTAATTTCTTGAATGGCATGATACCTATAATCTATTCACTTAAATGATACTCAACTGAGACAGGCTATATGGTGCTAATGACTTGAATTTGATAAATTCACTCCAAATTGCATAAAGTTTGTTCCATTTTTATTTGTACTTGGTTTATGACACACAAAAAAGTGTTCACTGGGCAATTTCATGATCCGGAAATTTCGATTCGGAGTCTTCCTCCCCCCCCCCCCATACAAATCAAATGGTTGCTCCCTTAAAAGGGTAAGGCAAAATCAACTACACTTAGGTAACATTAATTATAAATCATCGTTATTTCAAGTTACCAGGCAATACTACCGAAAGTTTCTCCCTATTGACCAGAACATAGATTGTGTATTTTATATCTCAAGGCCAAAGGTCAAGGTCAAAATTAATAACTGCACAACAGTTGTTTCATCACGGTCTGTCCACATATTTACTCTAAATACTTTCCCCCTAATGCAACGTGTAAACGAAAATGTTGACACAGACGAAGATGGACGGATGTTGTAACGGACGGAGAGACGGACTTTGTCATTTTATAGATAGGATTTGCTTCGCAATCCGACCAGAAATATATACCCAACAAAAAAAGACACGCACATCCTTATTATCATATTATATAGTGTTTTTTCCAGCACTCGAATTAACAAGGATAAAACACATTTCGATCTTTCTTCTTTTTTTCGCAACATATTAAAATGTTAATGCAGAATTAAGCGTGTTGTTTCTTGCTCCTGTTGCATGACCGCAGATTTAGTATCCTTCTGAAATTTTGTTGTTTGACACCTTTCAGCTAATTTTCAGTAAATATGTAGATGAATGCTGGTTTGTCCATCCAAATATTGTCAAAATATGCCAATAAATCTGAAATTATATGTCTTAGAAATTTCTACATATTGGAGTATGTTACAATACAGGATATCATTCTTTTGCGATTTTGATCCTAAAGATACATCTTTTTAAGGCAATCTTACACGTATAATCTGTTGCAGATTTATGTTCAACATCATTGAAATAATCAAATGAAATACCAAAATAACTTAAAACTTGCGTTCAAAACCATTGAATCAAGATCGAGGTATTGTTTCTAAAACTGTGCTGTAGCAGGATAATTTTGTGCTGTGCAGCACATTTAATGGCGAAAAATATCAAACAACGGAAATAATTTGCAAAAGAAGTGATGTTTGGGATGTTTTCGTCAAATTTGGATTTTCTTTTCGATAACGTCAATTGAAGCATTTAGATAAATTTGTATTCAGGTAAAATTGTTTATCATCAATGAAAAAGCTATAGTTATGCCTAATAAATCAATTTGGATAGATTTTTAAAACAGTTGACGGATTATTTTTGAATAGTGAGCAGAATTCTTAAAAGCCATTTTGTTACATTGCGTTCTGAAGCAAGTGTCTTTCTCATGGCACTGTCTCTGATCATAAAGATGGAAACGTTCAGTATAATAAGTTATACTTATACTTGCGATTTATGATGGGTAGGAATAGAATACCTATGCATTTCATCTTAAATTTTATAGAATGAAGATAAAGTGTTGCGTTTCTTTTTTATGTAAGGTATAGTATGAACATTACACTACACACTACGTTTATGTGGATATACAAAACAAAACAGCATGACAAATTGTTCGAAAATAATTTATGATAATATATATTTCCATATTGATGAAGTTTCAAACAACATATGACTTTATTATTGGTTACGTTGCGTACTACATCCTTCTCTATATAGAAAGTGAGATGTATGATGTCTCGTTTGCTGTTCCTTGTCTCTAACTGTGTCTGTCTTCTCGGTGTTTTCACTTGGGGTGTTTGGTGTGTTGCTGTTGGTGCTGCAACCGAGTCTTGTTGGAGATCCCCTCCTTTCTTTCATGACAATACGGAAGTGTTCAAACTCTATACCTTCATGAAGAAAATTTCAAACCGATTTATTTTTTGAAATTCATAAATAAGATAATAAAAAAATCTTTCCTCCAAATGCAATATACGTAGATTTCAAAAATTAAAATCATCTGAATATTATGATTTAGAGACGACTCAATAGAGATATGAAAGTTTCTGGTCGTTACAAAATGCGAAATTAACCATATGAGGTTAAACCATGATAAAAAGAAGATATGGATATTAATTTTGCTTTGTATATACACAGAATATATAAGCTACAATATGTGATTAAGAATATAACTGTTTACATGATTAATAACATTATAGCCATCTCCTTTCTTTTACAGCATTCTGACAAGGGAAGTCCGAAAAAAGATTACTCGCCAAAATTCACAAAATTCATTGGAAGATCTTGCCTGTAATGTATGATTTACGTGTTTACATTCCTGTTTAACCTGACAGAAACGGTTATATTTGCTCGAATTGGACAAAAAGGCCACAATCGATGAAGTATAAGAAAGAAGTGGATATTCCACAAGACCCGGTTGGAGTACCTACAGCAAAATGTATGGATTATTTCATGCAAGGATCGGGGATTATTATAGTTTATAACCCCAACCAAAAATAATAAAATAAAACATACCCGACGATGTTTAAAGTATAGCATTCAACTTTAGGGGAACAATGTTCATATCACATTTAATAAAAACATTTCATATATGATATAAATATAAATACTATCACAGAAAAACGATTCATTTTCAGAGCCATATACTTTTTTCGTCATTTGTTTTAATGAAATGACACTTTATTGTACAAAGTATTAGAGCTTTGTATTGATTGAATGAGGAAGACATGTATGGCTTAATGTACGATCGAAGGACGAGTAGGCAGTTCGTTTAGGGTGAAGGTCAACATTTGTTCTGCGAGTAGAATTTTATAGTTGACGTTTGTTAAACATGTTGGAGACACACTGCAAACATGTTGCTTGTAAATACACGGTAGATATATTTTTAACTACCTATAGCAATAAAAGAACGCATTAAATTTGCGACTGTACGTGGTTTCTGGAGTTTTCATTTCTGTATTTGCCGCTGGTTGATGTGTGTCTGAAGCTGTGTCCTCAATTCCATTAAAAGAATAATTAATTTTACCATTGGCTTCATGCAGAGACGATCTATTCCTCGAATTGTGAGACGGCGACGGGGGTAATGTTGGAGAAAGTCCGTCTTTTCTTAAACCATTTGTTGTCGATGGCTTTTCAACACTGTTTTTTCGAGACGGCATCGGACTTACTTTCCTACCATATTTAGGACCAATCATCCAGAGTATAATAGGCAATAGTAAAATAGAATGCGTGAGCCCAAAAAGAATAACTAAAAACATCATCTTAAAGAAAGATTGGAAAATATAACTTGACGAAAGGGTCAACATTAGAATACCTATTATTGATGATAATGCAGCGTTGATAATTGGACCACCGGATCTATCTATCGCTTTTTCAACACGTTCGTGACGTTCATTAACGACAATTGTATCCGAATCTGCATCAGAAACTGATACGGATAAATAGGCGTGACAAATGTGTGCACTAAAATCTACGGAAAATCCAACTGTCATTACCAAATGAATCATAGTGATAGAGCTCAGTGTCAAATCCCAGAAGTACATGAATCCAAATATCCCAACTAAGATCATAACTAGAGTGACTGTAACAAGAAGAACCATTAACGGTTGAGGCATGAACACTGCAGTTATGAAGAACATAACAGCAATAGCTATACCAACGGTTTGTAACGTTGCTGGTAAAATTTGAACATACTGCTCGAAAAAAATAAAGGCTGGGCTATAAGCAAAAACGGGAAGGTCAGATTCTGATGCGAGCTCTCTCATACGGAGCATCAGTTTTCCCTGCTTTGTCGAGTCTTTAACGTCATCCGACAGAACATAAAATCGTGATGCCAATATTTTTGTATGTTGACTATCAAATACAAGATCTGTGTTAAAACTTAAACCGGACGGCGTATTTAGGAAAACTCGTAACGATGAAATAAAGGCCGATTCATCTGACGAATTGAATAAAGGCGTGTTTTGATAGGATGTAAGCCAATTGATTTCAAAATTTGATATGATGTTACTTTCTTGCTTCACCTTTTGTAGCAACGTTTCCATTTGGCGTATAACATTTTCTGATGAATAATCTACACTAGACCGTACAACAAAACTGACTGGAATATCTTCCCTAAAATAGGAATCATCCCAAGTAGTGTACTTATAGTAGTAAGAGTCAGTGGTTGCCAGATTCCTTAATTCCAGCCCTTGCTTTAGATTAACGACACCATAGATTGATAATCCAAGGTATCCCATGAAAAAAATAAAAATTATAATTCGACATGGTAATCTTCGTATTAGTGCCTTAATAACAATTTTTGGAAACTTTTCAAGTGGACCATCGAATTCATCTCTTTTTTGTGGCAAATGACCAGAACAACAAAGTATTGAGCACCTGGAGCGAGTATCTGTGTCTTCGTCCTTTGCTTTAAGTCGTTTAATGCAGCAAAAAAAGTGTCTGTTTTCCTCAACTCGTCTTTCGTTTATAACAATACATGGTACGAAGAAGAAAAGCTGGTTGAAGTAGCAGAACAAAACTGCAAGCCCTGAAATGAATTATGAATTATGATTTATGTTTATGTGCTTTAGATCTATTTACAAAGCTAAAGAAAATTAAAAGGGAATCTGATTTAAAAATATTAAAGTCCTCCGTGGGGATGTTCATATATAATAAATAACAATAAACGCTCAATATCGACAAATTTTCGGCCACTAGTCCTCTATCAAGTGGGAAAGCAAAGCAAAAAATAATATCCAAAATATGTATATATACAAAAAATCGAATTCGTGCTTTTCCACTTGATAAAGGCCGAGTGGCCAAAAAATTGTGGATATTGAGTGTTTATTAATATTCATTATAAAAAAAATATTAACTTCATGTAGTCGGCGACAATGACATGAAGAATCACATAAAATTGCTATGCTAGAGTATGTTGATGTGACATCAGTAGCCTATATTTGTTTACTTGTAAACTGTCAGAATGTAAGGATTTTTAAATTGCGTAAATAATTTTATAATGAATAGAAGGAAAGGTTTGATTCAGAAATATTTCGTTAAGAGAAATTCTGAAACAGATTTCTCTGATCTCGTGTAAAAGTTGCTGAAAAGCCAAAAATATTTTTTTTTTCTTCCAACCAAAGTAAATCACGTTTGAAGTGTATTTCTGTTCATAAAGCATAATTTATAAATAAGATGTCAAAACTACACAGAAAATACATTCAAAGTATTTTAGATATAACTCTTTTAAAATTGAAGAGAAATGAAATTCATGAGATACCAACTTACTTCGTGTATTAATCTGAATTTCTTTTTATTTAAATACAAAAGTAATATCCATTATTTCATTTACCAGTTGTAATGCAAAAATTCTGAACGCTGAGAAATACTGAACTCGCTCCAATTCCGAACGCAAGAAAATCGGTTAGTGAGGTAATAGTAATGGCTATTCCACTACTCTTCAAAGTCAGGTACAGTTTCTGTGAAATCGGGTGGTCATTTGTTCGTGCAGAAGGATTTCCACAAGCATCAGCCATTCCTGACATTAGGATAAAGACGTCGTCTATACCGATACCTAAAAAGTTTGAATTATAAACATTCTTTAGATATGTTAAAGTGTACTAAGTTTCATTTCAACTAACAGTATGTAATAAAGTGTTCTTGATGTCATTAAAGAGAATGTAGTTTTTATGTAGTAGTATGTAATTTCACTGAAAAATTTTAAGTTCACTGTTTAGATCTTTCGCAATTCGATCTTTTCGAAATAGAGAGTTACTTCCCATATGTGCAGGTATCTGACGTCAACGCATTGTGACGTCATCAAATTCTATGGAAACCAGCATGAAATTCAGGGAAACAGGCTTACATATATGACGTTTTCTAAGGAATGTAATGACGTAACAATGCTTTTACGTAAGTTTACTGCACAAAATGAACGTAGGGCTGTAAAATCGAAAAGGTCGGAATTAATTATTAAAGTATTTTATGTCAAGAGGAGATAACTCCTAAAATGACTCTATTCAAAATAATCCTTTTTACAATACCTACCATCCTATAATAAAAGTATGAGAATTATTGTGACCAAAAAAGTATCTTATAGTTCTGCCAAATCATGTACATGTCCCTTAAAAATTCAAACCTTATTATAAATTTGAGGTTTAAGGTAGAGTATCCATCAGGTCAAAATTGCTGGTAATTTTATGCCTGGATACCCTATTTTTCTCTTCAGAATATTGTTCAGATAATCAAACTAATATGGTTTTGGGAAAAGAAACTTGTGTTTACATGTAGTTACATTTTATCACATTTGACAGTAAGTGTTTTGAATATTTTTCCCTGACATTGTCGCCATAGCACTTTCTATATAGACAGAACCATAGTCAGTGCATGTATTTAATATATTTTCATTTTCGTGCGTGAACATCGACGGCGGGTGCGGCTAGCCAACAGGGGATGCTTACTCCTCCCGGGCACCTGGTCCCACCTCTAGCTTGCTAGGGGTCCGTCGATGCTCCATTTGGTGCTCTATTGTGAATGCTGTTGAGATTATCGTCAGGATCTTCTTTAAGTCTAAATAGGGATTTTCTTACTTTTCCCATAGGGTCCTATTTTAAAGTTCAAACGACTTAAGTTAGTGGTATAATTATGAAACAACGAATTATATTTAGTTTGTATGTTTAACGTCTTCAATTCATTAGCATCAATTTAGAGCAGATACATTTACAGCATGGACCAGACAGGGTTAACATAAACTTTGAATATATGGAAATGAAAATGTTGTTAAAGTTTTTTCTTCGGATATATGAGCATCTGAGACCCGAGATATTCTCTAACTTGAAGAAAAGTGGTCAAGTTTTACGGTCACAACAGGTCCGAAGGGTGGTAACGATTCTGGATTATAGTATGTATACAATATGAACAAATATGAAAAATCAATGCTTTATACATGTAAACAATTTGTTGAGACAACAGTTGCATTTCGAAAATTCCATTCTTTTAGACTACTTAGTATAAAATACAAAGGAAATATAATTTAAAGAACTGAATAATGTTTGTAAAACATTTTCAGTTCTTTAAATTATAACAACAGATTTATCTATTTATGTCCAGAAAATTTTCGCAAGTTACATGTAGGTATCTAAACATATTTTTCTTAAACGTAGCCGTATTTTCATTTATTTTAAGGAACAGATTCTTACTTTTTCTCAATAGTAACTAAGGATTTCCACATGTAAAATCAAAAGGAGTAATATTTTCTCATTTAACATACGAAATGTTCAGTTTTGACCACAACACCGAAGGGGACTCTTAGTTTTTGATTCATGTTTTTGTTTTTTTTTTTTATTTTAAGAAGGACCAATAGTCAGATGACGCCATCGATTTTCTGCGACTGTTATATGAATTTGGTGATTGGATAAAGTTGATTGATTTTCAAGGTCAAACGTTGAAGCTCAAGCTTAGAGGTCAAAATCAAAGAAAACTTACAGAAAAAAAATCAAAAACATCTTCAGAATGAGACAATATGAAAAGATCCAAGGTTTTTATGACTAGGCAAGGGAATGTTGTGCTTCATGCCATCTTGTATCTCAGAATTCGTTTGAGTTTGTCAATACACATGTTATAGTGTCGTCAAGCTCAATGATCAAGGTAATTAAAATGAAATTGCCTGTATGCGTAAAATTATTTATATTTTTTATGATATTAAGGTAGCAAACCAATAACAGTGAAAACCTATAGGTTACAATACATCTTGGTGAGTGTCACTGCTGGTGGACCAGGAGTCCCCGCGGGCACATGTAGCCATGTTCGATCAAATTTGGGTGATCGTCTGTCTCTTCAACGAATTCGAAAATTTCTGTTACCAAATTTCTTGAAATTTCTAAAACGTGGGTCCTATAGCATCATATCCCATCCATCCTGCTACATCTTTCGGTACATCTTTGAACATAATTTTCACACTCTTTGGCCATTTTACATTGTTTAGATTGAGGATCACTGACGAGAGTTAATTACCCGAAACGTGCATGTCTGGTCCATGCTGTAAATTTTTCTGTTCTTAAATGATGCTATCGAATTTGAAGACGTTTAACACCTATATGAAAAAAGGGGGATATTGAATATCATGATATCTTTACCATTTACATGGATTCATATCAGATTTTCTTTACCAATCAATTGATATTACAGAAAAGAATACAGCAACAACAATGTATGCATGGTTTGACTTTTATTTTTTGTTTTATGTGCCATTTATGTGGTACCGATGTGTATTTTTACGTTATTATCTATGGGGTACATGAAGGCAAAATGGCGAAGGATTTTCTGAAACTTGTCTATAATGATGAAATATTTGCCCAAAATAAATTAAGATATTCAGTAAAAAGTGAAAGCTTCGAACTTTGATTTTATATGGCATAAATCTTAGACATATTCGTTCCGCTTATTGTTGTTTGGGGACCATTATGTTCATTAGACCATTGAATGTATAAAAAACCTGGATTGAGATTAACTCTTGGTGAATATTTCTTCATTTAGGATACATTGATCAATTTAAGGGATAACGAGTGGCTGGTAAGCGAGCTAACTCGCATAGTCAATTCCTTCGTTTCAATCCATGTTTAACTGTTTTCCTGTTATTAATTATAAATTTCGAGTAAAATTTTACAATTATCGGAACTCTTTCTATTTTTGATGGAGAGGTGTATCTAAATTACTGTCATACTTCAAATTTCAGTAAACTGTAAAAATTCTATTCAGATTTTTTATTTCTTCTGTCATTATTACGAGCAGACACTCGTTACCCCTTAAGCAGTTTTAATAAGCTTTTGACCTTGAATCCCTTAAGTATTGGTCATCCTTAAGTGATGGGAGACTGTAAGTGCATAGTCGTGTGCCTGGATTATGGTCTAAAACGTGGGTCCTGTAGCATCATATCCCAGCCATCTTGCTATGTCTTTCGGTATATGTAGGACATAATTTTCACAGATTTTGGTCATATTACATTGTTTAGATTGAGGATCACTGACAAGGTTTAAATACCCGAAACGTGCATGTTTGGTCCATGCTGTAAATTTATCTGCTCTAAAATGATGCTAATGAATTTGAAGACGTAAAACACATGTTGTATCATAAACTTTTGCAACCGATTTAGTAAAAGTTTTATAAAAATATTAGGATATTTCGAGAGGAGTAAAACTCTTTAAATGCTTTCCAAATCTTTTAAGATTGCCCTCTGGTAAACATATACATCGTTGATAACGTGGCATTTTGCAACTTGGAGTGGAACGGTGTTGAGAAAAATCAATTTTCCATTGATTTCGATAGGGAAAATGCTCATTTTAACCAAATATCGGACCAATTATGAATAATATATCCATCCTAACATACTAATCAGAAGATTCAGTTGTGGGTCAAGTTAGTCGTTATTTTTATGGTATAATTGTCTCAAATTTTGCATTTTCGAAACTTTGCATTTTTAAGATTTACGTCTTATCATTACAGCTCATTTACTATCTTTAAGATTAACTAAACATTATAAATATAATATTCATTTCACTTCACTTACCTACTACTAGAAAAGGCATCGCTCCTACAATGCTAACAAATTTTAATCCGATAAGAGATGCAAAACCAAGAGCTGCTCCAATGGCTAGAATGGTAGCAAGGACACCACCAAGGCTTAGTAATGGTCGCCATGCTACAGTGTTCATATTTAGGCCTATACTTGCTATGGAGGCATATGTGATCATAAGGGTAAATGTTACAGAGAAATATTTGATATCGCCAGTTGTGCTGGAGCCAAGTTCTGTATTCCTCGAATTGGAATGGACAAATGCAATATCAAGACCCGATTCAGAAAATGAGGGAATTGTTTCTTCAAATTTAAGCTCCCATTGCTTTGAAAGTGATGTGTATTCATCATCGCGAAGGTTATATCGCAATTTAATCATTGTTGCCCTCTCCAGTATTCCGCCATTGGTCTTTCTATTTCCAAAAACGCCTGCTATTCTTGTGTCTTGAAAAATTGGATAGTTAATGTTGTCGATGTTCGAAAGAAACTGAGCATCGAATACTATATCGCCATCAACGACACATCCCCGTGATTCAAATGTTGCACAAAGGTCAGAAAAGTTTAATCTTTTGCCGCTTCCATCATTTACTTCAATAGAAGTTCGTATTCTTTCGTCTATGACTTTTATTTGATTTATTATTGAAACATTCAGAATATTTACATCATCTGCCGTCCTAAAGATAACTTCTCCATACAGTCCAAGGTCACTTAGTGCATGCTGGTTAAAATATCGATCGTGTTGATTCGAAAACAGATCATTGACTTCTTTTCTGTTTTTAGACGCTTCACTGTTTCGCGGTGTATAAAGTTCTTCAATGTCCGACAACGATTCTATCCGTAAGAGTCCCATTGTAAGTCCGACATTCACAACAACACATACAATCATTACAATCCATGGTTTAAACTTTCCCCTGGCGACGAACGACCCATACTTTCCAAATTTATTTCCTATCCATTCTTCGTATTTTTCTCTGCATGAACAACCCATTATCAGTAAGTACTGCGTTTATGCGAACTGTAATGCAATAAGATTACAATAGTTTATAGACAATTTCATTTTCATTTAAAAATGGTTGTGGATGTGTATTCAAAAACGACTATGTGTGTGCTACATTTGATATCATTTTACATCAGTTGACAAATATGGATAATGACTATATACCGATATACAACACAAAATCGATAATTCAGAAAATCGAAAACCGATGACAAACAAAATCAGGATTAAACAGGAACCAAAGCAAACAACAACAAAAAAAGATCCACCATATGAAAAGATGTGAACTCCAAGTATTGGAGTGAGACCGGGTGTCCAGGAAGTGTAAGCATCTCCTGGTTGCATACAACATCGGTAGAATTGTCAAATCCGGTTAATTCCATTTCGGAAGATACAAGTACAATCATTGGTTGGATAGTTCAAATGGTCTACGACTGAATACCATCCTCCAATCTGGAAAGTGGGAAGAGTTCCCCGTATCGACCGTAGTACTTCCTCAGGGACGATGTAAGTCGATCACTAACGTATCCCATGAGAAGCTCATCTGAAACACGTCCTGCTCTCAGAACAAAATCTGTATATTTGGTACTTGCTCTGGCTTAGCGTAGCAATTGAGATATGAACACGCCATGAGAAGGTGATTTCGGAAACGTTTAAATTCATCGTAAAATATCATCGAAATTAAAGGAGGTTAACATCTGAGCACCATCCCTCCACTGTCATTTCGGTCATAAATTATATACACACAGACAAGAGTTCAGCAACATCCCAATATTTCGGAGACCTTATCCTTTGAAAGATAGCACCGAGATGTTTTCGTAAAATATACCAAATACAAATTCTTTTGTAGATGTCTTTACACCTTTTGTTACTATATAACACTAAAACGATATCGAATTTGAAACATTTGGCCTCAAATGAAAATATCGTATTTTTGAAGGAAAATAATGTAGAATAAAGTTTGAAAAGAAGTATCGAAAAATTAAGGTAACAGGTACTTAAAGACAGTGCGGTGCATGTATTTTGTATATTGTTTTCATTTTCGTGCATGAACAACGGCGGCGGGTGCGGCTAGCCAGCAGGGGAAGCTTACTCCTCCCGGGCACCTGGTCCCACCTCTAGCTTGCTAGGGGTCCGTTGATGCTCAATTTTGTGTTCGATTGTGAGTGCTGCTGAGATTATCGTCAGGATCTCCTTTAACTCATTATAAAAGAGATAAACCATATTAGACTGAAGATTCACAAATCTGATACGGTTTTCTTTAGTATTACATTCTCTCAGTCGACTTCCGGTTAAGGTTTATTCCAACTATCCTGTTTCAATCGCTCATGTTCTTAAATTGCAGATAATGAGTTAAAGAAGATCCTGAAGATAATCTCAACAGCACTCACAATAGAGCACCACATTAAGCATCGACGGACCTCTGGTAATTCTCGTTAAAGACATTTGTTGCTCATAATTGCTCTATATTCCATGATTACCAATGTTGACTTTTAGCCAAATTGTACCGCATTTCGGTCAAACGGGATGCACATCCGGATTTCAGTTTGACATAAAAAGAGAAATTTTATGATTTGAAGGATTCATCTCTTAACCGGAAGTGACATTTTGGCAGGTGGTTGTCCTACATGAAAATTTATATTAGTCGAACTGGGTTTCAATTAAAAAAAATCAAGAAATTAGTGGTCAGAAAGGCATTACTTTAAAGAAAATACAGAAAAAGCATCAATGGGGATATCGTTCTCAATGTTTATTAATAATATTTGATAAAAATGAAAGTTATAAAAATAAATCCTCAAAATATATTATTCATTGTCTTAATGTTTGTCTGACAATAGATTTAATACTAACGGTACGTTGGCGCGTTATTTCACATCCGGTTCCAGGAACGCGCATTTTGACACGATATATTTTTCAAAGAAATTTACTCCCAATGCTTAATGAATAATTCACATTATCTTTTTATTTTTGATACATATTCAGTTTTCAAGTTCGTTAGATGAACAATTTGATTCATTTCAACCATACAGAAGAGCGAATTTTACGAGATAAATCAACTTCATAAATTTAATGTCTAATTAGAATTGTTTAAAACCATACTCTTCCCCATTTCGATCCCGATTTAAAATAAGGTGCATAATACAATAATGTTAAATAAAGGAATATTCTCTTCGTCAAAGATCAGATCTTTATCATGATACATAATTCAGATATCTTTTAATCAAGCCAGCATTTTGTATTAAAACAATTTCACTGTTGCTTAACTTTTTTCTTGGTGTATATTTAATTATGCTACGCTACACAAAATTTGTAACAGCCTTCCTTTAGCAAAGTAAAGGCAAAAATAACGATTCATAAAAAAATCAAAAAATAAAACCAGAGGATGATAATGAAATACGTTTGGCAATGTAAAAAAATCACTATCAAATTTTAATTTTTTTAATTAAGGACCACTAATGAGGACTTACCATTAGAAACACATGTCAGGTGCATTAAAATTGGTTTAAAATATTTTTCAAGAAGGAAAAAAGTTGAAACATTTCCATTTCATTTAAACATTTTAATCTAAATATATGTTTAATCTAAATATAAATTTTCATATCTAAAGCAATTTGCATGTGTGTATCGCCGCACGAATTTACTTTAAAAGCGTCACCGACAATGAATTTCACTTTTTGAAAACCACTATGGATATTCAGAGAATACAATCATATTACACAAAGAATTACTTATGCAAAGAATAAAAAGTGAATCTCCAAATGATATGAGATCAGGTGCAGGGGGTGTAAGCATCTAATTTCTTTTAATACCACAGGCATGTAAACAATACACTGACAGGGTATGGCAAAGAACATTGAAGAAAATATGTCGGCCGTCCCGGGGTCCTAGTGGAGCTCGAACAAGTAATTTTTCGGTCACTGGCTTGACGCCTTTACCACTATACCACGGCGCCGACGAAAGCATAATTATAATGTTTGCTAGCAACTACCGTCACTTAGGCCATGCAGAAAAAAAGTCATATCCTCAATATGTTCGAACATAGAAGAGAAAGAGATGTTATGATGTTGAATGTTTTCATTATATAATCCAAAAACGTTTGCAGTGACAAAGTAAGTTGCTCACAAAAGTCACCTTTGTTGGGTTGTTTCTTGTCCTTACAACGAAATCATTGTAGTTGAAGCTTGCTCTCGGGTAGTGTATCAATGACGATATGAATACACCATGGGCAGGGGACGGAGGGGTGCTACTACTGAGGAAAGGGAAATTTGTCATTTTTCTATTTCAGTTTGTCATTGGAGTTTTCAGGTGACAATTTTCGTCAAAAGTTAACATGAATTTTAAAGATGAATCAGATTTAGTGCCTTCAGTAGTTACCATCATCTATAAATCACGCGAATGGATTGCGCTAAGGTAATCATCAAACAAAATTATTAATAAAGAATCATTGGCATATATGAACATGTAGATACCTTCATCCGTCATAGTCATCTTTCGCATGGTGTTCTTTTTCTAGACACCACCCACACAGTGAGCTAAGATGCCAATAAGTTGTAAATCTATCTGAGCTGACGTTTTTAAATTAATCAACCTATTCCAGGGGTGAAAATGACACCGCTTGAGAACATGTTTGTGTACCGTTTTAATGGCAGCACATAAATTACATTCATAATGCATTATTATGGTTTAATGTCCTACACGTATCATATCACGGCATATGACGCAATGTTTTGCGTAACTTGAATAGAAGGAGGTACCTTCTTCGAATTGCTGACAGGTTCATTACGTTTACTCTTTTGAGAAAAAGACGTTTGCTCTTTTGAGAAAAAAAGATTTTGTCAGACCTACTTAACTTAATAAGAAAGGAGGGGATCTCCAACAAGACTCGGTTGCAGCACCAACAGCAACACACCAAACACCCCAAGTGAAAACACCGAGAAGACACAAACAGCTAGAGCCAAAAAACAGCAAACGAGACATCAACCATCGAACAAAAAAGACCACACATAAACAAACGAGACCCATGGGCAATCGGTGCCGACTTAGGACGACTTCAGCAACGTAAGCAGAGGATGGCGTGGTTATCCTGGATTACGTGCGCATTTTTCCGTTTACCAAAAGGTTTCGAAGAACGCACAATTGTTGCGTAAAATAAGGGTGTACAAAATGCGTACGTGCTCTGCCGCCTGTAGCGAGCTCATTCATGCTATACCCCATATGCACTCCGTTTCTTTCATAAATTTAAGAGTTTTCTTTCTTTACATATTTTATAATGACAGCTTTTTGACAATATCTAATGAAACTTTGCGACCCGGTGGTATTCTTATATTTTTCCTTGGATTATGAAAAATAGATGTAAAAGGCTTCTAAACAAAGTGAAAGGAAGGGATCTCCAACAAGACTCGGTAACAACACCCGAAGCAAAGTATCAATACACCCTAGGGAATGAGTTAAAGAAGATCCTGACGACAATCTCAACAGCACTCACAATAGAGCACAAAATTAAACATCGACGGACCCCTAGCAAGCCAGAGGTGGGACCAGGTGCCCGGGAGGAGTAAGCATCCCCTGTTGGCTAGCCGCACCCGCCGTCGATGTTAATGAAGCATGGAAATGAAAATAGATAAAATCCATGCACTGTCTGACGCTATGTCTATATAGAAAGTGCTATGGCGACAATGTCAGGGAAGTATATTCAAAACACTTACTGTCAAACCCCTCGCGGGGAACTTTTTTACGAGCTCCACACGGCAAAGGGCATAAGTGTGACACAAATGAGTTAAAGAAGATCCTGACGACAATCTCAACAGCACTCACAATAGAGCACAAAATTAAACATCGACTGACCCCTAGCAAGCCAGAGGTGGGACCAGGTGCCCGGGAGGAGTAAGCATCCCCTGTTGGCTAGCCGCACCCGCCGTCGATGTTAATGAAGCATTGAAATGAAAATAGATAAAATCCATGCACTGTCTGACGCTATGTCTATATAGAAAGTGCTATGGCGACAATGTCAGGGAAGTATATTCAAAACACTTACTGTCAAACCCCTCGCGGGGAACTTTTTTACGAGCTCCACACGGCAAAGGGCATAAGTGTGACACAAATGAGTTAAAGAAGATCCTGACGAAAATCTCAACAGCACTCACAATAGAGCACAAAATTAAACATCGACGGACCCCTAGCAAGCCAGAGGTGGGACCAGGTGCCCGGGAGGAGTAAGCATCCCCTGTTGGCTAGCCGCACCCGCCGTCGATGTTAATGAAGCATGGAAATGAAAATAGATAAAATCCATGCACTGTCTGACGCTATGTCTATATAGAAAGTGCTATGGCGACAATGTCAGGGAAGTATATTCAAAACACTTACTGTCAAACCCCTCGCGGGGAACTTTTTTACGAGCTCCACACGGCAAAAGGCATAAGTGTGACACAAATGAGTTAAAGAAGATCCTGACGACAATCTCAACAGCACTCACAATAGAGCACAAAATTAAACATCGACGGACCCCTAGCAAGCCAGAGGTGGGACCAGGTGCCCAGGAGGAGTAAGCATCCCCTGTTGGCTAGCCGCACCCGCCGTCGATGTTAATGAAGCATGGAAATGAAAATAGAGAAAACACAGAGAAAATACACATAGCAAGAGACGCATATGGTAAAAGGAACATCAGACACGTCATCAAACACTTAACACATGTTTACAACGAGACCTATAGGCAATCAGTGCCGAGTAAAGACGACCATCTGCCAGGTAAATAACAAATGGAAACTTTTCATCATGCACTAATATTCTATAACAATTTATCTCCTTCGCTTTTCTTTTTCTTGTCGTATTAACTTAAATTTGCAAATCTAATTCTGTTGATTCATATTAACCTCATTGAATAGGAAAAGATATGTTGCACTTATCAAACTAAGGTTTTGGTTACTATTAACTGCTAAGAATCTTGAAACAAGTAGGACATCCAAGCATTCATGCAAAACGTAAGCATTGTAAAAAAATGGTAATACACAAATAGTGTGTGTTCGTTTGAAAATACATAAAATGTATAATATTCGATTCAATCCTACAATTACTAATGTAGCACATTGAACATCTCTAAATATATTGAAGATATATGTTTCTATCAATGTAACAGATTTATAAAAACTTCTATTCCTTAGTTATCATTTATGATTTGTGAATTGTATTATGTTTGTTTTGCGATTATTTTGATCGATTCAAAACATTTTGACAAAATTTATTGATGGTTCCCTCTTAGAGGTTCCAGATTTCTATCATCTTTATCAATATTGAAGTATACATTGTATGTTCTGCGTAATAATTTCAATACACAACATTCGCAGTATCTTCATTTAGGCCGATATAGAAGAAGTCCAAATAATGAAAATTATCAAACATGAATTTGAAGACGTTTAACATTTAAACAGTTTAATACTACACTCTGGTAGATACCACTTTCTTAGTGAATTTCTAGGACTTAGGTCTGATAAAAAAAATATCCTTCTGTCACTGACTTGCCCATTGGTGTTCGTTTCCACAGTAAGGAAAAGGTTCCTGAGTTACATGTGAGAATTTGGTCTGCATTGATTACTTGGGTAGAATTAGTGAATGAAAATAAAAAGAAGATTCATAAACAACCAAACTGTCGAAAAATACGGATCAAAACAAGGTTAGAGAGGAGATATTTAGCAGTGAAAATATTAACATTTGTCCGAATTGGAAAATACAAGAACGAAAAAAAAAAAAAGGAAAAAAAAGGTATAAAAGAGCTAAAATCGCATGAAATGGCTAGTTGTCAATCCGTTAAGCATTCGCAACTGCCACATATGACGACCATTTTTGATTCCGCCGATAAAAAGAGTTGACCAAGATTGCCAGAGTGGCAACCAAACTAGAATTGCTCAGTACTATCCCATATAATCATTTTTAAAAAGATCATAGGGAAGAGCATTTCGAGGTCGACCACATGATAAATAAAAGTTTTTAAATCGTGCATTAAATATGTAACATGACGCATGTGATATATGAAAATAATTGATATGACGCGATTTAATTACAGTCCCACCTACAATGCATATTACAATGCCTTCCACACATGCAATAGAGACAGTATATACATTTCGTGCTTCTGTGCAGCTGTACTATTGTCTCTGTCTGTCTACCCTTTTTTTACGCTTGAGAAAGTTCTTTTGAAGCGACGGGTGTTGCATGCAAGCTTTCTGGGCACCTGCTCTCACTCCCATATCGGGAGTTCGCTTCTTTTCATATGGAGGAGGTTTCTGTTTGTTTGCTTTGGTTCCTGCTTTATCCTGGTTTTGTATGCCTTCGGTTTATGATTTTCTGAATTATCGATTTTGTGCTGTATATAAGGATATGGTCATTATCCATATTTGTCATTCGTATCTTTTTTTCCAAAAATTGTAAGGCTTTTTGGAATTTGGTATCAGCTTTTATGTTTGACTTGAATCTTTAAATGACTTATAGCAGAAGAAATTATTAATACAAATCTAATTACATTTATTTAAAAGTCTACATTTTCACCGAAATCAGTGGTATCTGTAGAGTCAAATACTTCCTTAGTATGTGTTCGCCTTTGCAAACCGCTGAACTAAAAGCACTCGAATAAGACTGAAATAATATATACATTAATAATCTCCATAGAGCACCTTTGTATGGACAGAATTCATTGTATATAGCGTCAAGATTTATTTAACTATTGCAGCGCTGCACAAACAATTAAATGTGGAAATACGGTTATCTATACACTACTACCGAAATATATTCTGACTGCGTAGAATAATTCAGAACAAAGAATTAGATTCATTATACAACTTTAATGAATCATATGTACGTTTGCAATACAAATAGGTTTTCCCAACGTGAAAAAATAACAATGAATTACTTTTTATTCCTAATATGGAGCCTTTGTAGTAGGCACAGGAATTACAATGTATTTTGGCAGATTATATGGTTTCACAGTTGAAAAAGTTGTCATGTGCTCATATGACAAACTGCATTGCATTTATGTACATACAACAGATGAGAACAGCCTTAAAATCTAAATGCAGTGAAAATTTCTGGCAAAAGATAATCATCAGAGAAAAAGAAAGGATCTCCAGCATGACCTACCTGTACCTACCCAGCGACATTCACTAGAAAGCGATACATGAATGACATCAGACAAAAAAGACACAGTGACAACAATACTCAATTGAACATCATGCAAAGCAATCGAAAAAGATGTACAGAAACATCAAACATTAATGACAACACATAAGAGGAATGATACCAATGTGTACCTGTTCCCGATTTTTGACGACTATCTGCTATTAGCAAATGGTGCGGTTATCTTGATTATGTGTGCTTATCTTACCACTGATCCAGATACACAGAGGTCTCCAAGCTAGGCGCACAATTGGTGTATAAACATAAAACTACTCATGTGAGGTGACATCACAAATAAGATAGTAACAGTAGATTGTAATAATCACTGTGGCATATCACGTGATACGCAAATGATATGTTCCACGGGAATCCCCTTCGATTAAACCAAGTAAACACTGTCTAAATCTACTTTATATGAATTTACTTTAGGCCTTTCACATGGCCATTACCTTCAATTATATCAAGGTAATCTATTCTGGTTAAGAATAAACATGTATTCGTAGAACACTTAAAGAGAAAATTTTCAATCCTTACCACATGTTATGATGTGGTGTACGGACAGATACAACATTTTCTGTTTAAGTGTTATCTGAATATACGTCTATTCTTGACCAGAATAGATTACCAACATATAATTGATAATAATGACCATATGATAGGGCTATAATAAATTCATATCAAGTAGATTTAGACAGTGTTTACTTGGTTTAATCAAAGACGATTCCCGTGGAACATATCATTTTCGTATCACGTGATACGCCACAGTGATAATAGATTCTATGTAAATCTATGGCATGTATATAAGAGTGTGTGCACTGCTGGCTTACCGCCAAGTTATTTTTTGGCTGAAAAAGCTTGCGTGTGGCGTCTCTTCATTTCGTTTTAGAATGAGCGGTCACCACTTCCTGTAGCATCAGTTTAGCTGCATTGTCAAATACTAGGTGTGGTAAAAACCATCTGGTGATTGAGCAAGGCCGTTAAACAACCTATTGCGTTTGACTTTTATGCTCTGATTTTAAATGAAGTGGCATGTAACAAAGTGCCTTTCTTTCATACCATGTCACACGATTTTTCAATTGTTGAAATTATCTTGATTTTATTATTCAGTCCGTAGATAAGAAAAACCTAGTGTTGATTGGACAATGTTCTTCCTTTTTTTTTATTAAAACACGGAAAACGAACAAAAATATACTGGTATAATAAACCATATTCGGAGATCCTGGATTCGAATATCACAATATATTATGATTAGGTCAAGCAAATATTTTCCTGTTTTGTCTATTCCCTTTCCTTTTTGCGTTGACTATAAAGGGTATGACAGAAAAAACCTTGTCTGTCTAGTTCTTGTCTGCTATGAAAGATACATCAGTTCAATGGTTTTTCAATTTCAAAATCCTGTAAAATAATCAAATCACAAAGCTCAGGGTTGTACATGTATAGAAACCCAATATAAATTTCATAGCAGACCATGAAAGAGCCGTTAGGTCCTAAATACATTTCAACATTGTGAAAAAGATATGCTATTGTCTTTCGTTTCAATTGGTACTTTCATTGTATCGTACAAACAAATGACCCTTCCGAACGCGGGAAAAATCTGAGAAATTCCATGACGTCACAATGCAATTTCGATGTTTGCCCGAGGTTCGAAGCTTGTTTGTTTCAGCCTTCTAGCATTAAAATCTGAATTGTATAATATCAAATGACCCTATTGAATTTGAAGACGTAAAACATTCAGAATCTTGACGTATATAATTAGTTCCTTGCAACAAGATTTGGAAAACCCAAATATATTCATCGTAAGGTGATAAGTTATTTTCAGTAAAATCAAACAATCTGAGTTGTATAGTTTTCAGAAAATGGAACGAAAAAAAAAGGTTTTTTTATAAAAGATTGGAAAATCCCAATACATCCCAAGGAAGGAGATATTTTAGAACTTTTAAATTCTTTAGAATTGGAATCTGCATTGTATAATGCATGTATTCAGAATATTGACCGAATATTATTTTTATATAACATTGGAAAATCCAAATACATCCTACGTAAGACGATATATTTAGCACTTTCAAAGTAAGTTACAAAGAACTTATTGCACTTTTCAACATTTGTCCATCAAGGATGATTATGGACATTCTTGAGTGCGATCTTTCCAATTTAACGTATTAAATTTATTTGGACATTTCCGGATTTTGACAAATATGGATAATGACCATATCCCTGTATACAGCACAAAATCGATAATTCAGAAAATCAGAAACCGAAGGCATACAAAATCAGAACAAAACAGAAAAGAAGCGAAAAGAAGCGAACTCCCGATATGGGAGTGAGTATATACACGTTTCTATTAGGCATTGGCAGCGGCTGTTGCATGCAGTCAGAGGACGCTCACTCCTTCTAGACGAAGCACTGACTGCACATTTCGATATTTTCCGATAACGATTTACATAATTATGCCACGTTCCCCTAGAAAACAAATATTGATAATCACCATATCCCAATATACGAAACTATATCGATAATTAAGAGAATCACAAACCGAAGCCAACCCGAAGCGATACAAAATCAGGATAAAACAGGAACCAAAGCGAACAAACAAAAAACTCCACAACATGAAAAGAAGCGACTCCCAATATGGGAGTGAGACCAAGTGCCCGGGAGGAGTCAGCATCGCCTGCTAGCTTCAATTCGATAGAATTGTTACTTCTAGTTACATCCATTTTGTAAGATATACATCAGTGGTTGGATAGTTCAAAACGACAGAATATCATACACCATTCTGGACAGTGTATGGTGAGTTTCCCGTATCGACCGCAGAACTTCCTCAGTGAAGATGTTAGTCGGTCACAAACGTAACCTGGACTGAGAAGCTTTTCTGAAAGACGCCCTTCTCTCAGAACAAAATCTGTTTATTTAGTACTTGCTGTGGCATAGCGTATCAATGGAGATAGGAACATGCCATAAGCAGGCTATGAAGGGATGTTATTACTCAGAAGAGGAAAAGCTTTAATGCTGAAATTGAAGTCGTCACGTTAGAGTGATGTGTTCATGTGACCTTTGACTCCAGAACTACGATTTGTAAGTTTTCTCTTGTATACTTTATGCTTTTCCGTACAAGAACTTCCGTTCTAAAGATTAAGGAAAGGACCCCAGAAAGAGATCGTTACGGTTATCACAGGTGAGCACATGCGTGTGAAATGGGGGATAGATTGAGTACGTAAAAGTAACACTGAACAACTCTCCGAAGAAAACAAGAACAGTTGGACAGCTGTTCGGGGCCAAGTCTTCTACAGCGAGTTTTGGGCATCCCCCATTCTGATGTCCAGTCGATACAGTCAGTCGGAGTGAAATTCTTAAGAATGCGCTGGTACAAGGCTGTGGATTTGTGAAATTACTAAGCCAAGTGTCCGACTGATGAAGTAGGATCATATCCACGGCATAAAAGAATAACTTTTAATATGAAAGATGGCCTAACTATTGTGTAACTGATTAGATGATAAAAAGCAAGAGCTCGCTACATCAGGCAGAAATGAATTGTATTTCGCACACTTTCTGTTTTATACCAATTTACATATCCATCTGTATGTTGCTTGAGCCCCTACGTTACGTTGTCTTTTTGCAAAGTGATGTTGCAATGAGGGGTTTTTTTTAAACCACAATTGTGCGTTCTTCGAGATTTCTGAGTAAAAGTAAAAAATGGGAGGGTAGTTCGCACGTAATCGCGATAACCCAACTCTTTGCTACTAGCGCGGCAAATTGGCGTCCTAAGTCGGCACCGATTGACTATTGGTCCCTTTAGTTGATTTGCAGTCTTTTTTGTTTGATGCATCTATGTTATGTTTCGTGTACAATGTCCCTTTTGTGTATCTTGCTGTTCATGTCTGCTCTCTATGTTTTTAAATGGGGTGCTTTGCTGTGGTAGTGCAACCGAGTGTTGTTGGAAATCCCCTCCTTTCTACATGCCAATTTAGGGAATGTTTACAGCTTTAACTATCGTTAGAGGCTTATCTGAAAGAAATCAAATAGTGTGCAAACATGCAAAAGATGACTATATCTAGATCAAAGGAAAATCACGACGTAAATGTACTGCATACTTGAAAAAAAGTATGGTGATATTTCACATAGTATGCACAATGCTTTTCCTTAGAACGCTTTAAGTCATACAGAGCTCTTCCATCTGTATGAAATAGATCAACCGATTGACATAAACTAAAAAACATAAAAATAATACATGTACATGTAAACCAAAAATATTCCAAATATAATACCTTTAAATTGAAAAAAATACTATCCTTACAAGTTTGAAGTCGTTAATGAGATGTTCAAGTTACGTTTACAGATTCTTGATCCAGTTACTTTCAAAAAGGCTTATATTTTCAAAAAGTGCATCGTGGCTTTCGAGTGCATGTTTTATTTATGAGTTCTTAAATGATGCTTTTGAATTTGAAGACGTTTAATATCAATAACAGATTTGAATTAAAATTGGAGCAAAACGTACTTGTTTTCTAAAACTAATTATTACTTATAACCAAATTATGAATGAAATCTGAGTCAAAAGGAAAATTCAAATCGTTAATTTTGACAAAACCGGGGTATTCGCTAGAATTTTACAATGCACTGTTTCCTTGCTGAAGAATGAAAAAAAAAATGAAAGTCAGTTTCGAAATCCTTGAATAAGTAGAGTATCTAATTACATAAAAATTGGGCATACAATGGATGGAGTCCTTTAATTAGAATCTGCTCAGCAATGATACATTGTAGCGAGAGAAATGAATGAGAGAAGGACACCATTCACCATACGTAGAAATTGCCCATAAACCAACGAGACCAATGGTCAATCGGTGTCATCTGCAACGTACACAGATAACGTACGCGTAACAAATCCAACTAGATGCCGCCACTTAATAATCTGGCGGCCGCCAGATAAATCATGTAGCGGCCGACAGAAAAATAAGTGGCGGTCGCGAGATAAATAAGTGGCGGCCGCCAGATAAATTATAATTCATACCTGTCACCTACGGGCTTCTGTAACATTGTCCTTCACAATTGAACAAAATACAACATGTACAGAATGAAACTGAATTAACTCTTTCTCCTATTGATTATCAGAGGGTATGTTGTTTGTCATTAATCAAAGACAACACATATATTTTTGTTCTGAACTCTTTAATCAAAGTATTTGAGTAATTTATGAGAGTAATATGGGGCGGGTACTTTGAATCTGGTTTCATAAACATATTATATGATATACATGTGCTGATAGAATATATCTATCAAACTGCCTTTGAACACATTTCGGGGGGGGTGTTGTTTTTGTATGAACATTCTGTGTGAGTCAGATTGCCTTTTTTATCTGACACGAAAATCTTGAACACAAAAAGTAGGCTATTTCTAGTAACATAATGCCTAATTATGTTTCAAATTTCAAATTTTATTAGTGTAAGTTAAATTTTGTATTATACAGATTATATAGAAAGTGAAAAATCTGTGTATAAATTGTTAGAACAAAATTTTACCATTTTACTGTACATGTAATGTGAATGTAATAGAATCTCATTTCTAATCACTTCCTTCTTTAGGGCAGAATTAACTGGAATATCTTTTTTTTCTAAATATTCATTCAAAAATTACATTGAATAACCCAAATGCACCCACGTGAGAAGGAATCATACCTGCAAACACGTTCATATGCAAATATTGAATGGAAAACAAGCATTGTATCCTATTCAGTTCATATAGTTCGCATGCAAACGCCATTTTTAAAAATCATTTTATCGCCATTTTGCTTGTAGAACTTCATTGTTTATACCAGATACAAACACGCTTGACTGTTCTCAGCGAATGAAAAACACATAAAAGAATGACGAAGAAGAATTTGGTTGACCTCAAAAGCTTGACACGTCTATTTTCGATTGTGACTTTGGGGATCTGATTACGGCTTTTGTATTTGACTTTCATGTACTGATACTTAACAGTTTAAAGCATGCGACGAAGATATGAACATTCATAATGGTTATTGATTATATAAATCTTAAAATAAAATTCTGCCAATACTGTTTTCCTTGTTAAATGATACTGAATTATTTTAGTAACTGAAAAATATTTATCAAAGGACTGGTTTCTAGTTAACGAAAACATTTCAATCAAAGAACATCAAAATCGTGCTTTGGCTTTAGATTCAATAGAACTCTTTCTAAGATTGTCTAATTGACATTTATCAAATGTTTAACGTATTCAAATTTATAGCATCATTTAGGAACAGATCAATTTGCAGCATGGGCCAGAAATGCACGTTTCGGGTACCTAACCCTCGTCAGTGATCCTTTATCAAATCAATGCAATATGGCCAAAGAGTGCGAAAGTTATTATGTCCAAAGATGTACCGAAAGGAGTAGTAGGATGGGTGGGATATGATGCTATAGGACCCACGTTTGTTGTCTATTTAGCAAATCCAAATAAGATTGCTGTCTATTTAGCAAATCCAAATAAGCTACGTGTGGTGACATTTTTCCAGTGCTACTTATCATTTATGATTAGAACCAACACTGTATGACATTCAGAATAAAGTTTATATTATCATCCGATTACGTTATTCTTAATGATTTTTTTTTCTCATAATTCCCTTTAACAGGAATATCTTCCTTACAAATGTTCATTTAAAATTCGATTGAGTTACCCAAATACACCCAAGAAGGCATCATGCTTAGAAGTATTTTACATTTTGCGGAATTTTATTCGAAGAACTTCCCTGTTCATACTTGGAAAATGACCTTATTTCACGAACACGCTTACCTGAGAAGGCATCATACTTAGAAATATTAAATGGTAAAACCAGCATTATATTCAATTCAGTTCATATAGTTCGCATACCAACGCAATTTTTCAAAAATCATTTTACGCCACTTTGTAGAGCTTCATTGTTCCTACTTGACACAAACACGCCTGACCGTTTTCAGTGAATAACAAATGTATAAAGGTTCTACACAGAAGAATTTGTTGACCTCGTAAGTTTCACACGTCAATTTTCGATTATGATTTTGGAGATCTGATTTCAGCTTTTGTATTTGACTTTCATGTACTGATACTTCCACAGCTTAAAATATACCACAACTATATTGAACATGCAAAATTGTTTATTCTGCCAATACTGTTTTCCCTGTAAAATGACTTGTAGACGAAAACTTTTCAATCAAAGAACATCAAAATCGCGTTTAGGCTTTTAGATTGAATAAAACTCTTTATAAATTGTCTTAATAATATTTATCAAGATTCTTGTGAATTTGGGAAATCCAAATAAGCGACGTGTAAGGACATTTTTTCCAGTGCTATTTAGAATAAACACTGTATGACATTCAGAATTAGGTTAAAATCATTATTAAGTTACGTTATTTTTTTATTTATTCTTTTTTTTTTTCTTCTTTTTCTTCTTTCGTCTCTCGTAACTTTCTTTTCCAGAACTGAATAAAGGAATACCTTTCTCGTACATGTTCATTTAAAAATCAGATTGAATAATCATAATGCGCCGACATGAAAAGACATCATACTAAGAATGTAAATGACAAATCCAGCATTATATGGTTCCCTGTAAAGTGCAAAACGAAACAAAAATAAAACGAAACGGAACGAAACAAACCGAATCGAATCAAAACGAAACGAAACAAAACAGATCGATATGACACAAAAAAAAAAAACATAAATCTTTCAGAACTAGCGAAAAATAAACATAATGAAGAAAATTGCCAAGAATGTACTTTAATAGACAGGATCAGCATAAACACCAAAGACGAACCTAAAAGTGATTCAGTCTTAAAGTCGAGAAGGCAAGGCCAAATTGTGAGAACTCCCATCGGAATGGCTGCATGTATTATTGCCTTTATCCATCAGTTCTAGTGCAGAGAAGGTTTTTTTATTTGTTTAAGTCGACTTCTTTCATCTTTCAAAAAAAATATCGATTGGACACCAATTAAGAATCCAGGCAAAATACATGTTCTAGTGGTTTCATTTTCATTTTTTGTATCATTTGAGATATTGCTTTGATTCTTCTGAAATGTCTTTTTACATGTACAAATAAATTTATCTATCGTGTTCACTGTAAAAAATTCCCAAAATCACGTTACTTGTCCGTCGGTCGCTGTACAATAGAGATTCGAATCGCTAGAAGTATTTTATCTTCTTTTGGATTTTTTTTTTAATTTTCCAAATTCATGTCAAAATATTTAATTGTTTCATTTTCAGAATGTTACGTGGAATGTATCTGGCATAGACTTACTGAGCAAAAAAGAAAGGTTTATCAGATCTAGTCCTAAATCACGCAATTTTCATTTTTATACTGTCATAACTGCTTTATGGTTGGCGCCGGTAAGATTTTCCAATAGTGCAACTAGGTTTATTAAAGTACACAGGGGTCAGGACAAAAACTAACATGAAGCGGGCAATTTTCCTCTGAATGCTTAAGGAATAAGCGAATTTGAAATGCACAAATATATGGAATATCATTCATTCATATTTTAATACTTCAGTCTTAAGCATATCAATGAGTTAAAGAAGATCCTGACGATAATCTCAACAGCACGGGCCCCTAGCAAGCAAGAGGTGGGACCAGGTGCCCGGGAGGAGTAAGCATCCCCTGTTGGCTAGCCGCACCCGCCGTCGATGTTTATGAAGCATGGAAATGAAAATATATAAAATTCATGCACTGTCTGACGTTATGTCTATATAGAAAGTGCTATGGCGACAATGTCAGGGAAGTTTATTCAAAACACTTACTGTCAAACCCCTCGCGGGGAACTTTTTACGAGCTCCACACGGCAAAGGCATAAGTGTGACACAAATGAGTTAAAGAAGAACTTCCACCTACCTTATTGATATTTCAATTGAACACTGTAGTACAAGGCCTTCACTGAACAATCTGAAAAATGTTGTTCCTAATTTAAATTTATCACAAATATGCACATTGTACCGAGTTCATGTTAGAATATGCTAAGTTTAATTCAATTTCTTTTAGACGTCCGGACAATTACCGTGTTGTTGGGCTCCATGCTATTAAATACTTTAAGCGATTCGAATCTCTATTGTATAACATTGAGATAAATACATGTATGTAAATCACATCATATTTTTTTTATCAGAACTTCCTTATTCAAAGATTATAAAAAATGAACTTCAACAAGACATCGTTACTGTTATCACAGCATGCATGAGGAAAAGATGAGAAATGCATGAGAGAAAAAATAAGACATGCGGAACTGTTCTCTTAACCTTCCCGAAGAAAATTTCAAATCAATTTTTCAATCTAAAACACATGTTTCGAGTATTTAATCATCATCAGTGATACTTTCATCCAAGGAGATTTTCAGACACAGCCAAAATTCATTTTAGTAGTGGCTCCAAATTTCCTGTAGGGTCGATTCAGTACCATATCCAAATAAAATCTATGTTCAAAATAGCATTGGAGAGACGGTGCTAAGATTTTAATCTCCTTTAATTTCGATGATATTATTTGAATGAAACGACAGGCTTTCGAATAAAGCAAAATATTTATATTTATAGTGCTGTGCATGCATTTTATATATTTTTATTTTCGTGCATGAACGGCGGGTGCGGCTAGCCAACAGGGGATGCTTACTCCTCCCGGGCACCTGGTCCCACCTCTAGCTTGCTAGGGGTCCGTCGATGCTAAATTTGGTGCTCTTTTCTGAGTGCTGTTGAGATTATCGTCAGGATCATCTTTAACTCATTTATGATGTCAAATTGATAAAGTGTCAATACATGGCTTTTCACAGGCAACAGAGCTGGAAAGAAGTAATTAATACACTTAAAAACATCCATGCCAAGAGGAACGAGTTTAACTGCTCAACACCTCAATATTACTCCGATAACGATAAGCAATTACACTTGCACGTTTCATAAGATATTCTTACTTATTAGATTGTTAATTAGACGTGATAAGTAAGGAAATGCTTACAGATTTAGCTATCTTTAGAGATTTATCTTAAATGAGGCAATTACTTTGTAAACACCAAAAAAAGAATATTGAGGAAAGGAAAAAATCGCGACGTTAACTTACAATATACGTGAAGAAAGTATGAAGATGGTTAAAGAGTGTACACAATATGGTTGCTTACATATAGTATTACAAATATGGTTGATAACCATATCTCCATACATAGTACAAAATCGATAATTCAGAAAAATCATAAACCAAAGGCATACAACAGGAACCAAAGAAAACAAACAAAAAACCCAAGCACATGGAAAGTAGCGGACTCCCAATATGGAAGGGAGAACAGGTGCCCGGGAAGAGTCAGAATCTCCTGCTTGCATGAAACTTCTGCCGCTTCAATTTGGTAGAATTGCCACATACAAAACTCAGAATGTACATATACAATAGAATGCATTGAATGACACATGTTTATGTAAGTGTGTACACGTGATTTATTACATGTTTTGTAGTAATCTTCATTCAAGCGATTGGCTGATCATGGTAGAGTTATCACTCTGACCTTAGTATACGTAACATTTTTCTACATACTGTATAGTCCCGAAATTTACCGAAATCGTGTGTAACCGAAAATAAAAACGTCTATAAAACAAAAATGTGAGAGATAATTTTTGCAAGTAATATGAAAAAGCTTCTTTTGGCCCTTTATCGATTTGACGTCATAAATATTATTTTGCTATTTCGAAAACTTCTTGTCATTCCATTCAAAACTATCATCGAACTTAAAGGAGGTTAACATCTTGGCAGCATCCCTCCAATGCTTTTTTTAAACATATATTTCATTTGGATATGCTACTGAATCGACCCTACACGATGATATAAACATGCAAAATTGTAATTGACCACAAATGTATATCAAACTTACGATAACATTCGATCTACACTTTTATAAGTAAAATGAGACAGATCTGATTACCTAAAACAGATTTTTCTGATACCTCAGAAAGTTTTAACAAATGGCTGGTTTCCATCAAAATCGCGCGAGGTCTTTCAAATAGAGAAGTTAATCTGAGAGAATTGTCCGATGGCCATTTATTATGAATTCATTTAAGGAAATCCAAATAAATCTCACATGAGGGAATTTTATGCTGTTAATTTACTTAGGTAAAGAAAGAAGTTTAGGTCAAGTTTAGTATACGCTCTTCAAATTACAAATATGAATAATGACCATATCCCTATACAGAGCACAAAATCGATAATTCAGAAAATCATAAACCGAAGGGATAACAAAATCAGGATAAAATAGGAACCAAAGCAATTAAACAAAAACATCCACCACATGAAAATAAGCGAACTCCCGATATGGGAGTGAGACCAGGTGCCCAGGAAGAGTCAGCATCTCCTGCTTGCATGCATTGTCCGTCGCTTCAATTGGGTAGAATTGTCACATTCGGTTTCTTCCATTTTAGAAGATATAAAGTAAAATCTTTGATTGGACGGTACAAATGGTCTATGACATAATATCATCCACCATTCTGGAGAATGGGACATCATAGTGTATGACGAGTTCCCGATATCGACCGTAGAACTTCCTCAGTGACGATGTTGGTCGATCACAAACGTATCCCTGACTGAGAAGCTTATCTGAAAGACGCCTTGCTCTGAGAATAAAATCTGTATATTTCGTGCTTGCTCTGGCATAGCATATGAACTGAGATATGAACATGCCATAAGCAGGCGATGAATTGATGTTGCTACTCAGGAAAGAAAAGTTTGTGATGCTGAAATTTAAGTCGTCACGTTTTCCATAGAGTGAGGTGTTCAAAATCTCAAATTATTTTGTTTTTCTCTTTTGTCCTCGATCATTACTTGTGAGTAATAACTTGTTGTATAATGAAAAACGTATTTCAGTATTAACACATTATGACATTCAGAATAAAATATGATTCAGTATTCATTCCTGGAACATTTTTTGTATCTTCCTTTCCCAGAACTGAAAACAAAAATAGAACAATCTTTCTTCGAATCGTTCTTTTAAGAATTAAATGGGAAAATGCAAATAAACCCCACGTTAGAAAATATCATACTCTTCTTATTTATTTTCTTAGTGTACTTTACGGTCAATGAACATTCAAACATGACCGATACATTTTGTTATCTGGAATACGTTATTATGGCCAATTCAGAAAGGACTGTCTTACTTTGTGTATTTCTGGTTGGTCACGTGCAAATTCCGTGAATCATGAGGCAATTTCTAATTACCAGGAAGTTGATTAGAGTACAAATGGGTCAATATAGCAGACTGAATGGATTTACTTTTGTGATATTGTATGTTTTACTTTTAGATATATGGTTATTGTTTTAAGTTGTTCAATGTATCATCAAAATAAATTTTTGAAATTTTAGTGAAGCTTCCAAAAACGCACAACATTTTTAAATGTTATGTTATTGGTTGAAATATCAAAAATCTTAAAATTCGAAACCTTTCGGAAAGAAGAGTTGTGAAACGAAGAAGGGGATCTCCCACCAAATTCCCATCAAAACACAATAAAACGACCCATCAAAGCACTAAAACACCTGATGCGAAAACGCAAGCTAGACCACTGTTTTAATTGATACTTGGACTGCGACTGCTCTTTGTCGTTAATTTATATTATTCCGTTTATGATTTACATTCACTTTACATATTTAAACGAAATATCTTTCAGACTGTCAACGCCTACAGAGTATGCCTCCTTGTATGGGGCATATATCAAATTCCTTTTTAATCTGTCAAAATATTAATATATAACTGTTTACGGTGTCAACTATCACAACAACACATCCTTCTTACAAGATAAATATGATTGACAATAGATATTTGTAATAGACATATTCTACAATAAATGTTATGTGAATTTCAGATGAGATCAGAGTTGAAACTATCTGACCTATCGTACTAAAACCCATACAACAGGGTAGAACAGGGCCTCTGTGTTTTGTTGACAAATATGGACAATACCATATCCCGATACATAGTTCGAAATCGATAATTCAGAAAATCATCAACCAAAGGCATACAAAATCAGGATAACGTAAACAAACAAAAACCTCCACCGCATGAAAGAAGCGAATTCCCAATATGGGAGTGAGACAAAGTGCCCAGGAAGAGTCAGCATCTCCGGCTTGCATGCAAAACCGTTTTGTCGTCTTGTCTGTGTGGTTATCTAACGGTGAGGAGGTTATTATACAAAAACATTTTAGTTCTTCGAGACCATTAGGAAACGGGAAAAGTGGGAGGATTGTAGTACGTAATCCGGAAAACACATTTACTTCTAGCGTGGCAAATGGAAGTCTTACTTCGGCACAAATTCTCACTTCTTTTGTAATATCTAGATGTACATCTGCATCTCATCTTTAGAAGAAAAGAGGGGAATACATATGATGCCATACCATAAGAAGATATTTGCAAAAGAAAGGAGGGGATCTCCAACAACACCTAGTCCAACAGCACCTAGCAAGTAACTTTGTCTATCGTGTTGACTGTAAATAATTCTAAAAATCGCGTTTCTTGCCGGAAGGTTGCCGTACAATAGTGATTCGAATCGCTTAAAGTATTTCATACAACTTCAAGTATCTTCTTTTGGATTTTCCAAATGGCTGTCAAAAGATATAATTGTTTCATATTCAGAATGTTACACAATGCAGATTCCAATCGTTCACGTGGAATGTATCTGCCTTAGATTTACAAGAAAGAAAACAAGAAAGACACGTTAGATTTAGTCTTAAATCACGCAATTTTCATTTATATGTGGTCATGGAATATATAGTTTTTACACAATCTTAACTGCTTCATGGTTGGTGCCGGAAAGATTTTCTAATAGTACAACTAGGTTAATCAAAGTACACAGGGGTCAGGACAAAAATGAGATAAGGAAGAAAAAAAGTAACATCCGCTCAGTACTCAAGGAATATGCGAATTTGAATTTTACAAATAAGTAGAAGACGATGAATAACATTTATTCTTACATTTTCATTCTTCTATCTGAAGCATTATCAACTTCCACCTAACTTATTTATATTTTAATTGAACACTGTAGTACAAGGCCTTCACGCAACAATCTGCAAAATGTTGTTCCAAATTTAAATTTATCACAAAAAGGTACATTGTACCGAGTTCATGTTAGAATATGCTAAGTTTAATTTTAATTTCTTTTAGATGTTCGGGCAATTACAGTGTTGTTGGGTTCCATGCAATTATATACTTTTAGTGATTCGAATCTCTATTGTATAATATTCAATAGTTTATGGGGTTTTTTTTAATTTTGTATCCAAGCTTCATTATTCTAATTTTATAGAAAAATAAACTTCAACACGGCATCACGCATGAGAAAAAGAGGATAGGTTCGTAAAATAATGCGGAAATGTTCCAACTATATACCTTCCCGAAGAAAATTTCAAATCAGTTTATTATGCATCAGACACATGTTTCGAGTATTAGATCCTCATCAGTGATGCTTTCATCAAAAGAGATTTTTAGAAACAGCCAAAAGTCATTTTAGTAGGGGCTCTATATTTCCTATAGGGTCGATTCAGTAGCATATTCAAATAAAATCGATCTTCAAATTAGCATTGGAGGGATGGTACAAAGATGTTAATATCCTTGAATTTCGATGATATTTATGAATATAATGATTCGTTTCCGAAATAGAAAAAAATATATTTATGACCTCAAATTGACAGTATCAGTACAAGGCTTCTATCAGGCAACAGAGCTGGCTAGAAAGAACTTATTGATACACTTAAAAACATCCATGTCACGAGGAACGAGTTAAAATGCTCTACAATTCTCCGAAAACGATAAGCAATTAAACTTGATCATTTCATTAGGTATTCTTACTTATTCGATTATCAATTAGACATGCTATTTTAGGGAAATATTACAGATTTAGCTATCTTAAGAGATTAATCTTAACTGGGTCAATTACTTTGTAAACATCCAAAATAAGTATAATGAGCGAAGAGAAAAATGGCGAAGTACACATACTTGAAAAAAAAATGGTGATAGTTAAAAGTTAATGAATGTACACATTGCGGTTGCTTACATTTAGAATGCTTTACTTATTATCACAAAGCCCTTAAAACCTATATTAAAACATATAAGCGGAAAATATACATGTAAGATGCCTTGCATTTTTTTTATACAATACCTATTGCTGCAGTTATTAAAGTCGTTTCATCTACAGCTGTTGCAGATTTCAATATTGAAATGTATGTTTTATTTTAAACACAGATTATGGCTCTTCTTTTTAACACGTAGGCCTTCATTTGTCAGATTTGGGAATTTCTCTTAATGTTTAATGACATGTTTCGAAAAATAACTAATTATAATAATGGAATCCTGAATAAAATTTGATTGGTGTATATGTAGTTAAAACAGAGTGCACAATGCTATTGCTTTCCTTAAGAATAAAATATCGATTGTCCATGACAAAACTCAGCATGTACATAAATAATAGAAATGCATTGAATGACGCACGTTTATGTAATTGGAAAATACTAAAAAAGAATATTGCATATGTGTACCTTTAACATTTTACAAAGTTAGTTTTATTGTTGCATATCTTAAGTAGGTCTTTTAAAGAAAATTTAAATATAAAATGGCGAAAATAATGTCCCAATCCAAATCTGGTAATTCTCTAGGCCAAGAATACTTTTGATAAAGATTTTGGAATATATTCGTCGTTAGAAAGTAAAGATATATAAAGTTTCTTTCCAATTCTGACTTTAGCTTTTTTGCCGTAATCTCTGTAGTCCTTAAAATTTATCTTGCAAAGTAGCTCAATCTTTTGCTGAATTTTACTCAGGTAGTAATATTTTGCACATATGACTCATTTTCTGTTTGTAATATGGGTTAAAACGGTAAATGTTAACATGAATACCAGTGGAAAGTGAGAAATTCTTTTTTGAATACTATTTCCACTTTAATACAGAATTCCAATCTCACTTAAACTTTTATGATGATAAGATCATTTAGTATGTAGGAAGATTGGGAGAGATTTCAACCAGGCCATCAAAATTTCATACACATAATTGGGTGGCGAGCAAGGTATGTCTTAATAGTCTCTAAATATAACAGCAATGATGCCATTTAAAAACAATATTTGATTATTATTTATCTTCAGAAGGGATTATAAATCCCAAAGAATAAAGTATTCTGAGCACAAAAAATGAAATTTATATTGTTTTCTCATGTCGATGCATGGCGAAATCCAACATATAACGATGATATGAACATGCAAAATTGTCATTGATCACAAATGTATATTAAACTTACTCCTCCTGGGCACCTGGTCCCACCTTTATTTTGCTAGGGTTCCGTCGATGCTCAAAAATTTGGTGCTCTATAATGAGTGCTGTTCAGATTATCGTCAGGATCTTCTTTAACCCATTTGTGTTACAATTATGCTCTTTGCTGTTTGGAGATCGTAAAATATTTTCCTAAGATTGGTTTGACAGTAAGTGTTTTGAATATTTTTCCTGACATGGTCGCCATTGCACTTTCTATGTAACCTAACAAAACCTCAGACAGTGCATGTATTTTATATATTGTTTTAATTTTCGTGCACAAACATCGACGGCGTGTGCGGCTAGCCAACAGGGGATGCTTACACCTCCCGGACACCTGGTCCCACCTTTAGCTTGCTCGGGATCCGTCGATGCTTAGTTTCGTGCTCTATTGTGAGTGCTTTTGAGATTGTCGTCAGGATCTTCTTTAACTCATTACGATATAATTCTACAGATATCTTTTTAAAAGTAAAATGAGACAAAATTGATGTCCTAAAATAAAGTTTTCTTATACCACCGAAAGTTTTATCAAATGGCTGGTTTCCGTCAAAATCGTGCAAGGTCAAGTTTACCTTTGAGAATTGTCTTATCGCCATCTATTCAATTGAAGAAATCAAATCAAACCTCACATGAGGGCATTTTATGCTATTGATTTACTTATGTAAAGAATGAAATTTATGTCAAGTTTAGAATAAGCTCTTCAAAATTTCAAATTATCTTGATTTCCTCTTTTGTCCTCGATCAACATTAATGAGTGATAACAAATTCAATTAGAAAATCCAAATGAACAACACGTCAAAAAATATCATACTTATTTTATTTATTTTATTAGAGTATTTTACGGACAATGCGCATTCAAACATGGCCTACATACATAGCTTATTGTTATTGACAACTTAACACCAATTCTCTCTGAGCACCAAAATGTTTTGGCCACGCATGTTCTCTGATTTTCATGAAATTTCATATATGGGTAGGGCAAAATGTCAGGAATAGAAAATCAACTTAGTGTTGCCAAGTGGCTAGGTTGCCATGGTAACCAGGTCATAAGATACCAAAATATGAAAATTAAACAAGTTTAAACCTTACTGTGTCTCATGCAAATGGGTTATAACTTCAATTACTTTAGAATTCAAAAATGAAGGCTATGAGATATTCAACCAAATTGATTATCTTTTCACATTTTATCAATACACATGGAAACCATGGTAATAAATATTGCTTATTCTGAAAAATTCTTCAAGACCTTAAATTCTATTTTCTGTTTTTAGAATTGCTTTGAGATAACAATTAGCCATTTTATCTATTGGTTTGAAAGAACTTACAATAAACACTAAATTTAGTAGGTTACTAAGGATCTCAATTTCCATAGCAACCGTTTCCATAGGTTTGAAATACTGATAAATTGAGCTTTGGAGCTTGATAAATAATAATATCCACTTGATAGAAAGAATGTGATAACATTTTTATATCACATGTGATGCACCCTTCGATAGCTTAGATAAAATTGGTGGGGGTAACGTTAATATTGCAACCATTTAAAAAAATGTTGAATTTTAAGAATGAAGTGTTCTTCATTCCATCAGAATTGATCTTATTAATAGAATTCATTTCGATGAAAACAAGACACATTCTCTCATGGTTACTATGGATTTACACAAAATTTCTCCTTGTTTTGGTCAATTTAAATCTTTTGAAATCAAATTTCTAATTAGGTTACAAAGAAAAAATCTGAGTGACATAAAAGTAGGTTGCTAAAAACATTTTAATTGAAAAAGGTTAAATCCATTTTATTGATTCAAAATGGCCGTATCCAATGAAAGAAACAAGACCTGTTTCAAATTTAAAGCTTTAATCTTCTATATTTTTCCTTAGCAACAGCGTATTTCTCTTAGTATTGAGCAAAATATGTTTAATAAAAACATAAAAAAGCTTATCATTAATGAATCTTTTTTTTTCACGTGTTATCCTTTGATATTGTCAAAAATATGGTATACAAGCTGAACTAAAAAGAACAGTTTTCATTGGATACAATCCATGTTTCCTTGGCAACCAAGATAAATTACAATACGTTCATTGCCATCTGATTAGTTTTAACTTTAAACTTCCTAAATACTTTTCAATTTCTCTTTAATTTAGTTAAAAATGAAAAATTGCTATCTTCAGATAATGGTAAATTGTTGCCATGGTAACTCCCTATTCTTATTTTTTCCCGTTATCTAATGGTTTTATCACAAAGGCTTAGGATCAAACATTACAATTCAATCACAATGCGGAGGAAAATGTGTTAATTAAATCCCGTGAGGCTTCAAAAAGTTTAAAATTGCACTTTTACAGTGTTTACATCCTGTTTTCATGGCAACAAGCATAAATATGTGAATGTTTTCATCATTTTCAAATATTTTCATCATGGCATATCATTTGCATAAAAACCGCAAGGATCTAGCGTGCCGGGCCCCTGTGCTCAATTTCTGGCGCTTACAGAGAATTGATGTTAATGTTAAACGTCTTCAAATTCAATAGCATCATTTAAGACCTGATAAATTTACAGCATGGACCAGACATGCACGTTTTGGTACTAAACCCTCGTCAGTGATCCTCAGTCTTAACAATGTAAAATGGCCAAAAAGTATGAAAATTATTATGTCCAAAAATGTACCAAAAAGACGTCGCAGAATAGGTGGGATATGATGCTACTGGACCCACGTTTCAGAAAGTTTCAAATGCGTTAAAGAGACAGACGATCAACCGAAGTTGATCGAACTTGGCTACATGTACCCTCGGGGACTCTTGGTCCACCAGCAGTGACACTCACCAACTATTTCAAATGTTAAACGTGTTCAAATTCAATAGAATCATTTAAGACCTGATAAATTTACAGCATTTACAGTCTGGATTTCATCATCTACTTCTTTACAGCCAATATTTCTTGTTGGTCACGTGCAAATTCCGTGAATCGTGAGGCGATTCTCTAATAACCAGGAACTAAGTTAGAGTACAAAATGGGGCAACCTAGGAGAGTGTGTGATCTTGTGATCATGTTTCACATGTCTAGAAAACCACTCACACATTGAGCTATGATGCCCTTCCAATAAGTTGTAAATCTGTCTGAGCTGAAGTATTTAAATCAATCCAGCTATTCGAGGGGTCAAATAACACAGGTTGAGATCATTTGCCTTCACCGTATTAAAATTAGTACTTTAATGACGGAATGCATGATTGTCTTACATGTGTCATACCACAGCATATATTACGCAATGTTTAGCGCAACTTGAATAAAAGGGAGTGCCTTGTTCAAATTGCTTACAGGTTCATTCCGTTTAGTATTTTGGAAAACGGGACTTTGTCAAATCTACTTAACGTACCAAAACGACACTAAAAGCAGGGGTGATTAAGATCACCCCTTATGCGCTTCGTTTCTTTCATATGTTTTGTTTCAATTAAGGGTAATCTTTCTTTATATACTTTATAATGACTTTTTTTTCATTATCTAATCCACGAAAATAAGGAAACTTTGCGAAATGCGGTGTTCATAAAGTTGAAATAGTTTTTCTTGAGATATTGAAAAAAAATGTAAAAAGCCTCTAAAGAAATGAAAGGAGGGTGTCTCCAACAAGACTGGGTTGCAGCAAATCATAAATGCACCCCTAGGAAAAACACAGAGAAAAAATACACAGTAAGAGACGCAAAAGATAAAAGATATCAAAACACTTATGTTGGCTCGCGGCGTTTCTAAATAAGCGTGTTTACCAATCTTCAAATTTTTACCATTTATAGAGGAAGGTTTTTAGTATCTTATGTGATGGTTCGACCAAAATTTATCGACGCTATGGTGTTTTGAAGTTACTATGGTGACGTCTTTCATCGAATCGAATACATCCCTTATTTATGAAAAAAACTAATGACGCTGATTTTGTGGAGTTCACATTCTTAAAGATATTTTTCATTTATTAATTCTTTATGAATTTTGTTGAATTTCAAGAACGAGGAAGAATTTTATAGCTATTTCTGCTCGATTTTAAACTAAAATTCATGGTTTTTGCCATTTTTCTGTGTACTGTATGTGGTCTCCTGGAAAAAATTCAGAAATAATGCTTATATTTCCTAAAGATATTATCTTATACTCAATTCTAGCCAAATTTTAAAAATTTCCAACACATGTAACTCATATTTTCCCTTATGAAGTCTTGTCAGACAAGGAAAATCCGTTACGCATTTTAAGATATCTATACATGTATTTAGACTAAATAAGTCATGTGACCTAAAACGGTTTTGCTCTTACACTAGGCAGGCATACTCTACAATATGCATCTTTTCATTATAGACTATCTTCATAATGGTCTTCTCTACCCAAAAACACTCAATTTCCCTTATTTCAGCTTTTCCAGCCTGTACATTCTGGGTTCACTCTAAAATCCGGTGACCCTAATAATTTTCCCTATGTTAGCGTTCAATTTTGTTTTCTTATAACACGATAGAATTTAATTTTTCGCACAAATTGATACACTACATAGTGTCGTAACACAAATACCTTCCCAGAAATATGCCGCGCAAAGGTCCCTTCGACATCATAGAAAGGACACTTTTTCCCTTCATTTTCGACATTGCGTAAACCATTATTGCTCTTTTATAACATTCAAAGTATACATATGTGAAGACTTACATATAAGATATTGGTATCAGTTTAATCTACATGCTTTGTAGTATTTTATGATGTATGGTTTCTAAGAACTTTTTAAACAAAATTGTTTGTCGCGACACTGTATTTGACTCGATAAGGGTCCGCTCACCAGTTTCTCTTACCCGGTCACGCGGCGAAGAAATATTGCGCAATCATATAAATTTGACGTCATCTCATTTTATTTCTATATAATTCACATCATTATACTATATATCAATCTGTTCTTTATATCTACAGCTTTTATAGGATACTAGTATTAATGTCATGTTAAGATTGCTATACATAATAAATATCACACATGTTTGCTAAAAAAGGTTTAGAAAATTGGCCTAAAATTCATGGTTTTTGCCATTTTTCTGTGTACTGTATGTGGTCTTCTGGAAAAATTTCAGAAATAATGCTTATATTTCCTTAAAGCTATTATCTTATACTCCATTCTATCCAAAGGAGCAGGTTCGGGAACATGGAAAATCGGCCCTAATTTTAGAATGTTTTAGATTTCGATTGTATTTCGTATCAAGGAAAGTAAATGTGTGGTTGTTTGAAATACCAAATAAATATTTTAATTTTCGTGCAATACACCGAAGAATATGGCTTATAAATCGGCTTAAAACCGTAAAATGCTTAAGCGTAAGAAATTGGCATAATTCTGGTCAACATTTATGAAAATAAGTAGGGCGCCAGCCCTCACCAAAAATAATTTTTTTATAAAGAGTTAGATTTGCAATCTATCTTTCGATCAACATAAAATTTATTTTGAGTGAAGGTTGGCGCCTATACTAATTTTAAAGATTTATGCAAAAAATATGGCGAATTTTCCTTCATTTTCCGTCCTGCAGAGCAAATGACGTAAAAATGCGACGTCATAACTAACGCCTCATTTGACAATAAAAAATATCTACTTTCTATATCGGCAGGTATTTGAGATAAATATAAGAGATACTGAATCATAATTTTCATTAAATCATTTTTCGCAAAAATTTAGGGCCGATTTTGGCAGTTAGTGAACCTACCCCAAAATTTCCAACACATGTAACTAAAAAAACTGTGTAAAAAAACCAAAAACTTCATATTTTCCCTTATGAAATCCGGTACGCCTTTTAAAGTATCTATATTCAGACTAAATAAGTCATGTGACCTAAAAACATTATTGCTCTTACACAAGGCAGGCATACTCTACATTATGCATCTTACCATTATATACTATCTTCATAATGGTCTTCTCAACCCACCTTTCAAAGCCACTCAATTTCCCCTATTTCAGCTTTTGCACCCTGGACATTCTGGGTTCACTCTAATTACCGGTGAGCGGACCCAAATACGGCACAAACATGACAAATGCGAGAGAAATGCGCCACGAATAAAATTTTTCTTAAATTAGATTCGAATCTCATTCTCTTCTGCATTCGCGATAGTGGAGGACGGGCTTCATTCATTTGTATGAATAATATCAATTATTTACATATTAATAAATGATAAATTGTTGTCTTTTTTATTTACTTGCTATTACGTATCTGAAAAGGCGGAGAGAGACCCAAATTTCATATGCTAGTTTGTAAAGGACTGATTTTTTTTTTCATTTATTTCATGAATATTAATCATTCCAATCTGAATGAAATACTAAAAACGTAAACGTAAGGAAGTTCCTTTATCATGTTTTTTTTCACAGAAAAGCATTCAGATTTGATTGAAATGGAATTTTGCAACCACAACGTATTAACTTACTTTCCCCGCCAAAGTAAATGCAGTAACGTCGCTCCTTTTTTACTATGACGTAACCGACGGAAAGTACATAATACTTACCTTAAAGGCTAAATTTACGTACGCATGAACACATAACCCAACGAGACCAATAAGCAATCAGTGCTGACTAAGGACGGCCAACTGCCAGGTTAGTAACAAATGGAACTTTTTCACAATGCACTAATTTTCCATAACAATTTATCTCCTTTGCATCTCATTTTCATGTCATGTTAACTTAAATTCTTGAATTTACAAATTTAAGAATATTATTGACTATAGATCCAGATTATCCTCACTGAATAGAAAAAAGTGATATAGCACTTATCAAACTAACATTTTTATTAGTATTAACTGCTAATAATCTTGAATTATATTGGACATCAAAGCAAACATTGAAAACGTAAGCATAGTAAAAAAATGGTTATCTGCAAATATTGTGTGTTCGTTTGAGAAGATATAAAATTTCTTAATGAGAATTCAATATTCGAAACACGTGGCTGGTGCAGAAAAATTGCTTTTAAATTTTCTTCATGAAGGTATAGAGTTGGAACACTTCTGTATTATACACTTCTGTATTATTATTATATTCGATTTTCTGCAATTGCTTATGAAGCACATTGAACATCTCCAAATTCATTGAAGGCATATAATTCTATCAATGTTAAATAGATTAATGAAAGCTTCTATACTTTGGTCATCATTTATGATTTGTGAATTGTGTTTTGTTTGTTTTTCAGCTATTTTGAAAAAAAAATCAATTAGATCGAATCAAAACATTTGGTAGAAAAATTGTTTATGGTAACCTCTTAGAGGTTCCATATTTCACTTATCTATAATTAACATTGAAATATACATTGAATGTTCTATGTTCTATGTAATGATTTCAGTGCACCATATTCGCAGACTCTTCATTTAGGCCGATATAGAAGAGATCCAAGTAATGAATAATAATAATAATAATAAGCATAATTCTAAACAGTTAAGGACTGCGCTTTGGTTCCGGAAGATACCATTTAGAATTTCTTTAAACAAGACTTAGTTTTAATAAAAGTATCCTTCTGTTATTGACATGTCCTTTTGTGTAATGTTTACATAATACGGAAAAGGTCCATGAGTCACATGCGGCTAGCCAACAGGAGATACTTATGTGCGGCTGGCCAACAGAGAATGCTAACTCCTCGCGGGCACCTGGTCCCACCTCAAGCTTGAAATTAGGAGTTATACCAGGTGCTCAGGAAGAGTCGCAATCTCCTTCTTGCATGCAACACCCGTCGCTTCAAATCGGTAGAATTGTCATATTCGGTTGCTTCCATTTCGGAAGATACAACTATATTTTGTGGTTGGGTGGTTCAAATGGTCTAAGACAGAAAATCATCCAGCATTCTGGAGAGTAGAACATCATGGCTTACGAAGAGTTCCCGATATCGACCACTGAACTTCCTCATTTAAGAACATATACATTTGCAGCATGGACCAGAGTCACCAGACATGGTTACAATAGCATAAATCTTTGACCTCAAAAACTAGTGTTCTACACCAAAAAGCTGACGTCATTTACTGACTAAATAGAAATAGTTTATATAGAAAGTGATATATCAAAAGAAAGATAATTTCCTGTAGATTTCATTGGTACTAAATGATATATTCCTTTCCGATACTATTGTCACTCTGAAAACGAAAGTGAAGGTGAAAATAGGGAAATTTTGACATGTCATTCAGATGGAATTTGGTCCCATTATGACCATTGTTCCAAATTTTTTCTTGAAAAAAAAATTATGCTGATTTGAAGGCAATATCTGTCTAAATAATATATGAAATTCATTTAGGGATTTGCCGCTCCGTTTTTGAGAAATCCACAATACACCACGAAGAACCGAATTTCACAAGTCCCCATTCTGACCCCTTGCCAGAAATCACCTCTACGTTGTGACTCCTTCCAGTTTTATTTTTATACGCATATCAAAAAATAGAACCCATGAAAATCTTACAAAAATCTTACAGAATCGAATGATACCTTAAAACTTGCCTTCATTTTAATTATCATACACACTACAGCGATATCAGCCTCTGACTCTTTATTCAAAGAAAATTGACCGGGGCCAAATCAACTTCGAGGCTATAGGGTTTTTACTATTGAAACCCATACACGTCTCGGGTGCTTTACCCTCGTCAGTGATCTTCAATCTAAACAATTCAATATGGCCAAAGTTTGTGAAAGCTATTACGAGCGCTGATGGATATGTTATGAGCCTTGTATTGATGGATTTGAATTTTATCAGACAGTTTGCATTATATTTCTACATTATCCCCTTCAGTATCTATAAACTTTTGCCAACGATGTTTCAGGGCCTCAATACCACTTTTGAAGAACTCCTCATCTTGACTGCTCAGAAAGCCATCCATTGCAAGTATAACGTCATCATCGGACTGAAAGTGGGTACTAGAAATCGAGTAAGATCGGGTGAATAAGGCGGATGCTCAATCAAATTAAAGCCACAATCATGAATGGCAGCCATGCCAGTGACAGACTTGTGAACAGGAGCAATGTTCTGATGATGTACTAATGAGCTTCCGCGGAGCTTTAGTTTGATAATTTCCCGTAACTGTGTCAGAAGCGAAGCGTAGTATGTGCCATTGATTGTCCTTTTTGGAAATAATCTATCATAAGAATACCTTCTACACCTCAGAAAACCGAGGCTCGCAATATATCAATCAGCCCTCGTAAGTCCAAAATGTACCAAAAGACATAGCAGGATGAGTAGAATATGATACTACAGGACCCACGTTTTAGAAATTTCAAGAAAATACCCGGTGTGAAATTACCCCGCGCGAAAAAGTTCGGGTGCAAATATTCTCGTACAATATTTAACACCCAAACCGTACTCGGTGAAATCCGGACCTCGATAAATAAAAACCGACATAATTAATTAAATAGAGCACAATTGAGGATAAAAAGATGAAAAGATAAACTCCTAACGGCCATTGGCCTTATAACTATCAGCAATACACTGAAAAATAACTCTTTGCCGATGCAGCGTGGAACTTGTTAAAAAAACTAACTCTATTTATTTCGTAGTATAGATAATAAAATTCCGCTAATACTGTTTTTCCTGTAAAATGTCACTGAATTATTTCTAGTCACTGAGAAATGTTCATCAAAGAGCTGATTTCTAGTTAACGAAAGATTTTCAATCAAAGAACATCAAAATTGAGCTTTGGCTTTAAGATGAAATAGAACTCTTTATAAATTGTCTCATATATATATGTATCAAGATTCTTGTGATTTTAGGAAATCCAACTAGTAACTTTATCGATCGTGTTTACTGTAAAAAAAATCTCAAAATCATCTAACTTGCCTGTAGGTCGCTGTACAATAGAGATTCGAATCCTAAAAGTATTTCATCTTCTTTTAATTTTGTGGATTTTCCAAAGGCATGTCAAAATATATAATTGTTCCATATTCAGAATGTTATGTGGAATGTATCTGGCTTAGATTTAATGAACAAAAAAAAGGTTTATCATATCTAGTCCTAAACCACGCAATTTTCATTTATATGTGGTCATGGAATGTATAGTCTGTTTAGATTTAGGATCACTGACGAGGGTTAAGTACCCGAAACGTGCATTTCTGGTCCATGCTGCAAATTCATCTATTCTTAAATGAGGCTATTCAATTTAAGACGTTTAACATTTATACAGTCATAACTGCTTCATGGTTGGCGCCGGTAAAATTTTCCAATAGTACAACTAGGTTAACTAAAGTACACAGGGGTCAGCACATAACGTAACAAGACGCGCGCAGTTTTCCTCTGAATGCACAAGGAATATGCGAATTTGAAATGCACAAATACGTGGAAGACGATGAATAACCTCAACCACCCTCATTGATATTTCAATTGAACACTGTAGTACAAGACCTTCGCGCAACAATCTGCAAAATGCTGTTCCAAATTTAAATTCATCGCAAAAAGGCACATAGTACGACCGTATGTTAGAATATGCTTAAGAAAGGGAGGGATCAGCAGATATTGCCTTTCTCCATCAATTCTAGTGCCGAGAGGATATTTTGGTTTATGTTTCAATCGTTTTTATGTTTAAAGGGGAGGGCTAAGTTTAATTTAATTTCTTTTATACGTCCGGGCAATGTAGTCATTTGTGTTTGATGTTTCTCTGATTTGGCATTCCTTGTACCATTTGCGTCTCTTTCTGTGCATGTCTGCTTTGTCTCTTTACAGTGGGTATTTTGGGGTTTTGCTGTTGGTGCTGCAACTAGGTATTGTTGGAGATCCCCTCCTTTCTGTTCTTTGAGTTTAGAATGTGGGATTGTAGTGTAAAGTGTCGAAAAATCAAAGGCTTTGATCGAATGGATTATACTAAAATGAGTGGATTTCAGATGTTCTAAAACTTCCATCGAATTCTTTAAAATCCACATCTGGTTAATACCGAACATAGAACATACTGTTGAACAATATTTTTGAAGTCCGGCTTTGATTTCAGATTGAATTAAACTTTGATGATCTCTGAAAATTGTCTTATGACCATTTTCATGATTTAATTCATTTAAGGAAATCCAAATAAAGCTCACATGAGGGAATTTTATGCTGTTAATTTACTTATGTAAAGAATAAAGCTTATGTCAATTCAGAATTAGCTCTTCAAAACTTCAAATTATTTTGATTTCCCCTTTTGTCCTCGATCATTACTGGTTAGTAATAACTTGTTGTTATAATGAAACAAGTACATTGTATTTCAGTATTAACACAGTATGACATTCAGAATAAAAAATGATTCAGTATTCAATCATGATTCATTTCTTGTATCTTCCTTTCCCAGAACTGAAAAAAAAAGAAATGTCTTTCTTCGAAACGTTATTTTAAGAATTAAGTGGGAAAATCTAAATGAACCCCACGTGAGAAAATATCATACTTTTTTTATTTATCTTCCAAGTGTACTTTACGGTCAATGCGCATTCAAACATGACCCATATACTTTGCTTATTGTTAATGGGAACTTTATTCATTCTGGATTTCATCATCTACATCTTTATGACCATTCAGAAAGGACTGTCTTACTTTGGGTATTTCTGGTTGGTCACATGCAAATTCCGTGAACCGTGAGGCGATTATCTTATTATCAGGAAGTCGATTAGAGTACAAATGGGTCAATATAGCACGATTAGAGTACAAATGGGTCAACATAGCACGATTAGAGTACAAATGGGACAACATAGCACGATTAGAGTATAAATGGGTCAACATAGCAGACTGAATGGATCGAATTTGTGATATTGTATGTTTTAATTTTAGATGCATGGTTATATTTTTAAGTAGTTCATTGTATCATCATAATATATCTTGAATGACATAGTTAATAAGACATAACAGTTCAATAGGTTTCCTAAGATATGTAACAATGGAAAAATCAGTCGATCAAAACTAGTGTCAATGAAGTATTCAATTTATAAATTTTAAATACAGCCCACGTTAGAATAACCTTTAAGTACTTGTCCATTACAGACTACTGAGATTGTAATTAGCAATAAATGATATTCAGAATACCATTAGAATACTTTACCAAAGTATATATCCATTGAACTAAAATAATTTGTTTTGTGTTCAGAAATTACTTATAATTATCCATAGAAGAAGGATATGGGAAGTAATGCCAACAAGATAACGCTGTAGTGATATTTACAGAACACACAGTTCTAAGTGAAATAAAGGTCAATCGAGCAAGTAACATATGTAAAGGACTATGTCTGTCAACAAACAGTTTGAGATTTAATTAAAAAAGTTCAAAGTATTTTAGATTTTTGAAATCTTAGTCAAACATCTAAACTTCCAAAAACGCACAATATTTTTAGATATTATGCTATTGGTTAAAATATCAAAAATCTTAAAATTGAAAACGTTTCGGAAAGTTGAATTGTTAAACGAAGAAGGGGATCTCCCACCAGACTCCGATCAAAGCACTATGAAAAGACCCATCAAAGCACTAAAACACCTGATGCGAAAACGCAGGCTAGACCACTGTGTTAATTCATACCTGGACTGCGACTGCTCTCTGTCGTTTATTTATATTATTCCGTTTATAATTTACATTAACTTTACATATTTAAACAAAATATCTTACAGACTGTCTACGCCTACATAGTTTGCCTCCTTGTATGGAGCATTTATCAAGTTCATTATTTAGCCTTCAAAATATGAATATGTAAATGTTTGCGGTGGCAACGATGACAACGACACATCCTTCTTACAAGATAAATTTGATTGACGATAGATATTTGTAATAGCCATATTCTTCAATAAATGTTACGTGAATTTCAGATGAAACTAGCTAACCCAAAGTTTCGAAAGAAACGAACATTTTTTTCAATTGTAAAAAACGAAACACAAGAACTCGTATTGTGCAAGGGTTCTTTATTCGTGCAATTCGGTTTCCAATCGATATTCTTTTCAACGGCTGAATTGAAAGATCCCTTACTAATGTATGCCCAAGAACTCGACTTCTATAAGTTGTTTCACACATATTTTCCGATCAGAAGTAAATTATTTTCCGGCTTTGTTACTTTTCTGTAGGTCAGCAAACAATTTAGAGATGCCCTTAGAAGAGGTAAATGATAGTGCTCTCCAGTTGCACAGGTTTATTCTATTTTTATGATGAAGTTTAGCTAAATGGGTTAGCTGTAGAATTTGCATGGTTAGAGAGTAAAGGGCATTTCAAATGTGCAAGCTTTGCATTGGTGCCGTTGAAGATTCGTTTACCATAGGAAAATGTTTAAACATTTGCTTTTAAATTGTCAGACACGCATATACTTTGAACATTCCCTTTTTAGATACTTTCTCATGGAAAAGAACCCGAGGACGAGGTTTTCCTTTTAGATTTTTTTAATAGTAAACGTTTTCTTATAAAACGTATAAGAGATATAAACATCTCGTTAATATTAGTCCTTCTTAATATCAAAAAGCTTGCATCGAATTGAGTGAATCGAAATCAAACCAACGTGGAATTTTCGGTACTTTCCAATGTTCTATAATAAAAATGAGCATCGTGTCACAATTAGAACATGACTGAAATAAATATTCAATGATGTTGCATTAATTTTTCAAAACTTCCTGATCCAAAATAACTTGAGCCACAGGGGGGCACACTGCTCACCTGATACGGACATTGCATAATCATAGTGGAAAAGTGCCAGTGCAAGGATTTCCACACATAACCCTTTTTCCATTTGCATATCAATTTAAAAAATCCTTAAAAAAAAGATATATATTAGATATGACTATTACACAATAAATGAGAGTGCAAAATGGAAAATGTTCCTTGGGTGCCTGCCAGTAAGTCGGAACTTGAAACCACAACTCTTCGTTTCATGTGCATATTAAACATTTTCAAAAAAAGTAAACGTATAACATATTTTGTTTGTATGCTTTCATTCCTATCTTATTCTGGTTTTGTATGCTTTCATTCCTATCTTATCCTGATTTTGTATGCTTTCATTCCTATCTTATCCTGATTTTGTATGCTTTCATTCCTATCTTATCCTGATTTTGTATGCTTTCATTCCTATCTTATCCTGATTTTGTATGCTTTCATTCCTATCTTATTCTGGTTTTGTATGCCTTCGGTGTGTGATTTCCTGAATTATCGATTTTGTACTGTGTATTGGGATATGATCATTGTCCATATTTGTCATATAATGCATATCAAATTAGTGACTTAGATATGAAATGAATGAGTGCAAAAGATCATAATTTTCATATTTTAGTTGTTCAAAGAAATAGTTTTTAAAAATGTTGACAAAGTTAAAAAAATAAGTCGTCAAAATTGAGTTTTATATTTGACTTCAAAGTTAAACAAAAATAACAGCACATCTTAAAACATTTCTTTAGATCATTGCTTGGGATCGAAACGTATGGTGGGTTTTTTCCCTTAATTAAACTTTACAAAACTGATCAGCCGCTGCAGTAGGACAATGCCTAAAAAAACAATCAATATCGTCTAGGTACCGGTATGTGAAATTTTCATAATATTTGCAATCACTTTAATAGTTCATCGACGACAGAATCGTTCTTGACTTATCATTCAATTTGACGAACGTTTGAAGTGTTTGCAATAACTATAGACTTTCAGATATATAAACGATATGGACTTGCTTACTAGGTATGTCCTACTGCTACGTCGCACCAATTTTGTGCAATATACCGAAAAAGAATGTCAGGACACCGGTCAAAAATAAATAATAAAGGAAGTCAACTCCTTTACCGACATTTTGACCAGGCGGGTAATTCTGTTTTATCGATGAGAGTCAGAATCCTGGAGAAAATATATCACCCCACAAACAATCCCAATTTGAGCACACCTCTCCGTCGCAACAGAGAAGAGTTCTGGATAAAAAATCTTAACACTGCAGCGCCCTATGGGTGCAACGATAACATCAGCACTATAGGAAACTTAACAAGTCCCGGTTGTCAATCGGTAAATGTGACTAGCTTATTCAACAGATCACAAAGAAGACCTCGAAGTCATGGCATTCGAAAATATAATAGGCCTGAGATACATAGTTTCTCCTTCGATGACTTGGTTCCATTTTTGAATGAGCCTCTAGGCCTGCATTATATTCGTACCAAATTATACTCTGTTCCTTTACGGAATTTACACGAAATCTACGATTATACGAAGGATCTCGCATATACCGATACACGTTCCCCAGAATACAGACTACAAGGAGTCATCTTGGACATTTCTACTTTTCGTTTATTTCAAGCAGTTAGATCAGATAAATCAGAGGAGAAAACAAACCGCCCTTTCATTAAAGTAAGATTTGCAAACAAAGGTATTGATAACTTGAATCTTGGTCAAATTTTGAATCACAAAACTGTCACAGAAAAAATCCCACCATATTTCAAAAGAAAAGAAACTCCTTGTATTTCCTATAGCTACACACCAACAGTTGCATCTAAAATTTACAATTACAAACGATTCCTGCAGTGTATTGATTTAAGTAATCCCTCACTACATCCACTTCCCTGCGAATGTTCTTCATCGGATTTCAACTACTCTCCCTGTGGACACGTTATTACTGGTGACCTTAGTATAGTCAAGAACGACAAGTTGAGAGAATTGTTAAAAAAGGGTCCCAAATACAGAGAAAGTATGTCCTTTACATGGAACCAAAATGTCAAAATTATTATGGACTCTTGTGAGGAATATACAAGACGTTGGGCAAAGAAAGAGGATGTACAGCTCGACACCCTTTCCGAATGGATAAAATCAATCAGAGGGTTACTTTTATCTAGAATTAACCGATTAAAATCAACTGTGAACACCAGATTCGTGTCTATATTTAAAGACCCTGATGTTATCACAGAACTTACCTACCTCCAAGAACATTATGTCATCACACCAGCGGACAAAGCCTCAAATAATTACACATTTACTTGCAAAAAGTACTATTTCGACAGTCTAGTTAAAGAGTTGGGTTTAAATTCGACACCTGGAAATCCCAATTACACCCCAACAAACCTTTCTGCCTCTGAAATAATAGATAACCACAAATCAGCTCTTGCTTCCTTTGGCTTCGACACTACCAATTTAGATTTAGATTTACCATACTTATACTGCATACCTAAAATGCATAAGAATCCGTACAAACAACGTTTCATCGCTGGTTCCTCAAAATGTTCTACCGAATCTGTATCGATCTTACTCACCAAAGTTTTATCTGAAATCAAATCTGGGCTACAAAAATATTGTTCGACAGTATATTCTCGCAGTGGTATCAACTAGATGTGGATTTTAAAGAATTCGAAGGAACTTTTAGAACATCTGAAATCCACTCACTTTAGTAGAGTCCATTCGATCAAAGCCTTTGATTTTTCGACACTTTACACTACAATTCCACATTCTAAATTGAAAGAAAGACTCGCAAAAATTATAAGTAATGCGTTTACAAGTAAGAACGGTAATCGCAAATACAAATTTATTGTTGTTAACTATGACAAAACCTACTTTGTAAAAGAAAAGTCAGATTCTGAAAATAAGTACACTGAAACAGACATTATTCAGATGTTAAACTTTCTGATCGACAACATTTTTGTGGTGTTTGGAGGAAAGGTCTTCCAGCAAATTGTCGGAATTCCAATGGGGACCAATTGTGCCCCACTCCTTGCCGACATTTTCCTTTACTCGTACGAAGCTGAATTCATTCAATCTTTGGTCTCTGAAGGGAAAAGATACTTAGCTTCTGACTTCAACTTCACTTACAGATACATAGACGATGTGTTGTCCATCAATAATCCAAAATTCGCGGATTACCTGAGCAGTATCTATCCTTCGGAGCTTGAAGTCAAAGAAACTACAGAGACAAATAATTCAGCATCCTATTTGGACAAAATGTTGTCCTACGACACTGATGGTCACATGAACACCTCACTCTATGACAAACGTGACGACTTCAATTTCAGCATTACGAACTTTCCTTTTCTGAGTAGCAACATCCCTTCATTGCCTGCTTATGGCGTGTTCATATCTCAGTTGATACGCTATGCCAGAGCAAGTACCAAATATACGGATTTTGTTCTGAGAGCTAGGCGTCTTTCAGATAAGCTTCTCAGTCAGGGATATGTTTGTGACCGACTAACATCGTCACTGAGGAAGTTCTACGGTCGATATGGGGAACTCGTCATACACTATGATGTCCCACTATCCAGAATGGTGGATGATATTCTGTCATAAACCATTTGAACCATCCAACCAAAGATTGTACTCTATATCTTCCAAAATGGAAGTAACCGGATGTGACAGTTCTACCGAATTGAAGCGACGGGTGTTGCATGCAAGCAGGAGATGCTTACTCTTCCTGGGCACCTGGTCTCACTCTCATATCGGGAGTTCGCTTCTTTTCATATGGTGGAGGTTTTTGTTTTTGTTTGCTTTGGTTCCTGTTTTATCCTGATTTTGTATGCCTTCGGTTTCTGATTTTCTGAATTATCGATTTTGTACTGTAGACAGGGATATGGTCATTATCCATATTTGTCACACATATGATTCAAATGATGGAAAAACAAGCAAAAACCTCCATAAGAAGAAGGAATCACAACATCATACGTTTCGATCCCACTCGGTGTAGATCACCCCGATGCATTTGGTTTGTCGACATGTGCTTCGGTTCTGAAGAATTTGTCAAAGGAGGGTACCCTCTGTGACCTACTGCGCCACAAGATCACTTGTAGGGGTAAATGGGTACAAAGTTCGTAAAAAAACCTTCCATGAATCTAGAGATCCAATTTGTATGAAAATAACTCCCCTTCAAATTCCTCTTTTATTTAAGAAAAAAAAAACATATAAAATCAGAAAAATAAAATCAATTTACTGAACAAAAAGAAAGGTACATGTATATATAATGTAGGTTTAAGGATGTATTGAACACTTTGACGCCAAATTCAATCTTTCTCAAAGTTTCTTAAATTATTCATTTCTTGTCTGTCCTTCATCATACAAACTCGGATTCTATCCACAGGAAAAATTTATATGAGATTTTGAAATATACATCTTTCAAGGTATCCGTGAATTTCTTGATGAAATCATAATATTGAAAGTGTCATTCCGGTTTTCTTAAAGCTATTGGAAATTTTGATTTAACTTCCAAAACATTTATAAATGTATTACTCTTACATATGGAAAAGATTAGCTGAATTGTGTTATAAACAAAGGCAGGATAATAGAATAAAAGATGACACAGTCGCTCAAAAATTGCAATTTCGAGCCAAATGACTTTAGTTGATAGGTGATTATTAGGAATCCTGTGGATGAATCTTTGTCAAAAACTAACAACATTATCAATGGTGTCCAGAGATGGTTTCATGATTAAATGAGAAAAATTAAATTTGGGATTCGAATTTGAAAAAGCCTTGTATTTTCCAATTTTTTCTTCAAAATTCGTCCATTTTCAATGAAATGACATCCGCTTCCTTGTTATGTAAATTTGTCAACGAATTTATCAAGATAAAAATTGATTTTTCTATTCTATACATGTAAAGTTTCAATGCGATACGTTTTTTTTATCAATGTTTTAAAATGCAATAGTTTGTGACGCCATTTTCCCCCGATAACGTCGAAATGACGTCATGGTTGGCTCATGGATAAAACTTCCGAAATCCACAATTTTGAAAATCGCTATAATTTCTTCAAATTACATCGGAAATTATTCAAACTCCATCAGGATACTCAAATTTGTATATCAATCAGGGTATCAAATGTTTTAAGGAAGTACGGACTGTACTTTTCCTAGGAAGTGAGAAAACAAATCATGCTGCCGCCATCTTGGTTTTGAATCCCTCCTTAAATAACGCATTTTCCTTTCAATGTAGTCAGGGAATATATTGCTTGATATAATCATAAATATTTCATTGTTGATATGGCGTGCCGTGGTGCGCGGTAAGATTCTCCAATTGCGTAATTAAGTAAATTCAAGTGCACAGGGATCAGACCAATGAAATATGGCGGGTAGTTTTCCGCTGAATACTCAAGGCAGATGAGAAATTGAAATGCACAAAAAGTACATTTTTACATTCAAAGGCTTATACCTTAAGCATGATAAACTTCCGCTACCCGTTTTTATTAAAATTGACCACTCTAGTTCAATGCCTTCGCACAACTATCTGCAAATTGCTGCTCCAAATCCAAATATATCGCCAAAAAGTCCATGGTACCGTGTTTAGCAGTCATTGTTCATGTTAAGAACAATATCGTACAATATGTTTGCTTTATTTTATTTCCTTTAAGAGATACGGATAATTACCGGATTGATGGGCGCAAATGCATTGGCGACGTGCTTGCACGTACGATGATTTTGAGAATTTCATATAGAGAATGAGGCAGATAAGGTTCTATGCACATGTAAACCAAAGTGACAAATATGAAAAAAAAAACAAATCCCAGCAAGAAGTACAAATCGTCAATCGAAAAATCATCTAGCCAAGGGCATACAAAACCAGGATAAAACCAGAACTAAGGCAAAAGAACAGGAATAAAACAAATCTACCATATGAAGACGAGTGAGCTCATGTGCCCAGGATGAGTGAGCATCACCAGCTTTCATGGAACAATCACCACTTCATTTTGGTAGAAAGGTCACAATCAGTAACTCCCACAAAGGAAGACAAACGTATGAATTGTATGTCATGTCACGAAAGGTCTACGTCAGAATATCATTTATGACTATGGATAAGGGGACATCATAATGTGCTACCATTTCCCCATATCGACCATAGAACTTCAGTTTTAGAAGAAACCACAAAAAAATTCAAAGAAAACAAACCATTAAATCTCGTATTTTCAAGGGTTCTTTATTGGTGTAATTGGATTCCCAATCGATATTCTTTTCAACGGCTAGATTGAACCCCCCCCCCCTTATGAGGCATCGTGTGGTGGAATTACCCTTTTAAAGAAAAAATAAAACAATTTTGATGTGAGTTTTCCTTTTACATCATCCATTTAAGACACACTCTATCACCTTTTGGCTTCTGTTGTGTTCAATTGCATACAAATCTTTGTGTTTTTATTGGCCCAAAAGGGAAAGATATTGTTCATCAACCCACGCCCCGAGTTTTGAGGTCAATATTCGTCAAGCAAGGACTTTTTGAAATTTAACTCGCTTCGTACTCACCCTTTTAAGCTTGACTAATCCCGGAATTAATTACATAACCCGATTCGCAATATGACTCTGAACAATATATCCTCTTTCAACAAGAGTTGTGACAGGTTGCGCCACCCAAAATGATACCCTTTTTGTTCACTGTATAAAACCATTCAATGACTAAAATGTTATAAACATCAAAGAGGTACCTATCAATTATTTAGTCGTAAAGTCCAGAAGGCAAGGTAAAATCATTAGAATTTCCATTGGAAGAGTTACTAATCTCGGAATGAACAACATTCCGAAGTGAGACCATGTACATGTAACTGGGCAGCTTATGTGTCTCCTATTTGCATGCAACACCCGTCGCAAACAACTCCATAAAAACTTCTCAAATTCGGTGAATTTCTCGGTGTACATATTGATGTATCTATCAGATAGATATGTTTTGTTTGGTGATGATGACAGCTTTTCAATCGCAATACAGAATGTGACATATTTGCTGTAAATGAGTGTACAAACCACCAATTGATAGAGTAATGCAAATAAACAATTCAAATATGAGCATTTCTGACAAAGTCCAAAATACATTTTTGAAGAGAAAGACTTCGGACTGGAACAAAAAACAACATCACTTGTTAAGACATCTTTCCAGATCATTCTGATGCTTTCGGTTTATCGATATGTTCCTACGTTTAGAAGTTTGTCAAAGTAGGATACCTCCCTGACCTACTTGTACCTTTGGTGGCGCTACCTGTTTGAATGATCCGAACGAAAAACAACACTTGTAGGGGTTGAGGGGTTTATGATAAACATTTGAGAAGTATCTATCAGTTATTCAGTCTCAAAGTCGAGAAGGCAAGACAAAATAATTAGATTTACCATAGGAACGGTTGCGAACCTCAGAATGAATAAAATGACAAATATGGATAATGACCATATCCCTGTATACAGCACAAAATCGATAATTCAGAAAATCAGAAACCGAAGGCATACAAAATCAGGATAAAACAGGAACCAAAGCAAGCAAACAAAAACCTCCACCATATGAAAAGAAGCGAACTCCCAATATGGGAGTGAGACCAGATGCCCAGGAGAGTTGGCGAATTCCGAAGTGAGATCAGGTGCCCCGGGAGAGTTGGCAAATTCCAAAGTGAGACCAGGTGCCCGGATGAGAAGAGTTGGCAAATTCCAAATTGAGACCAGGTGCCAAAGAGAGTTGGCAAATTCCGAAGTGAGACCAGGTGCCCGGGGAGATTAAGCGTCTCCTGATTGCATGTAACACACCTGTCGCAACATTTCCATTGTCAAATTCGGTGATTGTCTCGATGTACATATTGATGTACACATCAGATACGTCTTTCTTGTTTGGTGATGATGACAGCCTTTAAGCGTCACTGATCATTCCGGATAGGGGGATCAGATAGCTTTTATTACATCCCCGTAGCAACCGAAGGTGATTTCAGCCGTTGTGCTATATAACCCTGAACAAGTAGCTCACTTGCAAGCCGTCTGGCTCTAACGGTGAAATATTCATATTTGGAACATGCCCTGGCGTACCATATGACCTGAGAAACAAAAACTTCATAAGCAGGGGAAGACGGAATGTTGCTACTCATGGAAGGGAGGTTTGTTATATGGAAGCTGAAATCATCACGCTTGTCATACAGTGAGGTGTTCAAATGGCCGTTTGCGTCGAAAGATAGAAGTATATCTATCTTATCTATATCTATCTATATAGGCAAGTATATCCAATCTGTCGCTTTCGGTTGTTTCCTTGATCTCTAGTTCATGAGGACAGATTTTATGTAGATGAGCCTTAAAAATTGGATTATAGATGGACAACACGTAATTCATTCTTACAAATGAGTTAAAGAAGATCCTGACGATAATCTCAACAGATCTCACAATAGAGCACAAAATTAAGCATCGACGGATCCCTAGCAAGCCAGAGGAGGGACCAGGTGCCCAGGAGGAGTAGGCATCCCCTGTTGGCTAGCCGCACCCGCTGTCGATGTTTACGCACAAAAATAAAATCAATATATAAAATGCATGCAAAATTTCATAAAAAATCTCTTCCATTGTTCTTTAGAAGAAGCTTTCTATATCACTTTAAATATAAAACAGAATAAATATCCAATCATATTGCGGTATTTTTGCAGTTCTATAACCAATATCAGAGGGACAAGGAGAGATTCATGAGAATGAAGACAACCACTTGATAAGAGCGAAGATTTCATTCAAATATTCCAGTCATATTGCAATATATGCTTCTTCCCTGTCTAAAAATAATCAGGAAGAGATTCTAAATATGACGATTTTGCACCGATCAAAGCAGAAAGACACATGCATGGAACGATAACAAAAGGCCCTAGGGGATCACATCACTTACTTGAGTAGTAGGCAAAAGAATGATAGTGGACAATTTCATGGAGGCCCTTGAGTACTTGATTCCTATTAGGTTTTGTCTAATTATTTGCAGTTGTTACAGAGAAGTTGAAAATGGGTCAGCCAATCAGAGCCCTTGGTAGTCATATGTGTTGACCCCTCGGCACGAAAAACACAAACGTGGTAGAGGACTTTGAGAACTTGCTTCCTGTAAGGTTTCGTGAAATTCTGTGCAGTGGAGAAGTCGAAAATGTAAAGCGTTTACACCGGACTTACGGACGGACGACAGACAGACGGCGCGCTATGATATATATTAGTATGGTACAAGACTTCTTTAATAATACCGAGATGTTCCAACGCTGCACCTTCTCAAACAATATATAAAACCCTTTTATCGTGCACAAGACATATTAAACTTCTTCAAATTCATTAGCATCATTTACGAAAAGATAAAGTTGCACCATGGACTTAGGTTTAATATTAAAACAATGTAAGGCTCCTTTGGTCAAAATCCTATTTTGCCCAAATTTAGTTTATATTCAAGGAGAACTGAATGAAACTGATACAAAATAGCACACATCCACTTATCTTAACAAGTGGGCTAGTTAAAGGATTTCAGACAAATAGTTTGAGCAGTAGAGGACAAGACAACTATAACATTTTCAAAAATTGCAACGAAAGGGTAATACGATGTCTCAATTTGTGGGCTATTACTTGATGTTGAAATATAGCGGAGACTTTATTCATGTTCCATGTAACTAAAGAAGTTCCCCTGCATGGGAACTCTTTCATCATTTATATATAATGAGGTCGAAACAAATGTACACAAAATGTGAGTTAATTTGGACCATTACTTTAAGGCTATTGCAAATTCAGACACAGAAATGCAATATTTCCGGTCAAAACTTAGCTATAAACCCATATGAGAAACAAAAATGTTTGAAAATTGAAGGATCTATTATTCAAACATAATTACACTTTTGATAAGCAAACTATTTTTAACACCTGCAAACAAATTAGGCAATACTACGTATTAATCATATATTTCGGAAATCGGTGATGACGTCACACGATATCCGAAGCACATTAAATCCTTTTACAATTCATGCATGCATCAACATTTGTTGGGTTGTGTGCACGTTATCCGAATAGCCACAGCTGAAGGATTGAGGGGCGCATTGAATTATCAACGTATCCAATGTACAAATGGAGATCTCGTTGACGTCTCGTCCATTTGAACAGTGTTAAAATTATCTCGGTAATCTTCGACAGCATCTCGATAGTGTCCGTGGCTTAGAAAGCAGTTGGCATGTTGACTTTTGATGTAGGAAACTAACTTTTATGTTGCATTATGTTATTTTGAGGTAACGATATGTCATAATTCTAACTATAAAATACACTTTGTATTAAATTTTTACAACGGATACCTTAAATGAGTACACTCTTTTAAACCTCCTTGCAAATACTATGTGCTTGTTGTGAATTAATAGATATTGAAGAAAAAAACAATTTTATCAGAACTTCTTACTTACCCTCTTATTTTCTTTTAACAACACGGTAAAAGTCAGAATTATTGTAAACAGCACCAACTAGTTGTTCCGAGTAATACAATTTCTTCTGACTGACTGGTCTGTGTTTAAACTGATGACGTTTTGACTGAAAGCTTGTGTCCGACATTAGACGAATCTTAAATCCAATCACATATACTATATTTATGGAATATTCGTAATCATGTCTGATCATTGTCAAATTCGCAGAATGTAAATCACATGACCTGTCGGTATAAAAGTGAGTGCTGCTTTCAGTCTGCACAATCCAGCTGAAGGGACAATGAACTAAAGGTTTGTAGGTTTTCGATCAATAGCCTTAATTTTGCACTAACCTGCAGCTGCGCAGTCGTGCCTTTAAATCGAAGCAATAAAATCATAGCATAAAGCAGTAGGGTGGGGTAGCAATCAATGAGGGATGTGATGTATAATCCTTTCATGGTAATTATAATCCTGACTTAGGACAACCAGATTCCATTCCACTAATTTATAAAAAATAAATGTTTGAAGAATTTATAAGATTTCATTAAACGGCTAATGGAATAGAAGAAGTGCTTTAATAGGAAAATTTGAGGAGGGAATATTCTAAAATATGGCTGTCAGTATTTCGAAAACTGTGAAAAAAATTGAATTTTTATGTTAATGACGTGTAAAGCAAACGAATGCATATGCATTAATAAACGCGCATATAATTTAATTGTTTACGAAAACATTACCATCTGGACTTCTTGTTTTTCGCATTTCATAGCAATTAACTGATAAATTTATTATACATAGAATAAGAACAAACTAGAGATTGCAGATTTCTTTTATTGTTGCTTTGGATTTTTTAGTATAAGCATTCTAATTCTTATTTTGAAAGAAACTTTTTAAGATAAATTTCAATAATCAATGTAATGTTAAACGTCTTCGAATTCAATTGCATCATTTAAGAACAGATACAGATAAATTTGCAGCATGGACCAGACATGCACGCTTCGGGTACTTAACCCTCGTCAGTGATCCTCAATCTGAATAATGTAATAAGGCTAAAAAGTGTGAAAGTTATAATGTCCAAAATGTACCGAAAGACGTAGCAGGATAGATGGGATATGATGCTAAAGAATCCACGTGTTACAAATTTCAAGAAATTTTGAAAACGGAAATTGTCGAATACGTTGAAGAAACGATCAACCGAAGTTGGCTACATGTTGCCTCGTGGATTCCTGGTCCACTAGCAGTGACACTCATCATGTGTTACAAATGTTAAACTTTTTTAAATTCAATGTTCTAAAAGTGATGTTTTGGAAAATTTACTCACTCTCTAATTGAACATTCAATGGTCGTTTTGTCATATTGTTGTTTTTTTTTTTAACAAAAACATAAAATTGCAAATAAAGCAAATTCTTAGCTTATTTATGAAATCCATCATACTAGCTCAAATAGAATTATCTATTTTGATTTGAAATCCAAATTCAAATATTCACCAAAGAGTTATGATTTTTTTTTTATAACTTTTTTTCTTTTTTTTTTTACCTTGCTATTTATATACTGAACAAAAGAGAAAGGTATCAATTTGAAGGCGTAACTTTTCTCAATCCTCGCTGGAATAGGATATTTGGGAAATAAACATTTGATGACCATCATAATTCACATTGGGTAATGTAATCAATTTCGAGATTAGTCTTCAGTACGCAGTGAATTGATGAATTCCGTGCTGTACGAATATACTAGAATAATCTAAAAAAAACCATGCTGTTGAAAGAGTACATATGCAGTTAAACACAAGAGTTACCAAATGATGATAGGGTGTGGCATGAATGGATGTTGTAGAGGAAAAACTCATATGATAATTGCTTTACCCTTCGTAACTGATTATTTTCATCGCGTAATGTCTTATAAAGGGTTTTCAGTATAGTCTTCGAAAAAATATCGATTGTAAACTCCATAACACCAATAAAGAACCCAGGCAAAATACAAGTTCTCTTGATTTTATTTTTATTTTTCGTTTCATTTGAGATTAGTATGATCTTACACCACCACGAGGGAGGGATGGCGATTTCTCAACCCGAGTGTACAAATTATGCAAGTCCATGACGAGGCTTGCCGAGTCATGGACGAGCAAAATTTTTACACGACGGTTGAGAATTAGCCATCCCTCCTTCATGGTGGTGTTTGATTGTTTTTCTCCAACGTTATCGACTATCTAGAATGTCTGATATAATCGCCAGTTTGCCTTACTTCCATAGCGTCGCTTCGGTAGCGATGACGTCAGAGGGTGAGATCGATGACGTCAGAGGGTGAGATCAATTTATCTCACACCAGGGAAATTTGAGAGTTCTCAGTCTCAAGTGGGAGAAAGCAATATCTCAAATGTAACGAAAAATAAAACTCTCAAATTTCCCTGGGGTGAGATAAATCGATCTCACCCTCTGACGTCATCGCTACCAAAGCGACGCTATGGAAGTAAGGCAAACTGGCGATTATATCAGACACTCTAGATAGTCGATAACGTGGGAGAAAAACAATTCTCAACCCTCGGCAAGCCTCGTCATGGACTTGCAAAATGTGTACATTCGGGTTGAGAAATCGCCATCCCTCCCTCTTGGTGGTGTAAGATTATATTATTCTTTCTTCTGAAATGTTGGTTTACATTGCAAGACACTTTATATATCGTGTTTGCTGTAAATCATTCTCAAAATCACATTATTTGCAAGTACGTCGCAAATGCAATGGAGCCGACCAACACAGTTATTGCCCGGAAGTCGAAAAGAAATGAAATTAACTGAGCATATTCTAACAGGAACATTGACTGCTAAACGCAGTACAATGTTCCTTAAATTTGAATTTGGAACAACATTTTGCAGATTGTTGCGTGAAGGATTCAATTTAAATAGCAATAAGGGTGGTGGAATTTGATAATGCTCGAGAGAGAAGTATGAAATATAAGAATAGAAGTTATTCATCGTCCTCCGTCTATTTGTGCACTTTAAATTCGCATGCATATTCCTTGAGCATTCAGCGTTACCTTTTGTCTTTACCCCTATGCACTTGAATTGACCTAGTTGCACCAATGGAAAATCGTATCGAGACCAAGACATGTTTTATCAACCATGAAAAAGTTATAAAACGATATATTCTATGACCACATAAAATGAGAATCGCGTAATTTAAGACTAGATTTAATATACCTTTCTTTTTTGTTCAGTATAAAAACAGCCATTGTGCTCTGAAACTAATTCGGGTACATGTGGTTTTGACTGTTTTTATATAAATTAATACCAGAGCTCTATACAGTAACAAAACTATAATGTAAATTGTGTAGTCGTAGGCCCTCTTTCTAATGATTAACATTACTAGTTGTTGCCTTGGCGACTAGCAAAATTGTATTAAGAAAATTCTGTCCTTACAACTGTTGTTTATTCCTGGATATCATGAAAATTTACTAGTCTTTTATCAATACATAACCTACATGTATAAACATTCCCCTACAATACAGATATGTCAGGGGGTGGACAAAGTGAAAGGGAGGGTAAGAAAGGGCGGGAGGGGGAGGGAGGGAAGGGGAAGAAAAGGGAGGGACGGGAGGAGGGAAGAATGGGGCGGGAAGAGGGAGGAAAGGGGGAGGTAAAGGAAGGGTGAAAAGAAGGGGAGGACGGGAGGGAGGAGGAGGTAAGGGGGTGGGAGGGGGAGTGAGGTACCCCCGTCCGACTCCATATATGCAAATTCTTGAAATTTCACTCGTTTAGACATGTAATGTTTTCATTTTTTCAAGACGAAAATGTTAAAATGAGCCAGAAATGGACATTTGGAACTGAAGATAATCAGACGGGAAATTCTTTATTTTTGCCTAAATTATTATTATCTTCTGTCTACCTCACTTCTGTTTCAAGTCGCCACTATAATCTTAATTCTAACATGACTTGAGATTTTCTTCTTATAGAACTCGCCTAGTGTAAGATATCAAAGAAACTTCCATCATGCTAAGCTTCGCCCATTCTCGTCTGCAGAACAATATTAGAATAGAAATAACATAGCCGTTGTTTATTGTCCAGTAATTCCAAGAGTCACATAAAGCAATAAAAAGATAATTTGATTGGTTCATGCGACAAGGCTAGCTAGTTGTTTCTCTTAAACATTCTTTCTTTATTACGTTCAGTACTTATCTTCAGTTGAATAACAGGTTCTTTCTCTTTAATTTATAGATATGTATTCTTACTGTTCTTACCATTTAAGGCAGATGTAACAATTACAAACAACTATTTCTGATTAATCTTTTTTCTCTTTAATATTTCAAATTGGGTTTTCTTTTTAATCTTTAATTTGATTTTTTTTCTTCGTTAGTTTATGTGCAGTATTCTGTGTTTAATGTGTCTGTGTTTGATGTTCCTTGTTACTTTTGGTATTTTGCTGTCGGCGCTGCAACCGAGTGTTGTTGGAGATTCTCTCCTTTCTTTAAAATATTTCTAGACGATTGAAGAGTTCCAGCTCGTGACCTTCTTTATTTCAACGTTATTTTAATGATCCGTGTTTCGGCTAGTAAATCCTGATCAGCAGTACTTTAAGCCAAGGTGAATTTCAGACACAGCCAAATCTATCTTTGTAGCAATCTCTGGTTCCTTTTTTTGTGTGTGTACAAAGAACAAAGCATGCCTTTATCATACGTACCTACGAACATAACTTTAAGTAATTTATAACAATGAAGATGACATAAGCAGAAATGAGAACTCAGAGAATACAATTTCCTGAAGAATTTATCTACGAAAAATACAATCAGCGAATGAAAATCAAACGTTAAAGCCGAAATCATATTCCAAAAACCACAGTGGAACAGCTTATGAATTTTTGGGAAAAAAATACAAAACGGAACTTTCTCACACGAAAAGAAAATAGAACAAACAGACGGACACAACGACAAAAGCCCCACAGAAACACAAAGGACAACTTATCTTATGAACCATCTCGAAGAGTGGGAGGCATCGCGAAATGCAATGCAAGATGTTTATTGGAAGCTCTTGTAAAATAAAACCATACTTGGGTATTAAATTTATTCAATACTGTACATGTATATACTAAATGCACTTATATATCTGCCTACACTTGGGGGATAACATCTTTGTATATGAATGAAAATTTGAAATGCAGTAATAATTTTTTTTTCTTCAATGTTAAATGTCTTCAAAGTCAATAGCATCATTTAAGAACAGGAAAATTTGCAGCATGGACCAGACATGCACGTTTCGGGTACTTAACCCTCGTCCAAGATCCTCAATCTAGACATGTGGCCAAAGATTGTGAAAGTAATTATGTCCAAAAATGTACAAAAATAATTTATTCATATCTCAGTTGATACGCCATGCCAGAGCAAGTACCAAATATACGGATTTTGTTCTGAGAGCTAGGCGTCTTTCAGATAAGCTTCTCAGTCAGGGATATGTTTGTGACCGACACACATCGTCACTGAGGAAGTTCTACGGTCGATATGGGGAACTCGTCATACACTATGGTGTCCCACTCTCCAGAATGGTTGATGATATTCGGTCATAGACCATTTGAACCATCCAACCAAAGATTGTACTCTATGTCTTCCGAAATGGAAGTAACCGGATGTGACAGTTCTTCCTGGGCACCTGGTCTCACTCCCATATCGGGAGTTCGCTTCTTTTCATGTGGTGGAGGTTTTTTTGTTTGTTTGTTTGTTTTTTTATTTTTTTTTATTGCCTTGGTTCCTATTTTGTCCTGATTTTGTATGCCTTCGGTTTCTGATTTTCTGAATTATCGATTTTGTGCTGTATACAGGGATATGGTCATTATCCATATTTGCCATATATCTCTTTTCGGCGCTTGGACCCTACGGAGCAGTCAAAAACGTTTTTGAAGTACGTAAAATCTAACTTTCTTACAGAAATATCCCTGTTTCTTTGAAGCCCGGTATACACTGTAAGATTTGTCGTATAAAACTTGTATTTTAGTACAGAATCTTACCGTGTGTACACCCTTAATACACTGTCTTAAAACATATAAGACTTATTAACGATAGAGCACTGTTCTATCATTAATCCAAGTCTTATAAGATTTATTTTTATCTCTGACCAATGAAACTCTGTCCTCATTATTCATCAACATCTGTAACAAAAATATTTATACATGGAAAAAACCCCGAAATACATGTTCTCCAAGGTGGTCAAATTCCCACATTAGACATTGAAAATTAGTTGTTATTGATTTTACATTTTAAGTTGAAGGGGAATTATGGAATCCATCGCGGGAAGTGTTTCACCAAAAAGATCCAAATGGTAGGGCTCTGGTTAGATTTTCTGTTAATTTTAGGGTTGCTTTCACTATGGGTCCATGATGGACACTAAATGTTTCTTTCCAATTCGTGAATGGCCTTATCCAGTATCTACTTTTAATCTATTTTCTTTTGAGACCATTTCTTTCACTCCTGTAGTACATATTGTTGCAATTAATTTGTCTTCAATTAATGAAATATTTTAGCGGGAGAAAACCACGTGGAGTAGACTGTTTAGTTACTTTTAGACTGTTTATTTCTTATCGTGTGTACCGGGCTTAATATGCCTACCTAGGTCCATCTATGAAAACTACTTTTTTGAAATATATTTTCTAAACATCTCTGATGTGCCTTAGATTATCTTATAGCGATTGTGCAACCAATAAGAAATGTCTATCTTGGAAATCGTATAAGTATGCTCTTTGAGCAAAATAACCATTTGGAAAATATCAGATTTGGAATTTACCAAACATATTGGGTTCGTGTAACTCACTCGTGAATTTAAACCAATAAAATGATTTGTAAGAGATCTGAAGCTAGGCTATCCTGCACTGAAACGGCGGAAAACACCAAGATGATACAAAACAGATTGAATTAAAAACAAGGGGCGTTAGGCACAGAACGGTCAAAGCAACCTAAAATCTTACAACACGAATAAAAATATATAAAATTGAGGAAAACCCATGTAAATCTGGCGTGCGGACTTTTGAATAGATTATTCCGTCTTTTCGATTTTACAGGCCTATGTTCGATTTGTGCAGGTATCTGACGTAAAAGTATTGTGACGTCATTAAATTCCTTTGAAAACGTCATATTTGTAACCCTGTTTCCCTGAATTTCATGCTGGTTTCCATAGAAGTTGATGACGCCACAATGCGTTGACGTCAGATACCTGCACAAATGGGAAGTAACTCTGTATTTCGAAAAGACCGAATTCAAAAAACCTATCTTGTATGGTACATAAAACATGAGAAGCTTAATATAAATTTACTGACTGAACATTCGTTGATTTCATGTTCTTAATAAATCATTATTTCAATCGTTCTATAGATCTTTTGTTCCAAATGGATGACCCTGACTCGGTTGCCATTGTTGGGATCGGATGCAAGTTTCCCGGAGCAAATAACATAGAAGAATTTTGGAGAGTTTTGTCGGAGGGAGAGGACCATGTGCAGGATATTCCCATTGAACGGTTCAACGTTGATGCATTCTATGATGCAAACCCCGATGCGCCTGGAAAATTCTACATGAGAAAAGCCGGCTTAGTGAAAGGGTAAGAATGTAAACATTATTCTTTATTCAAGCACGCTTGTAACATATAACAGTAATGATGACAAATATGGATATCGGCCATATCCCAATACACAATGTTATGATATAAAAACACATTCAGACGAAACTATCTCAATTCTTTTAATTTACAACACCCTTTGTATAAAGCGTGTTGAAAATTAATAACAAAAAGATTACATTTTTGTAAGCATTACCTCTTTTGATATTGATCCTATTTTCTTAATTTTACAATCTTAAAATTCTTTGTACGTTATCTTATCTACCCATACATGTATAAATAAATAAAAATCTGAAGAACATTTGCACTACCAGTATTGCCCTTAGCTGAACATGTATGTGTATTTATAACACCCCCCCCCCCCCCTTAAACATAATTTAACAATTTGCGACAAAAATATTGAATACCCGTAAAATAGATGAAAGAATATCCTTTTTCCTTAAAGTATACAAATTTTCAAAACATCAAATAAATTTGAAATGATTTTTTTAAAAATAAAGAATAGCGAATTCCAAAAACGACATGTAACATTGAAACGGGGCTACATGTTTATAGTAATGCTTTATTTTCTAAACAACTCATGAATTGGCCTTGTCCATCAATAAGAAGCAAGAAAATCACTGGTTTACTAGACAGGAATTCAAGCTACGTACACCTGATCATGATTTTCTGCGAAAGGATCTACTTGCGATTGTACATTATTAAAACCAGAGGCAGAATGTTTAAATGTATAAACAGCCGAAAACTATCCATTATGTCAGATGAACAACTGATCTCGGTCTTGACGGGCTCGATCAGTATTTTCGCTGTCATAATGGATAGTTTTCGGTTTTCCCTTACATATGGGTCACTTTGTCCGGGGACCGTCTGTCTGTCCATCCGATCTATATAAGTTTCGTTGAGTATATCGTTTTCACCTGTTTTTGTTTTTCTTTTGATTTAATTTGCTTTTATTGTTTTCGTTTCATCCTGCATTATCTCAGCTTAAACAGTGAGGAGCAAAATCAGGTACTGCAAGAAGGGTTTGAATTTAATAGAAATGAGAAAGGGAATGCTTATGCATGTAACCTGAAATAAGATAAAACTTGGTAGGAATATGATATTCATAACTTCTCAAAAGATTGTCTTTAACCGGATCTCTCAGCTTACAACCAAACAAGAGAGACAATTCTAACATTATGACATTTATTTCAATCAAAGAGTCAATTCGAATGAATTTGTTTCAGTTTTTGTTTCTTTAGATTTCAGATTCCTCTATCAAAATTGTTATATATTGATTCCAAATATACCACAGACTTTTTCTGTACGATAAAAACATTTTTTTATCATTTATTGTAGATAAATTGAAAATGTACTTGGTGTATGCATTATTGTATTACACATGTATTGTAAGATTTCTTGCGCTCTTGAAAATATATGTACTCAGGGTAAGGTGTTCAATGGGTAATGAGAAGTAACATGAGCGCATATTTATGGAGTCTGGAGCTCTAAAATCTTGGCATTGTTATGATGTAATAATCACATAATTTTTTTTTTCAATTAGTTTATGAAAAAAAGTAACTGAAAGAATTATTGGCCCTTAAAGTTAGTATTGAACTCTGTTGGGGAAAATGTTATTTTTAAACAAATTTTTCAAATGAAGGACGGGGCATCAAATATTGATTGGTCAAAAATTTCTGAAAACGTATATTTCATCAAATTTCACTGAAGAATCAAAACTTCAAAAATTAGTTTTCTTACAATCGACTTTATTTCAATTTCTAATACCAAGGGGAAATAACTCCAAAGCATGACCCTTTTCAAAATATTTCATATTTCAATATCTATTAGCCTAGCACAAGAGTTTTCAAATTATCATTAGACACCGACAGATATAGAATGTTAAATACTCCAAATTTCAATACTTCAAGCATAATTTGAATCATTACCCATTTAATACCTTAATTGCAGATTTAAAGAATGGGACAATCAGTTCTTTGGATTTGGCGAAAGCGAGGCAAGTCAAATAGATCCTCAGCAAAGATTTGTTCTAGACTGCGTGCACATGTCCTTAGAGGATGGAGGAATAACAAAGCAGGATATCTATGGCACAGATACTGGTGTCTACATAGGTAAATATATACATATATATGTATGTATTCACTGAACCAAAATATATTGACTGGGAAAAAAGTGTATATTAAGAAAAATGAATAACGCTTGAAAAATCTAATCACATAACAATATAATTGCATATATTGATAAACATGATAAATGTATTTCATGAAAAGACGACATTCTTTGAGCAGGTAAACATTTAATCCTACAATTACAAGTGATCAGACAATCAAAATGTGCTCCTCTGATAATCAAAGATTATAGTTTTCCTTTTCCGATACGAGGATCTTATTGAAGTACATAAGATCTTTCTTTTCAGAGTGATCAGTGACATTCTGAATTTAGATTTAATTGCTATCAATATCCTGAAACAAGACATCTTTACCTGTACATCAATATCAGACATCATACATCAGACAGCGCATGTATTTTAGATATTGTTTCAATTTCGTGCATGAACATCGACGTCGGGTGCGGATAGCAAAACAGGGAATGCTTACTCCCTCCGGGCACCTGGTCCAACCTCTAGCTTGTTATGGGTCTTCGATGCTAAATTTTGTGCTCTATTGTGAGTGCTTTTGAGATTACCGTCATAATCTTCTTTAACCCATCAATATGTTAATCGAGAAAATCAACGAATATGACAAGTTTTCATGGAAATATTGCGACGGGTGTAACATGCAAACAGGAGACTGTGATTCTCCCGGGCCCCTTTTTCACTTCGGAAAATTGTTTATTCCGGTGTTCGCAGCTGTTCTAAAAGAGATGCTAATGAATTTGCCTTACCTTTTCGACTTTCCGACTGCATAATGATGGGTTCCACTTCTGTTTATTCTCCCAACTTTTGCTTATTACCACCTTGGTGATTCACTACGGATTTATTTATCGTTTTGAAGATATAATGAAAATACGAAACACAATGTCATGCATTAAATGTTCTTCAGTATTTATGCTATTGGATATTTTGCATGTAGAACCTGCGGCAAATACGTATCTTCATATTAAGCTTTTATTTCTTCTTCTCGGGTTAAAAGATAGGTGTTGCTAATGAACATCGAAGTACCTTTCAATTATTCGGTCTCAAAGCCGAGAAGGCAAGGGAAAATGATCAGAATCTCCATTGGAACAGTGCGAACCCCAGAATAAATATTTCTGGAGACCCGGTTCCCGGATAGGGTCAGCGTCTCCTTTTTGCAAGCGACATCTAACTCAACAGTTCCATGAAAATCTGTGAAATTCGGTGATTGCCTCGATGTACATATTGATGGATATGTCAGGTAAAAATGTCTTGTTTTATTTGGTGTTGTTGACAAGCATTCAACCGCAATACAGAATGTCACTGATCATTCTACAAAGAGCAATATGACTCTTCGTCACCACCTGAGAGTTTCATTTTTTTTATCCTTAGCATATTTTTGAGATTGGTTTGTATAGTTTTAATTATTTTGTTGTCTATTGATGGTACTTTTTGCATTTTAATTTTGATGGGGTTTTCGGCATTATATTTCACTTAAATACGCTTCTGAGTACACTCTACACAAAATTTTGGCAAGTGGAAATTAACAGTTTATATTATAGATGGCGCCAGAAAAAATCACTTTAGCTTTCTTCATTCTGTTTGACATTAATACTACTGACGAGGATTCAATAACTGAAGCACTTGTCTAATACAGTAAAATTGAAATTATAGAACAAATTATACCTTACATCAATACTGCAGCAACGAACCGATTCATCCGGCATGTTTACGTTCATTTTCGTCTATAAGAGAAAAAGCGCGAAAATTGGTAGATGTAATAGCGTCATCAATGACGTGACGTCACAAACGATTTACCGTTTATAGGTCAATATTTTTTTAAGTATAGCCCTAGGGCCAATATTGATGTAAATATTGACTGCTTGGTCAAATATTCGAATTTATCGGCATTTTTCCTATGGAGATTTTATATTAGAATACTGATAAGGGTATAACAAATTTCAATATGGACAATTCGTTACAAAAATCAGTTTTGACCACAAACACTACATGTAGCAGTAAACTTAGAGGAATAAAATTGTGGCCTAGATCTAGATAAATGGGTTTATTTTCGTTCCTTTTCATCTGTTCTCGTTTTTGTCGTCGTTTTTGTCGTCGTTCTGTATGCATGAAGGATCTTATATATCTTGAGAATTTTCTTGAGTATATATTCTCTTTTTCTTATATGCATGATTTCCTTTTACTTTAATTATACATCCTTGTTTTAAACGTGTTTCGCTTTTAACATAACATGTATTTCGTCCTATTCTTTGATCTTTAAACCATCGATAAATCCTTATCTACGAAACATATAGTATGATTCATAACATACAAATAATGTTTATTTTTTGTATAAAGACAATATCTTTTACGTTGTTTTGAAATATATCAATGCATTGCAAATACAGTTAATGGCCATATCCCAATACATAGTACAAAATCGATAATTCAGAAATTCAGAAACTTAAAGCATACGAAATCAGGTAAAAATAGTAACCAAAGCAAGCAAATAAAAACTTCTACCAGATAACAAGGAGTAAGCACTCAATGTGGGAGTGAGTCCAGGTGCCCAGGAAGAGTGAGCATCTCCTGCTTGCATGAAACACCCGTCCCTTCAATTCGGCAGAAATGTCGCATCCAGTTACTTCCATTTCGGAAGATACAAGTTTCTTCTGTGGTTGGATGGTTAAAATGGTCTAAAAATATCATGCACCATTCAACCGCTTTGATTGTAACACACTAAAAGCTTAGAGTATTACAAGCAAAAAGACCACCGTACCATTCAATTCGAACAGTTGAATCTTTAAACAAAAAGTGCATGTCATGTTTTGATATTGTCTCTTTTATAACATGTTTTATAATATATATTTGTAATTGCCAACATACATTTTTACCAAATCTTCAAGTTACAAATTGATATCGTGCGAGATGTGACCTTATATAACTCACCTGCCTTTTTTTTTTTTTTTTTTTTTTTTTTTTTTTTTTTTTTTTTGCTGACACTGCTCATGTTTTTTTCAGGCATTATGAATGATGATTACAAAGTTGCTCTTATGGGTCAAGATGAGTTGATTAACAACTACACTGTCACTGGAACTAATACTGGGGTAGCATCTGCTCGGGTATCTTACATCTACAACTTGTTAGGTCCTTCTATTGTACTTGACACAGCGTGCTCATCTGCCTTGGTGGCAATTCATTTAGCCGCATCTGCGATAAAATCAGGTAACTTTAGATTTTAAATATCAAGAGCGATTCTCTCTTACGAACCAACACAATTCTGGTACCACGAGATGCATCGAATTGTCATGATTTTCTGTGTGTTTGGTATATGTTAAACGTCTTCAAATTCAATAGCATCACTAAGAGCAGATAAGTTTGCAGCATGGACCAGACATGCACGTTTCGGGTACTTATCCCACATCAGTGATCCTCAATCTAAACAATGTAATATGGCCAAAAAGTGTGAAAGTTATTATGTCCAAAATGTACCGAAATGTCCCGGTCAATTTGACTTTGTTTTTTTAATGGCAACAAGATCAGTTTTTTTATGCTGATTTAAATACAGTGGAGTAATATACTTTAAGGTACTAAGTTACCATTGTTACCATCGTAGCAGAAATTTCACACCTTTTGCACTTCCTTGCTTTCTTTCTTACAAAATTTTGTTATAGATCTTATCAGAAGCATTATGTGCCAATCCAAAATCAGTAAAATTCAAGTCTAAAATAGGGGTAAAATTAAGGGTATTTTTGTGTGATTTTTACCATTTTTCAGCGTCAAAGAAGGGAGGAGATCTCAAACAAGAACCTGTTGCAGCAGAAACTCCAAAACACCCGATGCAAAAACATAAAAGACGACTACAGCACGAGACGGAAAAGAGACACACGAAATGTAAACATCAAACACAAAAGACTACACATAAACCGACGAGACCAAGTATAATTAAATTCAGAATCATTGATACCTTTGCTCAGTTTTTATGAAAAGTGATGTTCATTGAAAATATAATGAAAGAAAAGTCAGGTTGGGCACATTGAGATTTTCCTCCGAAACTTGTCCCCAAAACATGTTGCTATGGCAACTTAAAGGGCTAAACTTTTGGTTTAGGATTTCCTCTTTCATAATCTAGGTAAGACTTAAATCTTTTGTGTTCCTGCCTTTCTGGTGATACATTTTTGTTCAGACATTTCCTGTTATAGCTTTAATCACCGTTTCAAGTAGTTACAGCTACATGTACTACAAATTAAAAAGTTTGAGTCAATGAGACATAAATTGGGATGGCCTTTGAACTTCCTTTTCGGTCAAACCTACGTGGTTGCTATACTTGCATTAGATATGTTATAATATTCGGGTGATACAAAAGTACGAATGATACGTTTAACATTTGAAGCACTTGGTGACTGGTGAGTGCCACTGCTTTTTGACCAGGAGTTCCCAAGGGCACATGTTGCCAAGGTCGATCAACCTCTGTTGACCGCTTCTTCAACGCATTCGAAAATTTCTGTTATCAAAATTTCTTGAAATTTCTAAAACGTGGGTCCTGTAGCATCATATCCAACCCATTCTGCTACGTCGTTTGGTACATTTTTGTGCGAATAGCACATAGCGATTGCCTGATTTCTTCACTCATGGGAGCCCCGTCTACTGAGTATGTATAAACGATGTTACTCTGTTTACATGTACCTTGGGACTGCGTCAGCGTCATGATCGGTATAAAGTCTGAATCAATGAATTATATCTATATGAATCGAGCTGTCGTGTTATGTACATGCATGACCTAATGAAAAATTGCATCTGTATGTACTGAGATGAACACAGGCTGTGTGTTGGAAACCCCTTTCCATTACCAGGTGATTATCTGTTTTAGTGGACAATATATAAATGAAACGGTGCTATCGATAAAGATATTAAGTTGAATCATTGAAACGTAAAACTAACTTCAAGTAGGCTTATTTTGCCCCGCTTCACAAAATAAAATCTGTATACGACGAACAAATTAGGAACTTCCATCATGAAATATGATATTAACCATTATGAAAAATAAAAGATCAAAACATTCCCGTTTAGGATGTATCATGTTTTTATATACTAAAAAAGAAGTGAATTTTCCTTCAAATTCTTAGCACACACCTAACATTGAACATGAAAGGTTAAAGAGAGAGTGGGGATCAAATTAGAAAATAAGATTCGTCTTCTTTCCTTGTATATGGAATCATCAATCGATAGCCATATTGGATTGTTGTATTTTCTAGGGGGGGGGGGAGGGGTAGTTTAAATGTGATGTTATTTAATTTTCATGTTCACTGTCGGACATCATCTTTCAATTCATTACGACAACATTATGCATTTGCATTTTAGTTCTGTCTTTATACGTCCATAAACTGGCATACGAAGGTGTTCAGGAACAAATAAAACACAATATTTTTTCATACATTAGAAGTGATATTATTCTGGCTATTCGCACTCAGTACCTTTAGTGCTTTGATTAATGATAATAAATTTCACACTTCTTGGCCATTTCACATTGTTTAGATTGGAGATGACTGACGAGGGTTAAGTACCCGATACTTGTATGTCTGGTCCATGCTGAAAATTTATCTTTTCTTAAATGATGCTATTGAATCTAAGTGCGGCTAGCCAACAGGGGAGTCTTACTCCTCCCGGGCACCTGGTACCACCTCAAGCTTTCTAGGGGTCCGTCGATACTCAATTTCGTGCTATGTTGTGAGTGCTATTGAGATTATCGTCAGGATCTTCCTCAAGTGAAGGCGTTTAACTTGCATTTTACAATACCTTCCGCACTTGCACTAGAGATAATTCATTAGATCAGTTGTCCTTTGAGTTTCTTTGAAGCTTGTTTCATTGCCTCCGTCTGTTTGTCCTTATTTATTTTGTGAAAGGAAGTTTGTGATTTTCTTTTCTAAAGTCGTAAGCCTTAAGATTATGTTTTTTTGAAATTGGCCCGACTTTCCTGTTTGATTGTCATTCACTAATATCTTTGTCATATTGTCTTCCTTTTGAGTAACTTGATTTTTACCGTTAAGATAGCGAAAAAATACTGAAAGGCGATTATTTCATGGTTACTTCAAAAATACAATTGAACAGCCATTCTCTGTAAGAACCAAAGGATTTCAAAGACATGTTGGCACGGCATGTCATGGATAATAGAGATTTTTGGTATGGAAGTTCAATATGAATGAGTTAAGGAAGATCCTAACGATAATCTCAACAGTACTCACAATAGAGCACCAAATTGAGCATCGACGGACCCCTAGCAAGGTAGAGGTGGGATTAGGTGCCAAGGAGGAGTAAGCATCCCCTGTTGGGGATACATACTAAGTTACATACTAAGTACTAGTATGTAAATCAACCCCTGTTTTTTAAAAGGTTGTCGTTGCCATGGTGTCTGTGTCTGAAGTTTCAAAAATCGAAAAAATTTATAGACGAGGCATATTTGTAGGCTTCGTTACCATGGAAACTGTTACTTTTTAATCTAGAATTATTTTTATTATTTTCTTTCAATCCTGATTATTATACACAATTTGTAAAGTTTTTTTTTACATTCATCTGGGATGCCTTTTGTATACAAGATGGAACACTATGCCATAACAGGGTATCCAAAGGCTCTTTGTTTTGGACATTTAAAGACACTTTTTGCATGTTTTTTTTTTATTGTTTTACAAGGTTGAAAATTTCATAAAAGCACCCGTTTTTTAAGTTAAAATTCTAGTTATCAAATTTGTATCATTTTGAACTTTATATGCAAAGCAGCATCAAATTTAGTTGCTATGGCAACAATCTGCTAAAATTTTTATGTACGATGGTTTCAAATACAATCAAGGTCACCCACTGCTTTTCAAGGTCGTTACACTTGTAGTAAACAGATTTGACGAAAAAAATTTTCATAAAATGAAAGTGTCAATATTTCAAAAACCTTGAGATATTGAACTTAACAGTCATATGCCTCTAACACTAATTTCTTAGAACTATTGATAAATTTTCTTTTCATTTTTGAATATCTAAATTCTTTGTGAGTATTTTGATAAAAAAGCAACGAAATTTGTTTTTTCTTGCTCTTTGACAGAAAAATATATTGCTACAGTTCAATAAAATCTAAGATTTTTCTTTTTTTATGTCCATCACTTTTCATGATAAATATGACCTATGAAAATATTAAGATAAGAAATTCATTAAAATAGGTAAAACAAAATTGAAAAATTCAATTCAAATTCAATTCAAATTTTTCAACATTTGAGTCTCAAAGTAGAAATGACTTTGAACATCAAGTCAATGACCTTTAATTGTTTTTTATGTGAAATAGTTCAGTCATATATATCGATGCATACATTTTGATAATCTTATGTATCTCTAAAGAGGAATAAAATCAATTTCAAAGATGATATGAAATAAGCAAAACTGTATAATATTGCCATGGCAACGGTTTTTGTCAAAAGAATTTAGGTAAAACTCCAAATTATCCACTCCAATTTTTGTTCATTTTCTTTGTCAATAAACTTATGTTTCCTTTGATGATAATCAATGGTCTCCTTTTGGTGCATTTTGTAATATTTAAGATTGAAAATGGCAAAAAACTTACTGAATGGGATCTTATTTTCTTCTCTATTTTTCGCTTCATTTTAACTGATTTTGGATTTATACAATAAGGTTCCTGCAATTTATATGACATAACTGAGTGTACTAAGTGAGAATGGAAGTAAGGAAGAATAGATTATGAAAAAATGAACAAGCTTTTACAATGGTATCCACGGCTACGAAGTATCCAAAGTTGACTTCTTTCATGATCTCAAAAGTGCTATAAATAGAATGACCTCGTCACCATGGCAACCGGAGGTTACATCGGACGAAAAGTGTTTTTTTTTTTCATCGGCAGTACTTAATATATACCCATTATACAGAAAATCATCAAAATTCATGACATGACGTGCTACTCGATTTTGGTCCCTACAGAATAGGGCTCTTAAAATTCAAATGAAGAAAGGATAGAATAATTTTTGAAAATAAAATTATCATGACCATTCTAGACACAATTATACGAGGACTTTTGCAACAATTAATTTCCCTAAAACAAAACAATCAATCTGACAACAAGTAGGTAAAACACTAGCAACAGAAACGGCCAACGACACTTGGATATTTGGTTGGTAGGGGTGTGTTGGCCGCAGGAATCTACATTGAACAAACCCGGAATCCAAGTTTAGGATATGGCCGGCACGAATCGGCAATTTTCTAGATGATTATGGACTGTGTCTCACTCGAATAACATAAAACTAAACGATCGGCAATCATATTTTAGCTTGTTAAACTTTAATATCAATGATACGGCCGGGATTCTACTTGCCTCCGCTTCGTCTCTTCGAATTCAAGCACCATGTTGTAAGTTTACACTCATGCGTCAGGTCAAACACGTGACACCTCGATCCATATGAATGGACGTTGTTATGGAAACAACCTCGCGGTGTCACATGAAACACATGAAGGCAACATGAAATGAACAAAATATTATTGATACATGAATGACGCTAAATAGATGGAAGGGGAATAGTGTTAACATTAGAAGTAATACGGCAAAATGAAATAAGCTCATTAAAACATAATTTGCAGACAAAAGACAAAAAAGGTGATCAAAGCCAAAATGTCGAACGTTAAAGAGAAGAAATAAATGCAATCAAAAATGTTTATCTTTTTTATATCACAGGTGACATATCCATGGCTATTTGTGGAGGAGTGAATTGTATCATAAATCCCGAAAATTTCATAAGTCTTTCAAAAGCTAAAATGGCCTCACCGACTGGCAAGTCTCAGGCATTTTCAAAAGATGCAGACGGGTATGCAAGAGGGGAAGGATGTGGAATTGTTATTCTCAAGAGTCTACGAAAGGTTAATTATGAATATTGAAATATACATACTAATGCTAAACTCTTTAAATTCAATAGCATCATTTAAGACCTGATAAAATTACAGCATGGACTAGATATGCACGTTTGGGTACTAAACCCTCTTCAGTGATCCTCAATACTAAATAATACGGAAGCGAATCTATACCTTCTTGAAAAAATTTTCAAACCAATTTTCATGCATGTTTCGAAAATTAAATTCTCATCAGTGATGCTTCCAGCCAAAGTGCTTTTCATACGCCCTCCGGTTTTATTTTTAGAATTGACTTTATAGAGAGTGTGCGGCTCTAAATTTCTTGTAGGATCGATTCAGTAGCATATCCAAATAAAGTCTATGATTAAAATTGCATTGGAGGGATGGTGCTAAGATGTTAACTTACTTCAATTTTGATTATATTTCGATGAAAGGGCAAGTTTCCCAAATAGCAAAACAATATATATATATGATGCCAAATTGATAAAGGGCCAAAACAAAGCTTTTTTTCAGCGACGGAGCTGGAAAAAAGTATGAACAAATATCTAGTCAAGGGGAACGATTTTAACTTCTCCACAATGTGAAAAAGTTTGTCTATCATATGCAAAATTCGACAAATAATGTATCATCGCTAGATAGAGGAGTCCTTATGAACATACAGAATAAAAAACCAAATTATAAAAATATCAAACAAGTTCCTATCAGTTATGCAGTCTCGAAGTCGAGAAGGCAAGGCAAAATAATGATAATTTCCGCTTGAACGGCTGCGAAACACGGAATGAAAAACATTCCGAAGTGATGCTAGGCGCCCGGGAAGAGTCAGCGTCTCCTGATTGCATTCAACACCAATACTTCACCTAAATGTCATACTGAAGGACGAGCTAAGGACATACATAGTTTTGTTTGTTTGTTTGTTTGTTTGTTTGTTTGTTTTTTTTTTTTTGTTTTGTTTTTTTTTTTTTGTTGTTTTGTTTTTTTGTTTTTTTCATTCCAGACATACTCCCTGAATATTTTTATTATTCTGTTTCTGTTTACTGATAATGTTTAATGATGATTCAGCTTTTTTGGATAATCTTGGAACAGGCACTTCTGTTTCTGTTTACTGATAATGTTTAATGATGGTTAAACTTTTTTGGATAATCTTGGAACAGGCACTTGAGGACAACAACAAAATTTGGGGTACCATATGCACAGGATGCAACCAAGATGGTCGCACTACCAGCCCAATTACGGCACCATCTTCATCGCAACAGATTAAGCTTTTAGAGAAAGTTTTCAATCAGAACAATGTATGCTCATCGACAATACAATATATTGAGGCACATGGTAAGTTATATTATAATACGTACACAAATAACCATTAAGAAACACAAATGTAAGATTGTAAAACTTTCTTAATTATGCTCTTGCATAACATTTACTCGCTTTTTGTGTAACTAAGACCTCCTTCGGTTTACTGTCTGTTTTGTGTTATCATATTACAACGGGTAGATTTTTGTATATACAGTAGATGTGCCTGTTCGAAAACTTCTAATTAGCTGTATCAATTGGTGGACTGCACATGCATTATCCAGATAAGCATAATATTCATATAAGTTGTTTCTTTCCGGGTGCAGAGGGCCGTTCTCCTTACAGATGAGTTCGTCAGACACCTTACTTTGTCTCTGGTAGGTTCCTTTGTAAGTCTCCCTCTTGTTACCTGGATTATTTTCCGCTCGTTGTATACATTAGTTTGTTGTTATCAATGTGTTGTGTGTCGATCGTTATTTGTTTCTTTTCTTTACGTTTATGTTTTGATGTTTTGTTGGATAGTTTTTGTCCTTGCCTTATCAATGGAGTGTCACCATATATATCTTGTGATATTCAATACATCTATTTTTATAGCAATACGAATGCGTAATGCAATATATTGCGATATATTGACTTATCTATTGCAATATATTGCGATATATTGACTTATCATTTTTTAAAGTAGAAATAAATTATTAAGCCTTTTTGATTGATTAAATGAAAATTTAAATGTCCTACTTGTTACCTTCTTGAAAAAAGATTCAAACCAATTTCATTATACCAGACACGTTAGTCCTTTTTCGTGTTATTAAAGCCAAAGCGATTTCCTGATACTTTAAATTTTTTATTTCACTAGCGCCATCTATCTTTATTTTTAGAATTATGTGTATTTTCTTTGTAAAAAGTGCGCGATTCCAAATTGGCTAATTTATGTGAAGTCGTTTGATTTGGTGCTCTAGCTGTGTATCCGGATAAGTGGAAGGGTTGTGCGAACATAGTCCGAATAACCACATCATTTGCTAATAGCAGATGGCCGTCCAAAGTCGGCGCCGGGTGCACATTGGTGTTCTGTGTTGTCATTAATGTTTGATGTTTCTGTAGGTCTGTTTCGATTGTTTTGTATGGTGATATAGTGATTTTTGTTGTGTCTTTTTGTGGTTTGTAGTTTTGTCTCATGTCATTTATGTGTCACTTTCTTGTGGGTTTGTTTCGCTAAGTGAATGCAAGGTGGTCATGATGGAGATCATTCTCTTTTCTGATGTCATACATTATGTTCCTTTTACCCTAAATTGTATCTCCTGTTGTGTTTTTCTACACTGTTTTTTGACAATAGATTATTGTGCTTGTCTGCTTTTTGTTGTAACAATACATCTTTTATTATTATCAAAACATTTTCTCAATTGATATTTGAGGAATGCCTTAGTATTTGTATACATTTATCCTAAAGAGAAAGCAATGAAAATAAAGCCTGTTTTTCTGTAACACGAATGCCCCCGGTGGTATCTTTGTTAGGATAAACATCATTTTCTGTTAAGTATGTGAAAGGTAAAGGTCAGGGTAAGTGGGTTAAAAAATGTTGGTATCAATGGAAAGCTCTTGTTATAAGGAATACACATGTGAAATATGAAAGCCCTATCACTTTCCCATTCAAAAGTTATGCCCAATGTTAAAGTTTTCGAAAAGTATGTCAAAGATCTAGGTCAATGTCACGAGGTAAAAAATTTTGGTATCAATGGAAAGGTCTTGTCACAAGGAAAACACATGTGAATAATGAAAGCCCTATCAAAAAGTACGTCAAAGGTCAAGGTCACGAGGTCAAAACTTTTGGTATCAATGGAAAGGTTTTGTCACAAGGAAAACACATGTGAAATATGAAAGCTCTATCACCTTGCATTTAAAAGTTATGCCCAATATTAAAGTTTTTCGGACAAACAGACGTACAGACAAACAGACGTACAGGCCAAAAACTATATGCCCCCGAGTACTGGGGCATAACAAATGAAATAAAATGTAATAGAATGTGGACTACGTAATAGCTTTTACAGGCCAAGTAAGATTTCACCATGATCAAAATTTATTTTCTCAACTAAACAAAATAAATAGATAAACGCATGCATGCATCATTCCATTCTTCTATTTAAGCATTACGAGGATCTAGATTACTAGTTTTGCTTCAATATCATACATTTCATCTTTTCGCAAAATATTCGATATTACAGTAAGCCTTAAGATGGAAATTACATTTCACAGGAACTGGTACATCTGTCGGCGATCCCATTGAAACAAATGCGCTCGGATCTTTCTTTTCGAGGCAGCAAGAGTCAAGAAATAAAAAGATTTTTATCGGATCGGTGAAAACAAATATTGGCCATTTGGAGTCCGCGGCCGGAGTAGCAGGGTTGATCAAAATTCTGCTAATGATGGAGCATGGTTTAATAGTTCAATCACTTCATTCTGAGGAATTGAATCCGAAGATAAATTTCCAAACGTTTAACTTCACAGTTCCACACTTACCTTTCACTTGGCAGCCAGGAGCAGATGGAGAAAGAGTAGCATGCATTAACAGTTTTGGTTTCGGAGGAACCAATAGCCACGCAATTGTCAAAAACATAGAACGGAAAAGCAAAACGGGGAAAAAATCGACGGCACAGAAAATGCAAATAGTCGTTCTGTCAGCAAATGATTCAGTCTCTCTGAGGAATACAGTTCAAAGATATATTGAAAGTGTACAGAAATCTAACTTTTCTTTGGAAAGCCTTTCATACACTTCTACTGTCAGAAGAGACCATTATAGACTGCGAACTTACGTAGTAGCCGAATCTTCAGTTTCTCTTCCAGACCTCATTAACACAAATACTGCCGATGTGAACATAATAAAACCAATTCCGTTACAGGTTCCTTCCGTTACATTTGTGTTTTGCGGGGTAGGAACTGCTTGGCAAGGGATGTGTGCAGAACTTTTAGGAAGGTATGCTGTATTTCGAGATACAGTTAAAAGGATAGATGGCATGTTAAGCTCTCTGACAAAGTGGTCTATATTTGAGGTTCTCACTCAGGGCCGAACTCCCTTAGACGACCCTATGGTGAATCATATAGCTATATTTACATGTCAAATTGCACTCGTTCATCTATGGAGATCTCTTGGAATTACCCCAGTGTCTATTATTGCACAATCTGTCGGAGAAGTAGCAGCTGCATACACAGCAGGAGCATTAAATCTAGAACAGGCAATCGATGTTATCTATTACAGATCGATGGTCCTTGCAGACGTGACTAAAGGTTCAATGGCAGTCGTCCAAGGTGTGCGGTTTGAGGAGATAGAGCTTCAGTGTAAAACATTAGAATCAGGGAAGGCTGACGTTGCTGTGTATATCAGCAGTGATTGTTGCACAGTATCAGGTGATACGGCAGCTATTGAAGAATTGAGAAAAAATCTCAAAGGCAAACAGGATATACGATGGATAGATTTACACGTACAGTGTGCTTATCATAGTCATTTGACAGAAAAACCCGGACTGAACCTTTCAGAAAAGATCCAAGCCCTGAGGCCTTGCAAGAACACGATTCCAGTTTGTTCCTCAGTTACAGGAGAAGTCATAACATCAACGAAGTATTCTACATCATCTTACTGGACGAAAAATGTCACAGGGAAAGTGAAGTTTTACCAAGCCGTGCTAGCAAGTAGAAAAGCAAATCCAAATTCAATTTATCTTGAAATTGGTCCATCGCCAGTTTTACGTCCCCATGTCCCAAAGATATTCCCATTGGAGATGATTGAAGTTGTGCCATCAATGTCAAAGAATTCGGATATTCAACAATTTCTGTCGGCTGTTGGGAAACTCCATATCCTGGGAGTGAACGTGAACTGGAAAAATCTTTTTGACAGTTCACCTTCACTTGCAGATATCCCAAAGTATTGTTTCAACTACAAACCTATGTTCGAAGAGTCAGTAGTGAGAACTGTCAAAAAATCTACCAACAACGACTCAGTTTCACAGGCGTTTCTTATAGAGAAGGAATCGAGAGATACATTTGCAGTCATTTTGAACGAAAAAAGAACGCCTTATATTTTTGAGCATATAGTTCAGGAATCCATCATCGTTCCTGGAGCACTCTACGGGACGATTGCGATAGAAATTGGCAAAAAGGTCTGGGGATTACATGACAACGTTGAGGTTGCGTGGGAGATAGAAAGTCCATTGGCAGTAGCTGAGAAACAGTCAGCTGAGTTAGCAATTGAGTGCTATGAAAAGGGAGACAGTCTTGAATATAAAGTATTCGATACCAAACGGAAACTGCTCTGTAGAGGGACAATATCAAAAGAATACGTTCCTAGCCTCCCAGGTCAGTTAGATATTAAAGAACAAAAGGAACTTCTTAGTAGAAAACCTGATGACGATTACATCTACAAAACTTTGAGACGTTTTGGATTGAACCATGGTCCACTTTTTCGAATCATTCGGAAAGGAATACATTCGCTACAGGAAAGTTTTACGGAGGTACATCTCACTGAAAAACATCTCGAAATGTTTGAAGGGTATGAAATTCATCCAATCATCATCGATAGCATGCTGCAGTGTTGTTGTTATTTTTTGCCTTTTCTAAACATTCCTCAACATGCAAAGTTGCTCCCTGTCAGGATTGGAAAGCTAGCAACAAAACAGAAAGTGACCGGAAAAATGTACATATACTGCAAGACTATAGAAAGGAAAGGCTCAATTTTTCGCTCAAACGCAATTCTTTTGCAAGAAAATGGAATTGTTGTTGCAGAAATGTTGAATATAGAAACAAAAATTCTTAACATGCCCTTCGATGCTCATGAGCTCTCTTTGCGCTATAAATGGCACGGAATGCCTATGGATAATATCAAAAAGTCCAATTTGGAAGAACAAATGGTTCTTATTTCTAGGAACAAAACACATGTTTCCCCATTTGCCAGTCTTCATTGTGACATGATATGCCTTGATGGTACCATGGAGCTGGATGTTGCAAAAGAAAATATACTGTCAAATAACCGAAATCTGATAGTGTATTATCCTGGACGTATGCAGAAACATATGAATGTCAAAGGAATGTATGAAGAAATTGTGAATGATGGAAAAACCTTTCTGAAGCTTATACAATCTTTTCTTCAATTAGAATTGAAAGTTGTAGCAATCACCGAAGCAACACAAAACATAAATGTGGATAATCAGACAGTCAACTTGCTTGGATCAGAGCTGTGGGGAATGATTCGGTCAATAGCTAGGGAGCCGACAAAAATTTCATTTCATCTCATTGACACTTACCCATGTGTAGAACCAAATATCGAGGCTGTCATCTCTATATTGCATCGGATAAGTGAAGATGACGAGGAAACACCTTTTGAAATCTGCATTGCGAATGGCGTAGGTTACTATGGTAGCATCCATCACATAATAGAACAACAACACAAGGCCCAAGAACAGATCCGTGTTTTCCAGAGTGATATTGATGCATATCGAAACGGAACGCTTCAATCGAAAGACCATGGGACAGCCTTGATCGATGTCAAAGTTTCCTATGCATGTAGAAACGTTTCCGACACATTCGATAAGGAAAATGTCACGCTGCCTTCAAACACTGATCAGCTCTGGGAGACAAGATCCAGGAGCCCTAATGGAATCAGTTGCGTAGAGTTCCTAGGCATTCCCTGTACTAAACGTCGCAAGGACAAGGGAGAGGTTATCTGCTGCTACCCATGCCCTTTGCAATCTACCATCTCAGTTCCAGAACAATTTGTTTGTCTTAAAGATAGTATTCCAAACTATTCTCCTGGAATGTTTCAGTCATGCATTTGGGCGATGACTATCGCTGAAAACGTACAGAACGCGAAGATGGTAATAACCATCGCAGAGAAAGAATTTCAAGGAGTCTTTTTCCATTTTAGAATGGATTTTGGGGAAGAAAGACATAACTGTTTCATTTATCTCTGATTTGGATTCTTTTGATTTGTCCGAATTCGGTCCCGTATGTCTTCTTTTACTTTCATCAACAGGAAAACTAGACATGGACGTACTTAGTTTAGATTACTCGTCACAAGTTATCATTTGTAATGATCAGTTCATGGACATCTTTGAAGATAAACCCATCAAAAGAATATATTTGCCAGCAACTGACACCTTCAGCGTCCAAAACATTTCAAGAAAATTTAAAGACGCAAAGATGATTCTCAAGAAAATGAGTCGCCTGAAGGTACTGAAAAGGGATTGCAGTGTTACATACGGTGACTTGTTAAACGGAGGCGATATTCAGGAAAGAAAATCAAACTTTGACAATGCATTTGTCAGGAAGAATAGTTCATATATCGTGGTAGGAGGATTAACTGGTCTCGGATGGCTGCTTGTCAAACATCTTGTAATGTGCTGCGCAAAGAAAATCATTATATTTTCAAGAAGGGCACCAGATGAAGAAATGCAGAGAAAAATCGAAGGCATAAAAGAAGTGTACCATGTGCAGATAGTTCCGATTCAGGTTGACATCTGCGACTTGCAGAGTCTTTCAAAAGTATTTTTGCACTTGAAATCGCTATGTAAGGATGAACCAATTCGCGGAATATTCCATGGCGCAGCAGTTACTGCAGATAAATTTGCATCTGAAATGACAGTGCAACAGTTTGAAGTTCCGCTCAAATCAAAGGTCCTTGGAACTATGAACTTAGACCATGCATCAAGAGAATTAGAATTAGATTTTTTTGTCACTCATTCAAGTATTGCTGCACTTCTAGGAAATGTAGGTCAGTGCAATTATGCCGCAGGGAATTCTTTCCAAGATTGTTTTGCCCTATTACGGAAGTCCCGTGGGCTAGAAGCAACATCAATTATATGGAGTGCGCTTGATGTAGGATTGGCAGCCGATGCATTTACAAGAAACGCCTTGAAATCAGGGGGACTAATAGCATTAAACGAGAAGCAGATTTTGGATAGCACAAATCTTGCAATTCAATCGGGAGATATTCATAGAATTTTTGCTCATGTTGATTGGAGAACCTTTCTTCAAAGCAGCTTTATAAAATCGCAAAAATTCAAATTCAAGGATTTCTGGGATGACTCTATCATAGCAATATCTGCAAGACAGGAAGAGAAGAAAAGACATTCCGAGGACGTTGATGAAAACAAACTGGTTCAAATGGTTCTTGGGTGTTTAACAAGTGTTTTTGCACTCCATCCATCTCAAATATCTGTATCAGCACCTGTTGTTGAATTCGGTTTAGACTCACAGAAGGGGACAGAGTTGGCTAATCTTATATTTGAGAGGAGTCATGTGAGAGTTCCATACATTTTCCTCGCCACGGATGATCATTCAGCCATGGATATTGCCAATTTCGTGAAGAGCAGACAAGAGTTGGGTATTTCAAATCATGAAGGCAATGAAAATACCTCTGTCAAATTGACATTTACCCAATTTATGGAAAACATACTTTTAACAAGTTCAAACGTTGAGTACAACGAAGTTCATTTAATTGTTACGGACGTTAAAATAAACGCACGCATGGTCCAGACATCAATTCAGTTTCTACTCCACGCTTATCCTGAACTGCGAACAATTTTTCATTCAGAAATTGACATTGACGGCACGAAATCTCTGAGGAAGGAAATCAGAGGAAACGAAGACGCTATTCTACAAATTGAACTGAATGGCGGTGAACGCTCATTTATGGCATCAAATGAGCGAGCACTTCATTGTGATGCGTTTCGTGCCATCATTCTTTCAAAAGCAAAAAACACTGAAATCAAACTGATGTTTTGCCCACTGTTATTTGATGCTTGCAGTATTGTCCGGATAGTCGAAGAAGTGGGAAATTTCATAAAATACGGTTCAACCAATCATCGAATTCATTCAAATTATAGCAATGAAATTCGGCAACCACCTATGGAAGACTTCTTCGTTCTTGAAGTGGAGAACGTCCGTCGATTTTGGAGCTCCGAACTTAGGAGGCAAACTCATCCATTTATGTTGGAATCAAGAAAGAGCTCCACTGGTGTCCGATGGGAGTCAATGACAATTCAAGATCCCGTCATAAGTGCACTTCAAGAAAAGCTGACTCAAAATGACATGAGCATGTATCAAGCAATGTGTTGTTTCATCCAAATATCTGTAGGGATTGTGACAAAAGCATCACAAGTAACTATCCTTGTACAAACAGACATGCGGCCTTCGATTGTAATCAAAGATTTAGGAACAGGCATGTATTCAAATCTGATTCCATTGATAGCTGATTTGAGTAATCAAAAGAACATTTCACTTCATGACTTTTTGTCGAAAAGCGTTCGACGCCTTGAGTCGATACAAAGTATGGTATCCTTTCCGTTTCACATGATAAAGGAGCTTCCGGAGTTTGATGAATCAAAGCATCAAAATCTCCTTTGTACGTTCATAGATGAGAGTAGTATCAACGACTACCGATGCCCTGTGCAAATACAAGAATATCGACCAGGGTTTACATCAGTCGCCAAAGTTGAATTGATGATAGTGTCTGCAAGTCAACATATGAGATTATACTTCAAATCCGACGAAAATATGCTTTCAACAGCTGTTGCTGTAGCAAACTGCATTCGTCATCTACTAGATCTTTACATACATCATGATGAGATCAGTTTTGGAGAGGCAGTGAGGCTAACATCAGAACCCAATTTGTTCAACGGACATACAAACGGTGAGTACCAAAATATACAAAAACCATAGTAAGACACTATTTTGTTTAAATAGGACGGGTATCTCATAGATAATATGTCAGAAAAAGCTCATATAAGCATCGGGTGTTGAAGCGACGAGTGTTTCATGCATTGAGAGATGCTGACTCTTCCTGGGCACCTGGTCTCATTCCCATTTCAGGAGTTCGCTTCTTTTCATGTGGTGGAGGTTTTTGTTTGTTTGCTTTTGTTCCTATTTTATCCTGATTTTCTTTGCCTTCGGCTTATGATTTTCTGAATTATCGACTTTATGCTGTATATAGGAGTATGGTCATTATCCATATTTGTCATCCAATTTGTTGTAAATGTTCCAAAATTGATTCCGAATCAAACACAATTCTACCCGAAAATCTTTTAGATTAGAAACTTCTTAACTCCCTTTGTGTATGGAGAAAGTTTTAAAAAGTGTTTAACATCACGTGTGTATGGTTATATTTTTCTTGACTGCTGGGCGGTTATCTTTCAGAAAATGACATGGGCGTTAAACATTTTTTTTTTCATTAATTTTGCCTAGCTGGCTTAACTTTGAATAAGATACATTAACTTTGTTTAGGCTTTTCTTTAGAGTAGGACTGAGTAAAGATGCAGTATGCACAATTCTTTATAAATAGAAAATTGAAATATTTCTAATGTTGTCCTAGTATTCATCGTCTTCATCCCCAACAAAATATTTAAGTTTCAAAGAATAAGCAGCTCAAAATGCTGTGTAGAATCTAGTATAATTTTCCTTAGCAATTCGAATAATGGCTCTAGTAATAAACATTAAAGAAGTACCGATCAGTTATTCAGTCTCAAAGTTGAAAAGGCAAGGCAAAATCATTAGATTTCCCATAGGAACGGTTGCGAGCCTCGGAATGAATAAAATTCCGAAGAGAGACCAGGTTACCGGGGAGAGTCGGCGTCTCTTGAATGCATGCAATACCCGTCGCAACAGCTAATGGAAACTCGTCAATTTCGGTGGTTGTCTCGATGTACACACATGCAGAATACATGATATAAATGAAGAAATAGGAAGCGGTATACCTCGGTGATGATTTCCCAATTTTGTACAATACAAGATATTGAAATAAACTTGTATCCAGAATCTAGAAATGTTAAAAAGAAAACTGCTTTCAACTTATAACAATTGTTAAGTAAGTTTCTATGAGATTCATTTAAATTATATGATAAGCTGTCATTTTATAACTATTCGTATTACGAATCGGGTGCTAAATTGGCGTCTCTTGATAAGCAATTTTCGCGACAAAGAAGACAATTAAATTATAAGTGATACTCATTCATGATACAGTCCGGAATATATATTTCGGGTGTCAGGGGTTTTTTTTATATAATATGACTGAAAATAAAATTTGAATGAGTCCTGACAGATTCTTAGATTTTGAAAAACAAAATTGCAATAACATCATTGGTTGTTATATATAAACTTTCAGTAATGCAAAGTAATGCCATGTTCTCTCAGGATAATATGAAATGATAGATCAATTATTTTTCATTTTCTACTTTCACAGTGAATTAATCATTGATATCTAGAATGTGAAATTTGTATGTTTATATTTCACAAAAGGAAAATTGTTCAAGAAGAAAGCAAGGACACGAAAAAGCGTTGTAGAGCCGATCATTGTAGACTCCAAGGTGAATGGAAAATACCTGCAGATTGGAAGCTTAACTCTAGCTCTCTGTGATATTTCTTCCGTCACTGTGAATGAAGGTAACTTTAAAAAATGTATTTTTAATTTCATCTTTAAAAATATTCAAGTACTCATATAAATATTATTGTGTTTTTTGCAATGCTTTTAAAAGATATACATACCATGACTTCTTTAACTCATTTGTATCAAGGGTATATTCAATTTTTCATTCATTCTTAAAAATTTGTCTCTGTTCAAATGATGGGCTGGGTAAATTCTCATTTTTTTCAAGACTTCGATTAAGTGTGTATTTTTAACCTTTTTGGCATCAATCATGGATTAAATAATTTTACACGTGTCATTTAATTATATAAAGAGTGTACATGGATATCAGGTGAGCGATAAAGTCCTACTTTTGCCCCTATTTTTCATTACTTTCTTTACTATCATTATCTAAAGAAGGGTTTATTCGCATTGATTTTTTCCAATATTGCTGTAATGATTAAACAAAATCTATTTTTTCCTAACTCTTTTCTTAATGATAAATTGGCTGATGGAAAGTGGTTATCAAAATATAGTGTCCTCATGTAATCGATCATGTTGCTAAGAGCTAGCATGATCAGCAGGTCTTCAGGAAGGCCAACTTTCGCCTTTTGTTTTCCCTTGTAGATTACCATACCTTGGTTATAAAAGCAAAGGGGAAGACCGTCACCTTATTTGCAGAGAATGCCAAAACGTGCGAAATATGGGCAGCTTTTATCAACAGGAGGAAAGAACGACGCAATAATGGATTGAAGTGGAAAGGGTCCCAGTCAAGTCTGTTCAACTATGAACAAAGCGAATCCACATACTTATGATAAATGACTGTGTTAAAACAGTCTAGATCATGAAACGAAAAACAGACGTAAAGCAATCGTCCATATAAAGCATGCGTCCTATATGGAAACAAAAGTATTTCATTACTCCAAATTCATATTTTGTAGGGAATTTGGAATCTTTTACCAAAATGTGGATTCATAGATGAATATTATTGTCTCAAGTTGACAATTTTATACACTTTTGAGATGTTTTCTTAAAACTTTACACAAAGCATTTATTCTAGGTCAATGATGAATTTTGTAACACCGCCTAATTACGCAACCAGTATAATTGCCATCATATTTCATATTTTGAACCAAAGTAAAGGTTGAAATAAGCGGCCATAGAATTCATTATCATTTACATCAAGTTTTTTTTTGTTTTAACCGTGTTGCACAATCTGTGGGCTTCATGCACATGGATAACGATTCCTGCTTGTAACCCTTGAAGTAATGAAGGTACAATAGCCATAGTTTTGTTCAACTAACTCTTTTTTGTTACCATTTATGTCAAATTATCAATATACCGATTTATATTGCACCTGAATGAATTGCGATTTATGTACATGTATGTTGTTTTTTGACACACAACATTTAATTTGATCTGAAATTACCTGATTATTTAATTGAAAGCTAAATTTGCTGATTTTTTTTTCTTTCTTTCTTTTACAACTCGTATAACTTGCAACTATATGTTTCTTTTTACAAGTAAGTTTTAAGTCATGATTACCACAACTTTTAAGGAGATTACACTATTAATGAATGACACGTATGAAGGAATGAACATATTTTGTTAGGCCATAGTAATCTACTGTCCTGTTCACTAATTCCAGAGCACCCTGTTTTCCCGGTTTTCTCTTAAATATTATACTGTCATCTTCCAAAAAGATATCAGTTTTATAGTACTCCTTTAGTCGTTACAGAAAATACCATTATCTTTTTTTTTTTTTTTTTTTTTTTTTTGCTGTACGTCAATTAAGCTAGAAATAAGACGGAAAATTAAAAGTCGCTGAAAATGCGTGACGTCGGGTATTTTGACGTCACTGTTTACTATTGTTGACACGGAGAACAATATGGCGGCAGTTACGACAAAAGAAGGTCAACTTTAGGAAACAATGATTTATAGTAAAATTCTTCAGATGACAGAATAAATCGCCAAAACAGGGTGCTCTGGATTTAGTGAACATGACAGTAGTATTTTGTTTTACGTCCTCGAGTGGGTACCTTTTAGGAGAAATCTAAAAAAAAAAATCGCACACACACAAACATGAATTTTTAAGGTAAAAATATCAATAAATGATCTTGAATACCATGAAATGCCTATAACATTTTTAATATTGGTGAGGGGAAGCGCCGGGGTCTAGTGGTAAAGGCGTCGGGCCAGTGACCAAAAGGATGTTTGTTCGAAACTCACCGGGACCGTGGGTCGGCCGACATATACTCTTCTGTGTTCTATGTTATATACTAAAAAGATGTCATAGTCTGTGTTTTGTTTACAAATACATAATAATATCAGGGGATAATAGTAGTTTTTTTTTCTAGAATTCAAAGTCAGAATTCTCAAATTCATTTGAGAAATATATTTTTCATTTATGTTTCCAGTCTTCTTTTCAAAATCCAAAACATTGATCTTGTGTTTCTGTGTTTTCATGTTTTCATATAGGATCAAGCACTCACTAAATTTTCAAAAAGCTTTCCTAATATAGTCGAATAAACCAACTCTGTTGCTTATAACATTTTTTTTTTAATTTTCCGACTTTTTAATGTCATTTTATTTTCATGGTATATCTATTTAATTAGTTTAAATTTACGCGAATTTGTAACTGTACATTGTTAAAACAATGTTCATTTACAATAAAAAAGATTATGGTTATGAGTTACATTTCAAACAGTTTTGTTTTATATGTGTATATTTTTGCAATATTCGGAAAGTTGTTGTATTTTTACATAACATTATTTTATACTTACTCATGCAATAAATGTATAACTTCAATTTTTACAAATGCAACTTGCATTATTGATTTATGGGTAGTAATACTACAAATTTACATTATGTTTCAGATATACAGTATTTTATTGATTATGATCGTGTGTCAATTTTGATGACAATTTTTTTAAGTTTTCGACTGATTTTTTTTTCAATAATTCAGATCGAGAATGTATCATCCTATTATGCTATTTCTAACTTCATGCAATGTATTTTCTCCGGATCCATTAGAATATCAAACTAAATGTCTTGAGATTTTAGCTTTATTTTTAACATGACATTATTTTAAAGCATTGTATTTTTATTTGATTAAAACTTCATGTATGGCGACACGGGTTAATTGGGGAGAAGGCAATATATAGACATTATGATACATTCATCACAATAGCATTCAATGTTCTACTAAGTTCATCAAATTAATGTAATAAATACAAATTCAACCATGCATTTAACTCAAAAAACAAAAAAGCAACGCGATAATCAATTTATTTTCTTCTGATGACATAATATATTGTACTCTCAAGTGTTATAAATTTATAATCGTCCCTCGACCTTCGCGTACTTGTTTTAAACACATAGATTAAAGCGCTGATTGAAGAAAATGTCAATTATTCTTTTGAATGTCAGGAAAATAATTAAAGGGAACGTAAGAATTTTTACTTTCATGTTTTAGAATAACTATCATCCTTTACTTATTCCAAAGTTATATTTTCAAATGTTGAGGTTCCTTAAACAAAAGAAACTAATGGAACGGTGTGCATATGATATAATGGAATGACTATGTACAAGAATGAAGGCTTGTAACTTTGATAAAATTTCAATTTCTAAGTGTTATCAATTATACACTAATGAAGTCTGACAACCATCATCTGTATGTCTTTGTATTAATGAGTAAAAATGTTGCATGTCAATCTCGCTTTATAAAAGATCTTGCGAGATGTATATGCTCTTTTAACATGTTGTCATTTTAAAATAAATATTTTTCAGACTCTTTATTCCAGTTCATTAATGCCGACATCTCATTCATAGAGCCAGACGGCTTACAAGAAAGCTATTTGTTCAGAGTTATAATACACAACGGCTGAAATAATCATTGAGGAAATTCCTCGGTTGCTACAGGGATCTTATAAAAACATATCAGATCTCTCTTTCTCGTACATTGGATAGGCTGGTTCCCTTTTTCAGCAGTGCTGGAGAATTCGATCCGGCATCCTTGATCCGGCACTTTGGGTTGTTCCTTTATGACGTCACAAACAAACTGACGTACGTTATTTCACGTGTACATACATTAAGCATGACGTTCAGTCATTCTGATGCGTAAACAAGAGGACTTTAAAGGTTTCAATGAGCGAGAAAGATAATCAAGCACCACATTTGAGTTCCGGATAGAAACATGTCAGTCTCGGGTGGGATGATCAACGTCAACTTGATTAATCCCACCCTCGATTGATATTTTTCTATCCGGAACTCAAAATGGTGCTAGATTTTATCTTTCCAGTCTGATCATTGACATTCTGGGTCGCTATTGAATGGCTGTCAACATCATCAAACAAGAAAACTTTACCTAAAGCTGACACTCCCCGGGCGCCTTGTCGCACTTCGAATCTTGTTAATTCTGGGGTTCGCAACTGTTCCAATGGAGATGTTAACGGTTTATTCTTGCCTTCTCGACTTTGAGACTGAATAAGTTAAAGAAGTTCCTGACGATAATCTCAACACAAAACCGAGCATCGACGGACCCCTAGAAAGCTAGAGGTGGGACCAGGTGTCCGGGAGAAGTAAGCATCCCCTGTTTGGCTGACCGCATCTGGTGTCGATGTATACACACGAAAATTAAAACAATATCTAAAATACATGCACTGTCTGATGTTTTGTCTATATAAAAAGTGCTATGGCGACCATGTCAGGGAAAATATTCAACACAGATGAATGGGTACTTCTTTGATGTTTATCATATTCCCTAGTTCGTAGTTTGTGTCATAAAAGATTAATATATCAACTTTGATGTTTTGAATCCCCTTACCTAAACCAGTTTATACTTATTGAGGACAACGAGCATTCTTTAGGTTTAATATCTTTATAGTATTGTCAAAGTTTATTTTTGTTTTGTAGTGACAAAGACAGTCGCTCAAAGTTACTCATGGTGGAATAGGATCTTGGTTAGACGACTTCTCGTTGTAGTTTGAACTTGCTCTACATAGTCGTTTTGAATGCAATGTCAGTACTTGTAATTGTACCATGCACCTTTTGCGTTAATCAGTTAATACAAGGCCTTTTGTACGATGATCTCCATTGTAAAGTATGGTAAATTTTATGCCTGTAAGGTACTGTAACTATATACTTTCTGAAAGGCAATGATGTCCGGAGTACAGATATAAGGTCAAAAATTCAAAGGGGAAAACCTCTTGTACAACTTTGTTGTTTTGCATATGTTACATAGAGAAAATGGACAATTTTAATGCTTCATCAATTGATTTGTTTTTCTGGCCCCACAATTATTATTTCAGAACAGTGGGCATTATGATCTTTCAGAAAATCTATAGTTTATAGTACCTTAACAGCCACAGAAAAAATGCTCTGTTCTACATTGGATACCTTAATGTTTGGAGCAGGAATACGAAAAGGCCTTGACCTGAAGTGGCTTATCATTTTTTTCAACAAGAAAAGGATAGCGGAAATTTATACTGTTGGAGTCTGAAACGTTTGATAGAATGAAAGTAAATTATCGTCTTGCATCTTTTTGAGCATTTCAAATTCGCTTTGGTCTTGCGTATTCAGCGGAAAACCACCCGCAATATCTTATTGCTATATGTACTTTTTGTGCTGACCCCTGTGCACTTAAATCGGCAAAGTTATACTATTGGATAGTTCATGGCGACAGAACTGATATTTTTTTTATTATTATTTTAATATTTATATCAGTTCTGACTTGGTCCCTTGTCTCAAAGTAGAACTCCGCAAAAATAGTAATTTAATTAATTTGAGAGCTTTAAAGGAAAAATCTTCGGTCTATCTATTCAAGAGGCTACCAGCTCTTCATTTGCATGGATAATTTATCCCAAATAAGTCTACATACTTTAATAAACACTTTTCTCGCTGGCCTCTCCAAATTTCCTCAATTTTTTTTTATGTTGGGACAACTCGACCAAATTACTAAGTCAATCCATCCATGTTTCCGGTTGCCTCACCAATGTAGACGGTTTGTCAGATTTTTCTTTGTGCAGTCTATGTGATACTGGCCAATTTTCAATCCTCCAGACACCGCCATCTATGCGTTTGGAACATTATTTCAACATTTTAAGCCACATTTTAAGGCTTTGTCGGATTACACTATCTGGTCAGAGGAAATCGGGAACCAGTGTCACATAGATTGCATCGGCTGACATTCGGTCAGGTGACGATGCACTGGGGGGGGGGGGGGTCCAAACGGACTGCCAATGTGTTTCTGGTCGTTCCCCTGGGATCAGTTGTTGTTTTACTCCGAGTACTTCGGTTTCTCCTACTAAAACAGCTGGGTTACTGACATTTACCGGAAACAAGGATATCTTTGGTCAAGTTGTTCCAACATAGAAAATAGAGGAAATTTGACACAGAAAGAGGAGAGACCAGTGAGAAAGTGTTTATTAAAGTATGTGGACTGATTTGGAATAAATTATCCATGCAAAGTAAGAGCTGAGAGCCTCTTGAATAGATATGTACCAAAGAATTGTCAATGACAGTGCTAGAATTATTTCTATTTACTCCGCAAATTTGACACGACGAGGATGACACTTTGAGAAAAGGGGTCCACTCAGGACTCTTACATAGTCATATGTTTAGAGTCCTTATAATCCGGACTAACTATAAAAAAGTTCTATCGAGCAGCATGGCATGTCATATCAACCATGCCACAATTGTGATTATATGAACGTATATTTAAATGAAGATTGTTTACGACTATATACCTTTGGGATGGGGTCGATTACATCGAAATGTAATTAATTCAATTACACATTGCATTGTAATTTTTTGGCTAAACACAAATTTAAATTCAGGAAATAAAACCACTGCTGAAATGATTTTTGCTGCTTCTGAAAATCGTTTTTGGTGGAAGCATCGCTAATGAAGATCTAATATCCGCATAATAAATTGGTTTGAAAGGAAGTTATAAGGTTTTAACACTTCCATATTATTAATATAAACACTTCTTTCCTTTTGCAGTGTTGATCAGTTAAACTCGTTTCCCAAAACTTGATGTAATTACATCTTCCAAGCGCTGTCGCCTGAAAGAAGCTTTGTTTAAGCCCTTTATCAATTTGACATCATATTCTGCAGCATATCATATCCCAACCATCCTGCTACGTCTTTCGGAACATTTTTAGACACAGAACTTTCACACTCTTGGTCCATATAACATTGTTTAGATTGAGGATCATTGGCGAGGATTACGTATCCGAAACGTGCATGTCTGGACCATGCTGCAAATGTATATGTTCTTAAATGGTGCTATTAAATTTGAAGACGTTTAACAATCATGCACATTATTTTGCTATTTCGGAAACTTGTCATTTCTTTTAAAAAAATACCATAGAAATCAAAGGAGGTTAACATATTAGCACCATTACTACAATGCATACATTTTATTTGGATATGCTACTGAATCGATCCTACACGAAATATGGAGCCGCGCATTGTCTGTAAAGTAAATACACAAATTAAGATTTTAAAAAAGAGGGCGCTACTGAAATGAATTTCGGTTGCTTCTAAAATAACGTTGGAAGCATTACTGGGGATTTAATATCCGCATAATAGATTGGTTTGAAATTTTCTTCAAGATGGTATAGATCTAGAGTTGGAACACTTCCGTAATATTCGACTGGATCTTTTACTTCTCATCTACGATTGGTACTTTTTCTCTGTTGCTAGTTGTCTAGTTCAAGATGGAGGATGCATAAAGTCTGGGTTGTAAGACGCTCGAATTTTCCATTAGATTAAGAAAATACATAATTATATGAATTTATCTTAGGAAATATTGGAATTAACATCAAATAAGTACCTGTCAGTTATTCAGTCTGAAAGTCGAGAAAATAAGGCAAAATCATTAGATTTCAATGAAAACAATTCAGAACATCGGAATGAACAACATTTTGAAGTGAGACAAGGTGTCCGAGGAGAGTCAGCTTCTCCTGCATGCAACACCCGTCGGACAAGCTTCATGAATACTTGTAAAATTCGATGATCGTCTCGATGAATATCAGGTTAATTAAGTATTTGATTATAACGATAAATCGTTATTGGTCGAAATAGTGCATATGAGCAAAGTTTTTAAACAACGGTAACTAGAGTTCTGCTAGGTTTCATTGGACTGAGTGTATTTTGATAATATCTCCAGTTGGTCAATTTTTTAGTTACTGTTGTGTTACTATGTTTATGTTCTAGGTAAAGATGAAAACGTGTCAGCTTGAGTTCCCGGTACAACCATTACTCATACATATATATAGAATTCTCTATTTTTTTACATGCACTAAATGACTTAGAAACATAGAATTTATTCAAAGGAATTTTCAGATGATGAAACAATTTTAGAATTGATAAGCTCCTTTTAAAAAAGGAACTTACTGTTTATTGGTTACTCAAGTTTTTATGCCACTCTAGAGTGTTACATAGATTAAATGAGTTTTCTTGTAATGAGTTCCCTAAATTTGATTAAAAACTATCTATCCTTTTTTAAATATGCATTCCTACTGAGAACGAAATAGATGTTGAACATTTTAAAAAGATTAAGTACTTTATTTCAATTATTTATTGCCCCTATATCATAATGGTCATGTTATTAATTAGTTGAAGAAATGTTAAGAAAAATAGTCTGAATATATTACGTGTCTGGTGCATAATAAATTGGTTAGAAATTTTCTTCAGGAGGGTATAGAGTTGGAACCCTTCTGCATTATTAATATAAACACTTATTACCTGTTTCAACGTGAAGCAGTTAAACTCGTTCCCCGTGACATTGGATGTTTTTAAGTGTATTCATTACTTCTTTCAAGCTCTGTCGCCTGAAGGAAGCTTTGGTTTGGCATTTTATCAATTTGACATCATATATTTTATCTGGCTAATTTTGAAACTTGTAATTTCATCAAAAAATATTATCGAAATCAAAAGAGGTTAACATCTAAGCACCATCCCTCCAATGCTACTTTGAACATAGATTTTATTTGGATATGCTACTAAATCGACCCTACAGGAAATTTGGAGCAGCGTACTCTCTGTAAATTAACTACACAAATTTAAATTCTAAAGATAAAACCAGAGAGCGCTTGTGAAATAGATTTTGAAGGCATCACCGATGAGAATTTAATATTCGAAACACGTGACTGGTGCATAATAAATTGGTTTGAAATTTTCTTCAAGAAGGTATAGAGTTGGAACCTTCCTGCATTATGTGTATACAAAAAGAAATTTCGGATCACTCTAAGAACTAATGTACTTTACTTGAAAAGATGATGAAAAAAGAAAAAGCAAACGATTTCAGGGAATTCGAAAAAACAAAAGCAGTCGCGCTAGTTACAATTGATAATAACAACATTCCCACAAAGGTCATGAGTGAAAACAAATGTGCACCTCAAACATTATATAGATTCTTTTTTCACTATGTACGTTCGACAGATATTACCAATCAAAGTCGGCCCGGGTACACATAAATGTCATTAAGAGTTTCGATTGCGTCTGGTTTGATTGTTTCTTTGTCAATGGATGTCCCTGTTGTGGTTTCTCTTGTCTTTTTTAACCGTTGTTTCTTACAATATGGTGATATGTTTCTCTATGGACAGAGCAAGGTGGTCTGTACCATCGTATCTTATCAGAACTGGTTTGTTTAGCAAGTCTTACTCATAAACGAACTAGAAAATAATATTAAGATCGCCTAAACGCCAGGAATTGTCTGTCAACATTCCCTCGACAATGACTGATGATTATGTTTAAAAATCTGCAATGCATTCCGCACTAGCACTCTTCTCTGGAGATTGTTACCCTTTCTGTTTCTAAGGAGCTTTGTGACTATCTCTATTTGTTTGCACGATTTGTCTTTCGAGTGAGGAAGTTCTTTTTTCTATTTTTCAAAAAAATTGTAAGCCTCGATTGTGAATTTTTTAATCTGATTTCGGTTTTTGTGTTTCAATTTTATTCACTTTCTTGTCATTCATACTTTGAAAAAAACATTAGACATAAAAATATAAAGCTTTTCACAAAAATTATCGATTATCCAGAGAAAAGTGTGACATTCACATTCAAAAGTTTAAATATCACGCAAGAAGTTGTATTAACAAATAAATTAATTAAAAATGCCTATGAAAGTGTAAAACTTATACATTGAAGAGTTGTAAACGCTATATCTTTGTTATAAAAACATTTATTTTCTTTTACAGTATGAAGCATTTAAACTCGTTCACCGTAATTGAATATTTACTTCTTTCCAGCTCCGTCGCCTAAAAGAAGCTTTGTTTTAACCATTTATCAATTTGACATCATTATTTCGCTACTTCGGAAAATTGCTATTTCATCAACACATATCATCGAAATTAAAAGGAGTTAAGCATCCTAGCGCCATCCCTCAAATGCAAATTTGGTCATTAGAATTTATTTAGCTTTGCTTCTGAATCTCTACTACAATTAAGTTTGAGCAAAGCAACTTTGGCAACAGAAATGAGTTAAAGAAGATCCCGACGATAATCTCAATAGCACTCACAATAGAGCACCAAATTAAGCAAAATGCACAAATTCAAATTGATAAAAAAAACTTGTCTTTTACTACTGAAATACATCTCGCTGTCTCCGAAAATTACTTCGGCATTTAATAAAGTACCACTGATGATGATAGACTATAAAAACGCGCATATGATGCATTAAAATTGTTTTGAAGTTTTCTTCAAGAAGGTAAACAGTCAGAAAGTTCCATTATCGTTTGATACAAATAGAGCTACAGAAAAAAAAACAAATCTTACATACTACTCTTTACTGCATATTACTTCAGACAGTTATATATTTTAGTTATTGTTTTCATTTTCGTGCGTGAGCATCGATGGCGGGTGGGCTATCCAAACAGGGGATGCTTACTCCTCCTGGGCACCTGGTCCTACCTCTGGCTTGCTAGGGGTCCGTCAATGCTCATTTTTGTGCTCTATTGTGGGTGCTATTGAGATTATCGTCAGGATCTTCTTAACCTCATTAATTTTTCTCTATCTAATAAAACTAAATGACAGATAATATACTCTCAAAATATTTATTATCTAGTGCATGAAGATTATCATCGGGAAGAAGAACAATAATCTACTTTTCATGATTCACATAATAAAAAAAAGGTTACAGGTAAATTACATATCTCTTCTCATTATAAAACAGAGCCACGGAAAAACTACTCCTATAATTTTCTCTTTTCTGCATTCTAATTATTTTCATACTTAATAACAGCAAAAGACGGCTAGAATATCTGATTAGATTAATTATTGTCTAGTGCACGAAGGCTACCACCAGGAAGTAAAGATATACTAGTAATTCAATATCCGTGATAAATGACGACAGACTCTTTCTAAATAGAACCGAAACCAGACTGACCGAATAACCGACTTCCATTCAAAACAGACCGCATGCTGGATCGATACACGTTCGATAAAGGGAGACAACATACAACAAATATGTTAATAATGTCGTAAAATAACATTGGGCGTTCTGAATATCGATTATAAAAAAACGCAGTTTTAAAGCTCTCATAAATGTGTTTCTGTTTCAGATTAAAAAAAATTGATAAAAGAAAGATAATTCAAACGAATGAGGTTCAATTTGAAAAACAAAATTATCAAGATAATGATTGTTTTTAAATGTTTGTCGTATACTTTCATTGTATGCATTTGGTACTACAACTACATGGCCTACTAGTCAATGGTTTGTGTTTTGTACCATCCCTCCAATGCTATTTTGAACATAGATTTTATTTGGATATGCTACTGAATCGACCCTACATGAAATTTGAAGCCACACACTCTCTGTAAAGAAAATGCTGAAATTTAAATTCTAAAAAAACACCAGAGGGTGCTAGTAGAATTAATTTGGGCTGCTTATGAAAAGCACTTTGGCTGAAAGAATCACAGAAAGGAATTTAATATTCGGAAACACGTGTCTTAATGGTGCATAACAATTGGTTTGAAATTTTTTTCAAGAAGGTATAGAGTTGGAATAAGCATTTCCGTAACATTGATAACATGGAAATAATTGCTGAAAGAGGCAATTGACCTTTTCTATTCGGAATGATTCTACATAATATTAAACATTGTTCTATATAAAAGGAGTATGAAAAAGCGCTATAAAGCAGTTAATCGTCAAACAAAAAGTCATAGAAATAAGATAAAGATAACTTCTATACAGTGCTGTATACAGGGATATGGTCATTATTCATATTTGTCATTCCAATAATGCTCTATGCATACATTAAGTATTCTTTTATTTGAGCAGTGTTTATCTGTTCAAATGAGACATGTCGGGTATTCTATTTATTAAAACTTTAGATTCGTATCTTCTTGAATTGTGCTCTTTCATTTTCGTTGTTATTTTCCCCAGTTGCTTGTAAAAGGTTCTTCGTGAGCCTTAATAATCGTTTACAAAATACTGTAAATCATCTTTGAATGATTTTTTTCAAAATGGCTTTCAAATGAAATCTAAAAAAAAAACTTATCGTCTTTTGAGAGACATTTTTGCAATGCATGCTAGAGCTCGACATTGGAAGTCGTTGGTTAGATGGGTTTGTCCTTTTTGTTTCTTTGGAGGTTTGTTATTGTCTCCATCTGTTTGTCTCATTTTTCTTTTCTTATGAGAAGTTCTGTTGTGATTACCGGAATCTGATTTCGGGTTTTGTTTTTGACTTTCGTTCACTGATCCATTAGATTTGTATGAAGATATTATCAGTAGTTGGGGTACAAGATACGTATTTTCTATTAACCGTAATAAGATAAGACTGTTTAATAATCCGGAAGTGTTCCAACTCTAAACCGTCTTGAAGAAAATGTCAAATGTTCAACGTCTTCAAATTCGTTAGCATCATTTTAGAGCAGATAAATTTACAGCATGGACCAGACATGCACGTTTGGGATATTTAACCCTCGTCAGTGATCCTCAATGTAAACAATGTAATATGACCAAAATCTGTGAAAATTATGCCCTAAATATAACCAATTCAGTACGCACCAGACACGTGTTTCTGATATTTAATCCTCAGAAGTGATGCTTCCAGCCTAAGTGATGAATTTTAGAAAATAAAACATAGAAAGCTTCTTCATATTTTATTTGTTTTACTGAGAAATACTGTTGATCATATCATACAGACTCCACATTTCAAAATTATTAATTAAGATCCTTTGGAGAAACATATGAATACACAACTTTAGAGTTTAAATTCCTACCTATTTAGTTGAATGACCTATTCATTTGACTTATAAAATTATCACACAAACTTTCTCTTCCCTGTACTTCGTTGTCTTTCTTTATAATGTCTTTTTATCAATTAATCCATTTATTAATACATTTATGTATTAAAGAATAGAGACTTCCGTGCAATCGATTATACACTATCACTTTTGGCATGTTTGTCCTGTTTTGCACTTTCATTTTTATTCACTAAGATACAAAGCATACTTTATATATGCGCGGTTGTAGATTGAAGTCATCTCATGTACATTTGAGAGAATTTTCATTTATTAACTGCATTACGAATTGTCTAGTCAATGAAGAGGATATGTTGACTTATATTTTGTAACCTAGAAAATATAATTGATATTAAGCAGGGAAAAGAAAATGTACGAATCAAGATCTTCCAACGGAATGATATATGACACTAAAAATGAAAAAAATGGACATGAAAAGTGAATTTGACATAAACTCTATCTTAATTTGTTAAGTACTTGTGCTAGCTTTTGTTTATACATTATTGCTTCCTTCTTGGACCGCAAGTCGGTCATCTAAATTATAATCTACATCCTTTTTGAAATGAGATTCGGTCAACTGAAAGATTTTCTCGGTAAAACCATTACGCTTCCCCTCCCTTCTTTCATACATTGAAATAGAATTCTTTGTATTACGCAGTTCGTCAAGTGTTTTACTATTTTTGAATGACTTTTGGCATGCAACGATTAGTTAAAAGAATGTTTCAAGCAGCTTCTTATTGATAGAGATCATCTCGATTCCCTTTTAGAAATATTCGAACCTAATCAGTAAAAGAAAGTCAAAACAGAAAAACCCGAGATCAAATTCAATAAATCACAATCAAAATTCATACACATTCAAAATATATATATATATCGTGTTTCCCACCTCAAGCTTGCTAGGAATCCGTCGGTGCTCAATTTGGTGTTCTATTATGAGTGCTTCTTTAGCTCATTTTTATTATCCGGGTTTTGGGCCACTAAAAAATCATACAATTCAAAAAAAGTTACAATTCAATTACAAATCCTTTTATTATAAATAGAGAGCCAAGCTTCAGGAAAAATAAATCCCAAATTTTTTTTTTCTTTTCTGCATTTTAATTATTCAATGATTTTATATAGACCATTTTCCAATTTTGTTAGAAAGCACAGAATGTCCGGACAACATCTTTTGGTGTTGTTTTACATTTAGACGCAATTCCATTGTGACCTAACAATGGAAAAGTGCTAAAAAAAATTGCCTACCTCGGACATTTTTTGTCATTTTGTCAGCCATAATGAATTTCGGCAAGTGGCCTATTACAGCACATCTTTCAAAATCATTTATTATCTAGTGCACGAAGGCTACCATCAGGAAGTAAAGACATAAGACTCATTGACTTAACATTTCTGAATAGAAGCGTGACCAGGATGACCGAATGCCCTACAATCATTCAAAACAGACAACATGTTTTGTCTGTACACGTTAGATAAAGGGAGACGTTGATATCAACTTACAACACAGTTTAAAAGCACTCATTAACGTCTTTCCGTTTCAGATCTTTAGAAAAATAATTTTAAGTACAGATGGTTAAATTTCACGGATGTGACCTTTGGGTGCAACCTTTCATAAACATATTTACGCGTAATATTGATAATGTCAGCAGCGTTTATCTATTTGAATGAGATTTAATCCCGGATATTCTACCAATTTGATTTTATATTATAATCTACCTTGCTCTCTTACATTTTCATTTCTTTATTTCAAAGATGACGGTATATTGACGGTATATTTCAAAGTTGACTGGATAAGTTTCTTTATCAAACTTACTGTACATTTCTGAACAATGCAAAAATTAAACGTCTTCAAATTCATTAGCATCATTTAACAGCAGATGAATTAACATCATGGACCAGATATTCACGTTTCGGGTATTTCATCCTCGTCAGTGATCCTAAATCTAAACAATGAGATGTGGCCAAAATTTGTGAAAATTATGATCAAAATATACCGAAAGACGTAGAAAGATGGCTGAGATCTGATGCTACAGGACCCAGGATTCAGAAATTTAAGAAAATTTTGTTCATAGAAATGTTCGAATGCGTTTGAATAAACGACCAACCGAAATTGATCGAACTTGGCTACATGTGCCCTCGGGGACTTTTGGTCCACCAGCAGTGACACTTACCAAGTGGTACAAATGTTAAACGTCTTCAAATTCATTAGCATCATTTAAAAGCAGATAAATTTAAAGCATAGAAATTATGATAAAATGATTTTCCTACGTAATTGTAATTTCAAACGAAATCTAAAAAATGCGTCTGGTATCTTTCATCAAATAACTAATTTGAAGACGTAACATCTATTATAGATTTGTATGAAAATATACACACATACAAAAGTTAAAAAACATCCCAATATTTCGAATACCTTATCATATAAATGATAGCAGAGAGAATGTATCTTGAAATATATCAAATATCAATTCTATCGAAGAAAGCTTTACCACTTTTGGTAACAAATTACACTAAAATGATCTAGCAAATAATAGGTTTGACTTGTTGGAACACTTCCGTATTATTGGATGGATAAAAAAGGGTATTTTTGAGGGAAAATAATAACGAAGAAAGCTCGGAGAGAAGTAACGAAAAATTATGGTAATAGTTACTTGAAAAAGAAATAAACCCCATTAAACTCACGATTCACAAAAATCATACGGTTTTCATTCAAAAAATAAGCATTGAATTCTTTTAGTCGACTTCCGTCTGAGGTTTTATCGCTTATGTTGTTTTATCGCGTATTGTAGATTAGTTTCAATAAAGACTTTCGTTGCTCATAATTGCGCTATATTCCATGTTCATCAATGTTAATGTTGACTTTCAGCCAAATTATGTCGAATTTTGGACGAACGGGATGCATATCCGGTTTTTAATTTCGACATTAAAAATATTACGATTCGAAGAAGTAATCTCTTAACCTTTAGTGAAATTTTGGCAGACGGTTTTCCTACACACAAATTTTGGACGAACGGACGAAACATCAAAGAAGTCTCAAAGTCGAGAAGGCAAGGCCAAATCGTGAGAATCCTTTGCGAAATTTAATAGATAAATTTACTCCATGAATATGATGTCTAACTTGAATTGTTTAAAACCATACCCTCCCCTATTCGATTCCGATTTAACATAAGTTGCATCATGCTATTTTGTTAAATAAGCTGATAGGATCTTCGTCAAAAGTCATATCTATATCATGAAAAATATTTTCAGATATTTCTTTATCAACCAACACATTTTGCATTAAATCAATTTCACTGTTGCTTAACTTTTGCTCATGTTTATATTTACAGATATTTCTTTAATAACCAACATTTTGCATTAAATCAATATCACTGTTGCTTAACTTTTGCTCATGTGTATATTTACAGATATTTCTTTATCAACCAACATTTTGCATTAAATCAATATCACTGTTGCTTAACTTTTGCCCATGTGTATATTTACACCAACATTTTGCATTAAATCAATATCACTGTTGCTTAACTTTTGCCCATGTGTATTATTACAGATATTTCTTTATCAACCAACATTTTGCATTAAATCAATATCACTGTTGCTTAACTTTTGCCCATGTGTATATTTACAGATATTTCTTTATCAACCAACATTTTGCATTAAATCAATATCACTGTTGCTTAACTTTTGCCCATGTGTATATTTACAGGAAGAGGAAATGAGCTACTATACATTAATTGCCCTTGGACGACATGATTTTTCTTGGATTGATAAATCGTCATGCCTCCCCTCCAACTGGGCAATGCATTGTTTATTATACCGAAAACTTTAGTAAAGTGCCTTGTAGCCTGCAGTAGTTATACATGTACGAAGAGAGGTAACTCTTGTTTGTATGTTAAGTCTGATCTGAACTTATTTCATGAAGAGATATGGCTATTTGACGCCGTGAGACATGACGTCTCTGCAAGGTAATATGACGTTCCTTGAGGGAGCCATAATTTTTTGTCGTCCTCCCACCTAACGTCTCTAGAGCAATCAGTTTTCTTTAAATATTATGTTAATCACATAAGGTATAATAAATATATCTATATAACTTAACTGCAGTGTATCAGACTGTATAAAAATTGCTCCTAAGATACTTTGGAAAACAAATACAAAAACTTAAGGTTTTAGATTCCTAACGATTAAGATGAATGGCCAATTCCCGTTCATTAGAAAAGTGCAGGCTAAGGAAAACAGCACCACTTTTTTAGTCCCCTACCGGCTGGCCGGAGGGGACTTATAGTTTCCGTCCGTCTGTCCGTTCGTCTGTCCGTCACACTTTAGTTTTCCAGACTTTTTTTCGCTGTCGCTGCATAAATGGAACTCATTTTTGGTATGTGAGTTTATCTCAGTGTGATACAGATCAACTTTGAGTTTGACTTCGATTCACCAATTTTTACAAGAGTTATGGCCCTTGGACTTAGCAAATTTCATGAAATTCTCAGTTTTCCGGACTTTTCTTCCGTGGTATTGCAGATACTGAAATCATTTTTGGTATGTGAATATATCTCAGTGTGATACAAATCAGGTTCGTGTTTCAATTTGACCCATTTCTACAGGAGTTATTGCCCTTGCACTAGGCATTCCAACTACCGCTAGGTGTCCCAAGAACGATAACTCTATTCCCCGCTAAAACTGCGATATTCGTAGGAAGAGCTTTGTGAGACCGCCATTGTCAGATTGTCAACCGGGTAGCGAGGAAGAAAAAATTCATCTTTATTATTAGTTTGATTTCTTCAAGAACTTTAAGTATCTATTAGGTAGTGTATGGTCTGATGCTTATTTTGATTCATTATTGATGCATGCCATATTTTATTTAATGTCAAATAAAAGCAGAACATGCCACCGACTTATCATGTTGGCGTGATGTCCATTTCATGTTTTGAATGTTTTCGTCGCCCTTTTGTACTGTAGCATTGCATTTCATATATGAATAAAATCTTCTTAAGTTTCTTTAACAAAAAATTGTTTTACCTTACGCCACAGTGACAGCAAATTTTGTCAATAATTTTCTAAAATTTTGAAGTGAACTGTCATTACACAGTTACCTCTCTTTGATCTAAAGTCTTTATCATAATTCTTCAGGGTTAACCATAGACATATATCAGTCTATGGGTTATAATTAACATGATTATCAGTTTTGAATATTTTACAAAAATTAAAAATAATAATAATTAATATGTAATTATAATTACTCTAGAGACCTACGAGATGAATATGATGTGATATTTTCAGCAATAATTGTATAAAATTGCCCCTTACAGGTCAATATGATGAGACAATGACTCGTCACGTGACAGTTCTCAGCCAATGAGAGTTGGAATATAAACAGACTATATAATAAAATTATATACATACTTTTATATATTTATTAAAATAATTTAACTTAAACAATAAGAAGTTAATCTGAGGTTAAGTTTGATCGTGAGAATGTCAGAGAGTTCTTTTAAACAAGAGGCCCAAGGGGGCCACATCGCTCACCTGAGTCACAAAGGGTTAAAAGTCACAAAAATACTTCTACTGATCAAAGCCCTTGACAGCCATATTTGTTGACCTATCGACAAGAAAAACACAAACTTGGCAGAGGACCTTGAGTACTTCCTTCCTGTAAAGTTTCATGAAATTCTGTGCAGCAGTTGCAGAGGAGATGTCGAAAATGTGTCAGCCAATCAGAGCCCTTGGCGGCCATATTTGTTGACCGATTGGCACGAAAAACACAAACTTGGTAAAGGACCTTGAGTACTTCCTTCCTGTTTAGTTTCATGAAATTCTGTGCAGCGGTTGCAGAGGAGATGTCGAAAATGTTAAAAGTTTACGCCAGACGGATGACGACGACGACGGACGGACGACGGACGGCGCGCTATGACAATAGCTCACTTGAGCTTCGCTCAGGTGAGCTAAAAAGTCAAGTATCAATTTACAAGTATAATTTAAAACAAATCAATAGATTATGTCAAAACTTGCATAAAAAAAATTTGTATAGTCACAAATAATTTTGTCTTTTTATAAATTTTTAGAATAATTTAATTTTTTTTTCATATTTGTGCAGGCATCTGGTGTAAATTGATTTCTGTGTGAAGGCGCGAAATTCATGCTATTATTCATTCAGTTTAGTGGGTCATTCAATTTAATTTCAGCAAATCATGAACAGGAGTATAATTTTCAATTCTGTAGATGGTGATAGGATCACGGTTCAAGTGCCTCCAGTTTATAATTCTTTTTCAAATTATGTAACTGCCATGGAAGATGCTCGAGAGGCTATTTTGCATCGATATGTGCATAATGAATATATCGCCATTATTCCTGAAAATAATACAGTTTTAAATCACATGCTTTTCAATGCAAACCCTACAGAAATACCATGTGAATGTGAAATGTGTATCATGCATGCAAGTCATGCAAACAGTGTACCATACACTGAATCACTCTCACAATCTGCCAGTACTTACAATTCAGATGAAGAATCACCATTATTATTCTCAGACAGTACAATTACAGACAATGAATATTATGACACACCAACACTCAGTACTGATGCCACACTAACAGACAACTCTTCCGATACAGACATACATACAGATGCAGACATACATACAGATACAGACTTACATACAGATACAAATGAACATTCGTCTCCTGAGAATGATGATGTCAACACCAGTGACTCATCAGACTCTATACTTATTCTTCATGTCCCTCATAAGAAATTTAAACATCAATAAGAAGATATAATTGTGCAGGAATTTGATTATATGTCTGTTTTAGAGCTGCAACGATACGCTATGCTCACCATACATGTACGCTGTGTATCATGATATTTGCTAATGTTTTAAAGTCGTTATTTAAATGTATCATAAAAGTTCGATACAGAACAGTGCCATACTGTGTATTAATAATAATGTATCGTCAACACGTGCAATAACCGCGGTGAATCAAAAATATTAAGCTTGGTGAATCGTTTCAGCTCTATTATAGTCTGTTTGTACATATTGTGTTTGATTATGCAGGAAATTTATTTTATGATACAATGTATGTATATTGATATTAATCCTCACTTGTAAATATTTTGATACATTTATATGCACAGATGTTAAATAGCTCTTCATAATGGTATGAATCATATATGGTCATATATCTTTTGGTAACTTTATCAAGAAATACAATTTTTTGAGTGGAGGCATTTTCATTATTCTTGACACCCCTGGTAGTCTTTGAAGGTAACTTTCATGCATATAATGAAATTCATGCATGTGATGCACATTGCATTTCAATTATCCTTTAACATAAGCCCTTGGACATTCAATATATGATAATGATTCTGCAGTTTTTGAGGTGATTGATTGCATTGTGACCTTTTGTGTAACTTAATAAGCACGATAAATTTCTTTTCATTGTTTATTCACTATTAATTGAACTCCTTTCATTTTTGACCTATATAATATATACATCAACTGAAACTGGCACTTAGCAATTAATTCAGTCATTCCGTCTTAATAGCCATTCTCTGTAAGGACCAAAATCGTTCGGCACGGCATGTCATGGATTTTGATGATTTTCGGTATAATGGGTATATATTAAGTACTGACCATGATTATAACACCTTTAAGCCAATGTGACCTCTGGTTGCCATGGTAACGAGGTCATTCTATTTATGGCACTTTTGGGACCATGAAATAAGCCAGCTCCGGAGACTTCGTTGCCATGGATACCGCTGTACCAGCTTGTTCATCTTTATATTATCTATTCTTCCTTACTTCCATTCTTACTTAGTACACTTAGATATGTGATATTTATTACAGGAAGCTTATTGTATTAAGTCAAAATAAGTCAAAATGAGGCGAAAAATAGAGGTGAAAATAAGGGCCAATTTTGTGTGTTTTTGACCATTTTCAATCTTAAATATCACAAAAGGCACCAATAGGAGACTAGTGATTTTCATCAATGGAAATGTATGTTTATTGACAAATAAAATGAACGAAAAATTGGAGTGGGTATTTAAGAGTTTTACCTAAATTCTTTCGTCAAAGACCGTTGCCATGGCAACATTAGACCTTTTTGCTTGTTTCATATTATCTTTGAAATTGATTTTATTCCTCTTTAGGGTTACATAAGATTGTCAGAATATATGCATGTATAAATATGACTTATATCTTTTGCATAAGAACAATTAATATGTTCAAGGTCATTCGCTTGATGTTCAAGGACATTTATACTTTGAGACTCAAATTTTGCATAAAATATTGATTTTCTAATTTTTTTGTTACCGATTTTAGTGATTTTTTTATTTAAATATTTTCATAGGTCATATATATTATGAAAGCACATGAATATAAGAAAGACAAATCTTAGAATTTATTGAATTGTAGCAATTCAATAGGAAATATTTTACCGTCAAAAAACAAGAAAAATACAGATTTCATCCCTTTTTTTATCAAAATAATCACCAAGAATTTAGATATTCGAAGATGTGAAGAAACGTAATCAATAGTTCTAAGAAATAAGTGATACATTTATCATTTTATGGCAAATAACTGTTAAGTTCAATATTTCAAGGTTTCTAAAATATTGACACTTTCATTATATGAAAAATCAGGATTTTTCGTCAAATCTGGTCACTTAAAGTTTAATGACCTTGAAAATTCAGTGGGTGACCTTGAAATATTTTCAAGGTCATTTTTATATCAAAACGCCTCTAATAGATGTATACATGAACTTCTGTTCCAATATCATGCGTAGATAGTTTGATAGGGGTTGTGTTTAAATTCATCGTATTAAAACCTTTCAGCCGATTGTTGCCATAGCAACTAAATTTGATGCTGCTTTGCATATAAAAGGACAAATTAGCCCAATTAATTTTTAATATTCATGTAGAGTTCAAAGATGATACTAATTGCATAACTAGAATTTGGACTTCAAAAATTGGTGCTTTTAAGAAATTTTCAACCTTGTAAAACAGTAAAAACATGCAAAAAAGGGTCTTTTAGTGCCCAAAACAAAGCTTTTTGATACCCTGTTTTGGCCCAATTTTTCATCTTGTATACATAAGGCATCCGAGATGAATGTAAAAAAACTTTACAAATATGCATAATAATAAGGATTAAAAGAAAACAATCAAAGCAGTTTAAGATTTAAAATGTACCTGTTTCCATGGTAACGAAGCCTACAAATATGCCTTGTCCTATACATTTTCCCGATTTTTGAAACTTCAGACACGGTTACCATGGCAACGAAAACCTTTTTGAAAAAACTGGGGTTTATTTTCATACTAGTACTTCATATTGAACTTCCATACCAAAAATCTCAAAAATCCATGACATGCCGTGCCAAAATGTTTTGAAATTCTTTGGTTCTTACAGAGAATTGCTGTTAAGAGGTTAAGGGTCACAGTGGCATGCTTATTAACTGTAACAATGTTTACACCTATGTTTATGTTTAAATGAATTTTGAACTTGATATTTCAATAAAATTTATTTAAGTTCAAGTTAATTATATTATGTTTTACAGATGCGATAAAGAAATTTAGAGAATTCACGGAAAAAGTTTTATTCGCAAAGTCATCAATAGAACTTTTTATTGGATTTGAAAATTTTTTGTTTCCTGTCTGTAAAACACTTTTAATCTCATATCTTTGTGAACATTCATATTCTTTGATAATTATAAGATAAGAAGAAGCAACGAAGTATATTGTTTATCTTATACAATTCTATAAACTAAATTGTCATATTACTTATGTCTCAAAAAATATTTTAGGAGTAATTGATTGAAGTCATATCAGATGAGTCAGTCCATGAGTACAAACTGAAGTTGGTGTGCTCGTCCGTATGCTTATAAGGTAAGTATAAACAAATAATTATGCATTTTTGAAGTTATCAAGTGTTTTACATGTGAGATAAAGAATTGTACATTTCATACATTGTAATCATTTACATGATAAAATTACTTCATTCATTTTGAAAATTATATATAAATGTATGTATATATATGTATGTAGTACATTGTCTGAATAGTGAACGTGGTTGTTTTCACCTCTTCTGAGCTGTATATATATAGAAATATTTATGTATAGAATATTAATTTTTCAGGTATATTAACTATTCAAAGATAAAGTGGCAGAAAATAGCTGTATGATTCATACAAGAAGTCCATGTGCTTATAAGGTAAATATATAACAAACTTAATTATATTTGTTTCTTGGATGGTAATGCCTCTGCTTGTTTTTTTTTTTTTTTTTTGGCTTCGCAGAATCTCTTTGCTTACTGCTTATTTGCATGTTAGTTTCATTTTATGTTTAGATCTCAAGTTTCATTTTATGCTTAGTAAAATCTTTAATTGCATGTTAGTTTCATTTTATGCTTCGCAAAAATTTTTTAAGTTAAAAATTGATTAGCTTTACGCTTTTAGAGCATGCATTTATATTTCTTCTTTTTCTTTTCTTTTACTTGCGCCAGCATATGGTAAATCATTATATTTTCTTGCACTATGGCACTTACGTTTAAAACCATGCAAATGGTTTTCATTCTGGCACGGAGGAATGTGGCTAAATTCCATAGGGATATATGCAGTTTAGCAAATTTGAAATTGCAGGATGTAAATAAAACAAGTCTTTACATAAAAGCAAAGAGAGAGATTGAAGAACTGAATAGACTAAAAAAATTTCAGGACAAGACGAAGTATATGGCTTTACTGAAAAAAACATTCACGTTGCCATTATCAAAAGCAAAATCTACTGATAACACATGTGATGCTCAAAAGAAGGAGGTTGACAAAATAAGGAATGAGTGTATATGTTTGCGAAGAGAAAACAATAGACTTAAGGAAAAACTAAGGGGAATGAAGATATTCCGTATTAACGAAAAAATAAAAAGAAAGGACAACACGATAAAAACTTTAAAGAATACCATAAGTGAACTAAAGATAGAATTAAAACAAGGTCAGACTAAATCATCATCTGAAAAAGCAAAAAGTGTGCCAGTCTTTGAAAAAAGTGTACAATGTAATTCCATAAAAAATATAGTAAACGACTTAAGAAGTGAAAATGATGAATTGAGAATGATCCTCGAAGACCATGATGAAGCAGTTAGTGATGAAAAGGAAAAAATTTTGAACCTACGATTAAGTTCTCATGGTCGACCTTATACACCAAAATTGAGACAAGTATATTATGAATTTAGATGCAGAAATGTTGGAATCCATCATATAAATCCACTAATAAAGTATGTGTTAAGTTTGGTTGATATTGAAGTTAAGGAATTGCCCAGTGTATCAACATGTGGAATTTTGACTTCAGAATTAGGGGTGGTAGGAAGGAAACATGTCAGTGAGGAATGTACACAAAATGAAAGTGGAATTACATTACATAGAGATGGTACCACCAAAAAAGGACACCATTACTATGGCGTCGAAGTATCTACATGCCATAAAACTCTTACAGCTGGTCTTAAGGAGGTAAAAGACTGCAAAGCAGATACATATGTTGAATGTATATATGAGGTCCTCAGTGATGTAAACAATAACAAGCCTCAAGACATTTTAAAAAAGGTTGACAACTATATGACAGATAGGTGTGCTACCGAACAAAAAGTAAATAGGACACTTACAAGTCATTTACAAAAAAAAAATGACCATGTCTATGCAGCAGCTGAATCAAGTAATGAATTGCATGTCAATGAACCAAACTCTTTTAAATGTGCAGTTCATCCATTGTTACAATTTTCTGAAGTTTGTTCGAAAGAAATTTTAAAATTTGAAAAGAAAAATGGCTTAGAAATGGAGTACTCAAAGAATGAGTCATGCTGTTCTTTCATCTTAAAAAGTGTTGCAAAACTTTTCTTCAAAGATGGATCTGGAGACCCTTTGTTGGCATCAACATTTATAACAGAGAGTGTTCAGGGTTTAGAGAAACTTCCAATCATGAACTTTCGAGGCAATCGATTTAACGTTTTATTTTATAATGCTGCAGGGACCTTTATATTGAGAGATCACATATTGCATTACATTTCATCGTCCAAATCATCATTAAGCTTTCTGCAAACTCAGATTGTGAATCTTTTAAGCAACAAGGTAATGAACTCTGTCCTAAGAGCTTTGGGAATTATTTCGAAAGTTATTACAGAACCATACTGGAAATTCATTCAGACAGCATCCGTGACAGCTCTAGATATGGGTCCAGTATATGAGCGATTAATTGACTTTCTCTTAGCATGCAAAGATGATGCTGGACCTCTCATGAAAAATGATGTACACTTATTTGTAGGTCCATTAGAACAGAGTACAGTGTATGAATGTCTGTTTAAAGAGGATGCATATGCTAATGACCTACTTGTAAAAGATATTCTCCAGGATTTGTGTGGTGCACTTATGGAAAAATGTAAATGCCTCTTCAAAGACTTTATTGATGGTGGTAAATACCACAATCCGAATGAAAAGGTTAGAGAAATGTCAAAGTCATGCCCCCCGGACAATATATGTGTTGAGAGATTGATGGGGCGCCTTGACTCACAAATCAAAAATGCTCCAAACTGCAATGCAAACTCTGTTGAAAGTGTTGTGATGTATAGATCAAATGACACATCAAAATGGTTATCAGAAAAAAGTGTAGAGGAGAAATCATGTATAATTTCACAAGCTATGAAAGACAACAGGAAGTTTATAGAGAAAGTGAAAGATAGGAAGAAACAATTAAAGAAAGACCACTTATTAATAATAAAGGAAAAACAGAGAACAGTGAAAGAAAAAAAGGAGAAAGAATCAATAAAAATAAGTAGAGCAAAAGATCATATTAAACAACATGGATTTTGGATGAATATCAATGAAATAGATTCGGCGTTATTATCATGTAAAACTAAAAAGGACAAACTAACAGCAATAAAACAACAAATTAATCTGTATAAGACTCTCAGAAAGATTCAACCCTCGGACAAACACCTATTAACATTTAGTTGTAAAGGCAAACTGCATGACGTAGGAACTCTTAAGGGAAATCTGCTTGTGCTCATCGAAAAATATATGGCACAGATTGAGGATGATAATCATGCTCCTATCATAAACACTGAATTGAAAAATTACATAAGTGATGACCCAGACAGACTGTTGGGGAAGGTCTTTAATCATATTTGGACTGATGAAGATGGGAAAGATGAGGTCTGGAAAGGGAGATTTGTTTCCTATGAGGATGGGATGTTAAATGTTAGTATAGATAGAACAATTTAAAAAGTATACATAACACAATTAACAAGTCCTTAATTACTGCCATCTAATTCAGTACACTTAACATGTTGATGTGGTTGATATAAAAGGGTTTGTTATAAATAACCTTAATAAATTAACAATATTAAATACTAAATAGAATAAATAAAATAATAAATAAATAAAATACTAAATCAACAACATAAATATTGCAGGATTGCATCTGTATAATGGACACAATTGGTTACATGGATTCTTCTATTCAGGGCACTTCATAATCTAATACATTCATATACTTACTATCTTTTTTAGTTATGTTAATTATGAATGCATGGCCTTTTTGTATTATCCTTTAATATTAATTTATGTCTTATTATTATTACTATTATTATTATTATGCAGTTGTATTTTAGTCAAACAAACATCAGCAATCTGTTTTTTTATTTATTTAGCTTTCAGTAGTGGTTTATAATTAAATCTGGGGCATCTTGATCTATATTTCAGTCAAATAATGTGGACATTGTATTTACTACTCAGTTTATTTGTTCTGCTCTATACTAAATTATAAAATGTGTCTCATTTTAACATTTATTAATCATTGCATTTTTGCTGTAAGAACAGATGTTTGAAGTATCTGTCTTTATTGATATTACAGATAGAATACACAAGAAATGGCATGGAGTCACCTGAAGATGAGCTGTATGAACTTACTACAGAGGAAATTTTAAATGATTATAATGATGGAAGCCTAACTTTTGTAAGTGATATAATTTTTTTCAACCTTATTCTATTTTATTATTATTGATTTTTTATGTTGAATTTTGATTTAATTATGATAAAGATCATACATATTAATAATATTGAATTTCAGTATTTTCATGAATTAATGTACAAATTTTATGTAATTTTAAAAGAAATAGCAACTGAGAAAATAGTTTCACATACAACTTCATTTCTAGTCATCTTAATCTTTTATTTTCTTTTGCAGGATGACTAACCACATCTCTATAATAGTTTGAAACAGACTTTAACAGTAAGTATATTCTTAGAGTTACCTCTCTTTTATTTCTAATTTTTTTTTAGGTTTATTTTCTATTGGAGTTATTCCCCTTGTAACACTTACCTGAATGCAGTATTAATAGACAGATACACTCTATTTATAGTATTATGAAGACAACCAATCAAAATCAATGTTATATTTAAGTTTCTCTTGGACAAACAAACAACATGGAGGCATAGGGGTGTTCTTTTCTCTGAGTTTTAAAAATAAGTTGGAATATCTACTTGCACTTAGCAAATTTCTCAGTTTATAGTCTTTTCATGCCTTTGGTATACAGATACATTCTAGTATGATAAAGAATAAGTTGAAGTTGGGTTTGATTTATTTGTTCTTACAAAAGGTATGACCTCATGAAATTTCATTAAGGAGGCTCAATAATCGTTTGACGTCATCAGATATCGAGTGCAGTACTTTTATATGTGGCCTTTTTTAGTTTTCGGCCTTCAAACTCCTCCATAATTCGCTTGTTTCTTGACGGATTCCGACATGTTTGGTATCGATGGAAACAGAAAATTACCATCTACAATCTGAGTGTAATAAATATTTAGTCAAATGTATCGATTGATTTTTATATACAAAAATATCCCGTAAGTGAGACACCCTGGCTAACGCCGTAAACGTATCGTTTTTAGAACGTCATCGGCGGAACTGTTGCCTATGAACAAATACTTAATTTCATGATAAAACAAGATATTTCTTGGAGATTTTAGCGATATTATAGATAAGATATTTCAAGTTTGGTTTCTCTAATAATCTTTGGTTTAAAGAATTTTTCTTCAATTTTGTCAACTTTCGTACTTTGCAACAAGATGTTATCGAATAAAGTTTCCCTATTTGAAAAATTTAAGCGAATGAATTTTAGTTTTAACCCTGCTTTGTTCAAAGATATATCCATTTCACAGATAACTGCACGCATTATCGAGAACGAGGGAGGGGATTGACGTCCACTTATTGACCTTGAACGTCAAAATGTTTAAAAACACTTCCGTTTACTTTAGTTCTATTTCTCTTATATATATTTCCGTATCTCTAAATAGGATGATGGAATCAGATATGAAATTTTGAACAAAACATTTTTTAAAGCTTTGACCCTAACTTGAACTTTATTTGACAAAACTCATTTAACTGACACTAACAAAACATGAAAGGTGAGTTTATAAAAGAAAAGGTCGAATAACGCTTAGCCAAGCACATGTTACTCTCCTCTTCTTGTTTATTTTTTCGACAAATCATTTGTAAACTTGTTTATTCTTATTTAATTTCGATGATAAATGATAATTGTGTAAGTATTCTTAATTCCTTGTATCAGAATTTGAAACTTTCACTGAATGTTGGGAAAGAATAATCTCGACTAGGAGTATCTGATTTCTAGCTCGCCTGAGCTATAGTCATATAGCGCGCCGTCCGTCCGTCCGTCCGTCGTCTGTCGTCCGTCCGGCATAAACCAAGTAGATTTTTACAATATGGAAACGAGGTAAAACGGAATGTCTTGTACTTTTGTTGAACGATTAGAGTCTGATCTTGAAAAATATATCAATTACAGTACGTCCATCGCTATCTTTGTCTATCGTATCCTATCCTATCAGACATCGCGCATCAGACATCAGACATCAGACATCGCGCATCGTACATCAGACATCGCGCATCGTACATCAGACATCACGCATCGTACATCAGACAACGTACATCAGACATCGCGCATCGTACATCAGACATCGTACATCAGACATCCTATCGTATCATATCAGACACTCTATCAGACATCGTATCAGACACTCTATCAGACATCGTATCAGACTTCATCAGACACCCTATCAGAATCTGATTAATCAGACATGTTTATCGTATCACGCATCCTACTACGCTTCGCGCGTCGTATCAGACATTGTTATGTTGGTAAAATAAGATTTAGTCTTGCTTGTCTCAATAAAAGGAAATACAACCTCGCTCTTGATAGTATCTATGATTAAAACCATCTCTTTACTAAAAACCAAGCATCTCAGTTCTGTACGATCCGGCGTTCCGCAGTGGAACACCCCCCCCCCCCCCCCCCACTTGTCAACGTCTGATTCTGAATTTGGTCAACACAAAGAAGACTGAATTGGTTCGAAGGACATGATAGCAACATTTAAATTTATCATTTTTTATCACGACGACAGTACAGATTGCTACGGATTGGTACGGGTTGATACAAATGGATTAAGAATAGCTAAGGATAACTACAGATATTATCCCGACTTTGCTACGGATTGCTGCGACACGGGTACCGATTGATAAGGATTGCGAAGACACGTATATGGATGGATATGAATAGGTACGGATTGCTTAGGAAGACCTACGGATGATCACAACTCCAGTACAGATAGCAACGATTCGCGCAAGGATAATAGCTACGACTTCAGACTTGAATTTTCTGTGTACTTTTAATCATAATCATTTACTTAAACATCTAATAATTTCAAGTCAGTATGGTCTAGCTGACTTGTTTTATAACAGTATTCAGGTTTTACATGTCTTTCTATCGATCATTAACTGAAATTGATTAGTTGTTGTTTTAACTCATATAATTTGCCGGAAAAACGCACAGAATACTGATAGATTTGAAATTAACAAAAGACAGAATCTGTAGCTGAGGCTATCCGTAGCAATCCATAGGTGAGTCCCAAGGCTATCCGTAGCAATCTGCAGGTGAGTCCTAGCAATCCGTTAGAGAGTCGTAGAGCTATTTTAATAAAAAAAGATTGCTAAGACTTCACTACGGGTTGCTAAGACTCCGCTACGACAAATTAATCGTTACATATACATGTAGAGTTGTAGAAAATTTGAATATGCTAAAAAATTTCTGTGTCATCCCTGATTGCTACAGATTGCCAATAAGGAAAGGTACGACTCATCAAGACTAGTGCTGGATCGAACTACCGATGGGTTCGGATAGCTACGGATGTAAAAAATCTCTGGATGCGCAGCTATCGCGACCCCATCTGTGAAAATGTGAAGGGGGCTTAAGGGTAATTTGAAAATGGTCTATGACTTTGCAGCTAAAAGACAAATGGAACCCAGAATATTTTGCTATATACTAACAGTCACTCTAAGCCCGGCCTGGCTGTGCCATGATAGTCGATACCTATATATATATATATGCATTTGACAGGTGCAATGAAAACTTTTGAGTGCTCCTATAGCTGGACACTCTGTATGCTATCTTGGCAGATGTTCTCACAGAATGGGTTATAGGGCTCCGTCACACACACCCTGCAAAAATTTGAGGTTTCCCCAGTTGCATGTTTACTGGAAACCATGAGACAGTCATAATGAGAGACAATCAAATCCCTAGTTCTCCCCCATAGGTGACCTAGCTAACCCAGAAGCAACTCTTGAGTTTCCTTATATAGTGTGACAAGCAGAATGGTACCATGTGACAAGCAGAATGGAGAATATATATGTGGCCGGTATAACCCGAGAACTAAATTCTGCTATCGGAGCAGAAGCTCTTATCGTCTGAGCTAACCGCGGACACGATACCCAAACCGTCATAATGGAAAATGACGTGACCGGTCTTGGAATTAATCCCGGCCGAGACCCTCGATCTATTTTGCTGACATGTCCAACGGTCTGACCGCCTGAGCTAACCTAGCTGCGGGCAGGATACCTCGAATTTATTTTATGGTCAACATGGTCAATAATGTATTACATTAAGCCATAATCAAGAAAAGATGAACATTTTTTCTAATATAGAACTATATACTGTAGAGTTTGTGGAGAGTCTCCAGAATTAATTCTATTTAACAAAATTATGTTATTTGCAAGATCAGGTCCGACTCGTATTCGTATTTTTGGAGTTCCCTAGCTCCTATCTAAAATATGTATCTGAATCATTGAATCTCTTCCCTCTGTGTCTTGATGAATTTCCCGAAATTCTCAATATATGTTCATGATTCTTGAAAACGAATCTATCATAAGGTGTTTCTATATAAAGCGCGGACGATCGCAAATATTCGTGTCCGAGGAAATTCGGGTTTCTACCGACATCCAGCTTTCGATGTCTTTTCAAATCCATATTTAGACTAGTGTCATGATCGCAAAAATTTTAAACTCTGACACATATCTCAAATAAGCTTAATTATTTTTAACACCGACTCTACAAATCTGCACATCGAACTCCCGTTCGACCACGATCAATATTAACATATTTTTTTTATTTATTTTGCTTTTGCTATTACATGTATTTCTATCACTTCTCAGCTGTAGTATGTGGACTTGTACAGTCTTTTATAATTTTAAAATCGGTAAATTAATTTTACTTGAAAACTAATTAAAGTAAAGATATTGATTTTTTTTTTCCTGAATTCTTGCGCGAGATACGCTAGAATATATAGGATTCGCTTTGCCTGATAAAATTTGTATGATACGATGTCTGATAGAATTTGTCCGATACGATGTCTGATAAAATTTGTCTGATACGATGTCTGTTAGGATTTCTGATACGATAGGGTTGAACCGTTCAATCGTATCAGACATCAGACATCGTGCAACAGACATCAGACATCGTGCATCAGACATCAGACATCGCGCATCAGACATCAGACATCGTGCATCAGACATCAGACATCGCGCATCAGACATCAGACATCGCGCATCGCGCATCAGACTCTATCAGATCGTATCCTATCGTATCCTATCAGACAAAGTGACAAAGATAGCGATGGACGTACTGTATAACAGTTTTAACAAATATTTTCATCGTTATAATGTCAACTAAGGGAACAGGGCATTTTAATTTGACTTGTTGCAAATTGTTACAAAACCGTTACTATGACAACCAAATATTTTAAATCAGAATGAACGATAACATGTACTTTTTTATATTTCTTTTCGAAGGACAGAGTTTGTCGTTGAGAAATATGTAAAAGAAAATAACTTCTGACAAAGACTTCTGATCACTTTGATGTCAAATAAGGCTCCCGAGTCCTTTTTTTTTAGATTCTCATTTTGGGGTGGGGGTACCCAAAGTGTACTTTTCTGGAACAGTTTTAGCTATTTCACTCTTTGAAATCATTATCTATAAAGAAATATACATTTTTGATGATATTATCGTGAAAATGATCACAAGAATGGTTTCAGTCTGGAATCATTATCAATATATCATGGTTTTATCTATCAAAATTCATTGTTTTGCGACATATCTCGGGGTTGGTTTACATATGTATATTCAGAGGACCACTGGTCAGTCAAATGGTCGATGATATGTCATCTTAATAACAAATATAAATCATCAGATATCAATGTTAAATAAACAGAATATTTTTTTCTCCTCTGACAAAGAATTCTTGGATTATTGAGCCACCTTAAAGAGGTAGGGACAAAAGTGACGATTTTTGGCCCCAATCAAAATTTTGAAAAAAGTTCTATTTTCTTGTTCATTATGCGTCTTCTAAACAAAAAAGGACAAATTTTGTGTGATCTCTCGAAAACCCCATCTTTTTAGAAAAATGATTGAAAATTGAGCTCTATGTCTTTACATTAGAAATTCAGATTTTGGGCTAGGGACAAACATACCTTCTGTTACAAGCCTCAGAGCAAGGGCATGTAACAGGTTCAAACTCATATGAGACATTCCTTTTTAAATTCTGAATGTACATGGAAAGTATAACTTTGTTACACGCGCATGCTCTATATAATACTTTAAACTATAATGTTGAAATCTGTTTGTTATCATTGTACTACTAATTTCGGTATTAGTGGGCAATTTGGGCGGGAAATAACATTCGTATTAATTGCTATTATCTACTTACGATGCAATTTCATTTAATAATAATATCTCTTCCCTTAGTTGAAAGATAAAGAACAGTTAAAAACATTTTTTTGAAAATAGCAAAAATGGGACCAAAACGGCAGATTTTGCCCCTACCCCTTTTCCTGTTTTGCATACCTTTTTCTAATACACATATTTAACTTATTTTGATGTTGGATTCATCTTCTAATCGCAAACAATTAGCAAAAGTATTATGCAAATTACAAGACACCAAGGAAAGGGTTTTTGAGATCAGGTGCATGGAGAGACCAGGTTAAGTAGGCATTTCATGTCATCTAGCAACACCCAATATTTCATCCTTGGATAAAAGAAAAATATCCATGTATGTATGAAACTCTGTCTTAGATGGTCCTTACCTTAATTGTCTTTCACAATTATGGACAAATATTAATAAAAAAAAAGGAATTATTCGCACCCATATCAAAGAAAAACGGAACATCTGACGAGGATTAAACCCGAAATGTGCATGTCTGGTCCATGCTGCAAATTTATCTGTTTGTAACAGAAAGGAGGGGATCTCCAACAACACCTAGTTGCAGCACCAATGATGCTATGAATTTGAAAACGTAGCATCCAAATAGAAAATTACAAGTTTTACAGGAATAACAATAGACACAAAAGAGACAAGAAAAACCAAACACGATAAATGACAATAAGACTTTTAACACAATGCACTACACATAAACCAATGAGACCAAATGGAAACCAACTTTGGACAACCACAGCTCGCAAATCCAGTAAACGGTGTGGTTAACCGGATGATGTGAGCAGACCTCCCATTGTTACCCAAACGTTAACATTCATGTTAATCTCATTTAATCGGCCAAATGAGTTAAAGAAGATCCTGACGATAATCTCAACAGCACTCACAATAGAGCACCAAATTGAGCATCGACGGACCCCTAGCAAGCTAGAGGTGGGACCAGGTGCCCGGGAGGAGAAGCATCCCCTGTTGGCTAGCCTCACCCGCCGTCGATGTTCATGCACGAAAACACGTTTGCATTGGAAATGTTTTCATCTCATACGCATACAGTTGGTCGAGTGATTAAGACATTGGCCATTACTCTTCAGATTATAGAATTGGCAGTTTTAAATTAAAATATATCAATTATGGCACATGTTTTGCATATTGTGTGACATATTTTCTGAAATTAGTACATGTATTAGTTGGAGGCCACTGCCTACTTGTATGTCAGTACGTTGATATGCATGCAGCGCAAGGTGATGCTACGGCTTGTGTTGTTTAGATTTTATGATTACATGTATTTTCAGTTTTTTAAGTTCTTCAGACATACAATTACAATTTGTACTTTCAACGATAACTTGTGGAAAAAAAGTATCTACTTGGCGGTGTGTGCTTTGGTACACAATAATTTTCACACTCTTTGCTCAAATCACGTTGTTTAGATTTCGGGACACTGACGAGGGTTAAGTACCCGAAACGTGCATGTCTGGTCCATGCGGCAAATTTATCTGTTCTTAAATTATGCTATTGAATTTGAAGACGTTTAACAATTGTACTAATTGGTGAGTGTCACTGCTGTTGGACCAGGTGTCCCCGAGGGCACATGTAGCCAAGTTCAATCAACTTCTGTTGATCGTCTGTCTCTTCAGCGCATTCGAAAATTTCTGTTACATGTACCAATTCCTTAAATTTTCTAAAACATGGGTACTGTAGCATCATATCCCATCCATTCTGCTACGTCTTTCAGTACATTTTTGGAAATAATAATTTTCACTTTCTTTGGTCAAATTACATTGTTTGGATTGAGGATCACTGACGAAGGTTAAGTACCCGAAACGTGCATGTCTGGTCCATGCTGCAAAATGATGCTATTGAATCTGAAGACGTTTAACCTTGGTGACTTATTAACTTCCTTTCATTTCTTACCGCTTATTGCACTTGTATCAGAATGGTTGAAGATAAAAATGATCATTAAAATTTGTGTTATCAGATGTTTAAAATCTAGTCAAACAATTTGTTTATTATAAATATTGTTATTGTATAAATTATATAAATATTATAGAGCTTTTGATTAACAATTTGTGGATAATAAATATTTCAATGTTATCAATTAGCCCATTTTATTTTTATCTTAATAGGAATAGTGATAGTATCGGTTGTATGAAATACCTAGTAGATCAATTTGTACAATTAAGCATCTAATAGTAAATGCAACCATGGTTTTCATTTGTTATATCAAAGTATGAAATATAAGGAATGAAGGCGGAGAGAAAAACTGAAAATGACAACTTTTTTTCAAATTAAATTGAATATAAACCTCTGAAATTTCGAGAGAAATAATCCAAAAATTCGAAAAAAAACTTTTATTCATCACCTCTGAAATTTGTCTAAGGTCATGAAAGGAGGATCTCTAGTTTCCTGATGCATAGGACTTAATGTATTCATACATACAGACGAAATTCATTGATGGCTGACAAAATAACGAAAAATATCCGAGATGGGAACTTTTTGTGCCCTTTATTATTGTAATGCAACTTTTAATAGTGAATTATACCAAAAAAAGTTGACTCGGACATTTTGAATTCAATTACAAGATCGGAAAATGGTCGATTGGACAGATGTGCTATCCGGATCACATGCACATAACGCTACCAATGATCAAGAATCTCGGAGGTCTCATCAAAATGAGATAAAGAAGATCCTGACGATAATCTCAACAGCACATTTCAACAGGTAAACTCAGTACAAGGTTACATTGCCAACCTTATGCCAATCAACAGTGGCAAGGAGACACAACAAATAATCAAACACTTGGCATCTCCAACCACCCAACTGTACAACTTACAAATCAAAGCAAACAAATTAAAATACAGAAAAAGAAGAAGACCAAAGTACAACCGATGCTGATTTTGGATGGCAATTCTAAAAATAAAATCGAACGGTGTGGTAATCCAGATTACGTGCAAACGAATCTCCAATTTACAAGGATACACGGATGTTTTCCGAGTTTTTCAGCTCGTGATTAAACAAAACAAAACCTCTCTTCGTAATGTGGCATTACAATCAAGACAGTGACAAGGAGATGGAAGAACCCTCTTGAACAAAATGTAAAATCTTCATCTTCATTAGTGGTTCTTTAAGCCAAATTATCAAGTGGTTCTTGCATAAAAGTCTATAAAGATGTTTATTCTATTTTGCTTATATTTCTTGTTCATGGGTGTTTTATTGATGCAATGGAAATATATGTAGTCTCATTGGAAATCTTTCTGCCTTCGAAATAACACGACCTAAACACTGAGGTCCTAGATAAAAATCATCACACAGTGATCATCTGAGAGTGCATAAATATTATGTGCACTATACATTGTACTCTGAGAAGATAGCTAGGGTTAAACCCGTCATTCAGTAGGTATGTCAGGTCAAGTTTAGACTTTTGCTCTTCATTATTTTGCATTATCTGGCTTTCCTCTCTTTCGGCCTCCAGCATCACTGATCAAAGATTACTTATCAAAATGCGCATATGGTGCACTGAAAATTAACACTAGAACATATATTTTAATATTGACCATTTGTAAATTGTACTCTCTGATCTACAGAATTGTGCCGATACAAGAAATGCTACATAACGCATTTAGATTATACATTTTTATTAAGCTCAGCGAAAAGTGAAGAGAACAGTTTTGGTACTGGTTTTTGAAAGATTCATATGTCATGGAGAATATATAAAAAGAAAACAATTATGTAAATACGAAGCATACATCATATCGTAATTTAAGAATTATTGAGGGCAGGAGTATTATATATATTCTGTGATAACACGAAGATAAAGTAATACATATGTAAAGGCTACAGGATGCAAATGAACAATCATGATATTTCTTTGAACACTAATAATTTGAGGAAAAATTTAGTGGTAAGCGATTACATTATGTTTTTCATAGTTCTATTAAGAAAAAAGAAACGTTCCAGATCTTGTTTCTCTATTTATTTTCCTAATCTTTTAGACTTTGTTAATGATCAGCTTTCCATCAGCTATTGTAGCATTGAAATTGGCCTTCCCATTTGGACCAATTTTGGTACAAACTGCACCCACATAAGGCGCATTAGTACCTTCGCGACAACTAATGCCAACTATCTGTAGTGAATCGTTGGCATCTACTGGAGCTTTGTAGACACCGCCAGCGTCCTCATCTTCTCTGTGCTCCCAGAAGTTGTTCAAAACAATATGCAGTTGCAGCTTGCGACCAGTGTCGTTTTTGATATTCAGAGCTCCTGCCATTCTGGAAAAAAAATGAAATGAAATTTAAATCATACATTGACATATTGTTATCCAAATAATTTTTTTTTTCGTAATTTAAGGTATTAAATGTATAGTGAACGAAATCTCGTCAAAGGTATTGAAACTGTATCAATTATCTCATATTTCTCTATCGCTTTTTATGTTGGTATGATGGTAGGCATCGGAAAAAGGGATTTTTAATGAAAGGAGGGGATCTCCAACAACACTAGGTTGCAGCGACCAAAGCAAAATCCCAAAACACCCATGTAAAAAACACAGTGTAGACACCCACAGAAAGAGACGCAAAAAGGACAAGGAACACCAACTCACACCATAGAAACATGAAACATAGAAGACTACACATAAACCAACGAGACCAATTGGCAACCGTAGCCGACTTAGGACGGCCATCCGCCACGTAAATAGCAGACGGTGTGGTTATCCTGGATTTCGTGCACACAACCCTCCCACTATTCCGATTTCCCAGTGGTCTCGAGCAACGCACAATTATGGTGTAAAACAACCTCCTCACTGTAAGATGACCACACATAAACAAGACCGTAAAACACAGGGGTCCAAGCAACACAGATGAATATGTAAATGGATATAAAAAGAGGACGTGCGTAATACAGTCCGTGCTCTGCCGGCTGTAGCGAGCTCATATATGTTATCACCCGAGGAGTCCAACTGACATTCAGAGAGGACAGGTAATGAGTTATTTTATGAGTTATCTCCCCTTGACGGATGATACTTTAAAAATCAATTGCGGAAGATCTATACAGTGAATCTGAATATTATTTTTTAGAAATTTTCCACCCTTCCATATTTCAGCCCCCATCATTTTCTTGGAAAATATGGTTGTGACTTCAATGTAAACTATGAGGGCCGATAAATCTTAAAGGAACAAACTTTGGTGAACCAATTATCCCTCATTATACATCTGAATTTAAAGGAATTTTATAAGCGTGCGTCAATAGTCAATCTTTATTTACTAGTACGTTGTATCTTTCCGTGCAAATGTAGCAGAATTTGTTTCAGGTCAAATATAAATATGAAAATAATACTGCAAAATAATTTAAATTTCTGGTTAGATGGCTTAATCAGTACATTTAGTTCAATCAATTATCATGTCCTTCATAAGACCAAATAATGATGAAAAAGAGTCCATGCGGCAATGCGGCAATGAAAATTAATTAGTATTGCGGCTAACTGTAATTTGAAAAAAAAAACCCTCACAAATGAGTAAACTTTAGTTAAAACCTAAATTAATCGGTAAAATCATAATTTATGGAGGTATTGAACACTTTGACGCCAAATTCAATTTTTATCAAAATTTATGAAATTATTTATTTCTTGTCTTTCCTTCCTCATACAAACTTATGTTTGATTCTATCCACAGGAAAAATTTCTGTGAGACTTTGAAATATTCGTTTTTCAACGTATCCGTGAATTTCTTTATGACGTCATATTATCAAAAGAAAAAAAACCATTCCGGTTCTCGTAAAGCTATTAGAAATTAATTTTCATTTAACTTCCAAAATATCCATAAATGTATTGTACTTATATATGGAAAAGATGAGCTGAGTAGTGTTATAAACAACGGCAGGATTCTGGTAAAAATGATGACACCGTCGCTCTAAAAATTGCAATTTCGAGCCAACTGACTGTAGTTGATAGTTGATTATTAGGAATCCTGTGGATGAGTCTTTGTCAAAAATTAACAGAATGATCAACGATGTCCAGAGGTGATTTCATGATTAAATGAGAAAAATTAAATTTGGAATTAAAATTTTACGAAGCTTAATATTTTCCCATTTTTTCTTACAAATTCGTCCATTTTCAATGAAGTGACATCCGCTTTACTGTTATGTAAATTTGTCAACGAATGCACAATGATAAAAATTGAATTTTCTGTTATATACATGCAAAGTTTCAATGCGATACGTTTGGTTTTAATGTTTTAATTACATTTTGAATGCGATAGTTTGTGACGCCATTTTCACTGATAACGTCAAAATGACGTCGTGGTTTGCTCATGGATAAAACTCCCACGATTTTGAAAATCGCTATAATTGATGTCAGAAATTATTCAAACTTCATCAGGATGCTCAAATTTATATATCAATCAGGGTATCAAATATGTTAAGGAAGTAAGGACGCTACTTTTCCTAGGAAGTGAGAAAACAAATAGTGCCGCAGCCATCTTGGTGTTGAATCCCTCCTTCATAGAATTTGAATTTAATTTGAAAATATTAGATAAGAGAACCAATGAAAAAATTGAAATATGTTTTTCTTTCATTCTTGAGAAAAATCAAAGAACAAAATTTTGCATTGTGTATTTGCTGCCGTTATAGCAATTCCCTTTCTGTTTTCTTATAAAAAAAAGTTCATAAACAAATCTTTGACATGCAGGACAAATGTTGAACATGCAGGACAAATGTTGAACATGCAGAACAATATTGAACTTGCAGGACAAATGTTGATCATTCTGATCCAAGTGATGTTTCAATCATTAAGATTCCATGAAGTGATACACATAGCTAACCATGAATATAAACATACGTAACAGAATGAGATGTACACTTATGGACAAGACAAAAAATAAATGTAATCATGAATTTTTTTTAAATGAAAAGCATGCATGCACGTCATTCTGTCTAGAAGTTTTGTATCTTAACGCTCTCCTTTCTGATGTTTTTTTCCCATTTCATATTTCAAAAAAAACTTTGACTTAATTTTAACTTAAACTAAAAATTAAATGAGTGTTACCACATTTTATTACATTGACATCTTTGAATCAGTTTGGCCTAAAGATCCATCATCCGAAACATGTACTAATAATATGTCTGCTGCATCTTTATATCCATAAGTCTTGTATCAGAGTTTTAACACTTCTTTTAAGTTATTGAATTTAGAAATGGTTATATGTTGTAGTTTTAAAGATCGTTAGTTACACAAAAATAAAGGTCTTACCTACTTCTCTTCCCTAATTCAAGACTGTTTTTCTTTTCTTGGACTGTTTGCAGCCAGACAAAATAGTGATACATTTACTTTGTTGAATTCCTTTATATATATACTTGCTTATAACAGTTTCCACGAAAACTGGATTGCCAACCAATTTGACCAAAAAAGGAAATTTTCGGAATAATTATTTAAGAATTATATTCTCTTGTAATGCTGGAATGAATTTGATTGGATTTCTTTTCAGATAATTTTGAAGACTTTTTACCTTCGTAAACTCCTTAAAACCCACGTGGGAAACCCAAAATTTCTAAAGCATGAAAATATGCAGGCTGAATTAAGTTTTCTCAAATGAGAAATAGGAAATATCACACACAATTACGGAAGCCAGTTCGTGCCATGTTATATTTTTTACTATCTCGTAGTTACGAGAAACGTTTCTCGTAGTTACGAGAAACCTTCCTTGTAGTTACGAGAAACGTTTCTCGTAGTTACGGGAAACTTTTCTCGTAGTTACGAGAAACCTTTCTCGTAGTTACGAGAAACCTTTCTCGTAGTTACGAGAAACCTTTCTCGTAGTTACGAGAAACTTTTCTCGTAGTTACGAGAAACCTTTCTCGTAATTACGAGAAACTTTTCTCGTAGTTACGAGAAACTTTTCTCGTAGTTACGAGAAACTTTTCTCGTAGTTACGAGAAATAAATCTCGTAGTTACGAGAAATAAATCTCGTAATTACGAGAAAAAATTCGAACGCACTATTTCTCGTAACTACGAGATTTCTTTCCCGTAACTACGAGAAAAGTTTCTCGTAACTACGAGAAACTTTTCTCGTAACTACGAGAATTTTTTCTCGTAACTACGAGAAAAGTTTCTCGTAACTACGAGAAACGTTTCTCGTAACTACGAGAAACGTTTCTCGTAACTACGAGATTTTTTTCTCGTAACTACGAGAAAAGTTTCTCGTAATTACGAGAATTTTTTCTCGTAACTACGAGATAGTAAAAAAATATAACATGGCACGAACTGGCTTCCGTACACAATCATATAGAAATATGCAATTTTTATTTTTTAAAGTTAAAATCAACCGAACCTTTTGATTGATTCTCTACTTAATTTCTACTATTTCTTTTGGGATCTGGCTCAGCTACCTTTTTAACCAAACCTAAGGATGTAAACTGCACGAAATCAATATAAAAAGCATGCATGTCTGCACTGAATTTGTCATTTTAGTTAAGGAGTTGTTATCAGGCGGAATTCTTATATCTGTTCATTCTTTTGTTATATAAAAGGACAATCTTCTGAATCTCAAAGAACTTTTTTGTTTTGCTTCCGTTAAGTTGACACTTTCTCACCCTTGTTTTAGATGTGTCCAAGTTAGTTCATAGCTTCCTTTTCAATCCTATTTTATTACATACTATTACTTGCAGTATGTAACATAAATCATGTGATATTAGAATATTGGAATATATGTTTAAACTTAACTAATTAATACAGAGCTTTATTTAACATCGGCACATACAAGAAATTCCATTCTTGAGCTGGACTCAGGTGACTGTTCATTAGATAGTGTTGTCCTTTTTCTTCCTCTGGTGCTGTGTTATTGTCTCCGTCTGTTTGTCTTCGTCTTCATCTGGTGCTGTCTTATTGTCTCCGTCTGTTTGTCTTCGTCTTCCTCTGGTGCTGTGTTATTGTCTCCGTCTGTTTGTCTTCGTCTTCATCTGGTGCTGTCTTATTGTCTCCGTCTGTTTGTCCTTCGTGTTTCTCTGGTGCTGTGTTATTCTCTCCGTCTGTTTGTCTTCGTGTTCATCTAGTGCTGTTATTGTCTCCGTCTTTTTGTCCTTCGTGTTTCTCTGGTGCTGTGTTATTGTCTCCGTCTGTTGTCCTTCGTATTTCTAATGTGCTGTGTTATTGTCTCCGTCTGTATTGTCCTTCGTGTCTCTCTGGTGTTGTGTTATTGTCTCCGTCTGTTCGTCTTCCGTCTTCCTCTGGTGCTGTGTTATTGTCTCCGTCTGTTCGTCTTTCGTCTTCCTCTGGTGCTGTGTTATTGTCTCCGTCTGTTTGTCTTCGTCTTCATCTGGTGCTGTTATTGTCTCCGTCTGTTTGTCTTCGTCTTCCTCTGGTGCTGTGTTATTGTCTCCGTCTGTTGGTCTTCGTCTTCATCTGGTGCTGTGTTATTGTCTCCGTCTGTTTGTCTTCGTCTTCCTCTGGTGCTGTGTTATTGTCTCCGTCTGTTTGTCTTCGTCTTCATCTGGTGTTGTTATTGTCTCCGTCTGTTTGTCCTTCGTGTTTCTCTGGTGCTGTGTTATTGTCTCCGTCTGTTTGTCTTCGTCTTCCTCTGGTGCTGTGTTATTGTCTCCGTCTGTTTGTATTCGTCTTCATCTGGTGCTGTTATTGTCTCCGTCTGTTTGTCCTTCGTGTTACTTTGGTGCTGTGTTATTGTCTCCGTCTGTTGTCCTTCGTATTTCTAATGTGCTGTGTTATTTTCTCTGTCTGTTTGTCCTTCGTGTTTCTCTGGTTCTGTGTTATTGTCTCCGTCTGTTGTCCTTCGTGTTTCTCTGGTACTGTGTTATGGTCTCCGTCTGTTCGTCTTTCGTGTTTCTATGGTGCTGTGTTATTGTCTCCGTCTGTTTGTCCTTCGTGTTTCTCTAGTTCTGTGTTATTGGCTCCGTCTGTTCGTCTTCCGTGTTTCTCTGGTGATGTGTTATTGTCTCCGTCTGTTTGTCTTCGTCTTTCTCTGGTGCTGTGTTATTGTCTCTGTCTGTTTGTATTCGTCTTTATCTGGTGCTGTTATTGTCTCTGTCCTTCGTGTTTCTCTGGTGCTGTGTTATTGTCTCCGTCCGTTGTCCTTCGTATTTCTTTATTTCTAATGTGTTGTGTTATTGTCTCCGTCTGTTTGTCCTTCGTGTCTCTCTGGTGCTGTGTTATTGTCTCCGTCTGTTCGTCTTCCGTGTTTCTCTGGTGATGTGTTATTGTCTCCGTCTGTTTGTCTTCGTCTTCCTCTGGTGCTGTGTTATTGTCTCTGTCTGTTTGTATTCGTCTTCATCTGGTGCAGTTATTGTCGCCGTCTGTTTGTCCTTCGTGTTTCTCTGGTCCTGTGTTATTGTCTCCGTCTGTTGTCCTTCGTATTTCTAATGTGCTGTGTTATTGTCTCCGTCTGTTTGTCCTTCGTGTCTCTCTGGTGCTGTGTTATTGTCTCCGTCTGTTTGTCCTTCTTGTCTGTCTGGTGCTGTGTTATTGTCTCCGTCTTTTCGTCCTTTTTGTTTCTCTGGTTCTGTGTTATTGTCTCCTTCTGTTCGTCTTTCGTGTTTCTCTGGTGCTGTGTTATTGTCTCCGTCTGTTTGTCTTCGTCTTCCTCTGGTGCTGTGTTATTGTCTCCGTCTGTTTGTATTCGTCTTCATCTGGTGCTGTTATTGTCTCCGTCTGTTTGTCCTTCGAGTTTCTTTGGTGCTGTGTTATTGTCTCCGTCTGTTGTCCTTCGTATTTCTAATGTGCTGTGTTATTTTCTCTGTCTGTTTGTCCTTCGTGTCTGTCTGGTGCTGTGTTATTGTCTCCGTCTTTTCGTCCTTCGTGTTTCTCTGGTTCTGTGTTATTGTCTCCGTTTGTTCGTCTTTCGTGTTTCTATGGTGCTGTGTTGTTGTCTCCGCCTGTTTGTCGTTCGTGTTTCTCTGGATCTGTGTTATTGTCTCCGTCTGTTGTCCTTCGTGTTTCTCTGGTACTGTGTTATGGTCTCCGTCTGTTCGTCTTTCGTGTTTCTATGGTGCTGTGTTATTGTCTCCGTCTGTTTGTCCTTCGTGTTTCTCTAGTTCTGTGTTATTGGCTCCGTCTGTTCGTCTTCCGTGTTTCTTTGGTGATGTGTTATTGTCTCCGTCTGTTTGTCTTCGTCTTTCTCTGGTGCTGTGTTATTGTCTCTGTCTGTTTGTATTCGTCTTCATCTGGTGCTGTTATTGTCTCTGTCCTTCGTGTTTCTCTGGTGCTGTGTTATTGTCTCCGTCTGTTGTCCTTCGTATTTCTTTATTTCTAATGTGTTGTGTTATTGTCTCCGTCTGTTTGTCCTTCGTGTCTCTCTGGTGCTGTGTTATTGTCTCCGTCTGTTCGTCTTCCGTGTTTCTCTGGTGATGTGTTATTGTCTCCGTCTGTTTGTCTTCGTCTTCCTCTGGTGCTGTGTTATTGTCTCTGTCTGTTTGTATTCGTCTTCATCTGGTGCAGTTATTGTCGCCGTCTGTTTGTCCTTCGTGTTTCTCTGGTCCTGTGTTATTGTCTCCGTCTGTTGTCCTTCGTATTTCTAATGTGCTGTGTTATTGTCTCCGTCTGTTTGTCCTTCGTGTCTCTCTTGTGCTGTGTTATTGTCTCCTTCTGTTTGTCCTTCTTGTCTGTCTGGTGCTGTGTTATTGTCTCCGTCTTTTCGTCCTTTGTGTTTCTCTGGTTCTGTGTTATTGTCTCCTTCTGTTCGTCTTTCGTGTTTCTCTGGTGATGTGTTATTGTCTCCGTCTGTTTGTCTTCGTCTTCCTCTGGTGCTGTGTTATTGTCTCCGTCTGTTTGTATTCGTCTTCATCTGGTGCTGTTATTGTCTCCGTCTGTTTGTCCTTCGAGTTTCTTTGGTGCTGTGTTATTGTCTCCGTCTGTTGTCCTTCGTATTTCTAATGTGCTGTGTTATTTTCTCTGTCTGTTTGTCCTTCGTGTCTGTCTGGTGCTGTGTTATTGTCTCCGTCTTTTCGTCCTTCGTGTTTCTCTGGTTCTGTGTTATTGTCTCCGTTTGTTCGTCTTTCGTGTTTCTATGGTGCTGTGTTGTTGTCTCCGCCTGTTTGTCGTTCGTGTTTCTCTGGTTCTGTGTTATTGTCTCCGTCTGTTGTCCTTCGTGTTTCTCTGGTACTGTGTTATGGTCTCCGTCTGTTCGTCTTTCGTGTTTCTATGGTGCTGTGTTATTGTCTCCGTCTGTTTGTCCTTCGTGTTTCTCTAGTTCTGTGTTATTGGCTCCGTCTGTTCGTCTTCCGTGTTTCTCTGGTGATGTGTTATTGTCTCCGTCTGTTTGTCTTCGTCTTTCTCTGGTGCTGTGTTATTGTCTCTGTCTGTTTGTATTCGTCTTCATCTGGTGCTGTTATTGTCTCTGTCCTTCGTGTTTCTCTGGTGCTGTGTTATTGTCTCCGTCTGTTGTCCTTCGTATTTCTTTATTTCTAATGTGTTGTGTTATTGTCTCCGTCTGTTTGTCCTTCGTGTCTCTCTGGTGCTGTGTTATTGTCTCCGTCTGTTCGTCTTCCGTGTTTCTCTGGTGATGTGTTATTGTCTCCGTCTGTTTGTCTTCGTCTTCCTCTGGTGCTGTGTTATTGTCTCTGTCTGTTTGTATTCGTCTTCATCTGGTGCAGTTATTGTCGCCGTCTGTTTGTCCTTCGTGTTTCTCTGGTCCTGTGTTATTGTCGCCGTCTGTTTGTCCTTCGAGTTTCTCTGGTTCTGTGTTATTGTCTCCGTCTGTTTGTCCTTCATGTCTCTCTGGTGCTGTGTTATTGTCTCCGTCTGTTTGTCCTTCTTGTCTGTCTGGTGCTGTGTTATTGTCTCCGTCTTTTCGTCCTTTGTGTTTCTCTGGTTCTGTGTTATTGTCTCCTTCTGTTCGTCTTTCGTGTTTCTCTGGTGATGTGTTATTGTCTCCGTCTGTTTGTCTTCGTCTTCCTCTGGTGCTGTATTATTGTCTCTGTCTGTTTGTATTCGTCTTCATCTGGTGCTGTTATTGTCGCCGTCTGTTTGTCCTTCGAGTTTCTCTGGTTCTGTGTTATTGTCTCCGTCTGTTTGTCCTTCATGTCTCTCTGGTGCTGTGTTATTGTCTCCGTCTAGTTGTCCTTCTTGTCTGTCTGGTGCTGTGTTATTGTCTCCGTCTTTTCGTCCTTCGTGTTTCTCTGGTTCTGTGTAATTGTCTCCTTCTGTTCGTCTTTCGTGTTTCTCTGGTGATGTGTTATTGTCTCCGACTGTTGTCCTTCGTAATTCTCTGGTACTGTGTTATGGTCTCCGACTGTTCGTCTTTCGTGTTTCTATGGTTCTGTGTTATTGTCTCCGTCTGTTTGTCCTTCGTGTCTCTCTAGTGCTGTGTTATTGTCTCCGTCTGTTCGTCTTTCGTGTTTCTCTGGTTTTGTGTTATTTTCTCTGTCTGTTTGTCCTTCGTGTTTCTCTGGTGCTGTGTTATTGTCTCCGTCTTTTCGTCCTTCGTGTTTCTCTAGTTCTGTGTAATTGTCTCCGTCTGTTCGTCTTTCGTGTTTCTCTGGTGATGTGTTATTGTATCCGTCTGTTTGTCTTCGTCTTTATCTGGTGCTGTCTCCGTCTGTTTGTCCTTTCTCTTTCTCCGGTGCTGTGTTATTGTCTCCGTCTGTTTGTCTTCCTCTTCCTCTGGTGCTGTGTTATTGTCTCCGTCTGTTTGTCCTTCTTGTCTCTCTGGTGCTGTGTTATTGTCTCCGTCTGTTTGTCTTCGTCTTCATCTGGTGCTGTTATTATCTCCGTCTGTTTGTCCTTCGTGTTTCTCTGGTGCTGTGTTATTGTCTCCGTCTGTTGTCCTTCGTTTTTCTCTGGTGCTGTGTTATTATTTCCATCTGTTTCTTTTCGTGTTTCTAATGTGCTGTGTTATTGTCTCCGTCTGTTTGTCCTTCGTGTCTCTCTCGTATTGTGTTATTGTCTTCGTCTTTTCGTCTTTCGTGTTTCTCTGGTTCTGTGTTATTGTCTCCGTCTGTTTGTCCTTCGTGTTTCTCTGGTGCTGTGTTATTGTCTCCGTCTGTTTGTCCTTTGTGTTTCTCTGTTTCTGTGTAATTATCTCCATCTGTTGTCCTTCGTGTTTCTCTGGTACTGTGTTATAGTCTCCGTCTGTTCGTCATTCGTGTTTCTATGATTCTGTGTTATTGTCTCCGTCTGTTGTCCTTCGTGTCTCTCTGGTTCTGTGTTATTGTCTCCGACTGTTGTCCTTCATGTCTCTCTGGTGCTGTGTTATTGTCTCCGTCTACTCGTCCTTTGTGTCTCTCTGGTGCTATGTTATTGTCTCCGTCTGTTCGTCTTTCTCTGGTGCTATGATATTGTCTCCGTCTGTTTGTCCTTCGTGTCTCTCTGGTGCTGTGTTATTGTCTCTATCTGTTGTCCTTCGTGTTTCTCTGGTGCTGTGTTATTGTCTCTGTATGTTTGTCCGCAATTTCCCCTCTAGTGAGATAACGTTCCGTTGTTTTCACTCTTGAGGATCTCCTGATCTTTGATTTGTTTCATGTATATTTAATTATTTGTATGTCTATTAATTCTGACTTTTGGATTCTGATTTGTGACGTGTGTTTGACTTCCATTCACTAAATTCTAACCCTCTTTACCTAAATTAGGGGGAAAACCGCTATTGAGCTATGCAAAACGCGATCACCCGCTCTCAATTTATCATATGAGAATTGAGATTTTCATCGGAATATACGGACTACTTTTACATTCTGTATTCCACGTTACACTAGTTGGTATGGGTCGTTATAGCTTCAAGTCGAAGTTGTAAGAATGTGATCTTAGGAATGAAACTTTTCTACTTATTAACATCTGATGAGGATGTACTATCCGAAACACGTGTCTGGTGCTTTAAAACAAAGGAGGGGATCTCCAACAACACCAGGTTGTAGCACCCACAGCAAAAACCCAAAACACTCAATGCAAAAACACAAAGCAGACAAGCACGGAAAGAGACGCATAAGGGACAAGGAACCTCAACACACAACACAGAAACATCAAACATAAAGGACTACACATAAACCAACGAAAACAATGGGCAACCGGTGCCGACTTAGGACGGCCATCTGCCACGGAAATAGCATGGTGTGGTTATCCTGGATTACGTGCGCACAACCCTCCCACTTTTAAAGTTCGTTTGACATGTCGTTCAAGAAAGGTACAAGTTGAAACACTTCAATTTTCTACATTTGTTAGGAATACCAATGAGTTAAAGAAGATCCTGACGATAATCTAAACAACACTCACAATAGAGCACAAAATTGAGCATCGACGGAACACTAGCGAGCTAGAGGTGGAACCAGGTGCCCGGGAGGAGTAAGCATTCCCTGTTTGGCTAAACGCACCTGCCTTCTATGTTCACGCACGAAAATGAAAAAAATATCTAAAACACCTGTCTAAGGTTATGCCTATATAGAAAGTGATATGGCGACTATTAATTCAAAATCACACATCTGTTTTGATTACAAGTACTTTTTATTAATTGTAGTTATCTTTAGATTGATTAATGTTTTGGAAGGCAGGAGATGTAGTCTCATTGAGGAGTTCTTCAAATTCCTAGTCCATGTTTTTTCTTCTTTCGTTCAGTTTCTTAAATTGAGCAAGCGTGAAATACAAATCAATTTAAATATAAAACAAAAAATCTGTTATATATAGAACAAGATTGTAGATTAATCCAAAAAGGTGTTAAAAGAAATCGGTAAAACTGCATCCTGTTACAGAAATAAGTTTTCGTTGAAACCTCATAAAACGAATCGTAAATACTCAGAGGAATACTTCATAGCCTTGATCCCTGATGCATAATTTATAGAAGTAACCAGCTGAAAGGCTAATCTAATTTGTTAAATCCCGAAAACAAGCAATACACATGTACATGTACATCCAAGTACGCATAATTACTCCAATTGAACACAACCAATCAAAAGAACCCTTGGCATAAAGCGTAAGAGGGAGTGTAAGAGACCAATAGCGGATTTAGAGAGGGGCAGGGAGTCCCCCCCCCCCTTTTTTTTTCACCCAAAATTATTGAATTGATTTAGAATGCTCTTTTTATCTCATTTGGGATTTTTTTTCATTAGATGTCTGTTTTTCCGTCCCCATTTTCCTTTGTAATTATGTTTGAATGAATCCATATATCATAAATCAAATTAAGACTTGAATAATTACTTAATTCTTCATTTTCATGGGCCGGGTCAGAAAGGTGGATAGTGGTGTTGTAATGCCCTTACCTTCCCACCCTTCCCTTCTTGGTCAAACAAAGCTAGGGCATTGGAGAGAGAGAGAGAGAGAGAGAGAGAGAGAGAGAGAGAGAGAGAGAGATTGTATTCTTCAGACATTACCATCTATTCTCCAAATTTTCCGTATAGGTCCGCTCGTCATTATGGAATAAAGTTGTATATGGAATTTAAGCAGAATGGGAACTTCATATTTTCAAATTTTCCGGCTCGCTGCGCTCACCAATTTTCACATATACTGCAGTAAAATGTAACAATAAACATACCCTTTTCATGTTCATGCTATTAGTATAGAATCACCCCTCCCCTTCTTAATAAATTCTACAGTCTTAGTTATGCATATTCGTCATTGTTATTAATTTTTTTTCCGTTCTTTATTTCTGTGACCTGGACTTTGCCCCCATTCCCTTTTCATAAAAATCCTAGATTAGCCACTGGAGGCGGCAATGTTTTTGTTTTTTGTTTGTTTGTTTCTTTGGTTTTTTTTTTTTTTTTTTTTTTTTTTTTTTTTTGTTCAACAGAATGAAACAAATCTGTAACTGCTCAGTTCAGGGAGAAACACGTACCTGACACATAGAGATATAATAAATCAGACATTCAAAGTCAACTTTCATAAAACACAGCTATACAAAAGTCACACCAAACCTTTTTGAAACTAAGGATTGCAAAAAGAAAACGAGACAGGTACGTATATGGTAAGGACGGGATCCCGAATACGACGACGTCGTAATGTTCACAGTGCAGAGGAACACACACAAATAAGACGAGAAAGAAAGATCATAAGCACGTAATCCGGATAAACACATCGCTTGCTTCTTTTAAATGGCCTATGACCGTTCTACGTCGTCGCAACCTATTGTCCATTGGTCTCGCTGGAGTATGTGTAGTCTTTTGTGTTCAGTGTTTTATGTTGTCTTTGATGTGATCTTCCGTGTATGTTTTATGCCTCTTGTCTTCTCTGCGTTTTGCATTCATGTGTTTCGATGTTTTGCTATGGGTACTGCAACTGTAGGAGATCCCCTATTTTCTGCCTCTATTTTAGGTTAAAGTCTGTTTGATTAAACTAAGAGATATGTTTCACTGCAACTCATCTTATTAGATATATTCTGATTTAAATTTAAAAAAGTGAAGGTAAAGATACAAGAATTCGTTGATCACATCATGGAACTTTCGCACAACATACAGAGAACTTTCAAAAATTCAATCACATTTATGCATGAATACCTCAATTTATTTTAAGCGACACACATTTCTAAATAAGAAATAACCTCATTGTAAATACAGAAATTATTTACAATAAGACCACAATGCAGCAGACGCCATATTGGACAACACACACCACTTGCAAGGAACACATGCAAAACAGCTAAACAAACATAACGCCAAAGAGATCAAACTCTATGCTGTATGTCAAACGTCTTCAAATCCAATAGCATCATTTAAGAACAGATAAATTTACAGCATGGACATGTACGTTTCGGGTACAAAACCCTCGTCAGTGATCATCAAACCTCAATCTAAACAATGTAATATAGTTAGCAATCAAGTCAAGCAGAGACAATATTTCAATATTTGTAACAACAGATACATGTAATAATTGGATAACAATATACACCTCGAGTCCACTTTGTACGTCAATTTGATTTTAATTTTGCTTTCCTAAATAAGCGATGACAGCCTTCTTACTTACTTAAAATACTGAGAGAGCCTAGAATTTTCGTGATTGAGATTTATTGAAAGGAGACGATCCCATTTTAAAGAAGGAGGCAAGGGGATCTCCAACAACACTGTGTTGCAGCACCCACGACAAAACCATAAAGCACCAATTGCAACCACAGAAAGAGACGCTAAAGGGACAAGGAACACTAACTCACAACATAGAAACATGAAACACAAAAGACCACACATAAACCGCTGTCGACTTAGGACGGCCATCTGTCATGCAGGTAGCAGATGAGGTGGTTATCCGGATTACGTGAGCATAACCCTCCCACTTTTCCCACTATCAAGAGATTATGCAGAACGCACAATTATGATGTAAAATAACCTCTTCACTGTAAGATGAGCATACAAATAGATGGCATGACGAAGGGGCCCAAAAAACAAAGAGATGAATATGTAAATGGATATAAAAACAGAAGGCATACAAAATACAACCCGTGCTCTGCCGGCTGTAGCGAGTTCATGCATGTGATCACCCGAGGAGCCCAACTGACATTCAGAGATAATAAATACGGAAGTGTTACAACTCTATACCTTTATGAAGAAAATTCCAAACCAATTTTCTGCAGCAGACATGTGTTTCGAATATTAAATTCTCATCAGAGATGCTTCCAGCGGCGCCAACAAAATTCATTTGAGTAGCGCCATCTGATATTTTTTTTTTTTTTTTTTTTTTTTGAATTTAGATAAAGAACACATAGATCCTTGGTAACAAGATTATGAACACATAGGTTGATAACAAGCCAACTATGTATTATGTTTACCTTCTTTCTGGTTAAATCTACTGTAAAGTATGAAAGACTTCTCACAGAACATGCTTTCAGGACCCACCTTCATTTGGCGGAGATTTAGACGGAGCAAATGCGATAAAGAATATCCTGACCAAAATCTCAACAGAACACACAATAGAACACCAAACTGAGCATCGACGGGTCCCTAGCAAGCTAGAGGTGCGGCAAGGTGCCCGGGAGGAGTAAGCATCCCCTGTTTGGCTAGCCGCACCCGCCGTCGATGTCCAAGCACGAAACTGAAAATAATATATACAAAACATGCACTGAATGAGGTTATGTCTATTTAGAAAGTGCTATGGCGATCATGTCAGCAAGTCATGGATTCCCCCTGTCATTGTTTCTTTGAGCTCAATGCTTACGAAAATGCTGATATGAAATATTGTAACATTGTTCTCTTGGTGACGTAAGTATAGCACCACCTTATATAAATAAACATTACAGAAGTACCCATCAGTTATTCAGTCTCATAGTCGAGAAGGCAAGACAAAATCATTAGATTTCCCACAGGAACGGTTGCGAACCTCGATATGAACAAAATTCTTAAGTGAGACCAGGTGCCCGGGGAGAGTCTGCGTCTCCTGATTGCATGCAACACCCGTCGCAACAGCTCCATGGAAACCTGTAAATTCGGTGATTGTCTCGATGTACATTTTGATGTACCTATCAGATAAGTATGTCTTGTTTGGTGATGATGACAGCAATTCAATCACAATGTAGAATGTCACTGATCATTCTGGAAAGGGGGATCTCATATGCTTTTATTACATCCCCGAAGAACTTCCTCAATGATGATTTCAGCCGTTGTGTAACATAACCCTAAACGAGTAGCTTACTTGCAAGCCGTCTGGCTCTAATGATGAAATCTTCATATTTGGAACATGCCCTGGCCTGCCGTATCAGTTGCGAAACAAAAACACCATAAGCAGGAGAAGACGGAATGTTGCTACTCATGAAAGGGAAGTTAGTTATGTGGAAGATGAAATCGTCACGCTTGTCATACAGTGAGGTGTTCAAATGGTCATTTGCGTCGAAAGATAGGAGTATATCCAAGATACAAAATGAATTAATGTAAATAATACGGAAGTGTTCAAACTCTATACCTTCATGAAGTAAATTCCAAACCAATTTTACTGCACAAGACACGTGTTTCGTATATTTAATTCTCATCAGTGATGCTTCCAGCGGAGCCACCAAAATTCATTTCAGTAGCGCCCTCTTTAATTTTTTGAATTTAGATTTGTATATTTACTTTAAAGAGAGTGTGCGGCTCCATTTTTCCTGTAGGGTCGATTCAGTAGAATATCCAAATAAAATTAATGTTCAAATTATCATAGGAGGGATTGTGCTAAGATGTTAACCTCCTTTAATTTCGGTGATAGTTTGAATGGAATGACAAGTTTTCGAAATAGCAAAATAATATCTATGATATCAAATCGGTAAAGGGTCAAAACAAAGCTTCTTTCAGTAAAGTAAAATTACATTTGCATACTATACAATCAATCGTACATCTTCAAATGCTTTCTCTTCCTGTCCAATTATAATTTGTCAGATAAGCGTTAAGCGCGTTTATCATATGCAATGAAGAACCCCCCCCCCCCCCTTTCCTTATATGTAATTACCCTGACGGAAAGGAATTTAGCCTCCAAAATCTTATATCTGCCCATGTCTTTCTTTCGATAAAATGATGCTTAGATATTTTCATTCCAAAATATCATCTGTAACAGTTATGTTTGGGTACTTTTCACATATTTCATTTTAAGTTTTACTAACTCTCCTGGGTTTTCCTTATTTGAGCAATCCAGCTTTAAAATGCAGACATAATTATGTTGTCACTAACATGCTGCATTTATCCTATCGAGTGAAACAGGATCAAATTCCAATCTTTTTAATCGGTGAAATTACTTTATGAAATAAATTTGTTCACACGGAAATTGTCATTGGATTTAGTGTATTTTCTTTACCGAATTTTATAAACTTACCGCTTATTTATTATGTTGCAAATGTACTTTTAAAGGCAAACTAATATATAAATATGAAAAAATCATACACACTTTTCGCTACTTTAATTTGGAAAAATATATAGTTGTATCTAATTGGAAACTGAAATGGAAGTTCTTTTATCCAATATTCGATACTATGACCAGTATTCGACAACTTTATTTTTAGTATACTTGTATTTATATGAAACATTCTGAAATATATCCGGTCCTGAATTGAGTAATTAGATGGCAATGTTTAAACTTAGCCAATCACAGGCTCTCAAATCGTCTTATTTGTAAAGATTCTGTGTAGAAACCGTCTTCATGATTTTCATAGATTCTGTATCCTACGAAAGCTGAACAGAATGTACTTGAAAAATATGTAGCATGAGTGAGGCGCGAACTATCGGCATGTTACTTAACATTTTAACCTGGTGCGCCATTCACTGTTGCCATCTAAGCTGGTTATAAGATATTTTGAAGTGTCCAATTTTCGCTGACTCGCCGCCCATTTATTACTCATGTAGAAACTTCCAAATGACGTCTTACCTATACTTTGAGTAGGCTACTGCTATAACGACTTTGCTTTTACATATTACTCATACTGTATGTATGGTGTTCTTCTTCATATTTCAATGAAGTGGTGTCATTGTTCTCTTTTTATCTGTCTCCGTTTCCCCTGTTTTCCCGTGTGTGTTCCACTGCGATCACAACTGTATCGTCATGTTGGGAATCATCTCCAAATATTTTATATTATACGTAAAATAAATAATGAAGCTTAAAAATTACATTGTCTATCTTTTTTAATATTAAGAGCAAAGATTATTATAAAATAATACGGAAATGTTCGAACTCTTTATCTTTTTGGAGAAAATTTCAAACCAATTGTAATGCACCAGACTTGTGTTTCGGTGGTGAATCCTCATCAGTGATGCTTCAGGCATAGCCAAAATTCATTTCAGTGGTTTGATTTATTTCATTTTCTTTTCTTTTTTGGTATTTGTCGAATCTAAAATAAAAATAGATATGATAAACAAATAAAGAGATAAGTAAGTATAAAATACACATGAATAATGGCTAATCTGAAAAAAGTGGATGAAACTGAATTTTGTCTTTACGTTTTCAATATTTAGCAATTAGGTAAAACGGATGAGAGCGAACATTTTAACTATCATATTTCTTGAAAGTTCTGTTTATCTGAGCCCCACGCGACTTGCACATATTACCACCTTGCGAGGCTTGTTAATTCATGTGCATTCTCAACTCCATTTGGGAGTGAACTGCAGAGCTGTCATGTACGCGTTTATGCTATTTACTCGGTCAACAGGCAGGGCGCGGACTGTATTTAGTCCGCCCTCTATTTGTAAATCAATTCACATACCCATCAATTTGCTGCTTGGGCCCTTGCTTTATGCCTTCCGTTTATATGGTCATCATACAGTGAGGCGGTTATTTAACACCATTATTACGCGCTCTTTGAGACCTCTTGCCCGGAAAAAAGGAGGGCGTTGTGGACACGTAATTCAGATCCGGATAAATACACCACTTCGGCTCCGGTTGTCCATGGGTCTTGTTGGTTTATGTGTAGTCTTTTGTGTTTGATATTTCTATAATGTGTGTTGTCGTTCTTGTCCCTTTTGCCTCTCTGTCTGTGATTGTCTGTCATGTGTTTTGCGTTGGGTTTTTTCTGCTTTGTTGTGGGTGCTTCAGCCGAGTGTTGATGAAGTTCCCTTCCTTTCTTCCATTCACACGCTCAGCTCGTCATTTATGTCAGGTATATCCACTAACAGTCTATGATATGTTTCGAAACATTTAGACTGTGTTTTTCCTAGGATTTAGAAAAGAAATAATGCCGCCTTCATCTTGACGCGTCAAGTTTAAAGTACATGTAGTATAAATTATTTTGACAGGGTAGGTAAATCCACGGAAATACACGGATAACCAAACTAACTGTCATAATTACAGAACTTTAGAAAACAGGTGGTTTAAAATAAAAGCCGCCATGCATTCATATTTGTGATTATTTGATTTACCATGTGTGCACTGGGTAATTAAATTAATTAATTCTACCCGTTATATGTAAACATCAATTATAATATTAAATCATAACTTTATCAGACGAGTACTCAGTACATATAACTGAACTTAAAACATTGATGTGACGTCATGCCTTTGTTCGAACAGTCCGAAATTTACCTTTGACTGTCCAATATCATATCTAGGTCGCGTTTATTTGAAAAAATATACGCGACCTAGATTAAATATTGGACAGTCATAGGTAAATGTACTTTGACATCTACAGGGTAACCGTTACAATCCTTATTTAGAAATCACTTGACAACAATTCCATGTATCGTGGTACTGACTATTCCTATTTTTGCTATTACATGTATTTCCGGAGTCGACAAAATCCAGCACAATCTTATATAAATCTAAAGAATCGGCCGTGTGTCGGAAATGACAATGTAAGCGACTGAATTGTTTCTTTCATTTGACCTTTCACATAGCAAGTTGAACGTCCCCACTGAATTCTTTTCGGTATTTATTTTTTGCTTGTCCGGAAAACGTTATGACACTTTTACAGACACGCCCTTTTATCTGTTTATTCTATATATCCAAAGAAGCTTCAACTAAATTGTCATCACGCAAAGTATTCTCGTTGATTTTTTTCCTCAAAAATTGCATCCAATTTCGTCTTGGTTTACGGAATATGCGTCATAATTTGTCACACAACTTATTTTCTAATTGAAAATTCCATCTCCGTTATCTTCTTATATAAACGACTCCCTACTGCTAGTAGCGAGAATGTTAGAACCTGAAGTGATTACATTTCGTTACAGAAAAGGCAATTAACATAATAAGAACAAAGTCAAAAGTCATGCCACTTTGAATAGTGATCAATGTTTTAAGTACGATATACGCCTCAAACAATTCATTCTGAAAGACATTGGACAGTTTTCGGCCCTGCGGGCCTCAAACTGTCCAATATCTTGAAGAATGAATTGTTTTCGGCGTATATCCAATACCTCTTTAGAAGCGTTAGTTTGTGTCTTTTTTCGCTATGTCCATTTTTCGCGATTTGATGATTCTCGCGAACATAGCGAAAATAAGAAACACGCGAAAAATTCCCGATATACGGTAGGTGGTCGGGGCCTTGTCTTCTCTAAGGGGGTATTACAGGACCCGTCATGGAGTCCTGTCATCACAGTCAGTCAAAGTGCAATTCATTAGAATGCGCTGGTAAAGGGCTGTAGATTGGTCTAGTACCTAGCCAAGAGTCCGTCTGGTGACAACAGGATCCTATCCAAGTTACAGAAGGAACCCTATGATTCTAACACAATTTCGATGGTAATTCTGTCTACCTTCAATTCTTCTAATTTTCTTTATCATACAAACAGGAGACGTTGTCTCTCCACGAGCACCTAGTCTATTTATTATTCTGGGATTCGCAACTGTCCAAATGGAAGTTCTAATGATTTTGCATTACCTTCTCTACCTTGAGACTGAATAACTTTTTGGTAGTTTTTCAATGTTAATAATTAACTGATTACCTAATCCGGATAACTACATGATTTCCCTATAGCATCGCTGCCGGATGCACATTGGTCTCCTTCCTTTAGTCTGTCTGTTTCCATATTTTGTATGATGTTCTAGAGAATATTGGTGTGTCTTGTTGCGGTTTGTAGATTTGTCTGATGTCAGTTATTTGTCGCATTCTTGTGGGTTTGTTTCGCTTGGTGAGTGCATGGTGGTCATGCTGGAGATCCTTCCCTTTTCCTGAAATAACAGAAATTATATATTCTCTATCTATCAATCATCTACTTCCTACTTCCTACTTAAGAACAAGACAACATTATGAGCAATAGAAGTCAAAAACAAGAAGAATTTCTGTGTAAATCAGAAGTTACCATGCAAACATGTGTTTTGTTTTATCGAAATAGATTTGTTGATAAGGTCATTTCTTATGGAATCGAATATATCATTATGTATAAGAATTCAACGTTTTTATAATGGTTACCATGGTTACGTTTACCGCATCAATTTTATTTAAGATTTTAAAAAAGTGCATTACATTTAACATTATGATGTTATCACATTTATTCGAAGTAGATAGCTCAGAAAGTCCAATTTATCAATACCAAATTATGAGCCATTTGCATGAGATACAGTAAGGCTTCAAAAATTGTATGATTTTCATATTTTCGTATCTTATGACCTGGTTATCATGGCAAAAATATGTTGATGATTGTCAATTTGTGACATTTTGCCTTACCCATAAATGAAACATAAAAATCGGAGAACATGCGTGGCCAGATCTTGTTTGTGCTAACACTAAAGTTACAGGGAATTGTTGTTGGCATACGCATTATTGAAAGAAACATAAAACAAAACCAACATAGGGAGGAGATCCGAAACAGTCTACGTAGAAACTGTGTCTCAGGCTTAATGTGTGGTTATCCGGAATACGTGCGCACAACCCTCCAACTTATCCGGATACACATAGGTCTCTCCATAGACACAAAATTGTTGTATAAACATAAAACTTTTCACTGTAAGGTGACATCACAAACAAGATAATTAAACGCAGCGGCCTTTTGTAACACAGATTCTATGTAAATGGATCTAAAACATTCTATGGCATGCGTGTGACAGTCTATGCTTTGCTGGCTGAAGATCAATCACACGAGAAGTCAGACCAACTTTCGGATAGGACAGAAAATTAAGACCAAGTCTTCTCTGACGAGATTTCAACAAGACCCATTATGGAGTCCCGTCGTCACGGTTGACCAGTGTGCAACGTTGGAAATGACACTGGTACAAAACTGTAGATTGGTCCAGTACCAATGCTCAGTATTTTTGTGATGACTTTAGGATCGTATCTTCGGTCTAGCAGACGGCTGACTATTTTCTTACATTTTGGTTGAAGTTTGATCTGCCTTTAATTCTTCTGATTTTGTTTATAAGGTCACCGTAAAGGAAGGCAATGAAATTCCTAATGATACATACTCTGATGCCGGAGTCATCCCAAATTTTGAAAGAAGTTCAGAATAGTTATTGTAGAGTTTCCAAAAATATTTTACAAGTTTATGATTTCTAAATCTTTGACTGATAAGTTTGGTTTTTTTTTTTGGGGGGGGGGGTTTGGTTTTTTTTTTTTTTTTTTTGTTTTGTTTTGTTTTGTTTTGTTTTTTTTTTGTTTTTTGTTTTTTGTTTACATGTAAATGCCGTAAGATAGAATCTTGGAACATCGCCATCAAGCCAAGGATTATTAATTATGTTGAAGCCAAAGTCTTCTCTTTTGTTGTATATCTTTGTTTGAATTTGTCCGTCATTAATTTTGATATCAAGATCCAAAAATGGTGTAGCTTTATCATTTGTGTAAGCTTTGTTCAATGTTAACTCTGGAGGATTTTGTAATGGTCAAAATGTGGGTTAACAATATTCAAAATATCATCAAGATACCAAGAGGTGCCGTTGAAACATTTCAAGTCGTTAAATTTCTTTTTTGTAGATTTTGCATGAATTCTTTTAGAATAAAAACAAATCTGCAACCAGAGGCGCACGATTAGTAACAGTGAAGGAAGTGTATTGTATAAGTAAAAGAAGAATAACTCTAAATTGAATATTATAAGGAAGTAGTAACGTAATTTGATGAAGATATTTTATGCCCTAGCCTCTACGTTGTATATTATAAGGAAGTAGTAACGTAATTTGATGAAGATATTTTATGCCCTAGCCTCTACGTTGTATAATAAAATCGAGGTCACGTAGGGATCTGGCTTTAATCAGATCGAAGTAATCTATAACAAATGTAAGTGATCATAAGTGCATGCAAAAGCCTTAAAAATCAAGCAAATTCTCAGTAAATATTTTTAAATGTATATTTGAAATCCGTTTTCTAAGGTTCATAAATGTGTATAACTATAGCTGTAATTCACTTAGATGTAATAAGTCCACAGATTCGAATAAGATCCGAATCGTATGTAAATAGAAGATTTGTTAGTTGGTGCCAACATAACAACTCTCATCGAAGTAAAAAGAAAACAAATGAAAGAACGAGTATGGGAAAGTAAGAAAAATGCATGGACACACATAGCCATCAAACATTCTGCCATGATAATCGTCAGCGAATGTAAATCAGGTTCTAAATTTCTAAATGAGTGTATTAAGCATATCCTGTTTGCATTCCAGACCCGTGTTTTCATTTTAACCCCCCCCCCCCTTCAATTTACCTATTTTACTACCAATGACTTATATCCTTAGTTGAGTAATTTCTCGGTAAGTCATCTTTTCCTCAAAATCACACTGTTGTAGATTTTTTAAAGCGTATTTATTGTGATAGTAATATACTTTATGCATATTACTTCTAAGGAAAGGAAAATTTATTATTTTGAATTGAAAGTCGTCCTGTATAAAATATATTGTAGAACTGATCGACATAATTGACATACTTGATATTTCTTCTATTGGGAATAACACAATTTTGAGAGGACTCTTAAGATATTCAATGGTAAAGTAAAACAAATTTAATTATCGGGGCACTCATTTATGGAATCAAGTGTTCTAGAATCTTAGCATAGTTATGATTTGAAAATTAAATATGGGTCTTTAGTGTAAACATTAAACTCAATGGGGAAAGGTTATTTGTAAGCAATTTCTCAATAGACTGAAGTTTTTGGGCAATTAATATCGATTGGTAAAAAAAAACATTCTTAAAATAATTTTATCAAATTTTGAAAAAAAAACATCAACACTTCACCAATTAGCTTTCCTGGAATCAATTTTTTAAATTTATTATCATCAAAGGGGAATAATTCCAAAACAGGACCCTTTTCAAAAAGCTTCTCATTTCAATATCTAATAGACTAGTACAAAAGTTTTCACTTTAGCATAAGGCACAGATAAATATTGACTGATAGTTACTGCTTATTTAAATATTTTAAAGGAAAGAAGGAGATCTCCAACCAAACTTTGTTGCAGTACCCACAGCTATCAACAAAAACACTTGATGCGAATGCACAGAGTAGAAAAGCACAACAAACGACACAAAAGAGACATACGACATAGACACATGAAACATATAAGACTACGCATAAATCAACGAGACCAACTGGCAAACGGTGCCGACTTAGGACGGCCATCTACCTCTTTTCCAGTTACCTAATGGTATCGAAGAACGCACAATTATAGTGTAATTATAGTGTAAAATAACCGCCTCACTGTCACATGACCACACTAACAAGACAGCAAAATGTAGGGGTCCAAGCAACACAGAGGAATATGTAAATAGATGAAAGAAGTGGGGCGTAAGAAATACCGTCCGTGCTCTGACGACTGTAGCGAGCTCATGCATGTTATTACCCGAGGAGTCCGTCCGACATTCAGAAAGGACAGGTTTGAGCGTTAATTCTATCATCACCCATTACCCATTGATTACCTTAATGTTTATAATGCTGTTCTATGACAAATGAATGACGGTAAGAAAATGAAATATATTTGTTGATCATGTTGTGTAACTCTTTAAGACTGCTATAAAACTTTTATGAAAGTTCAGTTGAAAATCTTTTGTAACCATCTCACTTTTCAGAAATTAATGAAATATCTATCGGCTCTGTTGACGTCCCTCCTTTTACTGTGCTGTCCTCCATAAATCAATGTCGTGTTTCTATATTTTGTTCGTTGATTTTATGCTTTCGGTTTTGCCGGTTGTTCATTGGTGTGTAAGTTGTAACTGTAGCATCATATCCCACCCATCCTGCTACTCCTTTCGGTACATTTTTGGATAAAATAATTTTCACACTCTTTGGCTACATTACATCGTTTAGATTGAGGATCATTGACGAGGGTTAAGTATCCGAAACGTGCATGTCTGGTCCATGCTGCAAATTTATCTGTTCTTAAATGATGCTATTGAATTTGAAGACGTTTAACATTTCATGTGAGTATTCGCAATGTATAATGTTTATGTAGTTGGTTTATGCGCCGTACTTTGTTTGGGGTTTATCCTTTTGTGTCTCGCTGTGGTCCATACAGTGTCGTCTTACTGAAGATTCTATTCTTATGCATGGATTTAATTCATTGAAACAGAGAATAGCGTTTCCTACTTAGAAAATTGAATTTAATCAATTGTGACTGATTTTATCAAATTACTTTTATTAAATTCTTTGACTGGTATTAGCCATAAAATATTACACATAAACTTAACCCATCTACAGCCTTGTATCAATGCATGACTATGAAGACGGCACCATGATTGGCCCTGTCCAAACGTCGTCAGAGAAAACGGAGCCTTGACCACATTTCAACTCTGAAAATTGGTCGGACTGCTCAGGGGATTACATGAATTAGATCGTTCCAGCCGGGAGAATACGGATTGGGGTTTTTTGAAGGCCAATATGCTTTTGATATCAATATATATATAAATATTCAGTTTTTCGTTACTTCGGCACCTGAGTTTAGCTATCTAGTTTGTGCCTTCATCTTATTCTGAGAACGATACTATACTCAACAAATGTGCGTCATTACGATACCTCTTGGTTACAGAAAAGAGTGGAAGGATTGTGCGCACTCCGGACAAACATACCATTTGCTACAAGTAATTAAGTTGCAGATGGTAATCATCAATCCGCACCAGTTGCCAATGGGTATCATTTGTTTAATTTAAGTATTTTATGTTTAATGTTTTAATCTTTTTCTCTTCTTTCGTGTGTCCATTTTCAACTCTGTGCTTACGCATTTAAGTGTTTCAATTCTTTAAGGGGGGCGAGGGGATGTTCGGGGTTTTTTTGTTTGTTTGGTTTTTGCTACGGAAGCTGCAATCGAGTAGTCCTCTTGGAGATTCCTTCATTTCTTCTTGCTCGATGCTTGATTTTTGTTCTGTTGTGAGTGCTGTTGAGATTATCGTCAGGATCTTCTTTAACTCATTTGTGTCACACTTATGCCCTTTGCCGTGTGGAGCTCTTAAAAAAGTTCCCCGCGAGGGGTTTGACAGTAAGTGTTTTGAATATATTTCCCTGACATTGTCGCCATAGCACTTTCTATATAGACATAACGTCAGACAGTGCATGAATTTTATATATTGTTTTTATTTTCGTGCTTTAACATCGACGGCGGGTGCGGCTAGCCAACAGTGGATGCTTACTCCTCCCGGGCACCTGGTCCCACCTCTGGCTTGCCAGGGGTCCGTCGATGCTTGATTTTTGTTCTGTTGTGAGTGCTGTTAAGATTATCGTCAGGATCTTCTTTAACTCATTTTAGATACTTTGACAATTTAGATCAATGTTATTAAAAGGAACGCTGTTTTTACATTTTTCTTGATCATATTAAAAGTTAAAACCATACGGAATTATGGAGTACTTGGATCAGTCATATATGACTTCTCCTCAGCCCCCATTTATTCAACTCTGGTTTAAAAGGTGATTCCAAATATATGGATATATAGTATTTCAAATGAATTTTCATTTCTTACGGGGTACGATGTATTATGAAACGAGTTGTGTGTTTTGCGAGGGATATAAAACGCACATCGAGTTTCATAATACATAGTATGAAATGAATCACATAATTCCGTCAAATCGCATGAATCACATGATTCCGCCAAAGAATGTGTATTTCCTACTTGAAATCAACGTTTCTTAAAACTACGCCGTGACGTAGAAGTTGTCTGCTACGCCATGAGAAGTAGTTCCAATTCGTATAGATTTTCTGTGCGCAAAGAGAAAAAATTTCAATCTGTTTAGTACTGTAATGCAATAATTATTTCAACAACAATTTAAGTAATTTATATTGAATTTGCGTCTGAATTTAACATATGACCGATATTTGAAAGATCTCACTTGTCACAGTGTAGGTGATGAGGCTCCAAACTTGACATGTAGGGCGATATGTAAAGTGTTATTTCTGGAAATTTTACAAAATATATTGTTAACTTCTTTTGAATACCATGGATGTGATCCTAATGTCACCAGACTGACACTAGACTTTGTACTTGACCAATCAACAGTCTTGTACCAGCGCATTCTTAAAACTTGCACTTTGACTGACTGTGACGACGGGACTCCATGACGTGTCAGACCTCTTTAGAGAGGACAGGGCCGCGACCACCTGTCCTCTCTGAATATCAGTCGGACTCCTCAGGTGATAGCATACATGGGCTCGCTACAGCCAGCAGAACACGGATTGTATATTACATATTGATCTGTTTTGCTTTGGCCCCTGCGTTTTGCGGTCCTGTTTGTGTGTGGTCATGAGTTAAAGAAGATCCTGACGATAATCTCAACAGTACTTACAATAAAGCACAAAAATAAGCATGGACGGACCCTTAGCAAGCTAGAAATGGGATCAGGTGCCCGGGAGGAGTAAGTATCCCCTGTTGGCTAGCCGCACCCGCCGTCGATGTTGTGAGGAGGATGTTTTACACTACAATTGTACGATCTTCGAGACCTCTGGGTAATCGGATAAGTGGAAGGGTTGTGTGCACGTAATGCAGGATAACCACACCGTCTGCTATTTTCGTGGCAGATGGTCGTCCTAAGTCGGCACCGAGTGCCCATTGGTCTCGTTGGTTTATGTGTGGTCCTTTGTGTTTGATGTTTCTATGTTGTGCGCTCGTGTTCCTTTTCTCTTTTGCGTCTCTTTCGGGGTGTGTCTGCTCTGTGTTTTTGCATTGGATGTTTTGCGGATTTGCTGCGGGTGCTACAACCTGGTGTTGTAGGAGATCCTCTCTTATTTGTGTTGTATCATAACATTTGATTATGAAATGGCTTTATGATACTGCATAGTGGGTGTATAATGTGATAAAAGTAGATATCTTGATCAATATCATTTTATATTGCTTACAATGAACAATGGACGAACGTTCCGAAACGAAGATATGTAATCTCTGTGGGGCAGCTGATATATTTTGGCTTATTTTCAAGTCGATTCTTTTTTCTTCGTGTTTGACATATTTTTTATCCGGAAGAACCAACATCATTCGGGTATAAAAAATTACAGTATAAAGGAGGACGAAGTCACAAAGTTTTCTCTTTGGCTTGTGTTTGCTTGTTTTTACATATACACAAATTTGGTTGTATTCGTCCCTTGGGTTTTTTTAGTATTTGCATATGTGTTATTTATGTGTAGTCTTTTGTGTTTGATGTATACATGTCGTGTGTCTCTTTTCCGTCTCGTGCTGTACTCGTCTTTTGTGTTTTTGCATCAGGTGTTTTGGTGTTTTACTGTTGATGCTGCAACGGGGCCTTGTTGGAGATCTCCTCCCTTCTTTTGCTGTCATCGTTTGTTGTAGAGAAGAGTTCAAATATGTTGTTTAGACTCACCGTTTCACTATCAATTTCTTTTATCATTTATCTGCCCCATAAGGATTGATTACTCTTACATATTCCGCACTGCAGATCAAAATTTGAAAAATTCTTTTGACATATTCCCTATCACTTTTTATATAATTATTAGGAAACACCGGTCTCACTTTTGTTGTTCATGGGACCATGTGTTATTGAAATAATGGTGACAAAAGAAAAGGGAAAAATCTCAAGCATAACCACCCTGCACAAAATCAGCGAAACAAACCCACAAGAAAGCGACACATAAATGACATCAAACCAAACCACAAAAAGACACAACAATATTCACCAGAACATCATACAAAACAATCGTAACAGACGTACAGAAACATCAAACATTAATGACAACACATAAAAGGAAGGAGACCAAGATGCACCCGGCGCCGACTTTGGAGGCCATCTTCTATAAGGAAATGGTGTGGTTATCCTGATTACGTGCGCACAACCCTCCCACTTATCCGGATACACAGAGGTATCCATAGACAATTGTTATATAAATATAAAACATCTCACTGTAAGGTGACATTACAAACAAGATAATTTAACGTAGCGGCCTCTACTAAGATTTTATGTAAATGAATTTAAAAAATTCTATTTCATGCGTTTAACAATCTACGCTCTGCTGGCTGAAGCGAGCTCAAGATCAATCACTCGAGAAGTCGAATCAGGACCCAGTCTTCTTTGACGAGAGTGTGCTAATGAATTTGAAGACGTTTACAATTTGAACATAGATTTAATTTGGATATGCTACCGAATCGACCCGACAGGAAATTTGGAGCCGCGACCTTTCTGTAGAGTAAATTTACAAATTTAAATTCAAAAAATTAAACAAGAGGGCGCTAGTGCAATGAAATTGGGTGGTGTATGAAAGCAATTTGGCAGGAATCATCAGATGAGAATATAGTATTCGAAACATGTGTCTGGTGCATGAAAACCTTTAAAACCAACAGTGCAAGTAATTTAAGTTTATGATTGATAACACCGGGATTTTGTCGCCATTGTTATAAACACGAAGTAGTTGTATTTTATATTTTGCAGCGCAATAGTTAAGGGATAAACGTACTGTGTTTTGTGGCTCAGACAGGTATATGTCCAACAGAGCTAAGAGAGCAGGGAATCATGATGTCACACATGAAAAGTACGCTAAATTTACGTAGGAATAAATTTTAAAGTATGTCAAATGAGTCGGTGTGCGGCATGTATATCGTCGTTACCAATCAAAATGCGTGAAACAAACAAAATGAATTAGAATTTCTGTTGGTCGTTGTTAGTCCTCCGTAGCAACGTCATCTCTTAATTAACATCAAAGAAGTACCCATCCGTTATTCGATCTCAAAGTCGAGAAGACAAGGCAAAACCATTAGAAATCCCATAGGAACGGCTGGGAACCTCGGAATGAATAACATTCCGAAGTGAGACTAGGTGCCCGGGGAGAGTCAGTGTTTTCTGATTGCATTCAACATCCGTCGCAGCAGCTCCATGAAAACTAGTCAAATTCGGAGATTGTCTCGAAGTACATATTGATGTACATATCAGGAAAATATGTCTTGTTTGGTGATGAAGACAACCATTCAATCGCAATCCTGAATGTCACTGGTCATTAAGGAAAGATGGATCTGGTATGCTTTTATTATATCCCCGTAGCGACAGAAGTACTTCCTCAGTGATGATTTCAGCCGTTGTGTAATGTAACCCTGAACAAGAAGCTTACTTGCAAGCCGTCTGGCTCTGACGATGAAATCTTCATATTTTGAAGACTTCAGGATCATATCCAAAGTAAAGGAGGTGACTTGTTTTTTCTTTTTTTTTTTACAGTTTCGATTGCCTTTGACCCATCTACTTTTGTTTATCAAGGCACCGGTAACTTGAATGGCGTATTTTTTATTTCGACTCAACAAAAGAAAAACGACGAAGTCATATTTCATGGATATTATATTTTATTTCGAAAGTAAAAAGAGGTACTTGTTTTTTCCGAAAGCATAATTGAGTTTTATGATAGAAATGTTTGGACACCTTAGAGTCTTTTACATGAAATGTCTATAATTCAAACCGTTTCCTACCTATCACAGATAAATATTCTAATGCATTTGAATCATTTTGTTTGTTCCATAGTCAAAGGCATTTGAGGAATTTGCCAAAGTCAAAACGTGTATACAGATTAATAGACATAAAGACTAAACTATTTTTAAGAAAACATTGAACTATGCAAATTATATCTACTACAATAAGGTACAATATTGTAATGGCTATGAGCAATAATGATGGGTAACAGTGATTATTTCATAGTTCTTTTGAAAGGGAGCATTTCTGAATACTGCATCGATGTATAGAATTTCACTTTTCTAGTTCTAGTTTTCTAGATCTGATTGATTTCCAGACTTTCACCATTAGTCAACGTTACATTGTAGTTGGCATTTTTGTCATCATTAATAGTGGTAACCAGTGCCGCTGCTAGAGGACGAGGTCCATCCGTGGGATAAATGCATACCATTTCTATTTCATTGCCCGGATTTATTGGCCCTTTGTATTCACCGGTATCAGGCACACTTTCCCTATGAGCCCAAAATTTGTTCAGAACAACATGCATACCAATCGGCTTCCCTGTGCTATTTATTATGTGTAGATGTTTTTGGTCAGCCATCCTGAGAAAAAATAATCAAAATATTGATAAGGGTAATATTTTTCTCCAAATTTAAAGTTTTTAAACATTTTAAGATTTCATATAAGTATGACTTTTCGATTTAAAAGACGGATGTAAGATTTAAAAATTCTGTTGGTTTAAGTCTTGATGAAGAAATAGAATTAGTGAATGGGCTATTGGAATCAAAACAACATAAGCTGTGAAGAACTTGTACTTGGACAAAAATCAAAATATAGTATTCAATTTGAAGACGTTTACATTTATACCACTTGGTGAGTGTCACTGCTGGTGCACCAGGAGTCCCCGAGTGCACATGTAGCCAAGTTCGATCAATTTCGGTTGATCGTTTCTTCAACGCATTTTGAAATTTCTATTATCAAAATTTCTTGAAATTTCTAAAACGTGGGTCCTGTAGCATCATATCCCACCCATCCTGCTACGTCTTTCGGTGCGCTTTTTCGACATAGTAACTTTTTTTGAGGATCACTGACGAGGGTTTAGTATCCGAAACGTGCATGTCTGGTCCATGTTGCCAATTTATCTGCTATTAAATTTGAAGACGTTTACATTATATCAAACGCAGGCATATTCGATTAAGTACATGACTTAAGTACATGTCATGTACACTCTTATAACGAGAATTAGTAAAGTAGTAACTACAATGAGAGACAGGGTAAATTTGTAGGCTAAATATACATAGTACAGATTGAAAGCATACGACTTATAAATGTCAACATGCGACTCATTTATGTCAACATGCGACTCATTTATGTTAACCTGCAAGATAAATATGTTGACATGCAAGATAATTATGTTGACATGCAAGACAAATATGTTGCATGTTGATAAAATAAGTTGCATGCTGACATAGATAAGTTGCATGATGATATAAATAAGATGATGTTCATATAATTAAGAGCAATTCTCTGTGCGAACAAAAAAATTCAATGACAAGTTGGCACGGCATGTCATAGATTCTAGCGATTTTTGGTTTGGAAGTTCAATATGAAGCGCTTTGTAAAAAATTATCTTTCATATGTAGAAAAAGGGTGTCGTTGCCATGGTAACCATCTCTAAAGTTTGAAGCATTAGGAAATTTCATGAGACTTACCGTGTTTGTGACCTTTGTTGCCATGGAAACGGGTACATTTATAAATTGCAATAACCACAATTTTTTTTCTTTCAATCCTTTTTGTTATGAATACCTGAAATGATTTTCACACTTTATCGCTATGCCTCTTGTATAAGTAGTCAAAAAGAGTGCCTAAATAAGGTTTTGAACTCTTCATTTTTTTGGCTCAAAAGAGCCTCTATTTTGCTTGTTTTTGTGTATTTTTACGGTGTACAATTTCGTATAAAGCAGAAGTTTTTGGATATTTTCTTTTATATATTCAATATGCATAGTACCATTACTACATGAAAATTTAAAAAGTTGTCTGGGATCTTGTATCTTTTTTGCTGGAAACTGCATTTAATATGGTAACCATGACAACATTTAGGACAACGTTTTACTATGATGGGTATGTTATGGGTCTTTTTTTAACTTTCCATATATGATATGAAATCAAAATCTCGTTCATATATCTACTGGAGATAAATCAATGTAGAAATGACTTTGATACGAGGGTTGTCCCAGAAAAACGTAGACATTGCTCATAATTTCTTTATTTGGCATTAAATCTAAACCAGATTTTCCAGGATGTGAATTTCAATAACTGGGAAGTATTAAATGTTAATAGAGTTCGAATCTGTTGTTCATATCAAAAAATATATTTGATTTCAGAAGAACGGTTGGACTGTACCGGCGCATAAAGAAATTTCCATGCGCAGAAACAAGAATCAATATCAACACCAGTTGTATGCTTATCAATGCATGCATGAATAGCATAAAAATCACATCGACGGAAAGTACTGACTTGCGGATAGATAGATAGTATATTTTTGTCCATAACATAATAAACAATTGAATGAAGAAACAATTTATAACGCACCCTCATCATCAATCATGCAAAGACAGCGACGTCAACTGTATTAGCGGAACACAATATGTAATAAAATATTACGTTGATCGTGAATTCACTCCTGTTCATACAAAGGAAGAAATGAAAACGTTAAAAAGTTTTGGAAATGTTTGCAGAGCATCAGTATATAAATGACACGACCAATAGATTGCGCTCGATCGGGCTGATACAACTAAACAAGGGCGAAATAACAATCAGCATTAAACAGCAAGAGAGAGAGTAGAAAGGACCTACATAAGTAAATTAACTCTACTGAGAATAATGTCAACTAATATTAAATATGAGTCGTGTTTCTGCTTGCCATGTCTATTATCAGATTATAAAATGAATTTCGGGTTGCTGAATTAAGGCACATTCTGAACCGCAGTGGCCGTAAAATTTATGACGTTACTTTTCATGCGCCGATGCACGTCACCCAATGTGTTTATTTCTTCCATAAAAATTTAGTATGAAATATAAGTTATTGATTTTAAGTGTACATTAGCCAAAATGTATGCCTAATTCATCGATGCAAAATTAAAAGAAATAATCATTCTAAGAGGTTTTTATTGTTAATGTCTACGCTTTTCTGGGACAATCCTCGTACCTTTTCAAGGTCATGCGTTGTATTTTCAAGGTCACTGAATTTTAATTGAGCAGATTTTACCAAAATTGTAATTTTTCGTAGAAAAAAAGGATCAAAATTAGAATAAGCCTTTTAAATAAAATTAAACGGCTATATGCAACAAAATAATGGGTATCATAATTATTTCTTGGGATAACTTTAATAGTTCCATCAACACTTTGACCTTCTGAAATTGAGGTGTGGATATCAAAAATAGAGAGCATGAAATTTGAAATTCTTAGTTTTTTCACCTTAACAAAAATATTATTCTTGAATACAAAAAGTCAACAAAATCAGGGAATTTCTTTTTAATTCCATCATTTTTCAAAATGCATGTGAATTATTGGAAAATTCAAAAAGAAAATACTTCAAATTATGACAAAAATTTGAAAAATCATATAAATATCGATTTTTTTAGTCTAAGTTAAGAAATTACCTTGAATTTCAAGTCAATGACCTTGGAAATTTTCAATGATATTAAATCCAATGAAAGAGTCTTATCAGTTATTTTTATATTTTCAATGTCATAAGAAGTATTTATTAGGAGTTAAATCAATTTCAAAAGCTACTATATTCAAGCCTTAATGTTTTAAGTTGCCTTAGCAACGGTTTTTGACGTCAAAATTGAGATACAGAGCTTAAAGATCCCAAATTCGATTTTCTTTCCTTATATTTTTTAGGGACATTACTTTTCATAATAACCCATCATAGGTCTCAAAGAGGTCTGCTTTTAGTGATAATTGACACTGAATACGGTAAAAATCGCATAAAAATGGCCCCTCATTTTACGTTTATTTTTGACTTTTACTTATTTTGGCTGGGCACATAAAACTGAATGCATTTTGCAAGAAGGGAGGTAACGATGCCCAAAATGCGCAAAAATGAAATATCTGCTACAATGGTATCCATGGCAAAGAAATAGCTAAAAGTAGGTTACCTTACACGTGTCACAGTCTTTAAAGTAGCACAAAAAGACTGATCTCGTTGCCATGACAACCGGAATTCGCATGGACCGGAAACCTTAATTTTTGCAATTAGGACTCTGATGAGGATTTAATATCCCAAACACGTGTCTGCGCATAAGAATTGATTTGAAATTTTCTTCAAGAGGACAGAGCTGAAACCCTTATTATTCATAGTTGGCTTTAAACAAAATATAGGGTTTTAAAATAAGATGCCAACAAAAACAAAAACGCCAACAACACAAAGTGTACACGAAATGAGTTATTGAAAAACTCAAAATATTGAATTTTTCTAAGGTTCATGAGGCATATTCCTGCATACAATTAAGCGATATGACTTATATTCAAACTTGACTAGCATTTTTTTATGCTAAAGCTATACCCAAAAAATGTAATGATTCTCTGTAACTGTTTCCTTTAAATGTCCATAAGCCAAATTTTGGACGAAAGCACGCCCGGACACGCGAAATGACGGAAATATGCCGTACTATATACTCTCGCCAAAATGTTATGAAAATAAGCCCCAAAATACGTAATCATGTATCAAAATTGCAAATGTCGCATATAAAACTAAACATTATTAATGTATATACAGCACATAAGCATAGTGGATTCATCGGAGTCATATATAAGCGTATGAAGCAGTTATTACAGCATTGGGGAGGATTATCTGAGACTTCTTACCTGCTAGAATTAACCTTTGGTACTTCAACTGGGTTCTCTCTCCTGGAATAATAGATTTTGGTGTTAACAAAACATTCACTCAGGGATTTATTTATGAGGAATTTTTAAAGTTTCCTTTGCAACAGTTTGTATTTTCTTTATATTTTATTATATACATGTATATGTATAGGTTTGGAATTCGTTCGTTCTCAATGGTATCCTCGTTACTGTATGAAGATTGCTTTGTTAAGTTTCACGTGCCAGTGGCATACCCCACAAAAGAAAAGGTGCAAGGAGTATATTGTTCATTTCTCCCATTACGTATATATATAAAAATATATAGTGGATTTAATATTTTACATGTCTTGTATTGTTATTGTAAACGTAATTGTGTGCAAGTAATCCTGATAACCACATCCTTTGTTACTAACATCGCAAATGGCTGTTCTAAGTCGGCATCGATTGTCGACTTAGTCTTAATTGTTTATGTGAAGCCTGTTGTGTTTCCTGTTTTGATTACGTATTTGATGTTATTTGTCCCTTTTGTGTGCCTGTCTGTAATACTCCGTAAGGGTACTTTGGTGTTTTTCTGTGGGTGCTGCAAGCGAGTCATGTTGGAGATACCCCCTTTTCGTGTCTGGATGATGTCACCTAGTTAGAGTAAAACTCACTTATGAACCTTCTGCTTGTGCTACGACTATAGAGTTTACGAAGCGTGCCCTTTTCATGATTATTAAAGTAAACCCATAGTTGATAAGAGTATATTTTTGCTGTCTTTATTGTTATTTAGTTTCCTTGAATAGAAAAAGGGGTAGATTAGAGGTAGATTCATTTAAAGTCAAAGTTTAAACCCTTCCGTATTATTCAAAGTTTGACAAAAATTATGACATGCAAGACAAATATGTTGCATGTTGACAAAATATAGGATTTTAAAATAATATGCAAACAAAAACAAAAACGCCAACAACACAAAGCGTACACGAAATGACATATCTAAAAACTCAAAATATTGAAATTTTCTAAGGTTCAAGAGGCATATTCCTGCATATAATTGAGCTTTATGACCTATATTCAAACTTGACTAGCACTTTTTTATGTTAAAGTTATACCCAAAAAATGTCATGATTCTCTGTAACTGTTTTCCTACGTTCTACTACATGTACTTATTCCATCAGCATTTTACCATCTTATAATTAAAACCCTACATCTAGTTTTAGAAAGAAGATACTTTTCAGTTCATATTATATTAATTCAGTAGTCTGATTGAATACATTGTTTGAATCTTTTAATAAAAAAAAGTAACTCACCTATCCTCTTCAAGTAATCTTTTCTGGAGGGGACAAAGCTCTTATTCTGTGAGGCTAATAGAACGTAGTATGCTTATTTCATCTGTTGCAGTCATATACATATATATGCTCGCCCATTGGCTTCCAAGAAAAATTGCAGCCTACATCACCATAAAAGGAGTTATTTCCGAAATAGTACATAAGCCATTGTCATGCTGAAATGCTTACGCTGAAACACTTGGTATTTGACCTCATTGTTAAAGCATTTCATACCTTTGCTATTTTGTAATTTCCATCATATTCCCGTCCATGTATAATTATCTCTAACGAGAAAAAAAGGAGTAGTGGAATTGCCGTTTTAACTACTAACAGAAATCGAAATTGATACGAATATGTCCTGATCTAGGGGTGAAACAATACGCCAAAGGTGAATTTCGATATATTGCGATATTTTATCAGCTGTATCGTGATATATTGGTTTTTTTTTTGGGGGGGGGGGGGTTATCATTTTCTATGCAAAGTTAGGTTCCTCTTTCTATGCTTGTCCATAATGTACATTTTATCTTATTGAAATTCACATTGTCAATGACATTTGCTTAAAAAACACACACACTCATTTTTAATTTTGATTGCTTAGTCTTGTCCATTGTGGGCTATGTGGTCGCTTGCTTTTTTTTAAATTAAAATGATTACAATCGAAGTGATTCAATGATTTAGTCCTATAATCTATAAGGGTGTGATATATTGATATACACATTTGTATTGTTATCGTTATATTATTACACCCTAAATATCTTCCACATGTGTACATTTTAAAGCGACTTAAGTTTTAATCCATCTTGTTTATCCCCCCCCCCCCCCCCATCAGCACTGAATGGCGAGTGATAAAATAAAGTGTGTTGAAATTATTAACATAGAACATTTATTTCAAAGTTATCATCTTTGGAAACCATTTTAAAAATATTTACTTTTTTCGAATTTGTTGCGTAATTAAATAAATGCCTCTCAGAAGAACTTACCGAAAAACTAACATAAGGTAAGCCTATGCAATAATCAATAAGAAAAATACATAAGTGTCCCAACTCTTTACCCTCTTGAAGAAAATTTAAAACCAATTTCAATACACCAGACATATGTTTCAGATGGTTAATCCGCATTAGTGATGCTTCCTGCTAAAGTGAGTTTCAGAATTTCAGTAGCGCCCTCGATCTACTTTGATCTTTTTGATTTCTCTATCTACTTAGCAAAGACTGCGCGGCTCCAAATTTCCTGTAGAATAGTTAAGGAAAATGAATGACCAAAATAGAATTGGCAGGATAGTGCTAGGGTGTTAACCTCCTTTAATTTCGATGATACTTTTGCATGAAATGACAAGTTTCCGAAATAGCAAAATAATGTATGATGTCAAATTAATAAAGGGCAACAACAAAGCTTCTTTCGGGCGACAGAGCTGAAGAATGAATTATTTCACTTTAAACATCTAATCACAGGAAACAAGTTTAATTGCTCCACACTGCGAAATCAAGCGAAATTTTCAAACTCTTGAACGTTTTGAAGAAAATTTCGAACCAATTTTAATGCACCAGACTTGTGTTCGGATATAAAATCCTCATCTATGATGAGCATAAAGCCATATACCGCTTCTAGAAATTATGTTGAAACCTGAAGAGTAAAAGAATTTTTTAAAAATTATGAATTTAGATTCTGTCAAAATGCTTTCACAAAGCAGTCATTTATTGAAATCTAAAAGAATACAGCCTCAAATACATCAACAATATTGAATTAAGGGAACCTAAATATGGAAAAAGTGCTTACCTGAGTCAATTAATCTTTATCTGAGTGTTTCACTTTTAAACATATTTAATATATCCCTCTAGATCACTCATTCAATCGATGCATTGGTTATGGAGAAGAAGAATTTTAAAGAGGGATAACATATTGAACCAATTTGACCTCGCCCAGGGTCCATAACCTGAAGGGATCGATGTGAAATGAAGAAACTTGGTAGAGGACGTTTAATACTTAATGCATACCAATGATATAAATATTACAGAAGTACCCATCAGTTATTTAGTCTCATAGTCTTGAAGGCAAGGCAAAATCATTAGATTTTCCACAGGAACGATTGCGAACCTCGGAATAAACAAAATTCCGAAGTGAGACCAGGTGCCCGGGGTGAGTCACCTGGAACATATGGAAGTGTTCCAACTCTTTACCTTCTTGAAGAAAACATTCAAACCAAATTTAATGCGCCAGACACGTGTCTCGGATAGTAAAATCCTTATCAGTGGTACTTTTTAATAAATGTCGAAGTGATTTTCTGACAGCCAAATAAATTTCAGTGGCCCCCTCTGATTTTAATTTTTGAATTTAAAGTGCATTTACTTTGCAGAGAGTGAACGTCTTCAAATTGTGTATAGGGTCGATTCGAAAGCATAGTAAAATGAAATGTATTACCAAAAATACATTGGAAGGATGGCGCTTAGATGTTAATATTTTTGGATGAAGTTTTCGAAAATATATACGATGTGAAATTCATGAAGGGTCAAATCAAAGCTTCTTTCATGCGACAGAGCTTTAAAGAAGTAATTATTACACTTCAAATATCATGTCACAGTTTAACTGTTACACACTACAAAAGGAAACAAGTGTTTATGAAGATAATATTGTGTTCCCACCATTAAGAAAAATTCAAACCAATTTTAATGCATTAAAATCATTCAAGCAGTTTCGGAGAAGAATCGAAAATACAAATTTTAATTGACTAACGACGGACGAAACATACTGACATTTGAGCCTTTTGCTCAGTTGAACTTTTTTTATTGATTTATTTTTCCTTATTATCGTTGTTATGATGTTAATTCTGGTCATAGCAAAGGTACGATCCAACATGGAGGACATCACTGCAACCTAATAGGAAAAATTGTTTGTAATAGACAAATACGTTTCTTTAAAAAACATCGTTTACGTGGAAGGAAAAAGATCGTTTACGTGGAAGGAAGCTATAAAAAAAAATCAGAGCATGGAAGATGAATTCTTGTTAATTCGGTCAAACAGACCATTCAGTAGATGTAAATTAAACATTTGTTTATATTTTAACATTCCCGACATTCCTCGTTTATAAAGATATCACATACAGGGATAAGATATCTGATATCCGCATACACAAAATGTTAAAAGGTTAATTTATCGAGATCCCTACCACTAGATATGAAAGTGAAGATTTATTGTTATTTTTAACTGCATCTTGCAAGGGCGTAGGAGAAGGGGGCAACGGGGGCACATGCCCCCCCCCTTGAAAAGGGGGAGGGCACGTCTATGTTTGTGCCCCCACTTTTCAATCACAAAATTTTATGATGCATTAACATTGTTTAAAATAGCAACATTTTGTATCATAAATCTACAATTTTTCGGTCATTTTCAATTTTTTTCATTGGCACGCTACCGCTCGCCAGTTCTTTATAGACTTTCTGAATAATTTAGCTATTCTGATCCATCCTTAATACATATTACTATAACAATGTACATGAATACACTAAACTCAAACTATATAGAATATTATTACATGTACTTGTAAATGATAAGGGTATAGAAAGTATTTTCTGATAAGTCAATATTTTTCTAAAAAAAAATTCCTCATTTATTCATGTACTTAAAATTTTGAATTGCACCAGAAATGTTAAAATTCGTGCATACAGAACATCAAACCCCCAATTTTTTTTAATCTCTTCTCCCCCCGCCCCCATCCCTCCTTTTTTTTTTTTTTTGGCTTGTTAGAAATTTTGGGATGTTGTGCCCCTCCACTTTTTCAGGTAGAGCTACGCCGTTGTCTAGGGAGGAAATGGAGTTTTTTTTTCAGTATAAGATAAAGAAGATCCTGACGACAATCTCAACAACACTCACAATAGAGCATCAAACTGAGCATCGACGGATCCCTAGCAAGCTAGAGGTGGGACCACGTACCCGGGAGGAGTAAGCATCCCCTGTTTGGCTAGCCGCACCTGCCGTCAATGTTCACGAAACAAAAGGAATGCAATGTCTACAAAACATGCAGAAGTCATAGAAAATGGGATTATATGCATGGTCAACATATTATTTGCCTCCAGAGGAATAATTGATGTTTAATGTTCAGAAAAAAAGGAAAAGGTCACAAATACGATATTACATTGACCACAAAGAATAACAAAAGTCGGTATGGTGGCAATGGCGTCGGGCCAGTGATCGTAAGGTCGAGCCTCACTAGGACCATGGATCGGCCGACATACATGTATACTTCTGTATGCTCTGTGTAAATACTAGAAAATGAACATGTCTGTTGTGTTTAAAAAAAAATTACGAAATGCCTTCAAGCAACAACATACCAAGAGGTCCAACATATCAAAGAGGCAACCGGAGCTGGTCACATGAAACATTTATAGTAAATGGTGTGTCTTTGAGCATCTAGTGGTTTAACCATCCAACTTATCCGACATGACTTGAAATGAAGCACAGCGCAGTTGTATACAAAAGAAAAACTTTTCAAGATAAAGTAAGATTAAAAAGTAGATTAAAATACATGAATGGTAATACACTTACTTTATCATATTTATTGAGAAAATATGCTGAATCAATGAATGAGAATGTACAACTATGCTTTCAAAAACTTTCGTCCCACAGAGTTGCTGCGGAGATGCTGGATACTGCCATTTACATCTTTTTTCGACATTCAAGTTGATGTATGAAATATACTCAATTTTTGTTTATAAGTTGAATTTATTGACATGATTTTTCGTCAAGCAGATTAAGATATAGCATCAAAACCTCGGCGATAAGCACGGAATCTTTGGGAAAGCCGACATTTCCGGTTAGACTAAACGGGACGTTTCGCTCTGATTGCTTTTCTGGTTTCGTATAGTCATAAGTCGGAATAGGGTTTTTTTTTTTTTTTTTTTTTTTTTTTTTTTTTTTTTGCCTTTGGTCGATATGCAATAAGTAATTTATTTTCATTTAACCTTTGTTGGAGATCCCCTCCCTTCTTTCCTACAAAATTAAAATGGCTTGAAATTCACATGTAGGAAATATATGAGCTTAGGTCGACCCCATCTTTAACCAGGTATGTTTATAAATCCTTGGTCTGACCAGTTCAAGCAAAGATGACTTCTAGCTGAGCACTGTCTACTGAGATCTTTGAAACTAGATCGTTGATATAAGTTTTCAAACTCAGACACCTGCTCGTATTTTTCCGTAAATCTGACTGGAACCCCCTCCCCCCCCCCCCCCCCATCTAATATCTGCCGGTCTACCCTTTTTTTTGGGGGGGGGAGTCATCTAACACAAAGTATAATATATGATCAACTATCATAGTTTAAGATACGAGTACATATAAAAAAGTAACTTGATGTTTAAAATTTTAATCATAATTTAGCCCCCCCCCCCCCCCTTCTTAAACTTTCATCTGCTGGTCTATATCAAAAGAACACTGAAATACTTCCGTGTTTTCACTCGCCCTAACTACCTTTTTCGGCAATCATCAAACAGAAAGTTTCACAAATGTTGTAAGATAAGATAAACCGTCATAGTCTAAAAATAAAACGCAAGAAAATAAAAAAAGGAATATCTTCTTTTTTTTATTAATTCATATTTATTTTGTCTCTGCATACACAAAAAGGTTTTGCCTTGATTCATATTATCCATCCATATTTTTTGTCATGGTGATTGTATTTGACTAACAAACTTAGAAAAACTCGATGTTATAATGGCTAACTACTTAGCGTTTGATTTTTTCAATAATTATAACTTACTTTCCAATGTTTCTTAAATATACTATTCAGTGGCGGATCTAGGATTTCAGAAAAGGGGGGCCCAAAGTTTCAGCTCGAAGAAAATTGTTCAAAGAAAAACTGACAAGCAAAAAAAAAAAAAAAAAAAAAAAAAAAAGGTCGAAGACGAAAAAAAAAAAGACCTCCAAAAAGACCTCCAAAACCTGAAGCTCAAGACTGGTGATTTTAATTAATAAGTTGGGGGGGGGGTTCATTCCAACTGCATGTTGCATTTAGAAGATAGAGTTTCTTGATACGTTTACTTAAGTTTATAGGTATACCGGCGAGCGTAGCGAGGCGGAAAATTTTAAGATTTGAAGTTTTCTTTTTTTTTTTTTTGTTTTGGTTCAGTCATCCATACATGTATATATACATACATGTATATATATTATTCTAAATTGGCGAGCGGAGCGAGCCAAGAAATTTTGGAATAGATGGTTACATTTTGTCATAAGATTACAATATCTCTCTCATTTTCCATCCTCTATTTTTGTTTGACCAATTGCGGAAGGTTGGGAAGATTAGGACGTTGCAACCCCACTATCCACCTGTCTAAACTGGTTAGATCGGCCCATGAAAATGAAGCATTTGGTAATTATTCAAGTGTTAATTTAATTTTGAATTTTGTATATGTTTATGACATATGAATCCGTTCAAACACGATGACATAGAAAGTTCAAGACAAAGTGAAGACGAAAAAATAGACAGCTAATGAAAAATTAAGTGTGGCGAGCGAAGCGAGCCGAAAATTTCCCCAAAAGTAAAGAGATTAAGCATAAAAAGAGTATTCTGAATCAATAACTTTGGGTGAAAAAGGGGGGGCCCGGGCCCCCTGGGCCCCCCTCTAAATCCGCCACTGCTATTCATTCTAAATTGTCATAAAAAATAAATTGCATGTATTATTAAAAATACATATCGGAGGATTACAGCCTATGACCATCCCTCCAATAATTTTGATATTTTCATTGAACTACGGCTCTAAATAGGCCCTGCATGAAATATAAACTCCCTCACACTTGATGAAATAAATAAGTTAAATTTCGAAATGGACAAAGGGTGCCACACTTAACTTCATTCGCCATGATTCGGTTTGAGGATTCATTATCCGAAATATGCATGTTTGATACACCACATCGGTATTTTTTGGACGTAATTTTCACACTCTTTGGCCATATTACATTGTTTAGATTCAGGATCACTAACGAGAGTTAACTACCCGAAACGTGCATGTCTGATCCTTGCTTCAAATTTATCTGCTCTTAAATGATGCTAATGAATTTGAAGACGTGAAATACTAAAACATTCCTGTACAGGACACTCCTTTTTGGTAGCACAGTTTACACTTCATCTTTCGTTGAAAAGATAACAATCCCAACCGTTTACACGGAAAGAAGCTATGAAATTCTTTCATGCAAAACATATGGGGAAAATGAGAGCATAAAATACGGATATCTTTAAGACCCGTCCAGAAGTGACTGTTAATGTATTCAGTACGTAAAACTCAAGTTTAATATTCCAACATTCCTGTAAAACTATATCTGATCACTGCATCCACCATCTAGATCTACTTCCGGGTTGAATCCAAGGGAGGACAATATCATTGAGTCCACACGATATATAATTATCTTGCTTATTAAACTCTTTTCAAAATTTTAACTGATTTGTGTCCTAAATCAAAACTGTGTTTTATATTTATTTCATAGTTTCAAAAATTCTTAAAAGGTATGAAAAGGATAAATTATCTTCATCCCTCACGAGCTTTTTTAAATAAACAAATTTTATATATAGGAACCTCTTCCGTTATTGAAAACAAAAATAATTTTCAGCGATGAAGCAGCGTATTCTTTTTTTTTTTTTTTTTTAGTGAAGAAAGCTCTGGTCTTCATAAATGTCATTACCTTTGGACAAAATCAAAGTAGATCGGAGCCATTCTTGTCTATTGAGTATAAATTTGCGGAAAAAGGAGTATTTCATATTTGAGACGGTAACTGACGTAGAACTATTATGACGTCGTGAAAATAGTATTATAAAGTCGATTTTATACAGTCATTCCCCAGAGTTTTAGAATCGTTTCCAAAGAATTTGATGACGTCACAATTAGTTTACGTCAGATACCGTCCCAAACGGGAAGTAACTCTGTTTCTTTTTTTTTTTTTCGAAAATAAGGAATCTAATAAAAAATTAACGATCTACGTCGGTCATCTGTGGTTTCATTTAAGAAATGAATCTTATATTTTTTTTTCTGTTGATGCAGGTATCACCCGAAAAGTTGGACAGAAAACTGCATCAATGCGCGTAGCCCGTTGATGCAAAAGTTTCCTGTCCAATTTTTCGGGTGATACCTGCATCATTAGAAAAAATATAAGATTCATCTCTTATCATTTAATTACCACCTATTTATGAAAAACAGACTGTTTTCTTGGATTTAAAAACAACAATCACCGCGCTATATTTCGCAAGTCGGAGGGTTTCGCAGTGATACGTCTGCCAAAACAAGTTAAGGCAGCCGCCATGATTCAAACAGCGAACGTTCGTGCCTCAATATCTTTGGAATAAGGACCAGTTTGAGCAAATTCTACATGCACTGTTAATTTTTGAGTAATTAGAAAAGAAATGGTACCCTTGAAATGATAAACAAACATCAACAAATTGTATTTTAAGCAACGAGTTCATTCGTGTTTGAGGGAAGCCCCGGTTCTGAAAATAGTGCTATAAATGGACTTCCGTGAAAAATTGTGTTGATCGATGGATCAACAAAATTTCTCAGCCAATCAGAATCTTTGTTTCTTGAATATGGAAATTGAAATTAAATTATTTGTATTTGAACCAATCAAATCCCTCGGATGGCCGGGATAAAGAGCTGTTGAAAACATGTTTATGTTCCTTTTTAAGGAAAAATTCCAACTCTACCTTCATGAAGAAATTTTGCACCAGACACGTGTTTCGGATAGTAAATCCTCATCAACGATACTAGTGCTTAATGAAATGCCGTAGTGATAAACAATTTGTAACGATTGATGATATTTTTGTAAGGATACTAAATAGGAATGGTAAACGTCGTCAAATACAATAGCATCATTTAAGAACTTTAGATTGAGGATCACTGACGAGGGTTAAGTAACCGAAACGTGCATGTCTGGTCCATGCTGCAAATTAATCTGTTCTTAAATCATGCTATTGAATTTGAACACTGAAAAAGGAGCGGATAAGATAAGGCGTAAAATCTGCCCTGAAAAAGTGGAATTTTCAAAATGGGAACTTCAAAAAAAAAATCTTTCACAAAATTGATGCCAGTTCTTGGTTTCATCATAATCAGCAGTTGCATAAGATTTATCATGCATAGTTTTCATAAATTTTGGGGCAAAATATGTCTTTTTTCTATAGAAACCAATGGAAAATGGAAATATTTTTTTAAAACATTGTTCCCCCCTCAGCTACAGAACGCCACTTTTACAGAAGGTGTATGTATATCACTAATACACATGTTTTGACAAAGTGGGGTTCTGTACCTAAGGGGGGAACGATGCCCCAGAGACGAAAAACTGAAAAAGGGAGGTAGGGGGGCTTTTTACAAATCTGTGTTTTAGGCCATAATATAAGCAAAATTTATTTTTCCCCTTTTAAAGTCATTCATATATTTAATATTCTAAACATGTTCACATGAAACGCACAAGATTTTGGAATGAAATAAACAGGAGTATGCAGTTTATTTCTACACAATGTGTATTTCGCAGTAAAATGCCTACTTTGTAGTCAATGAATACAAAATACAACCATATTTCAGATTCAAGATTTTAAAATTTATGGAAAAAATTGAGACCAGTCTTTTGAATTTAATTTCTAGTATCTTGTTTAGACTATAACTATGTTTTAAAGTTTATAGTTATCCATATTAGCCAGATTGTTCTTAATTTTCAACGTTTTTTATCGATATTAGCTTCTTTTCAACATGTCTACCCCCTACTCTTTAGACTGTAATTTAAGTATCTAGAAATAAGCTTACCAAAATAAAAATTGCATGAGGAGTCTCCAAATACATTACATTTAAATAATTATCAAGTTTTTCTTGCGTACAGATCATTGTGTAGAAGAAATACTTGATGAGATTCAGGGCTAAATACAGCCCTTATCTTATCAGCTCCTTTGCAGCATGGACCAGACATGCACGTTTCGGGTACTTAGCCCTAAAGTTATGTCCAAAAACGTACCGAAAGACGTAGCAGGATGGGTGGGATATGATGATACAGGACGCATGTTTTAGAAATTTAAAGAAATTTTGATAACAGAAATTTTCATTGCGATGAAGAAACGATCAACCGAAATTGATCAAACTTGGCTACATGTGCCCTCGGGGACTCCTGGACAAGCAGCAGTGACACTCAATGAACAACTTCAAATTCAATAAGATAGGGAGAAAACAAAGGAGGGGATCTCCAACACCACCAGGTTGCAGCACCGACAACAAAATCCCAAAACACCCAATGCAAAAACACAGAGCAGACAAGCACAGAAAGAGACGCAAAAGGGACAAGGAGCGTCAACGCACAACACAGAACCATCAAACACATAGGACAACACATGAACCAACGAGACCAATGGGCAACCGGTGCCGACTTAGGACGGCCATCTGCCACGAAAATAGCAGAAGGTGTGGTTATCCCGAATTACGTGCGCACAACCCTCCCACTTTTCCAAGAGGTCTAGATGAAGATGCAATTTTGGGGCAAAACAACCTCCTCACTTGTCAGATGACCACACACAAACAAGACCACAAAATGCAGGGGCTCAAGAAACATAGATGAATATGTAAATGGATATAAAAAGAGGATGTACGTAATACAATCCGTGCTCTGCTGACGCGAGCTCATGTATGTTATCATCCGAGAAGTCCGACTAACATTCAGAGAGGACAGATGGTCGGAGCCCTGTCTTCTCTAAAGAGGTTTGGACAGGGCTCGTCATGGAATCCCGTCGTCACAGAGTGCAATTATTAAGAATGCGCTGGTATAAGACTGTAGATAGGTCAAGTACCAAGCCTAGTGTCCTTTTGGTGACATTAGGATCATATCCACGGCGTAAAAGGCGTTTGATAATTCTGACGCATTTGGTATGGTAATTCCGTCTACCTTTGATCCTTCTTACTTTGTTGATCATGTCACCATAAAACGCAGGTTGCGAAATACCCAAAGCAATATTCTCTGTTGCTTGGAGGGGGACCGAATTTCAAAAGAAGTTGACAATAATTTTTGTAAAATTTCCAGAAAGTCTTTACTAGTTTGTGAAAGCAAAAACCTTGACCTAAAAGTTTCTTGGTAATTTGTAAATTTCTACTATAAAAATCCAAAACATCAGTACATGCTCTAGCATAACGGATGAGCTGCGAAGTGTAAATACAATATGACAGTAATCTAGGAACATCACCGTCAAGCCAGGGAATATTTACTATGTTGAATCAAAAATCATCTCTTGTGTCATACACACTTGTATGAATCTCTCCGTTAACAATTTTGATATTTAGGTCCAAAAATGGTGTTTCTGTGTTTGTTATGTTTGAGAAGATACTCAACATGACGACGACACAATGATTACAGCGGAACACACACACGAAAGAAAGAACCACAAGTCTCTGATGAGACTGAAGCTGTCCTGGTTGTTTGCTTAAATCAATTGAAGTGACACACCCATTTTCCAAGACCATGGGGGTCAGGAGCTAAAACAAAATACAAGACCACAGAGTGATTAATATAAAGGAAAAAGATTTGACTCTCTATCAATTATACTTTTTTGTTTTTCTTCTATACACCCAAGAGTTAAAGAAGATCCTGACGATAATCTCAACAGCACCCAACATACACCACCAAATTGAGCATCAACGGACCCCTAGCAAGTAATGCCAACGTTTTCCTCCTTCAAGCCCTGAGCTTCTTATATCTGTACTTCTTCTCTGGAAGAAATTTTTGGTCAGGTTTAGACTTTTGCTCTTCATAATTTCATATTACTTGAATTTTCTCTTTTTCTGCCTCAAGCGTCACTGATGAGATAAATTTTGTTGAAATGTGCATATGGTGCACTGAGACATATACTACATATACTACAAGCAACAAACAGAATCATCACTGATCATATTGTGAGGGCCTCTTTGTAGAATGTTACAAGATAACTGTCAGAGCAACACAGTAACACAAAGTCTCATTTTTTTCAAAATATTTTGCTTTATTTATGCAAAATATAAACGATAAATATGACATGATGATGTGATCCTGAGTATGTGCAGCACATTGGTGAAACAGAAAAATGGGATGATCCCAGCAAAATGAACAGTAATAAATGCTAAATTTTTAATTGCTCAATTCAATAGAAATTTCATTATTTTGAAGATAAACTTATGCTTAACAAAATACCTTTCTAATTTAGAATTCATTTGATTGCAGCATAGGCACTGCAAAGTACAAAATAAACACATATTAAATGCTATAAAGCATTATTTTCTTTCTGTATTTAAGTTTTTCTATAAATAGCACTCAGTCTGACGAAATTGATATTTACTTTTTCTTTCAATTTCTTAATGTATCAAATTTTCATTAAGACATGATTGAAACGTCACTGTATTTGAATATTTATATGCAGATGTGAAAAAGGAGTGAATATGTATAAATCTATGATTATATAAAATATCAAAGTGTAAGTATACATCAATGATCTCTAGAATGTAAAATAAATATGATTTCAACATACATGTATAGGCACGAAAAAAAATATATGAGGGTTACAATTAAAACATGATTATAGTATAACATCCTTCTATCATTTGGTTATATCGGTATATAATATATATATATACAGGCTATTACGGGAAAATTTACAAAATATACACAGCCCCCTCCTATGTATAAAACAAGCCAATATTTAGGCAATGTACAATGAAAATATGTGAACTATTCAAGTAATGATGTTAAAAATCCCCCCATTCCATAAAAAATGCTGGTATACATGTATATTACCTTTATGTATTTTATAGCTTTATTCTATCTTCAAATCTATCATAATTCAAGTAGAGGATATTCTTCAATCTACATGCATCTGTTCTTTTCTTTTTACAGGGTTGTTTTCCCTTTTATGAAATCTGAAAATTCCTGTCGGAACATCATTAATCCCATATTTCCTCTGTATTTATTGCCAGTTTCATTAGAAAATATTCTTAAGGATGATATGATACATTTGAGTGATATACTGTTCCTAACAGATGTAATTACAAGACCAGAAATTCCCTTCATCAACAAACACAAAATCTGAAGTCTTTATTTGTTACATTAACATTCCCTTTCAAAAAAGTATTCATTTCTCAATCTATCTTATACAATCTTTTTGAAATGAACTTTGAAATAACCTTCTTGTTTTTCACCTTTTTTTACACTAACAGAATATGACAATTGATTGTTATAAGAAAGCATCAGATACGATAAAAGTTTAATAGAAGTTTGATACTGTAGGGCTTTCCCAAAAGAGAGGAATTCGCCCATCACATTTATGAAAACATTAGACAAAGGATCAAATAAAGCAGCTATTTACAAAAGATTTTGATTAAAGATTTTGAAAGAGCAAAATATTAAAAGTAAGGCATGCTTATTTTTCAATTTGCTCTTCAAGAGTTTGAAAATGTTGACATGTTATATGTGTTACTATGTATAAAACAACCCTTATTTCCTACCTATACAGGGTAAGCTTCCACTCCCCCTGGATCCACCAGATGACAATTGATATGTACAACCAATTACAAACCGTGAAGTTACCCTTAAACATTAATGCTAAAACCAGTATCACAGACTTTCAACAATATCATTATAAGTATATTGCTTGTTACTTTTCCTCGTGTAATAAAATATAATGGCCACAACTTTTCAATTGGTATAATGCATAGATTATATGTACATAAATTCACAATCACAACGATAGTGCATTGTCTGCTTTAGTGTTAGTCAATCGTTAGACAAACAGTTACAGTTGGTAATGATGGTATTATAAAGTGAAAACTTTGAGAGAATGGAGCTATTTCTTTTCACTTTTTTTTCCAAAAATAAAATTTAAATTTCTTTTTTTATATATATACATGTAAATAAATTTTGGATTCATAAAAGATTTCAATATTTTCACACTATAGCCCTGTAAAGTTGACAGAATACATAAAACTAAAATCATTAGCTAGATAATATGCCCCAGTACATATACATGTAGAAACTTAACCATGGTCAAATAAAATTTATATTCATTTGCAATTCAAGTGAAGAGATATAAGTATATAGATTTCCATCCTTAAAACCAGACAATGCTCCAATGTTGCATCACACACACTAAGCATAACAAAAATTTAACAAGAGACGACACAGTGTAGAAAAAAATGTTCTTATTGAAACTAGCGATTCTTTGTAAAACATTTCGATGACATAAATTTTTTGTAAATGATTTCAAATCTGAATGAGCTCATGAATAATTATTTTTGACCAATATGACACATCACATGACACATCACATGATGCATCACATGACACATGACATGACACATCATGTGACATGTCATGTGACAACCTAAATGGCATACAATTGCCAAATTAAACATCATTTTACAAAAAATGTCAAGTACATGTAAATGAAAACTGTCTAATAAAGCTTTAATCAGCCATTTCTCTCTAAAAACAAAACGTGAAATTCTAAATGTCAAACAAAAATTTTGAGGTAGAACATAGGAAGTCTCTTTGGATTCTAGCCTAATTCTAAAAGAAGAAACAGTGAAAGAAAACTTCCGTATTAGTGCACTACATCATATCAACTAAAATTGGGGGAAATCCTAATTAAGATGCGAATCACTTTACTCAAAATCTTTACAATTCATCGTTCATTTTTCAACAGAAAACATACACATGTATATAGAAAATTTCATGTTGAATCTATATATACACATTAATTGTGAGTGAACTAAAATCTAAAGCTTTTCTATGTCTAAACCTAATGTTATAAATACTGGCAGTTAAATAAAGAGGGAGCATTTTAATAATGTGCTGTGAATAACTAGAGCTGAGGGACCTATACCCTTTATTCAAAGATACCTTGTACCTAAAACTAAAACAGACGCATGTGCTTTCAATGGAATCATCAAGATCTCCACAATTTGTTTTCAGATGCTTTTATACTAGGTTTATATGCTTTCACAAAATGCTTTGAATTCTGACTTTTAAAATGAAATATGGTAGAAATCATGTTTTGTCGGCTAAAATTTAAACCCAAAACATCAAGATAATTTTATATTGCTATACTGCAAAGAGAAAGAGTCAAAATCAAGCTTTGAAACCTATCACTTGCAATCGATGAAAACCCTAGTATTCTTAACAATATCAAAGACAAGCATGATTCTGTAATGAAGACAGACAGTCAGTATGACAGACAGGTGTTTCCAGTATAATAATCAACGTAACTTGGTCAAAATGATTGTAAGCAGCTTTAGATTGTGCGTTTTATCCATTCCGACTAAGTGAACAACATCCAGTCATGTCAACAGTTCTAGGTCTTTTTTTGTTGAAACTGTAAAGGAATACTTAATGCAATGACCAAAAAAATGTTTTCCAGATATAATATTTTCGTACAACGAATTTTTTTCCTATAACCTTTCACATATAGAAAAGAAGAATAGAGATATAACTTTGAGAATCTGATAAACTTATACCTAGTACCCTCCATCTTCTACGAATGTTATCCATCTTTCTTTATATAACTGGATGAAGGCTACCAAAGTTGACCTTAGTGATAAGGATAGTAATAGATTTCAATTCTGTCCATTTCCAAATAATTCCAGTCTCGTGCACTTTTGTGAAAATGCTTACAGAAAACTTTTTAGTCAAAGTTATGTCCCATTAGAGACAATATCCGACATAAACTAACTGTGAAATCATCAAATTCTGAGGAAACACATTTAAAACAAGCTTAAAATTCAGGGAAAACCTTTATATAGCTATTTCATTACGTTTAAAAGTATCCACTTCAGATACTGTCCCAAAGGGGAAGTAACTCCAAGCCAGAAAGTTAGAATACATGTACATATTACTTCGCGAATCCTTTACAGTCAACGAGCCAAGAACTGTTTCACACCAAATTGAAAATGAACTGATTAGTTCAAAATTCAAGAAATAAAGAAATTGGTCCAATTAGACACAATAGCATATATCTTGTACTTAAATATCTTCTTTCAATTTACATATGTATGTATATACCATGTACTGCCAGATTCATAAGGCATTTCCAATGTTAAAAGTTTAATACAAGGTATCAACCAAATTTCTTAACTTTTGAAGAAAGCAGTTTCTTCACAAAAGACTTATACAAGCACTCCTCGAGAGGAGTTTAAAGATGTGTAAGAATAAAAAAAACTCACAATTGCATATGTGCACAAAACTGCAATAACAATAATATACTCAAAATTGAAAGTGATACCAGATCTCTCAATGTACAATTTGTTCAAAGTACAAGTACATACATGTATTTTTATATGTACAATAAAACTGTATGTGCTTTTGAAAAAAAATTCTTAAACATTCATCAAATAAAGATCAAAGTTATTGATCTTGCAAGTCTTACCATAAAATTTGTTTTCATACAGAAAATGTTAAAAGAAAGAATTTTCCTTGAAAATAAGGAAAATGAAAAAAGAAATGTTTTACATCTCATTAAAATATGCCTTTGGCAAAATTTGCATTATATTGTATGGCAGTACAATAATTTACTTGTTACTACCGCACATATTCAACAATAACATAGAAATATGGAGAGAAAAAATCAATTTCCGTCAACAACTTCATGACGTTTCCGACAAAAAATTCTTCCTATTTCATAACAACAATTCCTCTAGTACGTAAAAAATAATAACATACTAGCTTCGTTAACTTGTCTCTCTATCATTTTATCCTTCTTTGCGTCCAAACCACCGTGGAATTACATATAATGGAATGGCCATCTTGCAGAGCATACTCTGCGTATCATTCTCTCGTCTGCTCTTTTATTTTCCGTTAAGTTTAGCAATCTCTTCCCTATTTTCTTTTGATTTGCCTGTACCGAGATGAACAATGTGTCTACTGTAAGCTTACTTTAAGTTCGACTGTGTGTTACTAAACTTGCTGACCAACTCTATCGTCCTTCAGGAAATCGTCCAATCGTTTTTCATCGGCTCCGCCCTGTGGGGAATCTTTCGGTATGACTGGTACACTCATGTTGACTGATGTGAAGAATGCCATTTTCTCCCTGAAAAAAAAATAAATTTTAAAAATTTTATTGCTGCAAGAACATTTGGAAATTTATCTTAACTTTTATCTTATTTGTGTATATGAAACAATTTTTTCTTTCCTGACTTGTTAATTTTCTGTTAAGATTCAATAAAAAAATCTTCAATGCCAATTTCAAGTTTTGCTACCATGAAATTTAACTTTTAATTCAATTATAATTTCAACCATTTTGAAAAAAAATCATGTATGCTGAAAAAAATTGTTTAGTGATAGAATAGACTTACAAACATAACTTTGGGGGAACTAAGAAAATTTGCAGCCTGTTCTTTATTGATATTGATAAAAGTAGTGCATTTCAAAATCAGTGGTCAAAATCAGGATAAAATCGGGGTACATACAACTAAACATTGAACTTAAGTGTCTTTAGGGGGATTCTTTCACACAAAGTGACAAATTTTAACATAACATAGAAACATTCAGTGTAGCAATATTCCGTCAGAAAATTTCAAACCCAGAGTGCAAAGGAACAAAGAAATTTCACTGTATTTATTTAAACAAATGTATTTATTTCCAATACCTCAGGCAAAATTATTATACTTACAACTTTTATCTACATGAAAACAGACCAAGACAAAAAGGAGGATCAGATGAACAATTAATTTCAGATATCTTACAACGTATGTACGAATTTAATTACTCAGAAATTAATTTCATTTTACGTCTTTACTTCTAATAATTTCAATAAACTACTATGTACTTTCATTTTGACATTTTACTCTACATAATGGAGAACTGATCTTTACAGATAGGGTTATACCTGAATGAGAGAGCATTGGAATTTGGACTGTGACGTTTTAATTTCTGAACATCTCGAGTGACTTTCTTCAACAATTGTTCTGCCCTTCTGTCTTCTTTTGATAAAGGCCTTTTATCTTTGGATGCCTGAAAAATGGAAAACATTGATTAGGAGATAAAACATAAATAACAAAATATGAACCAATGATTTTTTTCTATCTAGTTCATAATTGAGTAAACGATGTTTATCCCTTGGCATAAACTGAATGAAATACCCTAACCTTGTCTTAATAAAAACTGGTATTTGTTTGATGTTTTTTATTATTTTGGTTCATCAATCTAATGCCATCTCCAAAACTTAACCTTCTTGAACTTGAGCAGAAAAAAAACATCAATCTATCAACACTGCAAGACTGCCCCTTCCCCTTTTTTTGGGGGGAGGGGGGACACATGTAGTTGTTGGTGGCAAATTTATCTTTTCATACGAAAGAAAACGTTATTACAGTGGAATATTACCAGTCATTCATGAATGAGTAGGTAAAATACCCAAAATTGATATAATATTTGTTAGTGTACAAGAAATTAAGTTTCTACATTATCCATTATACATACATGTATCTTTTGAAATATCAAACTCTGATAAATGTACCTTATAAATGCCCAAGAAGACTGTTAGATTTGAAATAATACATTATGGGAGAAATTAAAGATTGTATTCTGTTAAGTATATACATGTTTATAAAATACATACTAATGTTAAATTGCGTACATACTTTATACATGTACAGTGTTGTAAGAAAACAGTCTTTGCAAGAGCTTGAATTTTACATGTACTTGTAGATTTCTTGCACAAGCTTGAATACTCCTACCAAGTTTCAAGCAGATTCTTTTATTATTACAAGGTATACAAACTGAAAACAAGTAATAACTTAGAGTTGCTAGGTATTGATGGCAACACAACCTATAGTATATTCTTTTGTAGTGTTGAGCAATCCGACAAATTTTACTATCAATTATCGAAACACTTTCAGGAACTAATTATCGACTGATTATGGAAACTATCAAATTTACAAAAATCATGTTCAAAACAAGTGAAATATCATTGAGGCTGCTTCCTTTTTGACATATCCATACATGTACATTGCAAATGCATAGAAATACAAATTTAAAGTACAACCAACAATTGACCTTTCCGAACTTGGGAAAATTTTGAGAAATTCCATGACGTCACAATGCAATTTCGATGTTTGACAAAGGTTCGAAGCTTGTTTGTCCGAGGTAAAGCATTGTGACGTCACGAAATTTTGCACTTTTTTTCTCGCAATCGGAAGGGTCAATTAAATTTGTTTATCTTGACCATCTTATTTTTGTCCACTTAGCTCGATGTAATTTTGATTGCTTTTCACGTAAACGATTTTGATCGTAGTTTCTTTTACGTATCTCAAGCAACAATCGATTGTCAACTTCACTAATGATTATTGAAAATCAAAGGGGTTTCACCTATCAATTATCAAAAGTCGGCAACTATCATTACATTACTTTTATAGTGTATAAGAAGTTTGAGGGTACATTGTTAAAACTATAATATTTGTCATACATTTAACTTTTAAATACAATACACAAAGTACTTTGTCACAATTTTTCAATGAGAGGAGCGACTAACTTTTGGGGGAGTTTCAAAAGACTTATTCTATAATGGGTACAAATTTCATATAATGAATCTACAGGCCATTAAGTAACATGCTTCATTTTCAAACTCGTCAACATGCCTAGGACGCAGACAGTTCGATATTAAAGTACAAATTCTAGGATACGTGTAGATGACAAGCCAAATGTTTTTATCAATTTAACAGAATGCCTCAAAACATACAAACAAAAGAAAAAATCCCCATTCATCATTCACAAGAGAGTGCAGTTTTCAAGTGTGTGATGCCTAAAAAATTAAAATCTACTCGTACAATCTACTTCAACAAAGGTGACAAATGAACTTATTTTCCCTTTTTACAATGTATCATGTGAACATTTTATTTAAGAGAGGTAGTCAATCCGATGATTAATAGATGGAAGGAAAGACTGACAGACAGAGGGAAGAATCAACAGACAAACATACAAAAGGACAGAAATTCATTAACAAACTTGTTAAAGAGACAGACCAATCAATAATCAAATTGAAAGATGGAATGACAAATCAACTTGGTGACATAAGACTATCAACTGACAGAATGATGGGGTAAAATGCTGGACACACAGACAGACAAACATTTCAACAATTTTGATAAACATCAAAAATGTATGTCAAAATCTATACAAAATATTTGAACTCTGTTTCATTTTCAAATAAGGTGTGCAACCATTAAGATCTGATAGTGAATCTACATCTTGATTGTCAAATGAAATACTTTAGAATCATAATTAACGAAAGGAAAATTTAAGGAGAGGAAAGTGTAACAAAAGTGAAAAAGTGACAAATTTGCTCGAAATATGTCAAAAAATAAGGTTGTGCCAAGACAATTCTGTCGATGAAATCATATTCTCATGCCAAAGTACAGAGTTTACACCATGCCATACACATAATGTTTGTATACAGATATACATGCTTATCAAATCAAAACATTGCCAAGTCTTACATGTACTTTTCGAAAACTTTGAATCAGCTTAAGTGTCTAAAATCAAGCAAAGATACATGTATAAATGTCAGAATTCATATTTCCAAACAAAAACATTCAAAATAATAGACTTTCTTCACACAATTTTTCATTTCTAAAATTCATCGGAAAAAGGGATCACCGAGAAAGAGGGAAAAGGTACTAAAACTAACTTATTGAATGTCTTCCTTCAATAAAAATCTGTTGGGTTTTCTTTTTTTTTTTTTCTTTTTGAATACATTGTAACATTTGATCTTTAAGGATTTACTGATGGTGTATGGATATCTTCTGAGTAGGAAATATCACAAGTTGAAAAGTTAAATCTCTTTTGTACCTTTTTAGTAGTAAAGATAAACGTAAGTTCATTTTTCTAATAATTAGATATTCAGGGTGAAAGAACTGAGTATCTAATTGAAATTTTGGAATAAATTTACTAACCATTTTATCTGCTTCGGAGAGTAAAGTCTGGAATTGTTCATCATCTGTTAACCAGGCTGGTAATTCAGTCTCTCCTGTAAATGAGTTATATCATAAATTTCCATCCGTTGTTACACATACTTTAAATTGGTACATGTACTTCACTTTACATTTCAACAGTTCAGAATTTTGGAGTTTTGGATTTTAAATTCTATACAAATTAACATTTCCTGGTGACACATAAAAAATTCTAAATACCTGATTTTAGAATTTTCCCCTTTTCCCCTTTTTACTAGCAATCTACAAAGATTTCTTCCCCACTTTTCTACACATACTAATCAAGACAGTAATTTGAATTTGACTTGTGTATGCAAACTTACACAAGCAATTTGTGGTTTAATATAATTTTTTTCTAAAAGAGCCATAACAAGAAATTTGAAGCTACATGTACCATGTTGTCTATAACAGCGTATGCAACCTTCAAATGACCATAAAACCTTCAAACATGATTGTCTACTTAAAATTTCAAACAACTGCTAGGAGAGGATAACTATCATATTTGGAAGGACTTGTGACTGAAAGCACCATCAAACTTGTTTGTAATAATGTTTACACTAAATTTTAGCTTTGCTGAAGAGTAAAATTTCTGTCAAAAATAGCACAGAAGCAAAGAATGTTGTTGATACCTCTAGCCTTTGCCTGTTCCAGCATGGTTTTAAGGTCCCTTAATCGGTTAATCTCATCATTAAGGTGGGCTTGTTTTGTCTTGGACGCCTGAAGATCCAGCTCCAGGTCAATAGAGGTACGTAAAGGCAGCTTCTCTCGGACTCCGTGGAAGGTAGACTAAAATCAAATGAGATTGAAATCATGCAAAATTTTATAAAAGACAACAAAAAGCAATATAAAGGGTTAATTATTTTAATAGCACACTTTTTTCTGAATTTTTTCTTTTTTTAAGGAAGACAAATTAACTTATTGTCATTCAGACAAAATATTCTGGGTTATCTAAATACTTAACAATTTTAGAAAGTTCATAGTATTACATGTAATCATACATGTAAGAGAAGAAAGAATCATTTTTTTCATACTCTAAATTGACTTCTTCTATGAAAAGGTATGTATACATGCATTATGACTTCTAAATCATAATCAGAAATATTGTCAAAAATATTTTTGACAAGTCATCTTTTGGCTAGTAAACATTGGATTTGTTGACAACATTTTAATCATTCTATGCTACACATATATGCAATGCCAATCAGAAAGTTACAGAATTAAGTGAAGATATCCACAGCGATGAGAGTAGATCAGAAGTTCAAAACAATCCTTACCCTTTTCCACCTAAGACTTCTTCTGTCTAGAGAACCACGCTGAAAAGGTCCTTTCTTATAATGAGGCATGGAACTGTCGCTATCACTACGATTTAGCTGCAAGAAAAATTATATTTTTTATAAAGAACCTCTCAAATCCTCTTAATCTGTATAAACACAATGTACAAGTACCAGCAATCATAGTAGCATTGGACCTCATAAGAATTTCTTTAGCTCTATGTGTAAATCTGAATATAATTCATAACATGCATGTACATACACATTTTTCAAATTTCATATCTTCAAGATGCACTGTTTAAAGTATGAATTTATTCCTGAATTTACTTAACTTTAAAGTCAAAATTGACAGAGATTTTAAACCCATTTACAAAACTGCACTTAATTAGAGAACAAATGTGTTACCGTAACATGCAGAATTGATCCTATACAGAAGGGTTTCAGATAGCATGATAACTAAGATGAGGAAAGAAATTTTTTTTTCATACTACATGTATCAGTTAGAGTTACCAAATCAAACTGATTCGTAGAGATGAATCATAATCATGCTTTTCTTAAGTAACTCTTTCATTCTGCTTCAACTGAAAATTTGTAATTCCTTTCTTACACATGTTTTACATCCACTTACCTTACATACATACTGACTCCCAGGTCTGCATGCTGGAGAAAACGTTTGTGAGCGTCGTATGGAGCTACTCCTCACAGTGTGATCGTTCGGCCTCCTCTTTATGGTGGGTTGGTCGGCATACATTCCGTCTGTGTTCGTGGCTTGGTCGCACGTCACTATGGAATCGTCTTCCTGGTCTGTTGAGCTCTCACTACAGTCCTCTGTATGTAACACTTTATGGAGTTCACCCATAGCCTCGTTCAGTTGTTCATCATAATCCTGATTTTGAGGAGATGAAATACCGTTATTTACAGCAGAATGTTTTTAGCATTGATAATTGTACATACATGTAAATGTAAGTACATGTAAAAATGCAAATTAAACAACTCTAAATTACTTTTTGGCAAAGATCTTTCTGTCTCAATTCATGTTCTCTTACTAGCGAAATTAATTACACCGAAAAATGAAAAAAGGAAAGGGATTGAAAATGATGAATTCACAAGCAGAAACTAGAACTGTATTTTAAATCCAAACTCAAGGCTTCTGGTAATCTGAGAAGCAGAATTCTGCATCAAAGCGTAGAAAAATTACCTCTTTATAAATAAATCCAAAGTTAGTCTTATTTCACAAATGCATACATGTATATTCCAAAGCAAAACTATTAATTTGTCTTGTATGAAGAGTATGTCTTGCATGAAGTGTACATTTTCATTTTAATCATATTTTAACAATGCATGACAAGATTTTGATAATATCTAATGAATGGGTATCCTCACCCTCTCATCCTCCTCCTCAAACTCCTCCTCCTGCCCCTCCTCACCACCATGAGATGAGTACTTATGTCCTTCCATGTCCTCAGGCTCTGTAAACACAAAGAGAGAATAGAATGATAACTGATGTATTGAAGGATTGACGAATAACCAAAATAGCACCTGTTGGCAGACTTATACAATATGACTTCATTATCTAATGGCCTATGAAAGCATTGTTTGACTGGCCATTAATTATGAGGTCATAATGTTAAAGTCCACCATTATACATGTACATGTAGTGCAGTATCAGACAAATGGTGATCCTCAAATAGTGCTACTGAAGGAAGCTGTATACAGCCAATTGTGCCTCCTTGAAATTCATGTGAAATTAAAATGAACTTTATGTAAAAGTTCGTATGAAATTCATGAGAAACGAGCACGAACATGAAATTTACATAAAATTTTTTACATGAAATTCATGTGAAGTAATTTATGTGAAATTCATGTTAAATATTTTCACATAAATCTTATGTGAAATTGAAATGAATTTCATATGAGCTAACATGTGAAAGGGGTAGGGCCTCAAAGCTCCTAAATCCGCCTTCTTTTATTAACATTTGAATTAAATGAATATTTTTTGTGATTTGATTCTTTGTAAAGTTCTTCACTAATCAATGTGTTGAGATTTTGTTAATAATGCATTTATCACTAGCTTTAAGCTCCTTGAATACCCCAAAATCGGCAATTTTCCATGAAATTGCTGCAAATCTACATGTTTCTTTAAAAATAGCACTGGCCACAAGCATCAAGAAACATGAAAAATTAACAAATGAAAGATAATCAGTATATCATCTTGTCATAAAAGTTTGATGTTTCTCGACACATGTGGCCACGTCGAAATTCGCCACTAAAGACATATTTTCGAGCATTTTTTACCATGTTTTGTCAATAATGTCAAAATGATGTCACATGATGACATCAAAATACTTCCTATAATGGTTCGGTAGGTGATATGTTTGTTTCATTAAAAGCCGGAAACATTCATTATATTTTTTATAATATATCAAGTATTTCCCATTAAGTTTAATTTTAAGGAAAATTGCAGGGCCGTTTTTGGGGCTTCGTGGTCCTACCCCTTTGCATGATGCGCATTTCATATGAATTTCATGTGAGGCACCATTGGCTGTGTATAGTTACTTGTACTTATTGGAATCCTACTATGACTAACAATGACAATTAAAGGCATCATGTTTTTAGCCCATCTGAAATTTAAATACTATTTTTTCCCTTTGATTTCAAAAATCTTCATGTTGACCAACAAAATTTAACCTTATAATTATATGTGAATCATATTTTTTCCCTAAAAAGCTAATGCATATCACTTAGGAAGATATTCAGCAGTTAATTAATCTGGCAATCTCTCCTTTATATATTACTAAAGGAGATCTATACTACGTACTGTGATTCCTTGTAAGAGTTGAAGTTTGAGAAGATATAATGGTTGACTCATCACTGCTCTCTTCCTTCAATGACATTACCAGCGGGTTTCTGAAGTGGCTAAAAATAGAACAAGAATTCAGATTTAGTAAATACATGTAAGTCCATTTCTTTGTTATTTTCTGTTTTGCGTCCTCGTGCTGGTAGGTTTTGAGCCCAAAGTCATAAAACAAAACAAAATTGAAATTATAAAATCTTTTGCAAATTATATGTGTCTTCTACAAAAATGTTACATATTTCATTTAAAAGCACTGCAATTATTCATGAAATTGCATTCTCTATCATTCTTTTCTTGACTAAAATCTATTAATAATCCAATGAAAAAAGTTTCTGTCAGATTTCACAGTCAAACAATATGAAATTAAAACTTTGTTTTATATGCTTGTTTGTTTTTAGCCCTGGCTGGCTGGTAGCTTTCTGAATTTCAAAAGGACGCAAAACAGAATAAAAACAAGAAATGGCCTAAAATATGTATGAAATAAAATTTTCCAGAAATTTCTCTAATTTGAGTACTTAAAATGTGAGCAGGGTAGCAGAATTACATGATTCAGCTGCATTAGCTAAATATCAAATTAAAACATCTTGTTTAAAAAAATTGATTAACATATAGAAGAAGAAAAGTAAAGTGCATGCACATTCATTTTAATTATTTTACAGTAATTGAAAGCAGAATTTTGAATCTTTTGACTACTTTTTTTTAACAACCTACCCTCCTTTAAAAAAAAAAAAAAAACCCTACCCTTCTTTGATGTTTTCGGTAGGGGTCCTCCTGTCATCTGTACTAGATGAAGCTTTTCTGAGTCGCGCTGATGAAGCCTCTAAAAGCTGGGCCACATTATCTCCTGGCTCCTTCTGAAAATACATACAGTAAAAATCAGGAGAACTTAGAATCAATGCTAAAGTTTCAATTACCGTATAGCGAAGTGGTAAAAAGGTGACAATACTGAAGCATTTCTTTATTCAAGAGGTAGAGCCAGGATTCTGGGATTTGAACACGAGACTTTGATGACTCTGATAGTGAAGCAGAAACTTATCATTGAAATATTTTCATCTAAAACATACAACACTGCCATATACCTGAGATGATGACGATGATGATGATGTTGGATGTGACGGTGATTTTGGTGACGCTTGTGCCATGTCAGCGTTATTAGGTTTTGATTCTGTGCTCTCTTTGTCATGAGTAGCAGCCTCCGACTGCATGAACTTAAAGCTGAGTACATTATACCACCGGACAGACAGGTGCTTGGGGTCAAAATCTGCAAGGCTAACCTGGGCACATCCCTGTAACATAATGGAGATACATGTTTGTACAGAATTATGTGAAAGTATTTATTATGTTCAACATAACATTCTGCTATTCTGAACTTTCTGTATACAATTTTGCCTTACAAGTAAAAGATTTAGTAATGTTTTACATCATTGTTATCTACATTTACCTAAATTATAGAAAAGCAACCATTCTTGACTTTCTCTGTGTGTTATCTTCTTATGTTAGATCCAAGGAAACAAGAACAGGTACCAGTCTACCTAAATTATAGCGTGTAGACAACCACCTGCCATTCCTTTATTTCTCAGAATCTGCACACATTGTTTGTTCCTTCGAAATCTATAGATCTTTGTACATTTCAGATGATCAACTCATTAACAAGCAATCTTAATAATACAAATATGCCTTCATGCATGTATAAACGACTCAATTCATCAAGTTTGTCCGATGACCAAGCTTTTAAAGATACGAACAAGTCCCTCTTTTTGTCTTAACTCATTGAAGTTTCTTACTTAACATTCCTCTCAAGCTAAGTTCCTATTTGTCTAAACTAATTGAAGTTTCTTACTGAACATTCCTTTCAAGCTAAGTTCCTTTTAGTCTAAACTAACTGAAGTTTCTGACTGAACACTCCTTTCAAGCTAAGTTCCTATTAGTCTAAACTAATTGAAGTTTCTTACTTAACATTCCTTTCAAGCTAAGTTCCTATTAGTCTAAACTAATTGAAGTTTCTTACTGAACACTCCTTTCAAGCTAAGTTCCTTTTAGTCTAAACTTATTGAAGTTTCTGACTGAACACTCCTTTCAAGCTAAGTTCCTATTAGTCTAAACTAATTGAAGTTTCTTACTTAACATTCCTTTCAAGCTAAGTTCCTATTAGTCTAAACTAATTGAAGTTTCTGACTGAACACTCCTTTCAAGCTAAGTTCCTATTAGTCTAAACTAATTGAAGTTTCTGACTGAACACTCCTTTCTTGCTAAGTTCCTATTAGTTTAAACTCATTAAGTTGCTTACCAAACACTCTTTTCCAGCTAACTCATGAAGGCTCCAGATGTGAACCTGTAGAGTTTTGCTCATAAGTCTGTGTTCAGGAATTGTTGCCCTGAATATCTCCCCGAAGCGAGGATTTTTCAGCTCAGATAGCGGCTGGGTCTCCCAGAACGTATCAATGGAAGGTAATAATGCTGCCTTGATAAAACTGAAATACAAAAGGGCAAATATGTTTAAACAAAAGCGATTCCTAAAACACGTAAAACGTATGCGTAGTACAAATCCTCTGAACACTACAATGAAGACAGAATTGAAAATTTATGTGGACTGTCCTGCGAAAATAAAAACATTTATCATTTGTAAAATAAATGAGCCACTGTATAATGGTCAAAATTGGCGAGTTATAAGTTAATTAAGGGCACAGGGACAAAATCTTGCTTGTCAGAGTGCATTTATTCTAATTCATTCTTCCCTCTAGAAGATAATGTATGTGTACTTATTTTAGCAGGATTCATATTTTAGCAGGATTCATATCTTAGCAGGGTTAGCATTGTTAAAGCTCAGTCTCTGCTAAATTCAGACTTAACTCTAATAGATTAGAATGAAAATAAGTCAAGTGCACTAGTTCATGATTACGCTAATACAATTTATGTCAATTTGCTCATTTTTTTTCATCCTGTCTCCACTAAAATTTGGTTGCTCTAAAATAAGTACAGGTACAGTATACATCTACTGAACAAAAATGACGAAAGATCTTATAATTGATACATACACTTTTCCACCAGCCGGGAAAGCTAATGCTGTTAGGTTCCTAGCCTGTTCTATACCCACCACCAACTGACTGTCCAAACCTTCATATCTATTGAAGAGAAAACATGTACATATATCATTATTATACATGTAGTAAGTATTCTAAACATGTCTTCATGTAGTCAATATGACAAGCATAATTTTTTTCTAAAAAAATTAATTTCTAAAAATATTTCTAACAATCTTTAGAATTCTTTTAAATCACCATTGTCAATTTACACATATTTCTTGTATACAAATGAATATAAAGAAATAATTTTCTTCAAAAATGAAATTTATTTTCTTGACTAATAAAACTTTAACAAAATGATTCTAATTTCGAAGTGAAGGATACTTTAATGTACAGCATTTATAAGTCATGTTTCAAGTCATCTACTACATTACGATGCCACTTCAAGCAAAGCTTCTCAAACTTCTCAACAATTTGTTCAGGATGACCATTTTATGTTTTTGTTGCTTGAAGATGAAATATTAAACTACTTACTTCAATTTGATTTGAATTTGAGCACTTTCTAAGTTCATTTCTAGCATCTCATCAAGTACATCTCTGAAATGAAAATACACTTATACATGTACATGTACATGAAATATCTATAAAGAATAATTTAACCATGTAGTCTTTTAAAAATACACACATGAAATAAATAATGACATCAGAATTATTATTGAAAATATCGGCATTAGGTTTACAGACAAAAACTTCTGTAATGATATTTATACTGTACATGTATCTGGAGAACAATTTTTTTTTAAATTATTCAATACACTTATACGAGCACCTAACAAGATATGAAGGTAGAACTTCTTTCTCCACTTTCTACAAATGTATCAAAATACAACCTACATGTATATATATGCTATCTGTATCAAAAAATAATTGATAATACATGTACATTGGTATTTTTGTACACATGTACAATGGTATTTTTGTAAACATGTGCATGGGTATTTTTGTACACAATCATGAAATCAAAGAAAATTGTACCTTTTTGTAACATTGACAGATGCCTCAAACACACCGCTATCCCCCGCCACAGACTCATCACTAACGGCTGCCGATACACTACGAGTATTTCCTCCCGAGAGATTATTGCCTACCCCAGAACTACTTTCACTGATGGGGCTTAGAGGAGGGTTCAGAATTCCCTCAACCCCTCCATCAGTCGCCTGGGGCTGTCTCTCCGCATGCACAACCGCAGCCAAGTCCGTAATGTCACCGATATTGCAGTAAGGAGAAGTCTGGTCGTCCATATAATTCCCATGATACATTGCAGGTGTTTCGTACATTTGCATATTGGCACCTGACCCATCCATCATTTGTGGTGGCATCATTAATCCTAAATTAGGTTCACTATATTGTAACTGGTCAGGAATAGTTAAATTGCCACTAGAGCCCATAATGTTCAGGCTTGTGTTAGAGCCCCCCACCCCCACATTCTGTGTAGGCACCACCCCAAGCTGCATTCCAATGTGTTGTTCGTATGACGGTGGCGGGCCCATTTCGTAAGGTGAAACAGGTGGAGAGGAAACGGATGAAAATGATGAATGATGGGAACGTGAAATATCCGAATTACTGGCCATTACACTTTGAAGGAAGTTGTTCGTCGCAGCAGCGGTAATGTCGGTAGATACTTCGTGAATCGGTGATATACTATGACCTTGAAGTAGTTTTTCCACCCTCCTATAGAAGTCCTGTAAATTTGTATCGGGAGGATTCGGGTGTTGTCCGTAAATATCATTCATGTTTAATGAGTTCAATGAACCACGACTACACGATGATAATGAACCGAGTGACCCCAGGCTGGACCCTGATGATACGGAGAGAGTACTTAATGACAGGCTGAAATAAAAGGAAAATTTTGGTAAAATAACATTCTTCTTATTAGTAATGAACACTTATAAAAACATTTTTAAAAGACATGTAATTTTGCAATATGAAACTTCACATGTGGTAATTTCAGATATTTACATGTACGTATATGTACAAAACATTTTGTGACGAAATTTCCCAAAATGCGTCCATTACATGCATGTACAAAAAGATGTTTTCTGTCATTTCTCAATACCCAAGAGTATAATTTCGCATGTAGATATATGTTTGTCAGGCAAACAAATCTTTTCAAATCTCCAATTCCTATTTATATCATAACGGAATTCTAAAATACCTTTATTTTTTTTTTAATGAGGTCCCTGATTGACAAAGAACATCTTTGAAACATGCACAACCACACTCCTCTTGAAAGCTGAATTTTTTACAAGTTTTGATCATTTCTTTCGCTTGGCATTTGCCGTTTAGTTTTCATTTAATTATATCTGTGGAATGAAACCACAACAACTGAAAATGTATCCTACCTGCGTAATTGTGATTCTAATAAAGATGTGATTCTAGTGGTATCAGAGAGTTCCTGCATAATGGCAGACTTCTGATCGTGTAGCTGTAACCGATCAGCGATCTGTTTGTTTGAGATTTCCACGGCATGGTTCAAATCCTGTTCTAACTGTAGTATACGTTGTCGTACGGAGTTCATTTCACCCTCGCTGCGACTTTTCGGGTCAATGCATCGCAACTCTCTCAGAAGTTGTTCCTTTTCTTGAAGAAGCATCAACCTGAATTTAGAAAAGTAAATCAATTTCATTTCAGTTCTAGCATTTCATTAGCTTTAATGTAAAATAGTTTCTTAAGATGAGAAGGCAAAATTTTTTAAGATATTCACTGATATACATGTACATGTATAGGTTTTTTTAAAGAATCTTAGTGTACATGTAGAAAAAAAGCCATTTTTAATTGTATTAATTTTATATCATAACGTTGTTGTGACCTTTATTTAAATACCTCTAGAATAATAGATCTTTTCACATTATCTGTGGTAATGAATTTGAAGCTCAATTCTGGGAGACATAGAATAGACTGCACGTGCACCAATGATTTCTTATGATTGTTAAAAGGTTTTTTTTTTGCAGAGCAAAACATAAATGATTCCAAACAAATCATTTTATATCAATCAGATCATTGGTGCATGTGCAATCAATGTTTTGTCGCCCAGAATTGAGCTCCAAATTTAGTACTAGATAATGTGAAAGAGTCAATTCAATTCAAAACATTTCAAAACTAACTTTTTAAATTAGACATCATTATCACCGTGGGGTATCACGTGATACACAAGTGATATGTTCCACAGGAATCACCTTTGATTGAACCAAGTAAATACTGTCTAAATCTACTTTATATGAATTTATTTTAGGCATATCATATGGTCATTGTTATCAATTATATGATGGTAATTTATTCTGGTCAAGAATAGACGTATATTCGGAGAACACTTAAACAGAAATTTATCAATGCTCACCACATGTTATGATATGGTGCACGGACAGATACAAAATTTTCTGTTTAAATGTTCTCCAAATATACATCTATTCTTGACCAGAATAAATTACCATCATATAATTGATAATAATGACCATATGATAGGCCTAAAATAAATTCATATAAAGTAGATTTAGACAGTATTTACTTGGTTCAATCAAAGGGAATTCCCATGGAACATATCACTTGTGTATCACGTGATGCCCCATGGTGATTACACTGGATGTAGGATTTTTCTCTCATAATAAACCTAGATCTGTTATGCACACAATAAATCTAACCTGTCTTTCAAGTTCACAAATTCCGGACCTTTAGCATTTATCAAGTGAAAAGCAGCAATTTTTTTTTTCGTTTGTGCACTTAATAAAGGCCAAGAGGCCGAAAAAGGAGCTGATAAGATAAGGCGTAAAATCTGCCCTGAAAAAGTGGAATTTTCAAAATGGGAACTTCAAAAAAATTCTTTCACAAAATTTATGCCAGTTCTTGGTTTCATCATAATCAGCAGTTGCATAAGACTTATCATGCATAGATTTCCTAAATTTTGGGGCAAAATATGTCTTTCTTCTATAGAAACCAATGGAAAATGGAAAAGTTTTTTAAAACATCGTTCCCCCCTCAGCTACAGAACGCCACTTTTACAGAAGGTGTATATCACTCATACACATCTTTTGACAAAGTGGGGTTCTGTAGCTAAGGGGGGAACGATGCCCCAGAGACAAAAAACTGAAAAAGGGAGGGTGGGGGGCGTTTTACAAATCTGTGTTTTAGGCCGTAATATAAGCAAAATTCATTTTTTCCCTTTTAAATTCATTCATTTATTTATTCGAAACATGTTCACATGAAATGCACAAGATTTTGGAATGAAATAAACAGGAGTGTGCTGTTTATTTCTACACAATGTGTATTTCTTGGTAAAATGTCTTCTTTTTAGCCAATGAATACAAAATACAACCATATTTCAGATTCAAGATTTTAAAATTTATGGAAAAAATTGAGACCAGACTTTTGAATTTAATTTCTAGTACCTTGTTTAGACTATAACTATGTTTTAAAGTTTATAGATATCCATATTAGCCAGATTGTTCTTAATTTTCAACGTTTTTTGATCGATATTAGCTTCTTTTCAACATGGCTACCCCCTACTCTTTCGACTGTAATTTAAGTATCTAGAAATAAGCTAACCAAAATAAAAGTTGTATCAGGAATCTCCAAATACATTACATTTTAGTAATTATCAAGTTTTTCTTGCATACAGATCACTGTGTAGAAGAAAAACTTGATGAGATTCAGGGCTAAATACAGCCCTTATCTTATCAGCTCCTTTGCGATCTTTAGTGTTCGTGTGTTTTTATTCATTTGTTTTAATCTTTCCATCATGAAGGTACTTCAACTTACCTGTCTTTGTCCGATTCATTCTGTCCCGGAACCATCTGATCTTCTATGTTTGCCAGCTTATGTTTCAGCTCCGATAAACGACGCTTAGACTCGTCATAATGAAGCCGTAATTTTGTTATCTGCGTGATGTAACGGCTGCCGCCTGACCCGAGCTAGAAAACAGAATACTGTATTTTACAGATTGAAACTTAAATTGAAATCTTAATTCTTCATTTTAAAAGAAAACGCTTGGTTTTTCTTTGTTGTACCTTTTTTTCTTCATCAGCAGACATTTTTTTGTTTTTATTTGGAACAAAAATTTTTCATAGCTTTGAAATTCTGAAACAAACATTAACTGACATATGCAGGGTAAACAAATATTTAGCAGACGTAATACATGAAAATTCATTGAATTTATCAATTATCTTTATTACAGATATTATTGTAGCTGACTTTTATTAATGTGACTGTGTAATACAATACTTCTTTAATATTTCTCCAAATTAAGGACACGCATTTAAAATACATACATGTACTAAATGTCGATTATAAAAATCAATTATCTGAGGGTTATAAAACTTTGTACCATGGCTACATGGGCTAAGAAATAGACAGACTTTAGTCAATCAAAAGACTAAAACTTTAAAATTCAGTTTTAAGGTATATCTGTCCCCTAAGGTCAGTCTGTGAGGCTGTATTGTATTTATGAGGTATGGATAGAGTGTTATATTAAGTTTAAGGTATACCTCTCCTCTGAGGTCAGTCTGTGAGGCTGTACTGTATTTATGAGGTATGGATAGAGTGCTTTATTAAGTTTAAGGTATACTTCTCCCATGAGGTCAGTCTGTGAGGCTGTACTGTATTCATGATGTATGGATAGAGTGTTATATTAAGTTTAAGGTATACCTCTCCCCTGAGGTCAGTCTGTGAGGCTGTACTGTATTTATCAGGTATGGATAAAGTGCTATATTAATTCTAAGGTATACCTCTCCTCTGAGGTCAGTCTGTGAGGCTGTACTGTATTTATGAGGTATGGATAAAGTGCTATATTAATTTTAAGGTATACCTCTCCCCTGAGGTCAGTCTGTGAGGCTGTACTGTATTTATGAGGTATGGATAAAGTGGACACATCTGGTGAAGAACCTCCATTCTTGTTAAACAGGAAATCATCCTTAAGTCTGGACAAAGTCTGTAAGAATAAGTGTGTATATTTAAAAACATTATCATCATTGACCTTATTAAGGATAGCTTAGAATGTACCTTTCTTACTAAATGATAAAGGCTATTAGCCATATACAGGTATCATAAGTTAGCATCCATCATTCAACCAAATCTTCTCAATTTTACATTTTCTCTGTTCATGTCTTGATTGCAAAGTAGAATGAAGACAGCACGGATCAGATCATCATTGATTTAGATTGACAAGACTTTATATTGCAGTTGAACATCTCATTTTTATAAATTACAATTTTTAATATATCTGTGACGCTTTAATCACTGCAATCTACTGCACATACAGCAATGCACAGACGATGAAACAACCCCGGCTTTAAAACGACTTTTGATCCCAACATCATTAATAAATGTTACAGCTCCACTTGCACCTGGATGAAATTCGCCGATTTACATCCAAGTTTTTGGAAATGTGCTAAAAATCTAACAATCTAACAAGTGACCATTGTGGCAAATTGGAAACTCTAAACAGTTCTAATAATGAGGAGGAATTATTCATTTGTTGAGTCACAAGACACCTGTTACCATTCTCTTTCAAATTAAGGAATAAATTTAAATACTTCTAATTTGTTTTTACAATGATGCATTGCATTGTCCGTTTTGCGCAATTGTTAAAAATGTCAATTTGTGAAAACGGGATTCAGGGCCATTTAGAAAAAAAAATAAACACTAAATTTGTTCCCAACCCTCTATATTTACTGAAGTCTTTGTGATTTGTTAATAAGCGATTTTTTAAATGCAGCCTAATAACTTAAATACGATCGTAATGAACTTCCACAACAAAGGACTTCAACCATTTTTTATAAAACTGACATAAAAGAAGGCCCCTCCTTCTCTTCTTCCCATAAGCAACTGGCAATTTTAGAGTGCATAGCACAGCGGGAAATATTTATCTAATTGCCAACTTGCATGTAATAGTTATACGGGCGGATCCCGAGGTAAAAAATGTTTTCGCTTCTTCCATTCCGGACTGCATGTCAAGAATTACATAACAGAAAGGTACTAAATTCCCTTGGTATTGAATCCGTCGGTATTCTACTGCCAAAAACAACAGAAGTGCTTCAGGAAAGCCTTCCAATAGCGAGTACAGATACATACTTCTGTCTATGAATTCCATAGTGTAGATTGTTGGACGAATTCCTACTCACGATTCTTTGTTGTTCCTATCAATGCCGGCTAACAATGCATATGAACTTTTTATAACATACAAGTACGTATTTGATCGTGGAATTATCCAAATTCTATCCCATTCCCTTGCCCAAGGTGATGTGTATTGAGAAATCAAAATTCAAATCATAACTTCTCAAGTTATTATAAATTGTACGTCTGCTCTTCACTACCTTTTACAACGTCGTTCATTTCTAACGGACATCCATAAATTTAATGTAACGACTCACAGATGTAACTTAGTCAAATTAATCCGTTTTATCAGTGTTACCACGTTAGGTTTACAGACGAAAAAGTCAGGGTATCTGACATACGGAATCTGAAATAAAAGAAATTCAAACAGTCTGACCTGGCGGTACCAATAAATCGGCAATAAATATTCGGTCAGAGTTCAAGGTCAAACATCTTGTTAGCAAAACGGTCAACAAGATGTTTAGTCAGAGTTCAAGGTCAAACTACTTGTTAATAAAACGTAGTTGTTAGAGTCAATGTATATATAAAATTTGACATCTCAATTTCTGAGCACCTAACCCAAGACATTTCAACTTTTCATGTTTTTATCATAAACATAAGGACGAACTGATGGCCATACAAACAGGATGGCTCATATGTAATCCCATCATTTAATTGGCAATGTCAAGTCTGCTTCAGACGGGCAAACAGAAAAATGATGCAACAACCCCTTGTTCTGAATTTAGGGAGTGTAACGGACGAACGGAAAGGTAGGCAGACAGACAGACAGACAGACAGACACATGTAGATACAGGACCAAGCGGCTCCTAAATACCTAACATTCGTTAATTCCATGCATTTGTTGTTCAGTTCCCATCAATTCCCATCTTTTTCTCGTTTTCAGTAGACATTTACAGACAATGAGTCAAGCACAGAATCAGCTGATTGGCAGAGCTCTTAGACAGACACTATTGAGAAATCTACATTATTATTACATATTCACTACCACCTGGTTTGCTTATATCATTCTCAGGTATTTATTGTCATGTTCAATTTCCAGAGATATACTTCTCAGTTGGAAATATGGATAATGGATATACTAAGACGGTTCCAGTTTCAACTGTCTGTTAAAAAAAAAACAAACAAAATCATCGGCAAACAATGCTTTGCAATAAAAATCATCCCATATCATATTTCATTCAAGACAAGATCTCGTGTGCAAGCGCAGATTTAGAGGGGGGATGATTAGGTGGTCGGACCCCCCCCCCCCCCCCCCCCCCCCCCCAGGAATTCGCCTTTTTTCCAAAATCAAAGGCTGGACCCTCTCTGAAGGACTAGACCTCTCTCTCCCGAGAAAAAATTTAGATCCGTCCATGATTTTCTGTTAATCCTACTAAAACTAAAAATAACGTTCGACAGAAAAAAAAATTGAGATTTCTTTGCGTCAAACTACGTAATACTATAATTAGTGATATCGAATAGCGGCAATTTCGTGTTACAAGCGTTTCACTATTAAAGAAAAGTGAATGGAGCCACGGCACTTTACGCTGAATCGTGATGAAGACGGATTGAACTCGGGGTGCGATGTCGGCATAACGCCAGTACTAGAGTGGATATAGAGATAAGAGAAATATTTACAACAACTTGTATACAATGGAGCCAGATGAATAGCATATGATCTGCATGCCTAAGCTTTCTCAGCCGTGAGATCTACTTAATGTTTTCTATCTAGTAAATACCTGGGAAGCCGATCTTAAAGCTATTTGTCCTCAAGTGGATAGGAGACCTTGACATAGGATGACCTTGACCTAGCTATCTAGTAAATACCTGGGAAGCTGTTCTTATAGCTTTTTGTTCTCGAGTGTCGAGTGTAGTTAGACAACCTTAACACACCATGACCTTGACCTAACTATCCAATTTAGGAGCCAATCTCATAGCTATTTGTATGTTAGAAGAGCAATGAGCTTGATGCATCATGACCTTGACCTAGGCTAGCTGGAGAAAGCATCATTAGATTGAGATGAGTTTCGAATACATATCTAGACAAGCTGTTGCCAAAATTTTATCTTCACAACACCTATACCTGAACATCTAACCTTACTTATTGTTGATTACAACACGCCTTTTTTTTTTGGGGGGGGGGGGGGTTACATAAATCAATTTTCACAGAATTACCCCATCTCTTTTCACAGAAATAAACTATATGTTTTCTGTTTTCTATCTATTTCTTTTGCTTTAGGAAAGCTCTTTTTGCAGGTCCTTATCAACATCCATGTTCTTACCATTAACCTTTATAAACTCAGACACATTTTTTTTTCACACCATATCATAACCGACAGTTTGTCTATCATTTGATAGGTTTAAAACTATAAAATAAACATTAAAATTACACAAAATAGGAGGTGTGGCAATTTACTACTGGTTGGGTGTTAATGTCATCATTTGTAACAAATGGGCTAATGCAGATTACTATCGTATTGCATTTATATGTAATTTTAAAGATCAGTTTGCAGTGTTTCAATGCTCATCAGTTTAATGTTTCTCATCTATTTTAAATTTGTAAATCCTGAAAATCTATCCCAATACATTATATGGAAATTAGGGTTTGTCAAAACAAAGGGAGTGGGGAGATGGGAAAGCATCGGAACATGTTTAAGATTAATTCTAATAGTTTTGCTGAGCTAGTATATCAGCCCAGATACATCAGTAGTTTGTTAGAGTGTTTTCTTGTGGAGTAATCTTTGTGCATATAAGATCATTACAAATAGTATAACATACAACATTCATCATAGACCATTCTAGAGCTCTGACCTGGACCTTTAACCTCTGAACTTCACAAACCACAGTATTCTTCCTTATGACATGGTGATCCTTAATGGTGAAGATTCTAGATATCAAGTGAAGGTTCTGCAATCTGATGACAATGATTTTATACTTCTAGTGCAATTTACCCTGACCTTCATTTCTTTCTTTAGCCATTGTAATAATTTATGGTGAGAAAGAAGATTCTGGAGATTAAGTAAAGGTTCTGCAATCAGATGACAATGTTTTACCACTAGTGCAATTTACCCTGACCTTGACCTCTGACCTTGAATTCTTCCTTTTGCCATGTTGGCCATTTATAATGAGAAAGAAGATTCTGGAGGATAAGTAAAGGTTCTGCAATCAGATGACAATGTTTTACCACTAGTGCATTTTACCCTGACCTTGACCTCTGACCTTGAATTCTTCCTCTTGCCATGTTGGCCATTTATGGCGAGAAAGAAGATCCTGGAAAATAAGAAAAGGTTCCGATATTTGATGACAATGTACCCTGACCTTGACCTGACCTAGAATTATTCCCTTTGGCATGGTGGTTGTCATTTATGGTGAGATTGAGAAAGAAGACCCTAGAGAATAAGTAAAGGTTTTGCAATCAGATGACAATGTTTTACCACTAGTGCAATTTACCCCGTCCTTGACCTCTGACCTTAAATTCTTCCTTTGCCATGTTGGCCATCTATAATGAGAAAGAAGATTCTGGAGGATAAGTAAAGGTTCTGCAATCAGTTGACAATGTTTTTCCACAAGTGCAATTTACCCTGACCTTGACCTTTGACCTTGAATTCTTCCTCTTGCCATGTTGGCCATTTATGGCGAGAAAGAAGATCCTCAAAAATAAGAAAAGTTTCCGATATCTGATGACAATGTACCCTGACCTTGACTCTGACCTTGAATTCTTCCCTTTGCCATGTTGGTCATTTATGGTCAGAAAGAAGATCCTGGGGAATAAGTAAAGGTTCTGATATCTGAATAAAATGTACCCTGACCTTGACTCTGACCTTGAATTCTTCCCTTTGCCATGGTGACCATTTATGGTGAGAAAAGAGGATCTTGGAAAATAAGTCAAGGTTCTGCAATCTGATGACAGTGTACCCTGGCCTTGACCTCTGACCTTGAACTCTTCCTGCCATTATGGTGAGAAAGAAGATTCTGGAGAATAAGTAAAGGTTCTGCAATCTGATGACCTCTGACCTTTAATTTCTACCTTGCCATGGTGGTCAATTATGGTGAGAAAAGAAGATCCTGCAGAATAAGTACACCTCACATCTACATCCTGATGACAAAGTTTTTCCAGTGCAATTGACTTTAACAGTGACTTTGACCTCCTGCTTTGAGTTCTTTCTTTTGTTGTGGTTCTTAGATTGATAGAGAGGATTGAACTTCAATCAAGCAACCATTCTTGGTTTTCTGCTATGAAGATTCAAATATCCAAGGAGAAAATGCCTGAAAACCAAAGGATGATGAACGGATTGATGGAAAGACAGAACGCCTACAGAATGCAACACTAGATGCCCCTCCATGAAATTCTCAGACAGACAGATGTCGGAGAAACTTATTCTGCTGTACCACAAACTTTTGAAATTCACCCAACTTTGATGAATTTCACTATTAACTATATAAACTGCTGAATAAAGCAAATTTTCTGGTATTTCTGAAGAATATATGCGCCAAGTTTGATGTAAAGATTCACAAACCTGTTTAAGAAACATGATTTTCACTCATTTTACAGACGGCAAGTAAAACACTTTACACAGCTCTAAATAAACCCTGTCTTATTTTCATCATTTTAAGGTGTTCTTGCACATGTCTGACTGTCGAACAGACTACATTAGAATTCATACCAAGAATCGTGTCTTGTTCATCATTTCAACCTTTCTTTCAAATCGAATTTATACTTTTTGAAAACATGTGAATTCAAAAATTATTTTAACATACACAAGAGTGTTTGAATACATTCCTCCTCAAATTCAATCTATGATCCCAAATCACAATGTCATCACCAATTTTTTATCCTGTCCTCATTACTCACAAACACAGGTTCATGGTGAAGAGGAGGCTTCTGAGGAATTCTAAAAATGCATCATGTTCCATTTTGTTCCAATCAAGGATTTTCTCTCTCCCCCTTTTTTTTTACATTTCCTCCTACACACTTACATGTATACTTGCTCAGCACAGAAAAGAACTAGATGGCTGGACGCCCCACTCCTCACCCAACACACACACCCTCACACACACCTATCTTTCTTAACCTTACCTGCATAAGGTCCTGCTTCTCTTGCTCTCCTTGTGACATTGACGATTGCAGCTCCTTGATTTCACTCATTATAGCGTGTGCCTGTTCTACACTGTACCCACCTCCTTGACCCGACAACTTCTGTTCCACACTGGAAAATATATGTTGTTCAGTAAAACGTGAATTTTACAATTTTATAACCTAGAGGGTCTGACAGATATTAGAAAAGATTCCATTTCAAAATCATCAATAAACAATTCTACTTTTGTCTCATGCATGTACCAGATAGATTTCAGACTGGAAATCAATATCAGTTGCAAATTTACATTCAAATATTAAAGCAGGCTTCAAGGAACCAGTTTGCCATGTTGTAGCACTGACCTTGAAAATGACCTTGACTCAGCTTGTGACTTTCTTTTATATGGATGAATTTGATACCTCTATCAATATTGATAAAGATATAATGATATACCAATTTATTCAAATTCTTTGGCCTAGAATACTTAAGAAGAGAGGAATGATTCAAGTATTCACCCTTTGAAGAAAGCACAAAATTATCGTAAAGCAAGAATCTATCTAACAAAGATTCAAACAACTTACTGTTGTAATGTTTCTACTCCTTTCTCTTTATAGACCATTTCTGCCTTGATCTGCTCTAACTCTCGCTTAAGTCTTGCGACACGATTTTTGGCTAGGTTGACGTCAGCCTTAATGAGGTCAGGGTCGTATTTGGAACTTCCCACGCTGGAGTTGGAATTCACTTAAAGAATAAAGATTAAACAAAAATTATATTATCAAAACACACAAAAAAGGTTTCCCAAACAAAAGAACTTAAGTTTGGATGGAAATTTCATGGCCATCATTTCGGCAACTGTTCGCAAAATATAAATATAAGCAGACAAAGGTATGTCTGACATAGTCTGGCTTGAAAAAATTAGAAAAGCTTTTATAACCGTCAAAATAAAAGTTAACTCACAGCTTGTCCTAGATGACTTCCATAGTGAATCACATGTCAGGTGCTGGTACTCGTCCTCTGCTAATAATAGCCTCTGTTCCTTTACTGAGTATATCTCCTTTTTGGCCTACAAAAAAATTAGAGCATTGAAATACATTAACAATTTTTATTCAAACTTTCATTGAGTGAGTATTTTTATGAAACTTTTTTTTTTATGTTTGACAGAACTGTAATGTTGGACATTTCATAGTAAGTTTGAATTACATGTATATCAATTTCATGTTACACCTTAAGAGAATGAAGAGGCAGACTTGCTGACCGATTTTACTATACCTAATTACACATAACTTCATTTGACAATAGTTACTTTTGGAGAAACCTTCCTCCACAAATCTGAAATCGTTTAAAAGCTGGAAAAAATTTGATATAGTACCCTAAATACTCATCGAATTCCTATATCATATGTGGTTTTTTTTTTTTTGGTTGAAAATCCCTTTTCCAGGAAATTTTTTTTTGAAAAATCATGCAAAATTTGAATTCATTTGTAATGTCTTGTACTCCCTCTCACATGTCTAACTTTGCATTATATCCTGAGCTCCTAACCAACAACAGGAAAGTTTGTTTATTTTCCTTGACTTATAAATTTGGACCCCATATCCAAGCAGCCATTAAGAATTATTGGGTTGACAGCAAAATATGACTATATATCTAATGACCAACAAAATTCTTCAAACGAGGATTTGACGGAAGGTTTTTATGTTAGATTATATAACTACTGGTAATTCATGTCTCAGCGTGAAGGAATGATATATGTGTGCCTTATACATTATCATGAATATCTTAATCATCACAAACTGAGGTTGCACCTTGCATAAAATCCTAAAATTTCCATGAGTTCCATGTGACAGGTATAATAACATCTGGTCTTAGAGGAAAATTAAAGAAACCATTTAAATGCAAATTTGTGTATCAAAATGCATGGCTTGCATAAATTTATATGCAGAGAGACCACAATTTCTTCTACTATATATTCCAATAACATTTTCAAATTTTTTTCAAATTTTCATCCAAATATCATCTTTGAGATCATTTTTACATTGGAAAGGACATATCTTGAAAACTAAGATATGGTGAAAATTTGCAATTACAATCAATCATTTTAGCAAGCCATGTAGTGACGATGTACTCATCTGTTATTTTAAAGCGAGTTATTCACATCCCAGATCCACCCCTGAATTCTCATAACTCAAGTAATTCTCGACAATTGGTGAGTCAGGGTAGTAAATTATAGACTGTTCATAAAGGATCCCTATCGATTTTGGAGTCAAAAGGTCAAAGGTCAAGGTCAAACTTAATATGTATGGAAAACAGTATTTCCAAACCATAACTCGAGAAATTCTTGACCTGGTGATGAAAGTTCACAAATACAGTATATTGTTAATGAACCATGGAGGAGGCCTATTGATTCTGGAGTCAAAAGGTCAAAGGTCATTAAATTCATATTTTGCATTTACCTCTAGATCGTCTACGGCAGTGACCAGGTATTCCTTCAACATCACTTCCTGTTGGTTCCTCCATTGTTGTCGTGGATCCTCAAGCTGGTTCGTTTCTGTTTGAAAAAAAAAAACAAGATTTCAATCAAAGTACAATGTACATATTATATTTCTTCACATGTTTGCAACAAGGTCAATAGCAGTACTACGTCCTCAATTTTGCTAATCCATAACTAAAACGGTAATTGACTTTCATAATGACTGGGGGTGGAAGGCGTTAAAAATGAGCAGCTTTCGAATCTTGTTTTGACCTTTTTTTTCCAAAATTCATTTTTGCACACTAGTACATGCATTCTGTTATAGAGTAAGAAAATTTATCTATGCTAAAGGTGTGGTGTTGCTGCCATAGTCTGATGCCCTGTTTACACGACGGGTTTAATACGCATTAAATCAAATTTAATTCGCATTAGATTTTAGCTGCGTTCACACGGAGAATCTAATGCGCATTAGTTTAATTCGCATTAGATTTAATGCGCACTAGATTTTGCCGTGTGAACGCAAAGCGAATCTTATTCGCATTAAATCTGGCGCATGCGTATATGATTTACTAGAATTCTACAGTATGTTTACATCATAACTGGGTACTTTTAATCACCCTTGGAACTCGAAACGTAGATTAAAAGGTAAAGATACTTGATTTCATTCACAATGGACACTGTACTACGTCTCTTATTGACTTACGTAGAGTAACATTGTATTATGACGTCATCTTATCTCATAATGACGTCATGCTATGCATGCATTAGCTTAACTTACGAAGAGGTAAATTATTTTGAGAAAAACAATATATAGGCATGCATTCAACCATTTTACCATCTAAAGTATACGGCCCTCAGTGCAAATGTACCAAAATCTAATGTGCATTAGAATCTGTCGTGTGAACGCAATGCGAATCAAATTCGCATTAGAATAAAGCGCATCAAATCTAATGCGAATTAGATTTAATGCGCATTCGTGTGAACAGGGCATTATAAGAGATCTTTTACTTCTTTGGTAAAGGGGCTCATTCCAAGTGGAGCATGAAGAATTGAGTCAGGATTTCATAGTAATGCGCAACTCTGAATGACATGATGATTATTCTGTCAACTGATGGCATGAGATTAAACCAAAAAATATCAAAATCTAAGAAGAAATAATTCAACTTGAACTACAACTTCCCCTTCCCTTCACCTTTTCCCGAGCCTTCACTTTATGAATATATTTTTACATTATCAACTTATGAGATGTAAGAAGTTTTTATTCCATGTACCAAAAGCTTTTAGCCAAAGAGGAAGAAAAAGGGTTTCCACGACTCCTTTTTGCTTTGACCCCATCCCCATCACAGGTCCCTCCTTCCCACTTCTCCTAAAGAATGCAATCTATTTTTCAAAACCACGAAATTGTATGTACTTCACATATTTTCATTCTAGGTCAAAAATAATATGAGAAATAAACAACGATATTTACAAAATGTGTACTTTTCATGGCCCTGGGCACATCAAATTGTCCGAAGAGTATGGATGTATGAACCAAGGGTCATAGATATTTAATTTTATCCCCTGTAATTGCATGTTGGCACGCTATATATTACGTTGTGTCAATGCACTGCGGTAACATCCCCTTAGTGACAGCTTTTATGTTCGGCAGCTAGTACTTACAAAAAGTTAATACAGTATCTTGTGTCTCTATCCAGCGTAAGAAATATCTCTCTTATTCTATTTCTATGTCAGATTTATTGTGTCAAAAAGGGGGTATCAATTTATCCAATTGTAATTGTGATGCCTTACTTAACGTTTATACTATATCTCTTCTCTTTCAATTGTATGAATTACGAAACATTTTAGGTACAAATCTGACTATTTGTTGAATTTAATGCATTTTGCACGTGCTTTAGAAACGAAGGAACCACAAGAGAGGAGAAAGGGGACATGAGGATTTCACTTTACAAAATGGCAACATAGCAGGATTTTACAAAACAAATTCCTGTGGTCTTTTTTATCTTTAATACTATCAACATTCGTAATACACATTTTTTCGACAGAGATTACGATACACGCGCGATTTTGTTTTCAAATTTTGACGTTAAAATTTCTCAAAATTTCATATACATGTATTAGATTTGCGCATGGATGAAATGAATTGCTGCAGTTTAAAACGTTCAATCCCAAATCTTATCAGGTGTTGAGTTTCATCACACTAAACCATCCCTGCAATTCCGCTAATAGTACCGGTAGACTACCTGAAATACAAGACGGAGGGACATACGACTGATAAAGAACTTTACCCCCTGTGCTCATGCTACTTAACAAAGTGTCTGTGTTAAACAATTATGGTTCACCTCCAAATCCCTTCATTCGAATGAAATATGTATCATCCCACAAATATCACTGGAACTATGAACAGCCAAAATGACAAAAACCACTAACCCCCCCCCCCCCCCCCCCCATTTTATCTGCATGTCACATCATCCATAACCCTCCCCCTCCCCCGCTTTCTCTCTTTGGATCTGCACTCGTTTAAACTCCTCTCTTCCTTTTCTATTTCTGTCTTATTATTTAATGGAATGAAGACTTACGATTGATGTGGTCAATGTAGTAGACCCCTATTTGTGGGTCTATACACTCGTCCCAGCCGTACGGTAGCTCATCCCCGATACAGTCTGCAAACGTCTGTGGCTTGGTGTACCTATAAAGACAAAACAGTACCACTGATATAGAAACTGTATTAACGTATGCCAAATTTAAAGAGGTTTTATAATGTTATAAGAAATGACGAGTCAAAATTGAAATATTGAAGTGTTCAACGGTTTTCAACGGTACAGTTAAATTGTTTGAGTTGGAATTCCTCTGGTCTGTTCATTTACATTTCAATCTGATAAATATTCTTTGAAATTATCTTTCTGACAAAAAAGTCATAATAAACAGTAAAATACATTGTATTTCGTGTTTAAGCAATTATTTTGATTTTCCCCTCTCTCTTCCCTCTTACGAAAAACAGGAAATTTATAAATGTCACGAATAAATTTCATGGACATCCCTCCATTTTTCTTGTGTCTTTTCGTCTCTTCAAAGTCAAACATCGCATTTCCCATTATCAATTCACAGAAAAATACCCAGAGAAATTCACAGAAAATGGAAACAAATCGTGATGAAGTAAAGAAGAAGAAGCAAAAGAGTCGATTTTTAAAGCTTTTAATGGGGACATTGAAGATTTAAAGCAAAGTATCTTTTAAAAGACGGAAATCCGCCAATCGGGGAAAGACTTCCATCAGACTCTTGCATGTAAATGGATGTCTTTGAGTGCAGTATGGGATCATATTCATACGCCAAAGAGTTATTCGCTTCTCTTTGTGTTTAACAATCATACATGTAGTCTAACCCTCTTTTTGATGAAGAATATGGGGATCTTAGAGTAAATTCTTTTGTGTACTGGAATATTTGAATAATCACTATATCTCATTAAATTAATTACAAGACAAAACTTAATTAATTTCGAGCACGCCCCCGCAAGACCGACTTGATTTGTGGCCTTGACCTTTCACCGTGCTCCATTACAGGTAAGTATATAACGAGCAGACATACTTGTCATATCTTCCATTATTTTAGATCTAGCTCGTGTCCCGGGGCATCTCAACCTCGCCAGGGCATAAACAATACTGTACGACGTACCAAATTCCATACCGTATTAATGAACGGCTTTTTCATGAATCAAGTTCTACGCTTCATTTACGTTACATACTTGCTAAGCGTACGGTTTGATAGTTATAGTACTTTGAGGTTATATAATCAAATATTTTTATCGATTCGTTTGGCATATTTGGAATTCCTGTGGCAAGTCTCTTTGTTTAGAATCGACACTGTGTCCGAATCCCTGTCCAATCACGAACATACTACAAACTTAAATGTAACCTAAAATTGGTATATTCAAATAAATGGACGAATGAATACTTTTTTCATATGTCAGATGTAATATTACGAACGATTTTTTTTTTTTTTTTTTTTTTTCTTACGTAAAGTCAAATTCAACGAACACAAGTTTTTTTGGTTTTTTTAAATCAATCATTTATCTAGAGTTGTACTTCTAATTATTTTCCAAACACAAGCTGTTTAAAAAAAAATCTAGATCGGATCTAAAGGGGGGGGTGAAGGGTTAGGATCCACATTGAATTTGCCAGAAATCCAGCTTTTTCACCTTTTTTAATACTTTCTTCCCAAAATCATAGACTAGAACACAACAACCCCCGGATGGACTGGACTCCCTCCCCTGAAATGTACATAAATCTACTTTAGAAGTCGTGAACAGGTGTTGGGTGGGCGGGGAGGTCATGAACACCTGAGTTCTAATGAAAATATTATGTATAACTCGTTAAGTTGTTTAGTCTACTTCACTTGTCCATGATGCAGTGTGTGGAACATATGCTATGAACTAGTGTGATCAGGGAAAATTCTCTTTTTTCAGTTGGACGCACCTGTCAGATTTCCTATGAACGCATCCCTTCCATCCCCCGCAAATTCTTCATGCTTTATATTATGTTGTCCCTCATCAGTCATCTGCAGTGAAAATTTTCGTCTTCGCGTACAAAATAGGAGACAGGGTGGTTTGGGGAGAAATACTTTTCTTTCTCCACTTTTTAAATTTAATCACTATCTGAATTTTTTATCGAAGGGCACGGAAGCCGAGTTCAGTGCCATCAATTATATTCAAGAAAACTTTTATACATTTGACCGTGGTAACTTTAAACCGATAGGTCACCCCGCTAACTCTCTGCAAAAAAATCTGCAAATACTCCCGTTTATTTTCTGCGATCACGATTTCAGCAGCCTCGTGTACCCGTGTATTCCAATACTTTTACACAAACAACGTAGAATTACAACTTAGTCTCAGGCACTGTTCCTAAATCAGTGCAAATCCTTTGTTAGCAAAATACCTACACAATTAGCGGACCCCTCTGGCTAGACTTAACTGCCTATAGCCAGGTACACTGGAGTACCGTGTAACAATAGGGCGATTAGCTCGCTGTGCCAACCTCAAAACGGGGAATGACCCAAAAATGACACACGACTGCGGTCAATTACACATTAAATACCACTTCAAAACTTACAAATGTCTAAATGCTGGAAGACTTGAAGAGATTGGAGTTGTTTTGATTTCAATATTAATATTTTAGTTCTTGAGCAGATCGAGGGTACATGTAGAAATGGAGGAAGGGGAAGGGGGTGAGGGAGGGGTGGGGTAATGAGCACAACAGGCGGGAAAAGACGAGTGGTCGTTAGTGAAAATAATAACTCAAAATGTAATCAGCAAATTCAGAGAATTGTGATCCACTGTTTTTGGGCTTTTGTCAAAAAATTGCTTCAAGGTCAAGGTCCCAAGGTAAAATCCTGAGTACAGTACTGTACATGTACCAATAGAAAGGTCTTGTCTCAAGGAAAACATGAAAAATGTAAAAATCCTTTTTACTTGCCATTCAAAAGGTATGCCCAAGGTTAAAGTTTTCCAAGGTCAAGGTCACAAGGTACCAGTGGAAAGTCAGATACACATATGAAATATGAAATCCCCATCACTCACCATTGAAAGTTATGCCCAAGGTTAGTGTTATCAATGAGTAGGTCAATCTCAAAGGTCAAGGTCACTAGGTTAAATATGTTGGTAACAACAGACTGACTGAGAGGGTCTTGTCAGAAGGAATGTACAAGTGAAATATGATTATTATGAAAGTCCCATCACTCATGATCATCATTCAAAATTATGTCCCAAGATTAATTTTCTTCTCACTGACAGATAGACTGAGGGAGGGACGGACAGGTTTTAATGTCACCTTGCTTTTCAGCCTTTTGTTGAAACTTGAAAACCTTTCTTGTTTCCTTGTTCATGACCCTCATCTTTAATGAATACAGACTAAATATTGATGCAAGAATTTATCTTGAAATCAACAATGGGATTCATTTCTCCAGCTGATGTTCTCTAAATGGCAAATAATAAAATTTGTATGGGGTCAATTTTGTGTATTGATCAAATGCAACAATAAAATTATATGTAGAGGATTACAGGAAAAGAAATAAGAAGTACTTGTATAAAACAAAATGTACAGACTGCTTAAAGGGGTACTGGTACTGCCCTTACTACCGGTAACTCAAACTTCCAGGGGAGGGGAAAATGAAAGACATAACTCTTGACAAACTCCTTGTCTAGGTAGCTATGACACACCCGGCCATGGTAATTGGACAAGATTGGATAAAGTCCAGTTGATTACAGAAAGCAGATAAAAGTATGAATCAGATTATTGGAAACAAAATCAAGAAAGAACTCGGAACTAAAAGACAAAAATTTCCAAACATTCTAATGCCATGAATAGAACGGGTAACTTCTCTGTACAATCCAACAATGACTTCACACACTTTGTGATACATGTATGTAACATTGATATGAGATACAGTTTCAGTGTAATGAAAATAAACGTTTGCCACTTTCAAACTTTCTCTCCATTGGCTAAAAAGACAAACAACAATACAAGCCCTGACAATCCGTTTAAATACTTAATGCATGTGGATTTTCCATAGTCTAATGTTGTTACAACTGATTAATCACTTTAGAGAAATCTTCTATCGCATTTGAAATTTCTAAATCAGTAAATGCAAACAGGGTGCGCAAAACGCATCAGATTGTTTGACATATCCGGCAAATCTTAAAGAGTCTTAAAACAGGGCCCGATTTGCACCCTTGAGTGTCTGATGTAATTTCACATATATCTGTGATGCAGTGAACGAAATTTCAACTAGACTGTTCATAGGAATACTAGTACTGTGCCTTAATGTAGCTTACATATCTTTTTTTTAATAAAGTGTCATACTTTAATGGAATTAACCATGTTAACAAAATTCCCAATGCTTAGCAAAGCCTGCTGTTCGCATGTACTGTAGATCTCTTCAAAAAACGAAAAATTAAGGTTTTATCTACTCTGGCAGTTTGGCGGCAAATTTTCCAATTGGAATTCATATATAGTGGGATAGATCTTCATCTCTCGTAACTAATTATGTAAGTTATATGTTTGTGCAACCAATACTACACTGATGGAAGTAACTGGGAAGGACAGGGGCCATGCGCCATAGTCCAATTAATTTGCAAAATGGACCATTGAGGTCTAAGTACTTTCTTAAGAAATGGCCCATTCAAATTCTAGGAAATCATGGAAAATGGCCCATTCTCAAAATTTCCTTCCCAATCACTGTCAGACAGTGACATACCAAGTATAGATTAATGATTAAGATGGGGACTTTTCTATGTTAATCTAAGGTAACCTCACAGTGGTAATGTATATTATGGTCTATAATATGTGAATTTGCTGCTTAAGCAGCCCAGCAATTTAATTTTAAAGGAAGAGAGGATGTTTTACATTGAATCTAAGAAGAATGTCATCGATGTCACGCTAAAATTAACATAGAAAAATTCCCATTATTTTCTTCAAGTGTGAGCATAGTAATGATCGTATGGACATATAACTTGCACCATTATGAGATTTTAAGATCTATTCCCAATATTAATTTAATCGGAAAACATTTTGGCAAATGAGACAAAACTTCAATTTTCCGAATTCCTACTGTCAGCGTGGCTCGCTTCGGAAACTGGATAAACGCCATTTTGACTACTGATATATTGTGCCGAAAAGATTTCAATAAAATTGATATTAAAAAGCTCTCCATTAGTAGTAAATTTTGGTATATGTTAAATGGTCGTGGGTTTACGCAATCATATTATACAGAGAAAATACTTTTAAGATGGGACTTTACAATGTTAAATTACAGCGTGATATCGCCAACTTTTACATTGAGCCTATGGACAGCGTCACGACGTCATGGGAAAAAATAGCATGGGAAATGGCCCATCTAAAAATTGTCTTGTCTATAAACTTTGATTGTGTGCACAGACTATCGTATAACTTATACCGAAATTTACGACTACACGAGATCTATTGAATGGTATCAATTTCATTTACAATTTTGCATGTATTTGAACGTATTCAAAATCGCAACTATTCAGTTTCCGAAGTGAGCCGCGCGGATGTAGTAAGTCAGTAAGAGTGCTGTGCGGACATTTGTTCGGTTCTGTCTATTAAAAAGTTAAAACTGAATTTCTACGATATGGTATTCAGATGGAATTTCCCTTTAGTTATAATGTTCCAAACATAATAAGCAAATTAAATTCATTAAGTAAACAAGTCAAAAACCAAGTCAAAATTATGACATTCCATGCATTGCAAATCAACCACATGTGTTTGTTTACAAATCGGATTTTCTACGAATGTTACCAATAAATTCTTGAATTACTTATTACGGATTCACATCATAGAATATTCGTTAGTTTCTTTACATTATCTAAAAAGTTTAGAGCAAAACCTCCAATATTTTTCGTTCCTAAAACATTTGAAAACGTCCACTCTCTTGCCGGGAATTTTTTTTTCTCATGTCTGATTTACCTGTCTCTTGGGTCAATCCAAGTTGTTTGACGGGTATTATGGTCTATAAAGAACACTTTGCCATCATAATCGCGACATTCCTCCCAGCCCTCGGGTAGGGGAATCTTTTCCCCCTTTGCTTTCCGGGGCATGGTTCATGGAAACACTTTTGTTACTATCCATATACAACATTCCCGATTATCGTCCACCATTTTACTTGGCATCCATTTTGCTCATTAGCATACTGCGTGACGTCACAAGAAAAACCCCTTTCTTTGTTAGCCAATGAACGGACTTGCAGAAAGTATAAAACTTTTAAAGGCGCTAAATTGAAAACTCCAGAAATATATTTTCTTATGTTCACTAAACTCTTCTCAGTGAAAAATCTATAGTCTTTCGTGAATTATTCTGTTAAAAAAAAAGAAGAAAAATTTAAAGCTTTTCTCTGAAATCTACAGTATGTAATGATCGCTGGTTCTTTGATGATTTTACACAGGGACTTGTTTTTGTTACCCCTGTATATATATATACCCATATAGAAATATATATGGGTATATATACACGGGGGTAACACATTTTCAAGAGGGATTTAAGTCCCTGTGATTAAAAATAACGGCCAAATCAACTCTTCGTATCATTTTAACCTTATATTTGTTTCATTGTTTTACAGCAAAAGGTTCGAAATATATGTTTTTGTGCAGAAACCTTTATATTTTAGCTGTTAGTAATTTAAATGTTAAAATGAACCGACTTAATTACTTGATGATCAGATAACAAAATCTTGGAGAAATCATAACGTGCTAACTATGAAAATTGATTAGCGAACAACTGAGGAAATAAAAGTTAAGATAGAGAAATGAAGCTGTATATAGTGTGAGAGGTATGTAAACAAGTAATCTGGATAACAACACCGTCTGCAATAAGTAGAGTGGATGACACTGGGTTCAGGTTGGCTTCCCTCCTTTTGTGTTGTCTTTGAGATCTTGTTTCGCTGCCCAGGAAGTCTTTGCATGGTGTTTGCATGGTCCGAGTGTTGTGTGGAGAAATGATGCCGCTTCTCTCAATCACGTGACGTAACTCCCATTAAAATCGTTGGCAGTTTTTCTGTGTTAAATTTTTGTTTTATTTCATTTCTGTTTTTCGTATTATTTTCGATTTGTAATGCAACGATGATTCATGACGTATTTTCAATTCTATAATCTTGAAAATATAATGAATTTAAACAAAAATATGGAGGAAATTTCGTAGAAAAGAAGGAAGTTTTAAAATACGCGGGAACCGCCAAAATCAGTTGTATACAGGCCGGCAAAAAAAAACCGAATATACCTTTTGTTATAAACTTTCATTCGCGATGTTCGGAACACGAATTATTACACTATCTATAAACCTAAGAAAACGGACATTGAAGTTCCCAAAACTCGCCACATCATACTGTCTTCTAATGAAATTATATACTACAGCCTATGGGCGGACTCTTACAAATTTTCAACTCATGAATGTGGGAATCAACCGCGAATCAAGCTATTACTACACTTCTTCATAGCCCTTGCTGCTACCTTGGTTGTATTCCAGCTTGCCCATCCTGCTATATTTCTTTCTTTTTCCACTGTTCTTCTCAATATGTGGTTTTTGGTCTTCCCCGTGCTCTTAACCACCCCCGGATGCCATAGCCATCTGTACAGGTCTTTACTTCTCAGAATATGTCCGATCCAGTCCCACCTTCTCCTTCTCACTTCACAGAGCTGATACGTTATTCAATCTGGCTATTTCCATCCCTCTCTCATTGGGAATCTTTTGCTCCCATCTTAATTATCTCTAGAATTCTTCTTAGGCACTTTGTTTGAAATGTTTCAAGTTGTTTTTCATCTTTCTTAGTTTTCTTCCACGTTTCAGTTCCATTCTTCTTAAGAATGCACTGGTGCAATTGCAAGGCTGTTGATTGGTGCAGTACCAAGCCAAGTGTCCGTCTGGTGACAGAAGGATCATATCCACGATATGAACGGCGTTTGATGATTCTAACACAATTTCTGTCTACCTGTGATCCTTCTTATTTTGTTAATTATGTCACCATAAAATACAGGTAGTGAAATACGCAATGCAATATACTCTGTTGCTTGTATGGGTTCGAATTTCAAAAGAAATTGACAAGTACATGTATTTTTGTAAAATTTCCAGAAAGTCTCTACTTCATGTAGTTTGTGAAAGCGAAAACCTTGACCTAAAAGAATCTTTGTAAAACAAATTCTACTGTGAAAATCCAAAACATCAGTAAACCAGGGAAAATTTACTATGTTGAATCCAAAATGATCTCGTTTGTCATACCCACTTGTATGATTCTCTTCATTAACAATTTTGATATTTAGGTAAAAAAAAGATGTTTCTGTGTTTGTAACGTTTGCATTGTTTAGAGTCAACTCTTGTGGATAAATAACATTTTTATACTTTTCAAAAACAGGATTGCCGATAGTAAAAATATCACCCAGGTACCTATAGAAGTACCAATGAAACATTTCAAATCCTAATGTTGTCTTTGCTCTTGAAGATTTTTGATATATTCCTTTTCATACGTGTAAAAAAAATTAATCTGCAACAAAAGGCGCATAATTAGTACCCATAGGGATCCCTACCTGCTTGTAGAGTTTCTGACCAAAACTTGCATAAATGTTGTCCAAGAGGAAGGACAAGGCATACAAATATAAGTTTTCCTCTTTCGATCAAAACACCATTTAATGCTTTTGGACAATCGATCATTAATTTTGTCGCGAGGAAGAGGTGGTGTACATATTAGAAAAGTCGTATGAAGAAATCGTATTTGCTTCCCTTCCTGTTAAGAACAGTTGCACAATATTTTGCGACATGTTCCTTTAAAGCCGTGAGTGCTAACGTCAGATTTCTAGACAAAATTGTAGTTGAGCAGTTGCTAGAATTAGCAATGTATCGAAATTTGTAAGGAGACGTGTGCAGTTTTTGGTAGGCAGTATATTGTAGGGATATCCAATTTAGAAATAGGGATGTTGAATGAAGAAATTTCACTGTTATGTTTGCTTTCGATATACTAGTAATTATTTGTAGACGAAAATTCCTAAACTAAAGTCGATACGTAGTAACGTTTTCAAATGATTATGGTGTTGTTTGCTGCTTTGTCTGCAGGTGCGAGGACATATTTTTCATGTAAATTACGTATCTTAGATTTGAAATATCTTTCAGATTGAGAACTTGGATTTTCAAATAGATGAGGATTTTTGTGGAAGTTATCTATTCGAATTTCATGTATACTCTACTTAATTCTGCCAATGATAATTAAACTGAAGATTTTAACCGCGAAGTTAACACGTAAAATAAATGTCATAAGCTCTGATGTGAAAGTGGCATTATTTCTCCGTATGTTTTCTTTGTCTCTTACTGTTTGTTGGTGTGGTGGTTGTGTGGCCATTGTTGGTTACTGTGTTTGATTGTTGATGGTCACGGGTCTTCGGTGTTTGCTATCTCCATCTAGAAAACAAGATTCATGTGATATTTGAATCTAATTAGAACGGTGCCGCTTTTTAAGCGTCACCTACAATGCATTTCGTACTTACACTGAACTCTAGAGATTGTTTACTATAGATTTAAGAAATGAATCTCATATTTTTTTTTCTGTTGATGCAGGTATCACCCGAAATTTGGACAGAAAACTGCATCAATGCGCGTAGCGCGTTGACGCAAAAGTTTTCTGTCCAATTTTTCGGGTGATACGTGCATCAACAGAAAAAATATAAGATTCATTTCTTAACATTTTATTATCATCTATTTATGGAAAACAGACTGTTTTCTTGGATCTAAAAACAATCAGTCACCGTACTATATTTCGTAAGTCGGAGGGTTTCGCAGTGATACGTCTGCCAAAACAAGTTATGGCATCCGCTATGATTCAAACAGCGAACGATCGTCTCTCTATATCTTTGGAATTAGGACCAGTTTGAGCAAATTCTACATGCAGTGTGAATTTTTGAGTAAGAAGAAAAGAAATGGTACCCTTGAAATGATAAGCAAACATCAACAAATTGTATTTATTCGTGTTTGAGGGAAGCCCCAGTTCTAAAAATAGTGCTATAGATAGACTCCCGTGAAAAATTGTGTTGATCGATGTATCAACAAAATTTCTCAGCCAATCAGAATCTTCGTTTCTTGAAAATGACAATGGAAATTAAATGATTAAGATGACCTCGTGTTTCTAATGTACTGATGTTTTGGATATTCATAGTAGAAATTTACAAAGTACGTAGAAACTTTTAGGTCAAGGATTTTGCTTCCACAGACAAGTAAAGACTTTCTGGAAATTTTACAAAAATATTGTCAACTTCTTTTGAAATTCGGACCCATACAAGCAACAGAGTACATGTATATTACTTTGGGTATTTCACAACCTGCATTTGATGGTGACATACTTAACAAAATAAGAATTATCAAAGGTAGACAGAATTACCATCGAGAATGATCAAACGCCTTATATACCATGGATATGATCCTTCTGTTACCAGACGGACATTTGGCTTGGCACTGGACCAATCTATAGCCTTGTACCAGCGCATTTTCAAGAATTGCGCTCTGCCTGTGACGACATGACTCAGTGACGGGCCCTGTACAAACCTCCTTAGAGAAGACAGGGCCCTGGCCTCTCTGAATCTCAGTCGGACTCCTCGGGTGATAGCATGCATGAGCTCTCTCAGCCGGCTGAGCACGAACTGTATTTCGTTCACCTTATGTATGTTTTTATATCCATTTACATATCCATCTGTGTGTTTCTTGGGCTCCTGCGTCATGCTATCTATTTGTATGGCCATCTAACAGTGAGGAGGTTATTTTACACCACAATTGTACTTTCTCCTAGACCTCTGGATAATCGGAAAAGTGGTAGGGTTGTGCGCACGTAATGCGGATAACCCACACCGTCTTATACTGACGTGGCAGATGACCGTCATAAGACGGCACTGATTGCACATTGGTCTCGTTTGTTTATGTGTGGTCATTTGTGTTTGATGTTTCTATGTGATTTGGCGTTCCTTGTACCATTTGCGTCTCTCTCTCTCTCTCTCTCTCTCTCTCTCTCTCTCTCTCTCTCTCTCTCTCTCTCTCTCTCTCTCTCTCTCTCTCTCTCTGCGTGTCTGCTTTGTGTTTTTGCAGTGGGTGTTTTTGGGTTTTGCTGTTGGCACTGTAACCGGGAGTTGTTGGAGATCCTTTCTTCTAAGAAGCTGTATATTTGTCCTGTTTTCTTTTCTCGTGAGAAAGTTCTGATTTTTACTTTTTCAAGAATTTACAAGTAAGCCTTTTGATAGTTAATTTTGGAATCTGATTCCTGGTTTTGTGTTTGACTTTCATTCACTAATTAGAACTATTTCAAAAATTTTGGCAAGTCATGTGATAGGGTTTTTTTCACATCATTGTATGTCATGGACAGAGTGCAGCCTGAATGGCCAGAATATGTTTGAAAGTACTTTTGTTCTAGATAGATTCGATGTCACATCTTATGACATACCATGACAGATTTTATTTGCTCATTGTATTCATTTGAACCATATTGCATGAATACATCATAGGGGGGCGACCTATAATGAATCACGTCCCTTCTCTTTCACTGCGTGGATATTATTCATGGTGCTGTCCGTCATAATATGGTGATGTGATCTTCTCTATTTTTTCTCGTATGTGTGTTCCGCTGTGACGTCGTCATGTTGAAAATCTCTTCCTTTTTGCCATATATACAAGAAAATTCCACTTTCTATTTGATTATAGATTTCATTGATCCGAAATTAAGGTTTTACACAATAAATACGAGGGCCGTTCCGAAAGTTCGAGGACACGTGCCTTAAAAATTACAGAATGCAATTTTCTAGAAATGAAGATACGCATTCAGAAAGAGAAAGCAAAAAAATATCAGTTTTAAAATTTCTGTTATCAAAATTTCTTGAAATTTCTAAACCATGGGTCTTGTAGCATCATATCCCACCTATCCTGCTACGTCTTTCGGTAATTTTTTGTACATAATTATCTCATTCTATGGCAATATTACATTGTTTAGATTAAGGATCACTGACGAGGGTTAAGTACCCGAAACGTACATGTCTGGTCCATGCTGAAAATTCATCTGCTCATAAATGATGCTATTGAATCTGAAGACGTTCAACATTTGATAATTTATATAAAGGACGTAACTGCCATCTTTATACATGAAGGATAGAGGTAACGGAGCAGGGGAATTTGAGTTGTTGAAATGAACATATCCCTTACGGTACGTTGCTAAAAAGAATAGTAAAAATGATCGACTATCAATGAAATTTTCTATACCATTTAAACTATGATTTGGCATGATCTTTGCGAAGTTTTAACGGAATCGGAAAAGATTAACGAATCTTATGAGGACAAACCAGAATTTATGACTTAAGAGTTCTTTACGGAGCGCCGTACATTCATTTAGTTTAGAAAAAAGAGAGAAACTTTACAGCTCATGGATGCATCTTGTCGTGGACCAAATGAGTGTATAGATAATACTTATAAGAAGTTGGAAGTGCATCTTGAACAAAATTTCAAACAAATGTTTATGTACCAGACACGTGTTTCGGACAGTAAGTCCTCATCAGTAGTACCTTAACCCAAAGTGATTTTCTGACACAACACAATTTATTTTAGTAGCGTCCTCTACTTCGATTTTTTTTTAAATTTTGTATCTGCTTTACAAAGAGTACCCGGCTCCAAATGTCCCGTAAGGCTAATTCATTAGTAAAGTGAAATAAAATCTATGATCAAATGAGCTTTAGGAGGATGGTGCTAGAATGTTTACCTCCTTCAATTTCGATGATAATGAATGTATGGAACAAAATTTGGAACCAATGCACAAGACGCTTGTTTTTGATAGGAAATTCTCATCAGTGGCACTTCAAGCCGAAACAATTTTCAGAAAAATGATATATGATGTCGAATTGATAAGTACGGAAGCCCGTTAGTGCCAAATATGAATAAATAAAAAAAGAGGAAATGCGAAATATATTTAGGAAAATGCGAAATAAATTAAGGAAAATGAGAAATAAATTTAGAAAAACGAGAAATAAATTAAGGAAAATGAGAAATATATTTAGAAAAACGAGAAATAAATTAAGGAAAACGAGAAATATATTTAGAAAAACGAGAAATAAATTAAGGAAAATGAGAAATATATTTAGAAAAACGAGAAAAATATTTAGGAAACGAGAAAAATATTTAGGAAAATGAGAAATATATTTAGAAAAAAAAGAAAAATATTTAGGAAAATGAGAAATATATTTAGGAAAAAATGAAAAATATATTAAGGAAAATGAGAAATAGATTTACAGAAAGTGGAAATATAAATGAGGGAGTGGACAGGGTGAAATGGGGGGGGGACGAAGGGGAGGGACAGGGGCGGAAGGTGGGAGGGAGGGCAGGGGTTGGAAGATGGGAGTGGCGGGAGGGAGGGTAAAGGGGAGGGAGGAGGGATTCAGGGGATGGGAGCAGGAAGCTTAGGGGCGGGATGGAGAGGAAGGGGCGGAAGGGGTACTGTTCACTCCCCATAGATATAAATGGAAACCACAAAAGAAATACGATATGTATATAAACATTAAATTCCCCCACTACACTCTTCGTTTACCAATCCCAGAATATTAATGAGATTATCAGGAGATAAAGACCTTCTTGTATTTCTTCCACTTCTTCCCCGACCCCCGCTGCTTTTACGAGAGAATTAAACGATTGGTACTGGTCAAGGCGCATCATAAACTAAACAGTCTTCGAAATGGATGTTTGCAAGAGCTGCAATGCCAAATACCAGACAGATAATATTACACATGCATCTTTGCCCGTATACATAGGATTCATTTCTCGTGTAAAAGCAGCGGGAGTTGAGGGGAAGTGGAATAACTACAAGGAAGTCTTTATATCTTGATAAATAGATACTGTAATTCATTACTCATTAATGTTTCGGGAGTGGCAAGGTCAAGCTTTAATTATTTGTTGTGGTTTCCCTGTTTTTATATTTCCACCTTCTGTAAATATATTTCTCGTTTTTGCTAAATATATTTTTCATTTTCCTTAATATTTTTCTCGTTTTTTCCTAAATATATTTCTCATTTTCCTAAATATTTTTCTCGTTTTTCTAAATATATTTCTAAAATTCCTAAATATTTTTCTCATTTTTCTAAATATTTTTCTCGTTTTTCTAAATATTTTTCTCATTTTCCTTAATTTATTTCTCGTTTTTCTAATATATTTCTCATTTCCTCTATTTTTATTTATTCATATTTGGCACTAACGGGCTTCCGTAGATAAGAGACCAAAAGCAATGTTTCTTTCGGGCGACTGAGCTGAAAAGAAAGTAATTAATACCCTTGAATACTAAGAACCGTATGTATATCTAAATAAATAAACTCATTTGCGCAGATACTTTAAAACTTATGATTTCATTTCTAGGATTCACAATTTTTGTGTTCTCAGACAGTTGTTATATGTCTTTGATTTAGGGGGGGTTGTCATATAAATTATGGAGATTAATTACAATGCTCAATCTGTCCTTGCAAAGTTCAAGTAATTCTCGATCTAAAATTAGCATTTTCGTTTGTTGTTTTGATACGGTGAGTTTAGAGTTTCCGATCCCTTAATGTAAATGTCACCTGCAAAGCCAATTCTCCTTGCTTTTCTATTCATGTATACATGTTCTAGATGTTGTATGTGCTTTTATTCATAGAAAACAATTTATTTTTAAAAAAATAGTAAATTTGCAATGACGATATGTGGCTCCTTCCTTGGCATAAGTTTCAAGCCATGCATACGTCGTATTAAGAATTTCGCACTTTATATTTTCCTTATTTGGATCTTGAGTATCATCATTGATAAGACAGAACTTGTTGAAAAGTGTATATTGTACACCGATATTTTTACAATAGAAAATATGTATCATTACTGAACATCATCAAAGATTAGTCAAAACGAGTTATTTGATCACTTAAGGAATGAAATACTTAAGGAATGAAATACTGGTAATAGGTCCGTACAAATAAGCTCTCAAAAGATCTATTTTCAGTTCGAAGAAAAAAGAACTCTAGAATAGAAAACAATGTCCATGAAGACCTTTAACCCCCCGTTTACACTATGTTCCACGGAGGTCACGTTTCAAGCCACCGTGGACGAAACGTGGTGACCGTGAGACAACGTAGGGGAACGGGATAACAAGACCTAACAGAGCTTAAATACCAAGATAAAAACTGCCAAATATCATACGGTGTGCTACGTTTTTGGCCGCCGTGACTGCCTTGATCGCCGGGAACATAGTGTAAATCTAGGGTTACATCCTCAATAGGAAAGAAAGAAAGTTCTGAAATAGTAACTCAGTTTTCATTTTCGTCATGAACATCGACGGCAGGTGCGGCTAGCCATCAGGGGATGCTTACTCCTCCCGGGCACCTGGTCCCATCCCTCGCTTGCTAGGCGTCTGTTCTCAATTTTGTGCTCTATTTTGAGTGTTGATCATCGTCAGGATCTACTTTAAATCATTTGTGTCACACTTATGCCCTTTGCCGTGTGGAGCTCGTAGAAAAAGTTCCCTGCGAGGGGTTTGACAGTAAGTGTTTTGAATTATTTTCCCTGACATGGTTGCCATAACACTTTCTATATAGACATAACCTCAGACAGTGCATGTATTTTATATATTGTTTTCATTTTCGTGCATGAACATCGACGGCAGGTGCGGCTTGCCATCAGGGGATGCTTACTCCTTCCGGGCACCTGGTCCCACCCCTCGCTTGCTAGGGGGTCCTTCGATGCTCAATTTTGTGATCTATTGTGAGTGTTGTTGAGATTAAAGACAGGATCTTCTTTAACTTAAGATGAACAATATCCATTTAGAAATACTTCTTTTGATGTGGAACTTCACTGGTGCTTTTTAACATTGCCTATCTACGTGTATGACGTGCAAACTAATGCATCATAAGATTCTTGTTTGTAAACGGATATGAAAGAACGGTATCAACTTCAATTTCTGAAATTAATTTTGCCCATTAGCTTTATTTGTATGAAGGAATAATCATAGAATCGCATAGTACCCAAACATTTATAATAATAAATTTTCGAACAAATAGTGTATTCTTCAATACCAATATCTTTTGTTCTAACTGATTGATAAGGAAGTAGCCTAAGCAACAAAAGCAACGTTCGAGAAAAAAGACATTGCATGCACAGCGATGCTCAAAGGTCATGTTGTTTAGCGGTATTATCCTGGATTTCCTTCTAGTTAAGCAGTAAACTGTCTTTCTTCATCTCCCGTGGAAAATATTGTAAAGACTTGGATATCCACATCTGGTTCTTATCCTAGAAAATCAAAGCTAGCTTTTGTCGTTTTCCTACTGGTTGTTTCCATTGCCTCTACTTCAAGTTCGGTTCCTCTGTACATTAGAGTTACAGTTATGGTATCATTCGAAGGAATGTCTTTGGACAGCTCTATGACAACACTACCTAGGCGTGTGCAAGTGTCGTCTGTTACAAAGGTAGGATCAAAAGCAGACGATGCATAAACATCCAGGACTGCGTAGTCTTGATTCAATGGTGGTCTATACTGCTTTCCGTTTTTCTTTTCATTGACCGATACTTGCTTTCCAATGTGAAGATGGGTATCGAAGAGATCATCACAGAGTTGCATTCCATTAATCTCCTGCATTTTATCAGCTGGGTGCTTTGAGGGATCGTATGGACCCAACATACCAATCCCGTAAGTGTATTTACAAACTCTAGATGAAATAGCATGTGGTTCGTGACCAAATATGACAGCACCCTTAAGAACGGTCAAGGAAGAATCACTCGGGTGAATTAATCTGACGTGAGGAAATGCCGCAATGAACGTATCTTTGATCACGTGGCACTCCGAATATCCTCCGACCAAGAGAATAGTTGTAATACCTGTCACGCGACTATCAAGAAACAACTGGTTGACGTGTTGAATGATGTTTGAAACCGATCGGTCAAACAGTTGCCTGAATTTTGAAGGGGAGATCAGAATCTTGTCTCTTTTCACCCGAACCTCTCCATGAAATTCCGATTCAGCAATTCCGACAGCAACTGTTCGTCCATTCATCTCCGAATAGGTTTCAGAAAGTGATGCAGGTAGCTTGATTGGTATTGATGCTGTTTGACCTGGTTCAAACGATCTTTTCTTCGATTCAAAATCTTGAAACATATCAAGAACGTCGTTTGGAAATCTTGTTCGAACACTCTGCATTACATTGTCACCAAATAGTTTTGTTAATAGCAAACTGAATTCCATGTCAACAGTGCATCCACCCCAATAGCCTCCCGATGCCTCACGAATTTCTTGCAAGCCGAGAGCACCTGTTTCCGTCACACAGTGAACGGTTATGTCCACAGTTCCACCTGCAAGTAAAATTATTTGAAAACAATAAGAAAACAATGAAATCTCCCACGGAGTCTTTCCCTCATATCAATCAATGTAATATTGTAAGTTAGGCGTTAAGTTTATTTTGAAACTCTGTAACACTTTCGGAAATGCATACTCGACCCAGCATTATGAGAAATTCGTAGGTTCTTTTTTTTTTCTTATTTGTTCTTCATCTTACTATTGTGTTTCATAATATAGTGCAATGAACATTTTGCGAAAATAAAGTTACAGATTTTCAGATAATATGTAAGGCAATAAGATAAATGAGAACGTTTCACTTCAAGGTTCATTGCTCGTTTCTATTAAGGACACTGCCAGCACGTACACTATGTTTTTCTGAAATATGCTGTTTCACTTTCTCTCTTGATATACTATTATATTACAAGGTAATTGGAAATCTTCATTGCATGGAGGTAAAATAATTTTGCAGCACAGAAGTGTTACAAAGTGTTCTCAGTACTAACCTCCTATATCCACAACCATGTATTTTGATCCTTTTTCGAAAGCTTTGAATTCTTGTTCCTTGTTCTCCGACGACGAGTCTTGATATGTTGGTGTGTATTTACAGAGAAGAGAGGCAGCTTCTGGTTCAAGTGCTAATGTTAGATGTCTCCCCTCAATTCCAGCCTACAAAAATATTCATTTAGAAATTCATTTCTAGAGACATATTAAATAGGATTCCAGCTAGACTATTATGTACTGATCACAGCGGAACGCACACGCACGATGAAAATATATCATGCGGCAATATACTTGTTAGCTCGTTTTTGTATCAAGAAAGTGTGAGCGCGAGATAATCTCTTTAGCAGGTAAGTGGTGCATGTGTTTCATATCATTCGGTCTCTTTTAAATCGACAGCGGTAAATGAATTGATGTCATAAGAATATCAATTTAACTGGCATTCTGGAATGTATTTTCATGAATGCAATGTCATAAGACGTAGAAAGACTGAGGGCAATGTGTCAAAGGTTTTTTTTTCATTTTCGTCCATCGTTCTGAATACATGCCAACATGATTTCAATTTACATTTTTTGACACGACTTTCACACTCTTCGGCCATATAACATATTGTGTAGATTGAGGATCACTGAAGAGGGTTAAGTACCCGAAATGTGCATGTCTGGTCCATGCTGCAAATCTACAATTTCTGTTCTGAAATGATACTATTCAATTTGAAGACGTTTATCAACTTCTGATGACATAATGAACATACATGTATATGTTTTTTAAATATTATATCATTCTTGTCATAGGGCACTTTTTCACAAAGAATTCAAAGAATGTTCATTGAATTTAAAAGGTACAAGACTCTTACTTTTTCAGCTGCTTTTCTCATGAAATATTTTGCTTTATCGCTCCATATGGCGGGGACAGTTAGTACCCAGTGTATGGCATCACTGTCCATATGTAGCTGTGAGTCAGATTCCTTTATTCTCTGGATCATGTGGTTTTTCAAGTATCCAATCGTTTTTGAGAATACATCGACAGCTTTCATTCGCTTGCCATTTACATCAGTAAGAATAGATTCCATGGACAAATCCTTGAAATATATCAGATATGAATGACAAATATGGATAATAACCATATCCCTGTATACAGCACAAAATCGATTATTCAGACAATCAGAAACCGAAGACATACAAGTCATACGACGGTATTAAAGCCATAGAAACAATCTCCGTTGTTAATGATAAAGATATAACTATATAACATTATAGATTTTGAGCTTTAGATTTTCTTTCTATTAAACAATTTTTTTTTCCCTCAGAATCTTTTTCACAAGAGCGGAATCGTGACGTGATAATACAGTAAATGTATGTTTGTTTTGTAGAAGCATAGCAAAGGATGAAGTTTCTCATTTAATTTGCATATTTTGCTTAAGATCAGTACCCTATTTCCATATAGATCCATTTTAAAGCGCTGAAAGAAATAATAGCTGGTATGTGAGTTGTATTCTGCCAAGTCCGAGTACTGCTTCATTGCGTCATACCCAAAAGCTATGACTCTTAAATCTTCACCAATCAAAACTGCCGTTGGTGCTTTCATTGATAGACCGTTGTTATGAGCCCATAGATTGGTAGAAATTTTCAAGGGATCTTTTTCGTACTGATGACGAAAGGAGAAGGCGTAACCAGAATATGTGGTCCCAAAATCTATCGCAGCCACAAGTTTACGAACTGGTTTCTGCAACGGAGTATGAAAATGGCTTTAATTCATAAAGATTAATTAGTTAATTATGGATGATGATGATGATGATGATGATGATGATGATGATGATGATGATGATGATATGTTTTACTATCTATGGCACTTTATAAATTTGACATCATATCATAAATATTATTTGGCTTTTTCTGAAACTTATCATTTTATTCAAAAATATCATCGCAATTAAAGGAGGTTAACATATAAGCACCATCCTTACAATGGTATTTCGAATATAGATTTTATTTGAATACTTGTATGCTACTGAATCGACCCTACAGGAAATTTGGAGCCGCACACTCTCTGTAAAGTAGATGCACAAATTTTAATTTAAAAAAAACAGAAGGCGCTACTGAAATGAATTTTTGCGGCTTACGAAAGGCACTTTGGCTGGAAGCATCACTGGTGAGGATGATATCCGAAACAAGTGTCAAGTGCATAATGGATTGGTTAGAAAATTTCTTCAAGAAGGTATAGAATTGGAACACTTCCGTTTTATTGACTACTACCTGCGGACTAACTTTGGTCTGTGGAATGTTAGACGCCCGGGGAGGGAGTGATGTTTGTACTGCTGATGGACCCATGCCTTCTTGTGTGGTAGTGCCGGATTGTCCGACATTGTGAACAGGCATGCGACCATCGTATGTAGGGTTACTGGTTGTTTGGACATTCTGGACTTGCGCCTTGAAAAAAGAAAAATTAACAGAGATTCAACGATTCTGCGACACTAATGCAACTCAGTGTAAATCAGGTTTCTTTTCCCATTTTCTTTATTTCTTCTCATTCCAAATATTGATTCTATGGAATTCCCAAAATAGCTATGATAATAATAATCACTTCCTGTTCATTCAATCTTATTCAATATTCTTTAACCATTTTTTCTTGGTGACAGGAAACTCAAACACTTATGTTCATCTGTTCATCTGTTTATCATAATATCCAAAGATGTTTTAAAATATAATATTATATGTAAATATACTCTACCAAATCTGGTCGTTGGTATACATTTTGTTCAAAGGAATATGGTGGTGGTGGGCCCCTCATCGTCAAAGGTGGGGCTGAAGGTGCGGCTCGTACATCATTGTATTGATGAGTCCCTGGCTATGGAATAAGTAACCAAGCAAGAAGTTGTAAATTGTCTTTTCAAATAAAACACTATGCAATGTATCCATGCGCTTATGAAATGCAATGTATGTAAGACTCAGAAAATTTAAATTTCCCTATAACTCACTATATTTGTATAATTATAATATATGATATAATATTATCTATATTTTACATGTATTATGTTAAACGTCTTCAAATTCAATGACATCATTTAAGAACAGATGCATTTGCAGCATGGACCAGACATGCACGTTTCAGGTACTTAACCCTCGTCAGTGATCCTCAATCTCAACAATGAAATATTGCCAAAGAGTGTGAAGTTCTTATCAAAAAAATGTCCAAAAATGTACCGAGAGACGTAGCGGGATGGGCGTGATATGATGCTACAGGACCCACGTTTTAGAAATTTCAAGAAATTTTAATAACAGAAATTTCGAATGAGTTGAAGAAACGATCAACCGAAGTTGATCGAACTTGGCCACATGTGCCCTCGGGGACTCCTGGTCCACCAGCAGTGACACTCAACAAGTGGTACAAATGTGATTACATTATAGAATTATACCTTTTATGTTTGTCTAACGTTAATGCTATGTACTGGTATACATAATACATATTGCATTTAATTCATCTGTAAAAAAAAAACAAAACAAAAAAAAAACAATCCTCTTAAAAGAAAGGAAGGGATCTACAACAACACTCGGTTGCAGCAAAACCCCAAAACACCCAATGCAAAAACACAGAGCAGACACCCACTGAAAGAGACGCAAAAGGGACATGAAACACCAACTCACACAATAGAAACACAAACTCACACAATAGAAACACCAACTCACACAATAGAAACACAAACTCACACAATAGAAACACCAACTCACACAATAGAAACACAAACTCACACAATAGAAACACAAACTCACACAATAGAAACACAAACTCACACAATAGAAACACAAACTCACACAATAGAAACACAAACTCACACAATAGAAACACCAACTCACACAATAGAAACACCAACTCACACAATAGAAACACAAACTCACACAATAGAAACACAAACTCACACAATAGAAACACAAACTCACACAATAGAAACACAAACTCACACAATAGAAACACAAAGAACATACATTAACCAACGAGGTTCATGGACAACCGGTGCCGACATAGGACGGCCATCTGTCGGACGGTGTGTTTATCCGGATTACGTGCGCACAACTCTTCCACTTTTTCGATAACCAAAAGGTATCGAAGAACGCACAATTGTGGTGTAGAATAACATCCTCGCTGTAATATAACCATACAAATGTTTACAAGACATCTCTCTGGAAGCAGAGTTGAACACTTTGCTTTTCTATCCTTTTTTCTTATAAATGTTACACATGTATAATTGAATGTTTACCAGAATATAATTATCATATATTGGTGCATCACATGATAAATTCTTGGAATTCCATTGGTCGAGCACGCGGGGACTATGAGAGAATAGTACACGGCGATAAGGTACTATTGCTTTTTTCTTAACGGAGTTACGTCAGGTGTCGCCATTTAATTATAAAACAGTGTATAAAAATCTGAACTTTTAAAATTGCTATTGAGGTAATGTGATGCACTTAACCTATTCTTGCCCGTTTGCGTGGGTACTATTCTCTCATAGTGTTGCTTTTGGAAGGTAAATAGTGCTTTTTTGCATAATGATAATGATAAAGTTCCTGAATTGTTTTCTTCCTGTATGATACTTTACTTATCCTTCATATTCTGAGATACAAACAATAGAAATAATCTTTACACCAAGGAAGTGCTTGGGTCGTTTTATTGTTCAGTACTAATCAATCGTGATTACATCGGGATAGGAACTTCATCCTGGATGTTTCATATTCAATCTGTGCTTTATTTATTTTTGATCACCATCACGTCTTGGTATTCCAAAACGTCATGCATTTATTTCAAAAGGTAAATTTAACTTGTTGTTGCGTAAGTTACTCGTGACTAGCACGGTCACAATTAGGAACGTTTTCAGACTATATTTACACTACTTTCAGAAATCTCACGACACTGTTGCGTTTCTAAGCAATGCAAATAAGTTTTCTAAATTCAATTATTACCAGTATTTGATTATCAAAAACACAGACTGAGTATATATTTCAACCAATGACAAGGTTCCAATTTATCCGATCCTTATCATGTTTTAGTTTATAATGGAAGCTTTATCGAACAAAGCTTTTCAGACTGAATAAACATCAGTCTCAAAGTCGAGATGGCGAGGCAAAAGCATTAGAATTTCCATTTGAACGGTTGTGAACCTCGGAATGAATAACATTCCGAAGTGAGACCAGGTGCCCGGGGAGAGTCAGCTTCTCCTGATTACATGCAACACCTGGCTCAACGGCTCCAACCACCCGTCTCAATAGCTCCATGAAAAATTATCTCGATGCACATCGTAAAGTCAACTTAAAGTTACAATAAGAATCCAAAGGATATTCTGGAATTTAAGTGCATTGGACTCGGTTTGCAATCAGGCTGCGTAACTCTTTGTTATCGAAACCAACTCGATGATGTCCACCCTCCGTGCGGCTCACTGTGGAACCGAAGAATAAATCACATAATTCCGTCTACTTTATCTTGAATAACTTTGAGTTAAACATACACAAGAAAGGAGGGGATCTCCAACAACACTCGATTGCAGCACCAACAGCAAACCCCAAAACATCCACTGCAAAAACACAAAGCAGACATGCACAGAATAAGACGGAAAGGAATCAATGAACGCCAAATCACATAATCACATAGAAACACATAAACCAACGAGACCAATGGGCAATCGGTGCCGACTTAGGACGGCCATCTGCTACGTCAGTAGCAGACGGCGTGGTTATCCTGGATTAAGTGTGCACAACCATCCCACTTTTCAGATTACCCAAAGGTCTCGAAGAACGTACAATTGCGGTGTAAAGTAGCCTCCTGAATGTTAGATAACCACACACAAACAAGACCGCAAAAAGCAGGGGCCCAAGCAACGCATATGAATATGTAAATGGATATATAAGGAAGGCTTACGTAATACAGTCCGTGCTCTGCCGACTGTAGCGAGCTCATGTATGTCATCAACCTTATATCAAAAGTAACGACTTTAGAAATGAGACCCGTTGAATGGTACTAGTAATTATTTTCATTTAAAACTTTGAAAATAATAATGTGTATTTTGATTTTGAAATATTTTTCACTTTCAATCGTTTAAAACCTCATTTTAATAAGAATAAAATTCCAATTGTTATTCATGATTCCGCAAGTTATCTTATTTTAGAGTCTTCACTTTTCATTTTGATAGAAACTTTCGATCTTTTACAATGCAAACACCATGTCATGTTTTTGACATATACAAGTTTACTTATCACTCAAATATTACCTGCTGTGAAAATTACTTATGACTAATAGGTCATAATAAGGAACGTTCTCAGACTCAATTTTCCTTAGGAAGATATGACGATGTTGTGTCTCCAAGTCAAGAAATATAAAGACGTAATGAGTTTATAAATGATCTAAAGTTCTTACTCTTATTCACAAGTCTTGATTTTAACACATGAGAAGGCTCCAATCTATTTATCTTGTTCGTGATCAGGTGAAGGTGATGCATTCAACTGTATAATACAAAACTTTTTTCCACTGAACGTATAATTATGAATATCATACCATTTCAACTCTTCAAAAAAAAAGATATCTTAACTATCGATTTTTTGAAAACTACGATTATCACTTAATTATTGCACATCTGCCTTAAAAAAATTTAAAAACTTCTATTTGAGGACTGTATCTCCGTTTTCCTTTCGATAAGACCGGGACGTAGAGATAGGTTATGATTATGTAAAAGCTCCTGAATTCCTGACTTTGCCAGTCAGGCTAGCGAAAATATTTCATGTGAAATTCTCCATGAAAACTCTATCTTATGAAGAAATATTGTTGAAATATATACAAGTAGTTAATACAAGTAGTTATTGAAAATCGTATTAAAAGTACTAGTGGCGTCAACGATTCCCTTAAGAAAAAGAATAGAATTTCAATTACTGACTATATGTTCTCATCTAAAAAGTTTTGATACATCTCTGCAATAAGGAATAAATGCTTCCGGTGGGCTTTTTTTGTGTTTGTTTTTTGTGTTTCGGGTTTTTTGTTTTGTTGTTTGTTTTTGTTTATTGTTGTCGGTATTTTTTGTATTTTTTGTTTTGGGGTTTTTTGGTTGTCCTTTTTAGCTCACCTGAGCCGAGCTATTGTCATACCGGTTTGTCCGTCGTCCGTCCGTAAACTTTTCACTATTTCGACTTCTCCTCCAGAACCGCTTGGAGGATTTTGATGAGACTTGGGGGAAAAGCTTCAGCCAGCAGAGCACAGACTGTTAAACGCATGCCATAAACTTTTTTTAGATACATTTACATAGAATATGTGTTACTAAAGGTCACTGCGCTTAACTTTCTCGTTTGTGATGTCACCTTACAGTGAGAAGTTTAATGTTTATACAACAATTGTACGTCTATAAAGACCTCTGTGTATCCGGATAAGTAGGAGGGTTGTGCGCACGTAATCCGGATAATTACACCATCTGCTTATAGCAGATGGCCGTCCAAGAACGGTGCCTGGTGCACATTGATTTCCTTCCTTTTATGTGTTGTCATTAATGTTTGATGTTTTTGTACGTCTGTTTCGATTATTCTGTATCATGTTCTAGCATCCTTGTGCGGTTTGTAGTTTTGTCTGATGTCAATCTGTGTCAGTTTCTTGTGGGATTGTTTCGCTGGGTGTCTGCAGGGTTGTCATGCTGGAGATCATTCCCTTTTCTTGGTATGCATGAAGTACTTAAGGTCCTCTACCAAGTTTGTTCATTTCGGCCGGATCCCTTCAGAGATGGATCCAGGGCGGGTCAAATAGGCCCCAGAGGGTACCCATCTTAAAAAATCTTCTTTTCAAAAACCGCAGCATGGATTGAAAAACTAATGGCATCTGAGTGATCAGAAAGGATGTATTAATTAAGTCTGTTCATTTCGCTAAAATCCGATAACTTCTTTTGTTGACGTCTTTTTCGACTTCGCTATTTGAATGCAAAAATTGAGATTTCTTTTATTCTTTTCTCGCTTGGCAAAATTTGCTACCCCAATGTAGTTCATTTTAGCCATGATAAACTAGAGGAATGTGAAAGAATTTTGCTGAAAAGTTTTTTTTATAATTTTTAATGTTTTTTTTTTAACTGCAAAAAAGGAAGAGGGATAGTCATTTTTAACATTTTCAACTTCTCCCCTGAAATTGCTTACTAGTATATCCTTTTTGATATTTATAGTAAGAAATGCGACTGTGAAAGAATTTTGTCGAAATATGCACTTTTTGATTTTTAAGGATTTTTGTTAAGATTGTACATAGGTATGTATGGACCCAAGAGTAGTGGGTTCAAATCCCGGCGGGACCTAATTTTTTTTTTTTTTTTTTTTTTTTTTTTTTCCTTTCTCAGTTTTTTCTTTTTTTTTTTCATTTTCTTTTAATATTTATTGTTAGAAATGTAACTGTGAAAGAATTTTGTCAAAATATCAACTTTCAGATTTTTTATGATTTTTTTTAAAGATTGTATATATGGTATGTTTTTCATGCCCAATGGACCTAAGGGTAGTGGGTTTAAACTATGGTGGTACCAAAAAAAAAGTTCTTCTTTTTTTTCACTTTTGTAGCTCACCTGAGCAAAGCTCAAGTGAGCTATTGTCATAGAGTGGTGTCCGGGGTCCGTCTGTCGTAAATTTATCACGTTTTTTACATCTCCCTCCTTTGACAAACTTCTTAAGTTCGGAAGCATGTATTGACAAACTGAAAGCATCAGGATGATCTAGGGAGATGTCTTAAGAAGTGTTGTTATTTTTGGTTCCACTCCGAAGTCAATTTTTTGACGTGTTTTTGACGTCTTTTAAGACTTCTTTTTTTAACTTTTTCTTTGAATGACTCTGTTAATGTGTGATTTTGTGCACTCATTTACTGCATCTTTGTCACATTTTAATTGTTCAGTTGTTTGGTATTAACTTTGAGTGAAAATTTCATCTTTTTTCATGAATTTTTATCTAATGTTAAAAAAGGAAGGGGGTATTTTCATACATATATACTTCTTCTCCAGAACCAGCGAAGGGATTCTGATGAAACTTGGTAGGAATGAAGTACTAATGGTCTCCTACAAGTGTTGTTGTTTTTTTTTATACTTTCATTTGAACACGAAATTCTGGATCTGCCCTAGTAAAGTACAACTACAACAATCATCATTATGCATTGTAAGTGTGGTAAGAGTGTGTATGGGTATCGTGAGCGTGAGCGTTGTGCCCCATGGGGCTCTTTTTTGTTTGTTTATTTGTTAGTTTGTTTGTTTGGTTTTTTTTTTTTTTTTTTCTTTCTTTTTCGTTTTTGTTTTTGTTTTTTTTTTTTTTTTTTTGGTTTGGTTTGGTCATTCAAATGTTTAAGATGCTAAAGAATTTTTATATCTAAAAAGGCCTATATTATAAATCTCAGATTTGTATCAAAGGGCAGTATTTTTTGTCATTCTCCCTTTTTTATATGATGGCTTGATATTATGATGGGAACTTGTCAATATGATTATTTGATTTTATTTAATTAGAGTATATAGTGATTAAAATTCCATTTCTGCATAAATGTCCGCAATTCATTTCTTTTCTTCAAACCGTACAAACTTAGATCCTCAACAAATCATACATTTGTTATCATTTTTTTTCAGTCGTAATTATCAAATGAAATGCTTATTTATTTAGTTTATTTACCTATTTATTAAATGAAATATTTGGTTTACTTTATCGTACGTTTCAATGACAAATGACAATGATAAATTGTGACAAAACAAATGAAGTCCACTGATGAAGGTCAAATGGCCGAAACGTACGGCAAAAAACCAAGTGTTTTTATTCAATTCCAATGTCATAGGACTTTCTGTATTTATTTATTTATTTATTTACTTATTCATTGATTTATTTACTTATTTACTTATATATTTATTTATTTATTAATTTATTTATTTATTTATTTATTTATTTATTTATTTATTTATTTATTTATTTATTTATTCATTCATTTATTCATTTATTTATCTGCTGTCTATCTGTTATTCATCGATTTTTGATCGTCGATAAATACATCAGCTGGAGGTTGAAAACCGTGTTATTATAATATCGATATTCCAAGAAAGTAAAGAGAAAAGAAAACCAAACAGCAAGAAAAACAAAAATACTACAAACTACTACTCACTGGTACACCTTGACTTTGTCTTGTCTCAGATTCTAGGCAATTCCCCATTGCATCCGTAGACCAAAATGTGGATAGTCCTTAGTATATCTGAAAACTATCTGTATATCCGTCTGCACTGCAAGGGAGAATATAGACCATAATTCGCTTCTGTTCGTACCAGAATATACAGAGAAAAGCAAAATTCAATGTAGTTAACATAACCACATCGACATTAAAAAAAATCGGATTTAAACAAATGATTTATAAACAAAAGGTATCGTACCTACATGCACTAGCTGTGTTCAGTCATTCCTAGGTTGCACAGTACTAAACATGCAATTTAAATATTCGATTTTTGAATCGATAAAGCTGCATTTTCCGAAAACGTCATACAGGTAATAAACATTGCCTAGTTGCTGATTAGAAGTGACCTACTGACCTTTCTTATCATCTGTACACAAAGTAAGGCGTATCCGGAAATTTAATATCTGGATAAGGACTGCTATGTACCAAAAAAGAAATTTTGTAATAATTCGTCCCGAAATGATTCAGGGCGTCACAAAAAATGTCCATTTAGTCCAGTCAATCTAGCATTTCAAACAGAACTTATTGCAACAGAAGGTTTCTTCACTGCAATCGTCAGTTCTAAAAAAATCGGACGAAATCGGACAATGGGTACCGGTAATTAAGTTTTTCGGCCGACAAAAAATTGAAGAAAGCAATGATTTTATAATTGTGCCAATGGCGCACCGTATGTAAGCATCCTCAGAAGTCGGCTTCTGGAATACATTTATATCCCTATTTAAAGTAGCGTTATTCATGTTTTAAGATTCTGCTTCCATTTACCGTTTGTTGGTCCAGTTTATATTGATGATTCATGTAAGTTTTCGTTGGCGTCCTTTGTTTGTTGATGCTGATTTTGTCTAATGTCCGTTCTTTGTAACAATCCCAATGTTGTCCACTGCACTTGGTCCTGAAAAAAACCTTTGTTTTTGGCCCTTTACCAAGTTGACATCATATATTATTTTGCTATTTCGAAAACTTGTCATTTCATAAAAAAAATCAAATTAAAGGTCTTTAACGTCTTCAAATTCATTAGCATCATTTTAGAACGGATAGATTAACAGCAGGGATCAGACATGCACGTTTCGGATATTTAACCCTCGTCAGTGATCCTCAATCTAAACAGTGTATTATGGCCAAAATCTGTGAAAATTATGTCCCAAATATACCGAAAGATGTAGCAAGAAGGCTGGGATCCTCCAATTATAAATGTATTTTTGGTCAGATTTTACATAAATATCGATGCTACCGAATCGACCTTACAGGAGACTCGGAGCCACAGCCTCTTTGCTAAGTAGATACACACAATTTAAAAAATCAACTAGAGGGCGCTAATAAATCAATTCGGCTGTGTCTGAAAATCAATTTCGCATTAAGTACCACTGATGAGGATTTACTAACCGAAACACGTGTCTGGTGTATTAAAATTGGTTTGAAATTCTCTTCAAGAAAGTAAAAAGTTGGAATACTTCCATATTGCCGAGATCATTTCCATATTCTTGGTCTTTTATCTGTTTAGCATCACTACTCCAATAACGTACCGTAGATAAATAGATAGAATTAAAACATAGATATTAATCTATAATGGGTTTTTTTTTATTCATTAGCTATTCAATCATAAATGATTTAACAAGGATTCCTATAACCAGAATTACTTTGAATAGCAGATCTTACGAATATTTATATAAGCAATGTTATTTCACTTTCACTTTCAAAGACGACGAGGAAACTGTAAATAACCGTTGGCATACTTCCTTTTATAGAATGTGTTTTGTTATGGGTATGCAACACAAACTCGTACAAGTAGCATGTGCATTTATCGCACTGGTAATGTGCTATTCAACAAGAATTATATGTGTTCGATACTTATCCGTTGTACTATCTGAAAGTTTGACAAATATAGCATGTAACCATAGCCAGAGCTCTTCTGTGACTCGACATGGACTGTGTGAACCACCAAAGCAAAGACCTTTTCTTGTTCACCCACATCTTTTTATCCATCAACAAAGCTGACAATAAAGCTGCCCATACGTGGACACGAAAAAATTCAGGAAAGGTGGCTGAAAGTTTGGTCTTGGCTGTTCTGTGATCCATGCGAAAAGTGTACTGTAAAATATTCATTGGAAATGGTAAAATTGGGAATCTCGCGACAAAAAAAATGTGCTAACGTCTGATGCATAATGCATGCATATGCAAAGCTTTTCAAAAATTGATCATTTTTGGAATTTGGAATGGCCCTTTCGTGAGGAAAGATGGCCCATAAGTTTTTGAGAATGGCCCATTGAAGTCCCAGTGGAAGGCCATCGTCCCATTGAGCAAGTTTGCCTTCCCGATCACTGCATGTCTGACAATATAGTTTGAATTTTAACAACGATTACACAAGGGTACCCTGATCGATTCGTCATCCCTTTTCACTGTCGGACTTGAGCAAGTTGTCTGCAAATTTGAATTTCTATCCCGCGGAAATTTTGAAGTTTCTGCGATGTGCTTAGGGTTTGAGTGACCAGTTTATTCGTAACGAAATAAGAATCGCGTAGTATTTCTGCCCCTCCTCTCGATCAATCTTACGTAAACTGAGTTATGAACAAAAACGTTTTCAAATTTCTAATTAATTAAATACTATAACCAATAAAGAATAATATTATCACAACAGAGTCAAGTATCATTTTACGTTCCGTTACCTCGTCCGTGATATGGAATATACGCGTGGTCGCGATTACCGTACAAACAACAATTGAATACGGTAGCTCGGATAGATAATACTATTTTATGTAAACAAGTATTGAGTTACAGCTATACAATTTATATATTTAGTGAAGTAAAGAATATGTAAACAAACAATTTGTATTAGCACGACGATGTTCAATTGACTATTTCAAAATTATGGTAAAACACGCGATAAAAATCGGAAATGCGGCGGGTTTTTAGGCAATGCGGCGGTGCCCGTCAAACGAAATCTTAATTTTTCTTGGCCTTACCATCACCAAAAAATATATTTAAGTACAGGTCCACGTAAAGTTGGCAGGGGTGATGCATCTAAATTTTTTGCAAAACTTTTAATTTCTGTTTTGATACATATATGTAGTACAATTCGACATATGAATTTCATTTCTCAAGGAAGCGATGGTGAAACGATATATTCACTTCATAATTCATGAAGGATTGTGAAGAAAAAAATGGCGGGAAATTTTCTCTATTTGATTCAAGCAAATTTAGTGCCTTATTACATTTTTCACAATCCAAGTATGTAGAAAATTCCTTCGGGACATATATTTTGGGGTTGATCTGAGCACATTTCTTAAGAGAAAAGTTTTGCAAAAAGTTGAAGTTATTTCACCTCCCTGATTCTTGAGCGGACCTGAACGAAGGGTTCAGCACCCACTAACCCTAAGTATGTGCTGCAACCGAGTGTATTCGGAGATCCCCTCCTTTCTTTTTAAAATAAAGACTTTTTTGCAGGAAAATGAATGTTATATGTTCAGTACCATGCATGAAAGTTATTACAAACAAAATGAGAAAACCTATGTACGATAATTGTTCGTGGACATGATGTTTCTCAAAATTGTGGGTACAAAATGTACTTCCTTATTGTATGATGAAAATGCGCAATACGTCACATGTTATAAAAGCACCAATAGTGGCACATAGTATTGTCCCACCAATCCATCCGATAGCCTTAGCCGACTTTCTATGGTCATCTGCACATTTCTTTTTCATCTGATAAGACTGTAATTTCTCTTTGTTTACTTTCAATATTGCAGAAATATTCTCCTTTATCTTCCGTATTTCTGTATCAGAAACATTGATGTGAGGTAATATATTTTGTTTACATTTGCACTTAATTGAACAATTTCTCATATCAACCTTGTTTAAATCATTTCTCTTATTTCTGTAAGTAATAGATGAAGATCTTCTCCTTTCAGTCGTTGACGCACCCGTTGACGTCAACGTCTGACGCATTGATGATGTCATTTTATTGCTCTTATTGACGCATAAACTGTTCATTGGGCAGTCCTGTGTCACTACTCCTGAAGGGACAAAACCAAACATATTGTGATTCGTCTCCTTAAATTTGTATAGGATGTTTGTTTGTCCACATGGCACATATGCAATGTTGTCAAAATGGACGAATTTGATACCATGGCATTGGGTTGACCTCCAAGGACGAGGAGATGAACACTGAAAAAGTGAATACGCAAAGTTAATCGTTCCAACTTACTCTTTAATCAATTTAGCCAATCTCTGAGGTGGATAAATCTTAGGACTCTAATTTATTGATAAAACTTTGTTTGTCCATTGACTATTATATTGGGATTCGGATTTCGGGCTTTGTTTGGGTTTCACTCAATGATTATTAGTGCTAGTCAACCTGGATTTCGGCGCGATACTGTCAAAATGAGTTTATGTGTGGCCTTTTGTGTTTCATGTTTCTATGGTGTGAGTAGGTGTTCCTTGTTCCTTTTTTGTCTCCTTCTATGGGTGTCTGCTCTGTGTTTTGACATTGTCGCCATAGCACTTTCTATATAGACATAACGTCAGACAGTGCATGAATTTTATATATTTTCATTTCCATGCTTCGTAAACATCGACGGCGGGTGCGGCTAGCCAACAGGGGATGCTTACTCCTCCCGGGCACCTGGTCCCACCTCTAGCTTGCTAGGGGTTCGTCGATGTTAAATTTTGTGCTCTATTGAGAGTGCTGTTGAGATTATCGTCAGGATCTTCTTTAACTCATTTGCATTGGGTGTTTTGTGGTTTTGCTTTGGGTACTGCAAACGAGTGTTGTTCGAGATCGGCCCCTCCTTTATTTTGAAGTAAATATCACTCGGAGTCTAGCTTCTCTCAAATTGGCACTTTATAAAGATTTGTCTTCGTTTCCAAGATCAAATTGAATAATTGCATAAAGAGTTAATCCGGTCATGAATTATGTTTAAATGGTTTTAATTATTCCATGTTGTTAGTATTTCATATTGTACGAAAGGTTTGTAGAAATACTCGATGTACTCTTATAATATATATGTCATTTATAAAGATAGCTGTACTTTTTGACATATAATTTACTTCGATTTTTCTGACTGCAAAATGAAAGATATCGAGAGCATATATTTTCTTCAGTTTTGTCTGTCTATTTCTTAATTCAAAAGGTAGATATGTGATAGGGCTTTCATATTTGACATCTTTATTCCATGTATCAAATCTTTTTCTCAAGATGGTAAGGAAAATTATACTTACGTCAAAAATCGGAAAAGGGAATTCTAGGCTCACATTTACCATGTTTATATTGGCGTCACAATATATGGGTACTAACATTGAACAATTTCTATAGCCGCTATCCATGTTACAGTTTATGCTGTTTTTCCAGACATATGTAACGTTCAGTCTTGCAAAAGCAAGACAGTTAAATACACTGAAAAATAATCCAATTTTCATTTCTTTTGTAATCATCAATTCTAAGTAGGCTGTATTATTATAAGTGTTTGATCCCTGGTGTTTAGAGTTATGATTCTGATAATAATACGGAAGTGTTCCAACTCTAGAACTTCTTGAAGAAAATTTCTAATCAATTTATTATGCACCAGACACGTGTTTCGAATATTAAATCCTCATCAGTGTCGCTTCCAGTCAGAGTGATTTTTAGACACAGTCAACTTTCATTTTAGTAGCGCCCTCTGGTTTATTTTTTTTAAATCAAATTTGTGGATTTACTTTGTAGAGAATGCGCGACAACGTTGATTAGTCACTAGGGTTACAAAATTAAAACAGTATTTGCACGTCATTCTGTAAATATGATGAAAGTGTTGTGTAAGCAGCAATATCCGTACTTAAACGTTATTTTATTGTTGGTCAAAGATTAAAGTTATTATGAAAAGGACAACGTATAAAAACGGATATTAGAAAATGAATAAACATTTTTTAAAGCTTACTTATCATAAACTGTAACTGTCGTTTCTTCACATATTTCAGTTTCAAGTACATGTATTTAACTTCGTCGTCGTATATAAAACACGGACAGTTTCCCTTTAATAACTTTAGAAGTTCCTTTTCATACTAAATTTGGCTCAGTTTATGACTTTGAAACAGGTGTCTTCTGTTTTATCATTTATATCCACGCTTTTCGTTCAGATATTTGATGAGGAACTACTACATACTGCATACTCTTTGCAAAGTGAATACACATTTTTTATTTCAAAAAATAAAACCAGTGGGCGCTACCGAAATACATTTTCTGTGATAGAAATCACTTCGACATTCAATTTAGTATCACTGAAGAGGATTTACTATCCAAAACTCGTGTTTGATGCATTAAAATGGTTATGAAATTTTCTTCAAGAAGGTAAAGAGTTAGAATACTTACATTAATACTAAACTCCTTGAAGTCCCAAAGGGAGGGTAACAAGCGTTTATTATGCAACTACACTATTTGCATTGAAGATATTACATGACCATTCAAAGTCCTTGAGACTTAAGACGCGATCATAATATTTGTTATTCCGTGGACACATGTAGGAGATACCTTTGACATTCCAAAGTCCCATGTATAATTGTAATACTATTTTGAGAAATGTTACACTGCTTAAAATAAGCCACGAGCCGTGATATACCTCTGTGTGTCCGGATAAATGGGAGGATTTGCAATCAAAATCTGGATAACTACACCATTTGCAATTAATAGCAGATGACCATCCAAAGTCGGCACTTGTTGTTCATTACTCTCATATAGATCCTTCAAGGTATTGTTGCTCGTGCTTCGTTGGTGTTTTGCTATAAAAGTTGGTAGTTGTGCTACTATTTTAGCTCACCTGAGCGAAGATCAAATGAGCTATTGTCATCCTCATAGCGCGCCGTTCGTCGTCCGTCCGTCGTCTGTCGTCGTCCGGCGTAAACTTTTAACATTTTTGACATCTCCTCTGCAATCGATGCACGGAATTTCACGAAATCTTACAGGGAGCAAGTACTCAAGGTCCTCTACAAAGTTTGTGCTTTTCGTGCCGATCGGTCAACAAATATGGCCCCCGAGGGCTCTGATTGGATGAAACACTTTCGACTTCTCTTCTGAAACCGCTACACAGAATTTAATTACACCTTACAGGAAGCAAGTACTCAAGGTCTTCTACCAAACTGTCCACTATCATTCTTTCGCTTGCAACTCAGGTGAGCGATTTGGCCCCCTTGGGCCTCTTGTTTTTCAAAAACCTCTTGTCTGACGTAACTTTTACGTACTGTCCTCTCTTTTTTGTCTATAGCGTACCTGTGTGTGTATGTCTAAAAGGAGATGAAACATTGACATGTGGAAGATGGACGATGGAGTCTGACTCTCTGTATGTCGGTTTGATGCATGAGTTCGCAACAGCCGGCAGAGCAAGGACTGTTTTTCGTACGCCCTCTATTCTAATACCCATTTGTGTGTTATGGCCCATGCGTTATGCGGTCTATTTGAATGGTCATCTTACAGTGAGGAGTTTATTTTACACCACTATTGTGCGTCCAAGACTTCTGGGTAACTGGAAAGTGAAAGGGCTGTGCGCACATAATCCGGATAACAACAACATTTGCTACAGGCGTAGCAGATTGCCGTTCTAAGTCGGCTCCGGTTGCCCATTGGTCTCGTTAGTTTATGTGTGGTCTTTTGTGTTTGATGTTTCTGTGTTGTGTTATTTTTCCGTGTCCCTTTTTCGTCTCTTTCTACTTTGTGTTTTTGTATGGGGTGTTTCTGAGTGTTGTTGTTAGTGCTGAAACCGAGTGTTGTTGAAGATCCTCTCCATTCTTTGACATAATCTCACTTGAGTCTTTGGCTCAGGTGAGCTAAAATCCTACAGAAAAGATTATGGATGATATTCTTCGACAAAAGCTCACACGTGCCTTTGTTTTACTTACTCGAACATAAAATTTCCATGATGACATCTCCCCTATAAGTAAGAAGAATAGAAGCTGAACATCAAAGCTTTTATGTTAAATGTTAAACGTCTTCAAATTCAATAGCATTTTAAGAACAGATAAATTTACAGCATGGACCAGCCATGCATGTTCGGGCACATAATCCTCGTCAGTGACCCTCAGTCTTAGCAATGAAATATGGCCAAAGAGTGTAAAATTATGTCCAAAAGTGTACCGAATGAGGATGGGTGGGATATGAAGCTACAGTACCCATGTTTTAGTAATTTCAAGATATTGTGATCACAGAAATCTTCGAGTGCGTTGAAGAAACGATCAACCGAAGTTGATCGAAATATTAGTCTTTGAATATATTTTATTAGAATAATTTCATATTAGATTAGGCAAAAGTTTAATAACGTTATAAATGTCGGTCTTTCTGTTTTAATATGGTAACGTACAATGTAATGTAACACTTTCAAATAGCCACCCTATAAAGAGTAAATTCTTGCAATTCTGACAAAGTCAGAAAAGGTGTCATCAAAGCATACAAAACCAAAGACGAACTATCACAAATCAAAAATATATAGTACTCTATGGACCATGTTCAAATACTTATGATTTATGACAAAAAATAATCTTTGCAATTTCTTATAGAAGTGAAATGTTATGAAATTCATTAGAGAATTGTTAAAGATATGAATTAATATAGAATTATTACAGATGTGAGTATCTATAGAAATGTTTTAGAGGTGACCTCATTTGATATTGAAAATTCGTAAAACATCACATGATATTATAGAACCAATAGTGACACAAATAATAATGCCAGCAACCCATCCAATAGCTGTTGCCGACTTTCTATGGTCAACTGCACACCTTTTCTTCATCAGATTGGACTGTAGCTTCTCTTTGTTTACTTTCAATATTGTAGACATATTTTTCTTTATATTCTGTATTTCTGTGTCAGAAATATTGATTTTTAAGTAGGTCAATATTATATCTACATTAACAATAGCTTGAACAATTTTTGTGATCAACCGTTGAAAACTCCGAAGTTGGATTTGTGTGCACACTTGCTGTACTCCCTATTGTGAGTGACGTAATCGATGACGCAGACGACAGACTCATCGATGGCGTTATGGTGCTATATACCTTTTTGCAAGAACTGTTTCCTGGACATATCTGTGTAACTAATCCTGAGAGAGAAAAACCATTGCAATTTTGTTTCGTCTTGACATATTGGAAATACACATTTGTTTGTCCACATGGTAGGTGTGCAAAGTTTTCAAATTTTACACGACTGTTACTAGTCATACGCATGGGTTTCCAAGGATGTTGAACTGAAAACTGAAATTGATTATGTTGATTTAAATATATATATGTATAAATTCATAGCATCATTTAAGAACATCTGAATTTGCAGCATGAACCAGACATGCACATTTCGGTTACTTAACTTTTTACCTTATTTGATGAATATTATAGATACATGTAATGCCAAATATCTCTCTCTCTCTCTCTCTCTCTCTCTCTCATTTTCAACTGATTCCAAAAAATCAAATAACAAAAAGACGCTGTAGTATCTCCTAACAACAAGCTTTTCTATTCTGTCAGTTTATTTTGATGGACTTTAGTCATAGTTGATCGTGAGTCGAGGTTTTGAATCAGATTCTTAGTTTAATAAATCAAATATCCATACTTACGTTAGAAATCGGGAAATGAAATTCTATAGATACCGTCACTGACTTGGCAATGCCTGCACAATGCAAAGGTATTGACATGGAACATTTTGTGTAGTTTGTCAACTTTACTGTAGTACAGTTTTTGTCTAAAGTCCCAACAGACGTTTGGTTCATTCTTGCAAATGCTAAACTTTGCAGAATGATGAAAATAAATCCAATTTTCATTTTGATTATCATTTTATACATTTTGCCCGTTGTCTAGCGGAAAGGGACCTACAAACTATGCTGTGTCGATATATATTTTCAACCTATTAATGCTGATACATGTTAGTCTATAGAGATATCAAACGAGTCCAATGCAACATGATGGTTTGTGCATTTCTTGTTAAATTGATCATCTAAGCTGCAATATCCGTTCATGGGCATATCCTACCTAGCTGCTATGGAGAAAATTGAGGTTTCAGAAAACCAAGATAAGAAGTTAAATGAAAATGCTGTATATATTTCACTTATCAATGTAATTATTGTTCTCAAGGAGACAAACTGTAAGTGAAATTATTTGATTTCTCATTTTTTGTAACCGAGATCGTGTAATTTTTTATGCATCAGTGTTGGCAACAGAAACTTACTCTATGATCGATGATTAAGCAGCCTCTCTGAGAAGATTTTTTTTTATAATTTATTTATTTTTATCCAAAAAGACATGATTACAAATAGAAAAAAAATGACATTTTCAGGAAAATATTCTAGCATTCTCTTTCACTCAATCTTTCATTCCATGTACTCCACATATAGATGTCTTACTTCTAATAAAGTGATATATTATATATTCTCATTATCTGCTAATTAAATCAAAATGTTGTTTTATATGTATGTTTTAGAGAATTGTTAGAGATATAAATTAATATAGAATTATTACAGATGTGAGTAACTATAGAAATGTTTTAGATGTGACCTCATTTGATGTTGAAAATTCGTAAAACATCACATGATATTATAGAACCAATAGTGACACAAATAATAATGCCAGCAACCCATCCAATAGCTGTTGCCGACTTTCTATGGTCAACAGCACACCTTTTCTTCAACTGATTGGACTGTAGCTTCTCTTTGTTTACTTTCAATATTGCAGAAATATTCTTCTTTATATTCTGTATTTCTGTGTCAGAAATATTGATTTTAAGTAGGTCAATATTATATCTACATTTACAATAGCTTGAGCAATTTTTGTGATCAACCGTTGAAAACTCTGGAGATGGATTTGTGTTCACACTTGCTGTACTCCCAATTGTGAGTGACGTAATCGATGACGCGGACGACAGACTCATCGATGGCGTTATGGTGCTATATCCCTTTTTGCAAGAACTGTTTCCTGGACATATCTGTGTAACTAATCCTGAGAGAGAAAACCCATTGCTACTTTGTTTCATCTTGATATACTGGAAATGTACATTTGTTTGTCCGCATGGTAGGTGTGCAATGTTTTTAAATCGTATACGACTGTTACTAGCACTAGTCAAACGCATTAGTTTCCAAGGATGTTGAACTGAATACTGAAATTGATAATGGTAATTAAAACTTTTATCTTATCTAATAAACATTATAGATAATGTCAAATCAGACTCTCTATGTCGTTCGATCGATCGAAATAAAGAAAGCAAAATGACCAAGCTTGAAATTCATATAGTATCTCCAACGGAACATGCTTTTCTATTCTGTCAGTTTGTCATTTTATTTAGATTGACTTTAGTTATAGTTGAGTCAAGATTGAGTCAAGATTGAGTCAAGAGTTATATTCAGATTCTTAGTTTGATAAATAAAATCTTCATACTTACGTAAGAAATTGGGAAATGAAATTCTATAAATACCGTCACTGACTTGGCAATACCTGCACAATACAAAGGTATTGACATGGAACAATTTGTGTAGTTTGTAATTTTTACTGTAGAACAGTTTCTGTCTAAAGTCCTAACAAACGTTCTGTTTATTCTTGCAGATGCTAAACTTTGCAAAATAATAAAAATGAATCCAATTTTCATTTTGACTTTCATATTAAACATTTTGCCCGTTGTCTTCTGAAAACGGGCTTTTGAACTATGTTGTGTAGATATATATTTTCACCCTGTTAATGTTGTTACCTCTATAAAGAAATCAAAAAGAGGTAAATGCAACATGATTTTTGTGCAATTTTATTAAAATTGATCATCTAAGCTGCAATATCCGTCTATGAGCATAATTTAAAGCAAGCGTCAACCTTGCAGCTATGGAGAAAATTGAGGATGCAGAAAACCAAGATAAGAAGTTTAATGAAAATGCTGTATAGATTTCACTTATCAATTTAATAATTGTTTTCAAAGAGACCAACTGTAAGTGACATTATTTGATTTCTCATTTTTTGTAACCGAAGTTGTGTATTTTTTATGCATCAGTGCTTGCAGCAGAAACGCCTCTCTGAGAAGATTATGCAAGAGCATCATCTGTGTACGAAAACTTCATGTTGAGGGCAAAGAAGCACGCCAGTAAGGCACGGTCCATTTGATATTCAGGGGGGGGGGGGGGGGGGCTTGGGGTTTTTTTCGGAGCAAAATTATTTTTTTCGCCCCGGACCGGGGCAAAATTATTTTTTTCTTGTAAAGTTGGAGCAAGGAATTTTTTTTTTAAACAAAGTGATGCGCATGTGTTTTATCGATAGAAATCATTTATATTTTTACTCAAAACTCGTAATATTAATATATTAGTTTATTTTTATGCAAGTATTAAATTCACTTTTAAACAGAGAGATAAAAGATTTACAATACAATTCTTAATATTTTATATAAGGTACATGTATATAACATGTTATAAGAGGGTCTGACGGGAAAGTCTGTAAATTGGTGAATAAATGAAGTTCTCCTTCCAAGCTTACAAGAACATAAAATTAAACGCAATGGGATACATGTAACATGTATTAATAGCAATACATAAATATTTCTAATATGTTTAAGCTTTTAAGGAAGCCCTTTTTTCATTCACATACATGCATAACTTTTTATATCTATGAACTTTGCAATTAGTAAATAATGTTTTGATAGAAGACTATGGCGAGTGAAGCTATCCAAATATTTTTTATACAATTTGAAAGCTGCGGTGAGCGAAGCGAGCCGGAAAATATTTCAAGAATTTTAGCGAAATTTTATGGTAATTCTTCAAATTCAGATTATTCGTAAGAGCAAGATTATTTTTTTCTGTCACACCATAAGCAAATTTATTTTTTTCATCAAAGTTGAGAGCAAAATTAATTTTTTCGAAAAAAAACCAAGCCCCCCCCCCCCCGGTTATAAAATGGACCGTGCATAAGTTGCTGCTCAAAGTTATCTCGGGGAACGACTTATAATGTCACTAAGGAAGTTCTATTGTTGATACAAAGAACGTATTGCACATTTCGACATTTGTCTATAAAGAATAAGTAAGCACATTCTTCAGAACGTCCTTTCCAATTGACCGTCTTTTGCCTATTTGGACAATACGGGATTTGAAACATTTCTATTTGGCATTCGCGGCGGGTGTTGCATGCAGTCAGAGGATGCTCACTCCTTCTGGCCATCTGGTCCTCCCTCCTTTCAGGAGTTCGCGATTGCCTTGTTAATGGAGACTTACACAATTATACCATGTCCCCCTGGTGATCGACTCCTAAATTACGATTGCTACTTCTTCTTTAATACATGTATATTTATTTATACGATGGTCGTAATTGAAAACTTATCTGATATTTTGACATCCCTAATTTCATTATAGTACTTAATATCCTTATTGGATCATTCAACTTAGATGGACCATAACTTTAATAAATTTGAAATCTTGACGTTATGATGCTTCTTTTTTACTTGTCATTTCATCCTAAAATATCACCTAAAATTAAAGGAAGCACAATTCCTTCAAAGCATTTTTGTCATAGACGTTTTCAACTTTGCTACTGAATCGACCATGCAGGAAATTTAGAGCCGCGCACTCTTTGTAAAGCACAAACTAGAGGGCGCTACCGAAATAAATTCTGCTGTGTCTGAAAATCACTTTGGCTTGAATGAGTTAAAGAATATCCTGACGATAACCTCAACAGTACTCACAATAGAGCACCAAATTGAGCATCGACGGACCCCTAGCAAGCTAATGGTGGGACCAGGTGCCCGGGAGTAGTAAGCATCCCCTGTTGGCTAGCCGCACCCGCCGTCGATGTTTAAGCACGAAACTGAAAACAATATATAAAATTCACGCACTGTCCTACGTCGTGTCTATATAGAAAGTGCTATGGCGACAATATCAGGGGAATATATTCAAAACACTTACTGTCAAACCCTTCGCGGGGAACTTTTTTATGAGCTCCACACGGCAAAGGGCATAAGTGTGACACAAATGAAGAACCACTGATGAGGATTAACTTACCGAAACACTTTTGTAATGCAGTAAAATTTGTTCCAGAGGGTAACAAGTTGGAACACTTCCATTTTATTAGAACTGACTAAAATGTCAGTATGTATGTAGAAAAAGGGAAGGGTCTCCAGCATGACCACCCTGCACTCACCCAGCTGGACAAACCCACAAGAAAGTGATACATAAATGACATGCGACAAAACTACAAAGCGCAGAAAGACACAACAATATTCACTAGAACATCATACAAAACAATCGAAATAGACGTACGAAAAATCAAACATTAATGACAACACATAAAAGGAAGGAAATCAATGTGCGTCCGGCGCCAACTTTAGACGGCCATCTGCTATTAGTAAATGGTGTAGTTATCAGGATAACGTGAGCACAACCCTTCCACTTATCCGGATACACAGAGGTCTCTATAGACGCACAATAGTTGTATGAACATAAAACTTCTCACTGTAAGGCGACATCACAAACAAGATAGTTAAACGCAGCGGCCTCTTGTAACAAAGATTCTATGTAAGTGGATTTAAAGAAAATATATGGCATGCTTATAACAGGCTGTGCTCTGCTGGCTGAAGCGAGCTCAATATCAATTACCCTAGAAGTCTTACCAACATTCAGATAGGACAGAGAATCAGGACCCAGTCTTCTCTGACGAGATTTGAACAAGGACCGTCATGGGGTCCCGTCGTCGTTGGCCAGTGTGCGACGTTGGGAAAGACACTGGTACAAAACTGCAGATTGGTCCAGTAACATGCCCAATGTTTTTGTGATGACTTTAGGATCATATCCTCAGTAAAGCAGGTGACCAACTATTTTCTTACATTGATCCTTTTGCTTTTGTTTATTTGGTCATCGTAAAATGAAGTCAATGAAATTACCAATGATACATACTCTGTTGCTGGAGTCGTCCCAAATTTTGAAAGAAGTTCAGAATAGTTATTGTAAAATTCCCAAAAAGATTTTACTCCTTACTAAGATTCACTTATTTTTTTTATATTTGCATGGTACGCTTTATTTGCTTTATTTCTCATTTTCTCTCGGTGTTATATGTTCCGCATATTATGAATCTCGTATATATGCGATTTTTTAAATGACAATTAATATGGGGGAAAACATATCCCTATCAAGAAGTACAAAATCGTTAATCGAAAAATCATCTCACCAAGGACATACAAAACCAGGATAAAACCAGAACTAAGGCAAAGGAACAGAAACAAAAAAAATCGACCATATGAAGAGAAGTGAACTCCCTGCGAAGGAGTGAGATCAGATGCCCAGGAAGAGTGAGCGTATCCTGCTTTCCTTGATTTAACCTTGAAAATATACAAAGATTGATTAATTTAATTTTTATTCAACCTTGAAAATTTGATCTTGATTGTTGACAAATGTTTCGTTGTGTATTATGTTTGTTATGTGCTTTTCGTATCCATTTATATATTCATCTGTTTATTGCTTGTGTCCCTGCGTTTTGTTACCTTGTTTGTGTAGTCATCTTAGATTGAGAATGCTATTATACACGATTGTTGTGCACTCTTCGATATCATTGGATCACCAGATTGGTGCTGCACTCTGTGTCACTTGTTGACCTTGATAAAACATATGGCTTTGGATAATTTGAAAATGTACAACAACAACAATACCTTGTTAAAAGAATTTATTTCTTACTGTCTTTATGCATGACCATGGGTACCTTATGCGCCCCCGGCATGGAGAAAATATATTACAAGTCACAAGTAATAAATAGAAAATCTTGACCAAAACAATCAAGGAAAAATTTTTGAAGACATTTTGTCTTTCGTCTTATTAGTATCCTTATTTGATATTGAAAATTCGTAAAACATCACATGTAATAATAGCCCCAATTGTGAAACAAATTATTGTTCCACCAACCCATCCAATAGCCGTTGCCGACTTTCTGTTGTCGTCTGCACATCTCTTCTTCATCTGTCTGGATTGTAATTTCTCTTTGTTTACTTTCAATATTGCAGAAATATTCTCCTTTATTTTCTGTATTTCTGTATCAGACATATTGACTTGAAGAGACACAAGATTTCGTCGGCATTTGCAGTAAACTGAACAATTCTTACTAGATGTCGTCGAAAATTTTTCTCTTCCTTTGGATATACTCGATGACGGTGGCGTTAAAGTATGATTATATTGTGCATTTGAAGTACTAGATGGTATAAGCAATGTGCTGGACTTGGCTTGATGGTTTGTTTGGTTTTTAGAAATCGTTGAAACTAAGGCTGTATTTCGTATCTTTAAGACAGTATTTTGCATCGTTAAGACAGTATTTTGCATCGTTGAACGTTTCATACTTGATGTACTTGATGCAATCTGTGATGACAGGACTTGGTGTATACTGGTAGTCTTGGAACCGTTCACAGTTTTTGATGTAGTAGTTAATGACGTATTTGATGACGCAGTTGGTGCAGATGACGTAGTTGATGGTGTACTGCATGCCCGATTCTTAGTGCAATTCTGCGAAATCATTCCACCAAAGCTTTTGTCGTTGCTGTTTGGCTTCGTTTTGAAATAATAGAGTCTCAAATGTTCTTTCCCACACCGTAGATCATTCTTATTTTCAAACAGAATACTATGGTTGGTATAATTGTTTATGCTCCTCCACGGAGATTCGACTGAATACTGAAATCAAGAATTATGTATCTTAATAATATAATAATTGTATGTTAAACCAATATAACTATTCATCGCGGAGATGATACTTACTGCCCCCTACATGCATGATAATTTTATATAAATTATGTCACATACGACTTACTTATGTTGACATGTAACAAAGAATCTAAGATATGCCAACTTCTTCATGAGTTTGTCAATATGTACAAACTTAAAATGCCCTTGTATACTGTAAACGGGTTTAATTTCGCGGTGTTAAAAGTTCGCGGTTTTCTGAATGTAGCCAATTGCGGTGGTTTTAATTTCGCGGGATCGAAAGTTGCAGAAGAAAAAAAAAACTTTTGATACATCTATAAATATTTCGTCGCTCAAGCATACGTGTAATTTGATTGTTGTTTGTAGTTTTGTTTCACGTGGTAATTAATGACAAACACGTAGTAATTAGGGATAATTACACAGAAACGGTGTTGAATATTAATAATTAAAGAATACGGAAAAGTAGATTGAAACTAATTAACTGCGTTCGTTTTCACTAGATATCGTAACTGCGGTATGTGTGTCATCTTCCTTTTTATAGAAATATACATGCATCGTAAGTTAAATTGTCGATACCCTTTACTTTACAAACTATTTAACCAACGTAAATGAAAACCACGTTTAGAAAATTGAACGATTCAGCTGTACAAGCACAGTAGCTTTCCTGCTTCAAATGCATTTGAACATCTTTGCCTATTATACAAAATTATTGCGGGGGTTTAATGTTCGCGGAAAATTCGAAAACCGTGAACATGGCGAAAATAAAACCACCGCAATCATTTCCCCGTTTACAGTATTCAAAAAATCTTGCATACAATCTACATACATGTATAGTTTGAATCTTGATGTACTTCATGCTAAATTTTCACATCTATATTTTGTAATTGTATTGTATTGAATCCAAGGATAATTCAGGTTACTGTTGTACATTTTTAAAAATCAATAATTTTCAAGTTACTCACTTTTGTGAATTCCATACCAATGGCAATTAGAACAGAAACTTCCTGAGCTTTGGCGTCACAATGTAATGGGATTTCTATTGACCAATTTCTGTTGTAGTTCATGGTGTTCTTTCTGGAGCCTATTTTAGTAACACTAGAAATCGGCGTATTTCGCAAAATGGCTGAGAGAAGATGAAAACTGGTTAACATTAATCCAATTTTTATGTACATCTCCTTGCTTTTTTATTGCAATAATTTTCAGATCTGCAGGTTAAATTTAGGAAATTGTGGAGGCTATTTTTTCCAATACGTTCTAAGTTCTTTAATCTATTGCTAGTTATTGTTATTAAAGATAAGGAGAGGGCATATGTAACGTTATTAATAACTTTTTGCCAATCCAATTTCATCCTATTATGAAATAAAACATGTTTAAACTACCTAATCCTATCAAGTCTTAAGTCAACTTCTAGAAAAAGGAATCTATACCACAATAATGTTTCAATAATAGTAAATGTTTGTTATATTGGCAAGATAACAATAACGTTATCTAATCTGTGTAAAATGCAATATCCGTAACAAGATTACTTGACATGCTTCTTTAGCTAACCTGTATACTTTATGGTGTCAGTAATGCCACTGAGGGGAGAACCATGGAAGTGAAGATTTTCACGCATAAAGCCAATAAAGGTATATGAAAATGTGAAAATCCTCAAAAATACAAGAAGGGATGTCACGGGCAGGTTCAGAGTATCGGTCAGGATAGCAAATACGGCAAGATCGAACGTTAAGAGGGCAGAAGGTCACGGGTCAGGGGGCCTATTAAATCCGTTACGTATAACTTTTTTTTCAAAACCGTAAGCTTGAGCGCCCCCACCCCCCCCCCCCCCCACTTTCTTTACGGGTTGGAACCGCCCTCCTCTGGGGAAAAGTTCTAGATTTGTTGATGAAAGAAGCTCGACGAATCGTTGGGATGGTATTTCGTATGTTAGCTTTATAGGTCTATATGATCTTACATCTATGTTGAATTAATTTGATTGATGAATCTTCCTGGTTGCTAAAGGAAAAAGGAAATTCACATTAGTTAGCAACTGATGGGACATGGTTATTACTATTATGAAATTATGAGCAAATATTAATATCAGTGAAAATGTCAATAGATTGATCAGAAGGGTTTAAGCTTATTCTATAAACCGACCATTCGTAGAACCTATTGAGTTCTTGAGCAGTGGAACATATAGGGACACACTATGCGTGATGTGTGGTAGCTATGCCACTGCATAGTCCAATTATAAAAACGAAAGTCGTTTTAGATGGCGCCACTAAAAAGAATTTGCGGCGCTGCACAAATTCAAAGGAAGAAAGTAAGAAATTATGAAAAATAGAAATAAGTAAAGGGATTGTTCATTACATATAAATGAATTGAAAAGAAAACATCCCTTATGGCAAAGTTAAGAAAAAGAATGTACGATATACGTAAATACATGCCGAATCCAGCTACATTTCTTATGAATAAATGCATTGTAAAATTTAAAAAATGCAAACAATTGGCGTATTTTTTTCAAAAGACTAATCAATAAATATTTGTTCATAGTGTAACCCGACTCACAAAGTACTAACATGTTCATAATATCTTAATTAACACCCACCCCCAATGTAAAAAAAATGTCCCCCAAATGTTTATGCGGTTCAGTCTCACGGTTTTGCTATTCGGACACTCTGAGTTCATGAGACCAGTTGCTCATCAATTTTCTTCTCTTTATATCAAACATAATAGGTATTGCCAAAAAAGATGATTATGTATATTAGTGTTACACGTAGCATTGTTTCTATTACAGTCGTTGTATATTTAAACGATAATAGATATTTTTTAAAAAGGCCCCTCCCCTATCCCTACAACTTCCAAAGGTTACTTATTTTGCCATACTGTAAACGAAAAAAAAATTTGCGTGGGGCAATTTTCGCGTTTTTCGAAAATAGAGGGATTTGGCGAAAAAATTCCCCCACGCGAAAATATCCCCGTTGCATTCTTACAATGGGAAAGACATTTTCATGTCCCCAACGCGAAAAGTCTTGATGTTGATATCGCGAAACCCCCTCCCCCCGCGAAAATAACCACGTTTACAGTATTTTATGCCGAAACATCTCCTAGATAAAGTAAGGAATTTGTATTCAGAAACAACTCCTGTAAAAAAAAAAGGGTTCCAAAGCGTTATAGGTCTTTGCCCGCTGCACCCGGGGCCCCAATTAGGTAATACAACTTATTGTTTTAGAATATAATGAACTATATTGGTAGTAATAGTTTCAATCCCCTTCCTTATATATCTTAATTTCTTTAAAAGGTACTATCTTCAATAAGCATTAAGAAAAGGAATCATTCTGCATTACATACATGTACATATTACCCTCTACGACATAAGATTTCGGGTCGCTTCGCTAGCCGATTAAAGGAATCAAAACTTGTAAAAAAAAAAAAAAAGAAAAAAAAAAAACTTGTAAAAGGTCCGCGTGGCATCGCCTAAATTCAAACGAAAATTGAAAGCGTTTTTATATTTATAAAGCCCGCTGCCGGGCAGTGCAAATAAATGAACTACCGGTCACAATCCATTTGAATGCATGGTGAATATGAAAGTCGACCCGGGAAAGGCGACGGGGTCCTGGGCGGAGAGAGTGAAAGAGAGAGAGGAGGGAGTGGAAGGGACGGGACGGGAGAGGGGTCAAGGGGGAGGAGGGGAGGGAAAAGGGGAAGGTGTAACGTAGGCCACTGCGGCCACTCAATAATATTTGTGTAATTTAGATGTAATGAAATCCCTTTGGTAGCGTACACGGTAAATATGTATGTACAATGTATATAAATCCAAATATTGTGGTGTAAATCCTCGGTGTGATGATAATCCTTGGTAGCGTAAAATCCTCTGTGAAAAGATAATATCCAAATCCGAATAAAGTTTCTTAGTTTATTTACAAGTTTACGATACGATCAAATTATTAATAAAACTATTACAATCTTAAGACAAAACGATGCGTACTCTCCAGACACTGTCTAGACACTGAGATGCTGGGCCACCTGCGCGTCGCTATATATAGCTACGCTGGGGCAACCCGGCGTGAGCTGCCGTTTTCCAGGGCCAGGTGACGTGAGCTGCCTATATATTGGCAACTCAGCGTAAGTTGCCGATTACGCTGGTCAGATGGGCGTTGTATTTTACGTATATAGAGTACGTTTAAATCAATTATATAATAAAGATAGATAATATACAGACATATAAGCATATTTAAACTTATTTACATTACAACATTACAAAGGGGAATTAACTCAGTGGGAAGAAGGGAGGGGAAGGCAAGCCGGGGGAGCGGGGAGACTTCGGAACTAACCCCCCCCCCCCCCCCCATTAATTTATGATTAAACTGGCAAGTTAGGAGAAAATCGAGAACTATGAGACTGTATAAAATATTCTTAGAAATGCAGACAAAGACGAAAATTCGCGATTTTCCTATTTCTGAACGGTGTGCTTCGCGAGGATCGCCGGGAATCAGACCCCTGTTAACTGTTTCCACCATTCAAACCACACAATCCCCCTCAACCCCACCCGCCCCTGGTAATGATCTTACCACTGGATCCGTTTATGCACTAAGGTATGTTAGCATCATACATGTACAGTTATAAAGTTTTTTCCTTCCCGAGTCTTGAGGGAAAAAATGACTACAGTACCGAAACGTCTGCGGTTCGAATAGAATTTGAGTAGAACCTGCCCCTGATTTGCCGGGAAAACGGAGGGAATTTCGGACTAAAGAAAAGAAAGGAAAAATGAGTCTTTGGGTTGACAAACATAGGCCGACGTCTCTTGCAAAACTAGATTATCATAAAGCACAAGCGCTGCATCTTAAGAAATTGGTAATGATGTCTTGTGATGTGGAAAATTGGAAGGGGATGGGGAGGCATTTATTGTAAATCACGAAATACATTAAATAGCATTAGCAAATAAATACAACTCACCAACTTAGGTGTGGTATATGTGGCCGAATCCACCAGAGGAATGATAAACAAAGGGACAAAGTCCCAGAAAAGGGTATACATCTATAAATGATGCAATATTTTGTATGTCTGGGAATCTAGTAGTCGAGTGACTCCGGTAAGGCCTACTGGTGTTGGAAGAGTTTCCGGACGATTTTGAAGGTTTTTCGGAGATAACTCCTCCGTCCATCAATGGAAAAAATTCAAATTTCTCTTAAATAATGCTATGCCCTTCCCACAAATACTCATGTTGAAAGAAAATATTAAATCTCTCAAGAAATATGGTTTCTAGACCGATTTTATGACCCTATATTTTGGCCATTTTTCGCAAATCACTGGAACAGTTTCCGGACACCTGGTTTTAAATCTGTCAATCTCAATCAATTTCAGCCCAAACTGGATGAGTTTTGGATATTGTTTTCTTCAATCTTTTCTACAAATGACTGTGTAAAAATTATTTTGAAAATATAACCAAAACTTCTCAAATCACGTAGATTAAAATAATACGTCTCTCGGCGACTCCCCCCAGAGCACGATATAAAACGGGGCAGAAAGAGGTAAAAAGGAGATGTGATAAAAACATCTTAGATGCAAAATTTTGTTGATATGATTCGTGATTTGAATTCTGCATTTAAAAATCTACAAAATTGTCACAAAATTTTGAAAATAATTTCTTTCAAAGTACTTGAAAAGGGCAACTGTCCGGAAACTGTTACTGTCCGGAAACTGTTCCAACACCAGTAAGGGTATCGGCCAGGGGGTCCGTGCCAGTGCGGAAAGATAAGATAAAGATTTATTTAAAGTCGGCATATGGATTTAATGTGTGAACATGCTGGACATATTACTTACTTACAATTTAACCTTTAAACATAATTCACAATACATTGTTTTTCACAAGTTACCACTATATACTACATGTTTGTTGTCTGCATAGCTCACTTCGGAAACTAAATAAACCTTATTTTGACTATTGCATCATACATAGATTTTAATGAAATTGATACCATTCATCATATCTCGCTTTTACAATGTATTTCAATGGAAACTAAGGAGCCTCTTTACTTTTTGTCTATGCACAAGCTCAGTTTCAAATGCATGCTTCATAAAGCATGTATATTGAAATTAAACTGTAACATTTGTTGAATGCTACCTGAAAATGTGAAAATTAATCCATTTAAACCATGTTTAAAACAAATATAGTAGAATCATGGCAGATGCTGCAGAGATTACAACTGGTAGATAACACGGCAGAAACATGGTTTAAATGAATTATTTTTCACATTTTCAGGTAGGATTCAACAAATGTATGTTTTATTTCAATGAACATGCACTATTTTTGGACAGGCAGTGGAAAATACACCGATAATCAAAAGATACACAATGAGCTCTGATTGCTGATTTTCCCCACACACTTTATGAAGCACGCATTTGAAACTGAGGTTGCTCTTAGACAAAAAGTGAAGAAGCTCCTCAGTTTCCATTGAAATTAATCTTATTATTAAATTTTGGTATAAATTATATGATGGTCAGCGCACGCAATCAAATTTTATAAACAAAACAAGGTTTAGATGGGCCATAATTTCCAATGTTATTTTTCCTGTGGCATCCATAGGCTCAATGTTAAATTCGGTGACGTACGTCATGCTGAAATTTTACATTGAAAACGCCCATTCTAAAATTTATTCTATCTGTATAATATGATTGCATAAACCATAAAACCATAACGACCATAAAACATAAACAAAATTACAACTGAGCGAGATCTACTCAATGATATAGATTTTATTTTAAATTTTGCATATCAAAGTAATCAAAATTGCATTTATCCAGATTCCAAAGTCAGTTGCGCGGACATTAGTTATTTGTGGGATAAAACATCCTTAGTTAACAAGCTGGGGTGCGCACTGGTGTAAGTAAAGCAGATTCATGTTCCGACATGTGATGCTAATTCGTATGTTTACATCCTTCAATATCTATAATTTACATCGTTCATATTGGATTTGTACACTCAATGTGGAGGCAATATATTTTACAATCTTCCATGAATTACGTAATTTCCAGCATTTCTTCACGTTGAGTGTGCATGAACTGTGTAAATTATTGATACTGAAGGATACGAGTCGTAATAGCCTGTCGCCATGAGGGAATGTGGGTACGTGCATCTGCTTTACACTAGTGGTACTGGAATCACTTTGCAATTACTCCTCTTCTTCAAAACACCTGTTGTATTGTCACGAATGACTCTTTACACATGCCCATGGGAAACTACTTTCCATCAATCTACATTGTATTTACATTTTGCTTTCATGAGCCAGAGTAATTCATGGCTCATAGAGTTATTTTCAGACTCTCTTAACTTTCACTTAGTTTTGAAATAAGCCACATTTCAAATGACGAGTACTGTGGGAATCCCTATTGATATACAAATTATACTGCACACAAGAAATGACGATGGGGTACTCGTTTTCTTTGAAGCAATGATATGTGACAGGCGGAATGGAAAATGTGGCCGGTCCGGGAATCGAACCCGAGACCTTCTGCTTACAGGGCAGACGCTCCTACCGACTGAGCTAACCGGGCACGATTCCCGAACCGTCACAGATACATGTATTTGTTCAAATGAATCCAAAATGAAACTTAAAATTACCCAATATTTTTAGGTACATGGAGGCGATTTTCCACATCTCTTGGTGTATGGACCTTCAGGGTCCGGTAAGAAAACCCGTATCATGTGCTTACTACGGGAGCTTTACGGCTCAGGGGTGGAAAAACTCCGAATAGAACAGCACAACTTCACTACACCATCAAATAAGAAGCTGGAAATTTCCACTATATCCAGTAACTACCACATTGAGGTCAATCCAAGGTATCATTTTATTATAGATTAATTATCATAATATATGTGTTAGATGTTATTAGAATTCAGAGATTAAGGTTCATTTGGATCTTTTTTGTTGTTTTGTATAAGAATTTTGCTTGCCAGAACAATGTAACTTGATCATGTTGATGTCAGTAACACTATCCAAACAGTCAGAAAGAATAATTAAAAAATAAAGCATGTACATAATGTTATTGATGGTAGCATAATTTGATTATGCTGGAGCAGACAATCCAAAAGTCACCAAACTTACCAGACAAATATGGTAAAATTTGCTTTGGTCTGATAAAATATTTCAACTTTTTCTTAATAAACATGCTTGAATGTCTACAAAAAATTTAAAGATGGTAAGTTGTAAAATTAAAAACTTTCGTGATGTCTGCGTAGTGGAGGCAAAAAAATGTTATGTAAAGACAAAAGAGTTCCAAAACTTAAATTACTTATGAAAGGGTCTATTGAAACCTGTACATTTGTAAGTATCATTAACTTTTATTCTCAGAAAAAAAAACATTCTAAATGTGATTTTTCAATAGAAAAATATTTATCTCAATACTGTCAAATCTTTTCTTCTTCAGCGATGTGGGAATACAAGACCGAGTCGTCATTCAAGAACTCATCAAGACAGTAGCGCAGGTGAATCAGCTAGACTCCTCTCAAAGAGATTTCAAAGGTAAAAAAAAAAAGCTGTACAAAGTCTGTAAATTTAATGTAACAATTGACTGATTCAAAAACCTTAGATAAATAGCTTCATCTTTAATATGTACATACATGTACATGTACAACCATGAAAACACAACTAAAGATTTCATTTAAAACTGCAACATTGATTGAAAATGTTCAAAGTCTGTTTTTCAAAACCTAAGAATTTATTGGTCAATATTGATATGAACAATTTACATGTATATTTTTTAGTGTCACCTGGAAGGAAAGTGACACCTAGCAATTACTTTGTCTGTTTTCTGTCCATCCGTCTGTCTGCCTGTCCCACTTAAATGACTTTAGGTATCCCTAAATGGTACTATGCTTCACACGCGACACATGTGTACCTTAGAATGCTGCCATTCTAGTTTAATTCTGATTCTTAACCAAAAAAACTAATCATTATACAACCTTCCATATGATCTATTGAACAGTTGTAATACTAACTGAAGTGGACAAGTTAACTAAGGATGCCCAGCATGCACTGCGTCGTACCATGGAGAAATACATGGCTACATGTCGCTTAATCCTATGCTGTAACTCTACCAGTAAAGTGATACCAGCCATACGTAGTAGATGTCTGGGAATCAGAGTGGCTGCTCCTACAGTGGAAGAGGTAATGCCAAGTTTATAGTTTTCGAATTTTGAAGTTTATTTAATTTTAAAACACCAAGGGAAGAACAGGTGATTTTGCCAACTTCAAAGGATTTTCTGATCATCAGTCTTTCGTTTTAAGGCTTTACTAGTGATTGTATTATACATGTATTACACAAATCATGGTGTTAACATGTCGGTGCCATGGTCTACGGGATAGGGTGTCGGGCTAGTAATCTTAAGATTGCTGGTTAGAGCCTTGCTAGGACCATGGGTTGGCCGACATATACTCTTCTATGTTCGCTGTTTATATACGAAAATGCCCTCATCTACACGTATGTATTGTTTACTTGTCTGTGGTGTTTATAAAAAACAAAAAAAAACATGTATTTGAACAGATTGGTAAAGTTTGTCTATCACTATGTCCAGTTTTCAGTAGGGCTGCAACGATACACTATACCCACAATATGATACGTATCACGATACTTGTATTCAGTACGATTTGTATCACGATTCTTTGATTTTTAGCAAAAAGATTCAATCAGACTTAAGATATGACTTTCAACAATCTTTAAATTGTATATTCTATATATTTAGAATAAGTATCCCAATAAGAGAGCAAAACGATGAAGTGTCAATCACCTTGAGATACCTTGAATGGCTTCATATAAAGTTCCTCATGCATAATCTATGAGGAAAATTTGTTTGCAAATGTTACAAAAGTAAGGTAGAGTATTTTCAAATGAATCAAAAAGCTTGATACAGAGACAGTGTTATACTGTGCGTTGAACCGTCAACATGAGCCGCTGTTAATCGAGAACAGCAGTGAATCATTGCAGTCCTGGTCTTCAGGAAAACTCACTAGCCCAATTTCTGAGGCTTCAAAAGGGGGTAGGTTCACGAACACCCAAAATCAGCCCTAATTTTTTGTGAAAAATAATTTTATGAAAATTATGATTCAGCATCTCTTATATTCATCTCAAATACCTGGCGAAATAGAAAGTAAATATTTTTCATTGTCAAAACGTCACGTGCGTTCGTTATGACGTCACATTTTGACGTTATTTACTCTGCATGTCGGAAAATGAAGGAAAATTGCCATATTTTGTGCATAAATCTTTGAAATTAGTATAGGCGCCAACCCTTACCCAACATAAATTTTATGTAGATCGAAAGATAAATTGCAAATCTAACTATTTATAAGAAAATGATTTTGGGTGAGGGCTGGCGCCCTACTTATTTTCATACATTTTGACCAGAATTATGCCAATTTCTTACGATTTTGCTGCATTTTACGACTTTAAGCCGACTTTGAAGCCATATCTTTCGTTGTATTGCACGTATTTTAAAATATTTATTTGGTATTTAAACAACCACACATTTAACTTCCTCGGTACGAAATACTATCAAAATCTAAAACACTCTAAAATTAAGGCCGATTTTCCATGTTACCGAACCTGCTCCTTTGCAAAGCTAATAGAAAATATCTAATACATGTAGATTACATAACAGGCAGAATTTGTATGTGGCCTAGCTGTTCAAAAAAGGTTGAAGTGAAGTCTCTATGTTTTGGTTAACATGGTTAAGTATTAAAATATCAGGATCTTGATTCATGAATAAGAAAATTAACTTTCAGTAACTTTTAAATCTTATTATCTATCCCTTTTCAGTAAGTATTCTTAGTGACTATTTTACAGGTCCTTGAATTCCTTTCATATGCAATAAAGTCTTCTTCATTGAATAAAACCAATACATGTACATAAAATGTAAACAAATATGATTATTCCTAGATCACCCAAGTATTGCAGAATATATGCAAGAAGGAAGGATTGACTCTACCTGTAGAATTAGCTCGACGGATTGCCGATAAAAGTCAGCGAAATATACGACGAGCTATATTAATGTGTGAGGCGTGTCGTGTACAACAGTAAGTGAACCTTTTGTTTCCTTCAAAATTTGTTAACAATATTTTTGCATACATCTCAATGGTTCAAGATTTTTGAAATGGTATCATTTAGAGAATTGTCTTTGACTTTTCAGCATATATATAGCTAAATGTATTAATCTTGACCCATGACTACTTTCACATCCATGCATTGTATTCTGACATTACATTTACTATCTTTTGTGGTTTCTTTCTCCTAAGCCTTATTATATATTCCATTGAATATTTACATCTCCCAGGCAAGTTTAGTCTATCATAATTAGTTTCCCATCAGTATACATGTGCACGTATTATCATTATTTATTGCGAAAGTATTTTATGAGGTTTGCCAAGTTATTGTTGAAATTATACAAATACAGTATTTATGTACTGATTGCAATGAAACATTTGAAAATTTGCTTGTCAATGCCAAAGTCATATTTGATTATGCATAGGAAGTTAAATTTTCTGATGTTCTCCTATGATGACAGTAATAATTGTTCTGACTCGTCAACATGATGTCTGTCAGTCTGTCTGTCCTTACTATATTACTCTCATTAGTTTAAGTCTGAGGAGAACTATTACCTGTATACACTCTTTTTACATGTAGCTTGTATGAATCTTTGTTTGAATATTGCACATTTATTGCTACATTTTTATATGTAAATCATTAAATCATCAGATCAAGTTTAAAGTTTTAACAAGGTATGAGAAAGTACCCTATACAGCTAATTGCTCATTGATTGCATATTTTTACAAAATTAATGAATTTTTTGTTTTGACCAAGGTTTTATAATTGGGAAACATATTTAGGATATACATGTACAACTTCTCCCGGGGAACAGTATATATCAATAAAATTTAGATTCAAAATATTTCCCATCAATTTAATATTATGAGAATCTGTGCAGGTACCCCTTCAGTGCAGACCAGGAGGTTAGTTTACCAGACTGGGAATTGTTCCTGAGGGAGACGGCCAATCAAATAATACAGCAGCAAAGTCCAAGACGGTAAAATTTACATAACATCTTTGTTGGTTAAACTTAAGCATTATAAAACGGTATGGTGTTTTCTATCATTTCAAAAGCCGTCAACGACATAAGAATGAGTGTTCTTGCACAAATGTTTGCCATTAGGAGAGAATGATCATTCTTAATATCTAAGGTTAGAAGTCAAAGGTCAAGGTCAAATTCTTACACACAGAGATGTCAAATATGTGGTTTTAAGGTGACATTACTTTTCAGCTAACACTATTTGTAATGATTTGTACATTTTGTATGAAATTCAACCTATAGATACATTTTGTATGGTACAAAAAATGTTATGACCTTTAATTTTAAGATACATTTACATATTGTGTGAAATTTAATTTACGTATACATTTTGTACGATTTTTAATGTAATTGTGCATTTTTAATGAAATTTAATCTAATTGTACATTTTGTACAGAATGTGACCTACATTTTATAACATATACATTTGTATGATTTTTAACAGGTTATTGGAAGTGAGAGGGAGGATATATGAGCTGCTCACACATTTGATTCCTCCTGATGTCATAATGAGGGTAAGTTCTCATGTGTAGCATCGTCAGAAACCCACGCTCGGTCACGCAAGCTCACCTCCTGTGGGTCATAATGGCAGAATTTTCCGCATGGATAAATTGTCAGTGAATGTGTTATCGATAACAAAGGCATGATTTATTTTACATTTTTATCATTTTGTTAATTTTAAGAGTTACATAACAATATCACTTATATTGGCTTTAAATGCACGTAGCTCATTCATTGACATGTACTCGCATTAGATTTTTGTAATGCTATCCAGCGAACATTCTGCCGTTATGACCCACTGGAGGTGAGCGGCTTGAGTGACCGAGTGTGGGTTTCCGACAATGCATGTGTAGATGAGACTGATCTTAATTTCCATCATGCTTCAGTGAATTTAATATACAATGTACTTTTCATTACATATTATCAGTTTCTAAATATGAGGAGCAATTTGTGTATGAAGCTACATGTTTGCATATCACACACCTTTTCACAGAATCGTTATTTTTCTCCTTTGTAGGGCTTGCTCCAGGAGCTCATATCAAACTGCGATGGAGAATTGAAGACGGAGGTCGTCCAGTCTGCGGCATTCTTTGAACATCGTCTTCAGCTCGGACAAAAGGCCATCTTCCATATTGAAGCTTTCATTGCAAAATTTATGGCTATTTACAAACGGTTTATGGAAGACAATATCGCTGATTTGTTCTGAACTTAGTGCTTATTTATGAAATAATGGAGATTGAACCTTATGTTAATCATACATTATATATTGTGTTTATATTAAATATGCATATTTCTACATCTATAGCTTCTGTTTTTGTGCCCTTTTGCAACATAAGGGCAACATACATTGAACACTTTGTTTACTGTTTGTCTGTCTGTCATTCACACTTTCACATATACATGTATAGCTATAACTAACTTGAAATACACCATACCTGTACTTCCATCATACTTTTAAGGATGCTCAAGCATGACAAGTTTGGCATCCAATGAGGGTCAAGGTCATTTCAAGGTAAAGGTCATGTAGTTGAGGTCATACTTGTAACTGTTGACATACCAGTGCCCAGTTTCACAAAAGTTCTTACGAAAAAAGTCAGGAATTTTCGTAACTTTTGTCATTTAATAAAACGCTAAAAAGATTTTCCATTTAGATTGCACTATGTTTTATAATATCATATTTACTCACTTTATATAAAGTCAGAAACAATACATCAATATTTTCATTTTAAAAGAAGTACTAAGCGATCAACAGTTATGAAAATTCTTGAAATTTTTCGTGTTTTTGTGGAACTGGCTACTGTACCTTATTTTGAATAGTTCAATTATGTCACTCCAAAGCAAAGTTTCATGAAGTATCACTTTACCTAATGTCTGTCATCCCATCTTGTTTACTTTCATTGTATTAAACTGTGCAGGAATAACAGGTTCTATCACCATCTAACGCCATGTTTTCTGACGACGTTATTGTGATGTATCAGTAATTTTTTTTATCATTGGTCAGTTGGAGCCTTTGAGACTGTGTCTCATATAGGCTGTTTCACAAGGTACGAGCAAAATTGGAGAAGAAACGTCATTCACAGAGTCCACTCTCATGAAGAATCAGTCAAGGTCCTTCATTTAGGATCTAACATGTGCATCCAGCAACATTTGAGTTCCTGAACCACTTGAATGAAAATAAGGATTGAATGATAGAAATATGAATTTTCATGCTGTGATATAAACAGGCTTTAGTTCATACTCTTAGTAAACTCCCAGGTTTGCATATGTTAAAGTACATGTAGTAAGTGATCAGTCTAATGTATTGCCTTTGTATACACTTCAGACAAACAAAACAATGGTATCAGAAAAATCTAGAACTTTCATCTCCGTAGTGAAATTATTTTAAACAAGACATGCATGTACTAGAGAAGAATTGCTTTGATCCATGTGAAAAATGTAATTAAGTCTTTGGTATTGTAACTGCTGTACAGCAGTACTGCAAGACGTCAAAATCCATACAGGAGTCAAAAGTTACTGTCTGGACATTTGTTCAAATTGGCTTTGACCTTGCAGCTATGGCTTTGGTTCAAGGTTGTGACACGCCTTTTGGCCCTGGGCAAATGAAATACATGTAGTAGCATTCTTCAAATCTATACAGAGGTTCAAAAGATATGGCCAAGATGAGATTTTACCATTTCTTTTTTTCACTATGAACTTAAAGATATGACTTAGGCCCAAGGTGATGACAAGCAATTTTAATTAATGCAGAGGCCCTGACACATTCTCACTATGACCTTGAACTTGCTGATATAACCTTGACCTCTGGTACTCACACATCCTTTGATTCCTGTAGAACAAATAAGTGAAATTGAATGAATATTTGCCTCAGATTTAGTATTTCATTCACAGAGTAATTGCAATGATAAAATCTTGTAAAGGGGTGGGGAGGCATTTTTAATAATCAAGAACTTGATACAAAATGTACCCAGTATTGCATGATTGATCTATACTTCCCATTAGAATCCTGATTTTCCTTTCTGTTATACTCACAGCACATATAATTTGATAATAGCAAAATGTCTATGGTACAAAACAATTATTCACTCCAATAAAACAAATCTATTGTACATGTATAACAAAAACATACAAAATATCTCAAGTGTTTGTATGCAGTGTGCATTGTATAGTTTGAGTTAAAAGCCCGATATATCCCTTAAAACTCAATATAATATCAAACTTTGCTTTTGAAGCAGTCATTTTAATTATATATCTAACCAAGTATGACTAAGTGAAATCATTATTTATGACAAAATCTGAAGACTGAACAATTTTATCAAGTTCTTTTTCGAACATTAAATGCATACAGATTTTTTTGTGAATTCCCACTGTAGATGTGCTTATTTCAGTAGGATTTATATTTTTACATAGTAAGAGCAGTAAAGAGTGTACTAAATCAAGACTATGCTAAAAACTTTAACTGTAATAGACAATATTAACCAAGTGTGCTAATTCATAAATATGCTGCTATGTGAATTATCCAAATTTCCCGCTAAAATTTGGGTACACAAAAATAAGTGCACATCCAGTATTTCTAAGGTCAAGATATAATCATGGCTTACCGAGATAGATCTAATTCTTTTAATACATGTAGTTTGGAAAAATTAAGAAATAAGAACAATAAAATTGGATAAATGAAAGCAAGAATATGAGCAATATGATATGTAATTGATAAGACATGAGTTAGATATTCTATAAACACTTTACAAACGAGGTTTTGGAAAGTGAAACAAACTAATTTTAACTACATGTAAATGAATCTTAGGTCTATGATTAATCAAATGCACCAATAAATGCAACTAACAAATACAGGTTGATAACTCTGATTATCATAAGATGAATTGCTAATTAACAGGTGAAAATGAGACGAGAAAAAACGTCTATATATTTAAATTACTCTTCGAAACAAATTAATATTACTTCTTCATAGAGAAAAAGGTGAATAATTTTCCTAAAAATTCTAGTTCTGCCATTGTTGCTTATGGATCTTAAAGAAACAAAATTGAAATGTAATACAATCCATGCACATAATATATAATTTGGCATTCTAAACATTATAATATGAAATGGATTTCTAATTTGTGAGCTTAATGGAAAATGAGTTATAGCAATCGAGAGTTCAGTCTGTAAAACACGCTCCTCAACATAAAAAATTACCGTACACGGAAATATTGAGCAGGATAATCTTAACAACTGCATTGGAAATAAGCATAGATGGCACTATTAGAAGATGATTGGAATTGACATGCATTGGTGAGAATAATGAGATCTTTTTATGCCCTTTATATACCTATTAAATATCTAGCTACTTCTTATATACCTATAAAACTGTTCATCTATCCACCAGTCGTTCCTTTTAATACATACATGTATATATAGGATCTCAAATGAATTTTCATTTCATACGATGTATTATGAAACGAGTTGTGAGTTTTATATCCCCGAGCCTTGGCGAGGGAATATAAAATGCACAACGAGTTTCATTATACATCGTATGAAATGAAAATTCATCTGAGATTCTTTTTATCACATGATATTGCCTACAAATGTGTATTTCTAACGTGAAATCAACGTTTCCAAGAACTACAGAGGCGAACCACGCCATGATTTAGAAGTCATCTGCTACGCCATGAGAAGTAGTGTCCCCATCGTAATAGATATTCTGTGCGTAAGAAAAAAGTATTTCTATTTTGAATAGTATTTTAATGCAAGAATTAATTCAACAACAACAATTTTAATCATTGATATTGACTCCGGGTCTGCATTTGACAGTTGACCGATATTTGAAAGGTCACATTTGTCAAGGTTTATGTGATTAGGTTCCAAACTTGACCAATCGCATTCAAGCAGAGCAATATGTAACGTGTTATCATATCATATATTTATGAAATGGCTTTATGAAATTGCATAATGGGTGTATCATGTGATAAATACATGTATCTTTAGAAAATTCAACAACAGGTCTGGCGTCAAGTATTAATTTTAGGTACTAATTTTATTATGAAATTATGCAAACAAGGAAGCTTTTATCATAAATTGTAATGAAAACTTGAAAAACAAAAATAAACACATTCAAAATATCCCAGTCACCATTTATATTCTAAGGTAACATGTATATAAACAATTAATTTGCTTTCACTTTATCATATAAATGAGACAAAATATACAAAAAAGAAATTGAAAAAGTATTTGATCTTTTGAAGCAATCTAAATGTTAGAATTTGCTTTGTTTTTTTTTTTAAGGGGGAAGGGAGGGGTCAGAATTTACTCTTTTATACCTTGTAAACATGATAATAGTCTATTAATAACTTAAAGGTACATTTATGGTAGGGAGACTTAAGAAAGATTAAGGAACACTAGGATTTGAAAAAAATATTGTGAATTTCAATTTAAAATTATGTGTAGAACATTGTATCATGCAACCCAAATTTCAATCCTGCCAGTACGGTGATGGACAAATATAGGCCATGCTGTATGGACCCTAACAAAATAATGATTTTTGCATCGATTAAATGTCTTACCCCAACTCCCCCCCTCCCCCCCCCCAAAAAAAAAAACAATTCTATGGACCTGCACCTTTTATGCCTATTAACCTGAATTCTACATCCTGAGTGTAAATGCTGGTCAAACAAAATGAAGAGAAAAAATTCAATACACTATCTGTAAATTTGGCATTGTTGATGTCTTATGATTCAATGAATGGATGTTAAGATGAAGGTCATCAAGGTTACCTACAACCAGGTCAAGGTCATCATGAAAATTTTGTAGAGATTCTAAATCATCTTCATCAGCTCCAAGGGAAAAGGCAACTCTGGCAGCATCCTGAGGGGGTGGTGACGAGGAAAGTTTTGGACTTCCGTACTGCGGCTCCCAAAGGGCGGGACAACTAGTGGAATCTTCAAGCTGGATATCTATATCGGTGGAATTTACATGGGTGAGTTCTGGACCATGGTGATGCTGTAGAAGGAAGGGGTTATTGTTGGTGGCAAAGAGTACTGTCAGGGGATTGGTTCCTATCTGTAAGTCGGCTAGATGCTTCCTGATGTAATCTGTCAAGGATGGCGTTGATGCTGAACTACTAAGTTTGGATTTCTCTCCTACTTCCTGAGTATTAGGCTTGGTTAATAATGTTTGGTCATCTGTAAAGGAAAATATTCATGATAAATGAATCAAGGAATTAGTTCATGAATACACGTACAGTTACAGCAAACATACTGTATAGTACCACCTTTGCTTTTTTAACGTGCATTTTGTCAGTTGTTTAGAAATTTTGAAGAAAATGAGTCTCCAGTGTGTGATATTACAGATGACCTTGATCTTTTCCCTCTTGTAGCTTTTGCATCTTACAAAACATCAATCAAAACTAATACTAAGATTTTGAGGCTTAAAAATGTGCATCTATGCTCATGCAATAAAAATGTGTGAGGCTCACTTTTGGTCATCATGCAAATTTCGTAGAGACTTTGACTTCATGCAAGTCAATTATTAGTTTATGGCACTGGGTCCAGATTGATACAATGAATGTGCTGAAACGCAACATCAAAGTCCAAATGAGCCAAACTTACCTATATCTACAAAATCCAAATCAAGTCTTCCATGATAATGCTGTGCCTCCCACTGACTCACAGCTTCTATTGCATCTGATTGGTCAAGACGATCTTGAGCATGCTCATTGCCTAGGCTTGCTGACTTCCTGTACAATTCTTCAGCTGTCAGTCTGTCCTCTGGAAGACCTAAATGACAAAACAATTCTGTAATCAATCCAAATCTTCACTATATATTGTTCTGTATACATTTTTTTTTTTTCATTTTTATTCCGTAATTATTCTTGTTCCATAAACATTGTATATATATATTTAATCCTCATTTCATTAATTCAAGATAAGATCAGATTTATTTAAAATTGGCATGGGGAGGATAACATGTAAACAGAGCTTTTAACCAACGTAAAATATGTACTGTATAACCAGAATTTTTCGTGAGTATATGGTAAATCAGGGTGTCTTTAACTTAGCGAGTACAATTTTTTGCGATTCCTAAACTACATACAAATATGTACATATGATTTTAGTGTTTTGTTCCTTCAATTACTAAAGTTTTAGTTATTTCTATCATAAGACACATGTATGACAAGAACAAAATGTAGCTGATATACCAATTTACGTTATACCTTACAAAACATAATTTTTCGCGAGAATGATTTTTCGCGAATCCAAATTACTCGCCAATATAGCGAAAATTAGTATCTCGCAAAAATTTCTGGTTATACGGTATATCCATCTATAAGATCATTCATAAAGCACATGAAAATTGGCTCAATGATAGATTTTGGATTTGAAATCTTAAGTTTCATTAATGTACTGGGTACGTTGTATAATTCCTTTCACTGTTAAGCATGCCTTATGAAATTTCTGGGGGGGCGGGGGGGGGGGTTTGTTATTTTTTAAGTAATATCCATCCATCAATGAATGCAAGTATATCATATTACTAGTACCTCCTAGTCCATACTCGTGGAAGACAGCGAGATTGTACATTGCGCCATCATGGCCACCTGATGCACTCTGGGAATATAAATCGGCAGCTTTACACTCGTTAACGGCTACTCCTAATCCCTGCTCATAACAGATCCCCAGGAAATACTGGGCTTCTGGATCCTACAATGAAATACTTGATGTAAACATTGTCAGAGAAATTTCACTTTAAACACAACTTTGACCTGTATTCATAATTTTCAAATCCAGCTACATGTACATATCTAAATACAATTTACTCTCGTTTACTCATACTCGGTAAACTCGAATTTCCGCTTAACTCAAACTGTTTTTAAAAGTCCCGATTCTCTTCCTTTGATTTATATGCATTTTTACTCCTGATAACTTGTATTCCGATAACTCTAACTTCTCGTTAAGACGAACTAAGTTTTAGGTCCCATAAGTCATTTTACATTGAAAATTTACCTCAATAAGTCAAACCACAAATTCATTTCAATTCTTAAAAAAGCCTATTCATTATAAAGAGACCGGTGCACGGATGATTGATGCTTTCTTGCTATAGAGTCGAAAATACAAGCATTAAATCTAGCTTGGTCATAAAAAGTGTGTGAAAGGTGATGGAGAGAGGGAAATAAGTCTTTTGAAAAATTGATTGCTGATCATGTACTCAGTAAGTCGATCTCCTAATAAATCAAACAATTTCTGATGGTCCCTTGAAGTTCGACTTATCGAGAGTAGACTGTATAAGATTAAAGCATAAATAGACTGTAAATAGGTAAGTTATCATTTTGATTAAGGCATTTTAAACAAACTTAGTAAATTTTCATAGTTAGCTTTGAGAACTTGTTTTGCTCTATTGCTTATAATAATATGCAATTTTGACCTTGAAAGTGACCTTGACCTTTAGCAATGATGAGTCTTATCAAAGGAGATTGATGGTATTACACTGCATATCAAATGATTTACAGCTATATAAGTGAAGAATGACTAACCAAACAATTTATACCCTACCAAATGATCCTTACATGTTTATGTCATTTTTGCTTTGCTTGAAAAAATTTAAAGTTTCTAAAAATTTCAAAATCTTACATCTTGCCTGGCAGCCATTTGGAATAAATTAACGGCTCTCTCCATGTCTTTTGTCTCTGCAGTTGTATAGTGTACACCTAGATATGTCTGAGCCTACAAAGACAAATGTATCCTTCTATAGCTTACAGACTTATAAATGTTACTTTATACGTGTATAATAATTAAATTCACTGTTAAAACCACCATAAAGGGCTGAAACATTACATAGATATTGATTGATAAATATTGTCAATATACATGTACATGCACTTATTTACTTTAATAACTATACACATCTCCATATTCCCAAGTCACAGTGATTGATTTGCCTCTCTACTCTTCTCACCTTTTACATTTCGTGGTTTTAGTCACAATTGGCTCCTTATGTGTGCCATAGAACCAATCAGCAGCCATGTATCATTGACTGAGACATAAAAGTTGACTATCTGATCGCCTTATAGTTTACTTTAAACCCAAACAGGCTAAGTTAGAGCTAATCTCATTGGTCAATCGTTCCAGCTGAGAGTTCGAATCAATCTTCCACTGGGTGGCGATACGGAGCATTCTTTATCTTAGATTTTATATCACAATTCAAAATACATTAAATCAGATAAAATTTACAATCAGAGGAGTACTTTTGATTGATAATCGCGATAATCAAAGTATTTCAATCTTTCAAACTTAATCTTTTTAGCATGAATTCAGAAGGACATACATGTACCTTTATATCTGTACGACTTTTTGACGAAATCTTGGAAATAAAACTTTGACATATGTATATTTGCCTGGTTAGAGGTATACTGATTGCTATGCCACTAAGCACTGATAATTTTAAATTCTCAATATCATAACATGATTGATGCAAGCCAATAACGTAATACTACACAAACACCTTTGGGCCAATTTACAAAGAACTTCTATTCGTCAAGCCTATCATTCGTACCTGCCGGAGGCCATATTCAGCTGCCTTCTCAAGTAGATGGATTGCCTCCCTTGGATCTTTTGGAACACCTCTACCTTCTAGATACATCAGAGCTAAGTTGTAGAGGGCTTGTGGGTGGCCATCCTCACCTGCCATTTGATAGTGCTCTGCAGCCTATACAGGAAAATACAGAAACATTACGTAAAAGTATATGTACATAAGATATGATTATTACCGTATAATTAACTGAGGGTCAGTTATGATTATAAGATCATAAGATATGATTATTACCGTATAATTAACTGAGGGTCTTCAAAAAGTAATACATGCATATCATGTTGTATATCAAAATGGCCATTAGAATCTGAAAATCAGTTACCTTACTAAGATCCTTTTTGACACCTTGACCAGTCTCATAGCACAGCCCAAGATTAAAATTCGATTTTGAGTAGCCTAGTTGACTCCCCACTGACCATCTCTCGGCAGCTTTGGTCATGTGACCTCTTTTGGCTTGATCGTTCCCCTCTATGTTACGTGCTATCCCAGTGTACCTTTTACACATGGCTTCAAATTCGGAGAAAACTTTACCAACAGGATCTTCATGATTATCCTATTTAATGAATTACAAATTTCGTTAATACTTTATTAAAATTCAATTTAAAAATTTGAAATTCTAAATTATTCATGTAATTTTAACTATTACTCATTTTCCTTCCTTAAAGAATCAGTATACTTTATGTTAATCTAACATTAGTAAGGTACAATATCAATAAAGTATTTTAAAGAAATCATTTATGAAAGATTGCTGGATTGATTAACAAATGTAAAATTATTTATCTAAAGAAATCCTACTGCTAAAACTATTTATCAATCTATATGCAAGGAATAAAACTTACCTTATTTTCTGACTTTGTCTCAGAACTATCAATTACATCATCAAGAATCTGCTCTTCACCAATGACACCATCAACATGTAGTTTCCTATCACCATCTATGACAACCGTGCCAGTATGTATCGGGAGGGCATGAGCGACTCTGTATAGCAGGCAGTGCTGCCCTCTATACTCCTCATTCTTATGACAAACCCATTTTGGATGTTTGGATAGCTGAATGCCAAGTACTACAGCTGCACCCTATAAAATCAAGTTGACTTTAATATTGCTTTTCTTCACAAAGTATAATTGACAAATTGTCCAAATTCATATTTCAATCATGTTAATGCTTACTAAATTAACAAATTATGTGTTTTATGAATTTTTGTCAGTTGATTTTGGGGTTATTTTGTTTGGTTGGTTGGTTTATTTATTTCATTTTATTTCTTTTTTTTTTTTTTTTTTTTTTTTTTTTTGGTTTGTTAGTCTTGGGGGGGGGGGGGGTTTGGGGGTGTAGTTTTTTTTTCTTATAGTTGTAGTACAAGAATGGATTAATAAAAATAATTCTTTTTTATATTTTACCGGTAAGCTTCTAGATTTCTGAATACCTACCCATCCTAAAGCCTCTAGTGTATTGTTTTGACGGAATAAAGACCAAAAGTTAAACTGAGCTCCGCAATTCCACCAGTCATGGTTTGGGCCCTTGTTTTCATTTCCTTCACTACCATTATATCTGCAATATTATATTCAACAGCATTTTTTTTTAGTCTAAACTGGCAATTTAGAAATGACCAGGATTATAGAAGATGCCATTTTCAATGGCACTTGAGCTTTCAAAATCACAAATTTTGAAAACAATTAACCCTAACAATTTTGGCAAATTCAAAATTCAATATTGAAATGAATGAGATAACTTTAAAAAAATATCTATAATATATTCCTATAAAAAATACTTAGATGAAATTTTAAAATTCAATTAAAATTCAAGTGCTATGAAATTGTTCCTTACGTATTGATACCATCTTCCAGTTTTTCATACCTATAGTTACCTACTTGTTATTTGTTATCTTGTAAATATGTTCTATGTTAGTCTAATAGCTCAGTAGAGCTTATGTTTGTACTTATCATTTAAGAAAATGTAGTTCTTACCTTTGATGCTCTTGCTGCTGCTGCTGATCGTTAGTTCTATGATTTACATCATCATGATGAATTCCATGTTCAACTTCCTCTTCACGTACGGCTCCAGACGCAGTGGCAGGACGACCGTGAATATGGTGGCGGATAGCTGTTTGAATGAAATGTACAAAGAAATTTATCAGAACAAGTCTCAGTGAGAGTTATCCTTCTTAGTATCTTACTCTTGGTCAAATAAATGCAACTTTGCTTGAAATCATGACATATATCTAAATAATGTGATATTTATTAAGTACTTCAAAGTTTGAATGAGTTAATTAAAATAAATTCTTTCCGCAGGCGAAAACTTTTTGGATGCTTGTTTTTATTTTCGTCCTTGGGTCAAATATTTGGCAAACTTACAAGCCAATTTGTTTGTAAAATAAGGAGGCATCGAGTCAACAAAGCATGTTGACACCTCTTTTAATTTAAATATGAATATGTGAAAAATCAACTAACCTCTTCTGAGACCGTTCAGCCACCTCCACATCACGTTGGTGGAGCTACATTTTCAGGACTTGTTCTTCAAAGTTACAAACAAAATATCGCCATTAAAAGTCACGTGGTGTACTCGAGTCTCTTCGGATTTATTATAGATGAATGGCGCTGACGATAGAAGAGGCTCGAAAATTTTTGGAAATCCCCTTGTTTGCATCATACCTATTGTCTTTAATTTTATTGCAAAAATGAAACTTGTAAAGTTTTAAATATATTTTCATTTTCAGTAAAAGGAATGACGTCGAAAGTGCTCAATAGTCGTGCTGCGAATAAAGAAGCAAAGTTTGTCCTACTTTGTTTCCCATGGGCAGGGGGTGGATCCAACTTTTACGCAAATTGGTCAAAACTCGTTCCAACCTCAGACTTCCTGGAAGGTATGTATGGATCTAGTGTGTAAATTTTCTAGTGAAAAAAATAATTGAATTTTTGATTATATCGCCAATTCAGACAACAATGCTGGCTGATGGGCACTGTTGAGCGGATTACCTGACAAGTGCCCCCCCCCCCCCCTTTTTTTTTTCTTTTCCTTGTAATGAAATAAAAACAAGTTTTAAGGCGTTTCTGTTGTTCCATTTACAAATTTGATCACTTCCTGGATGCATTTTACAAAGGGGAGGTGGATCCAGTTCGAAGTTCGAAGTAGGGATTGATTTTTTTAAGATGTTCAAAATGGGGGGGGGGGGGGGTGTCTGTCAAATTCCTTTAGTTCCTGAATATATCCATTCATGTCTTAAATGTTTCCACCACATCACTGGTCTGGTCAAAATGGCAATCCGTAGTCAAAACAGAAATTTTTATTTGGAAGTTCCCGCAGATCTATAGGCTGATCTTTTTCTTTTTTTTTTTTTTTTTTACAAAAAATACTGAGGGGGGGGGGGGGTCCAGCTAGTAATAGGATTGGGTGGTCCGACCTTAGATTTTACGAAAATTATACATATACCGATAGAATAGGCGCGGATCTAGCATTTTACCTCAAAGAAAGGGGATTTAAGACAATGGTCGTGAAACATATCCTTTATTTGATGCCGGGGGGGGGGGGGGGGGAGGGCAGAATGTTCAAGTTGGAGAGAGTGCCGCCGAATTTCTACCAGCGATCGGAGGAAGCTCGACCGGGAAGTTTGAAGGTGCCGCAACTAATGACCCCACCCCACGGGGTTTTTTTTTTTGGGGGGGGGGGGGGGGGTAGTCGACTTTCATGGATGTGTACCATACTTTTTTTTTATATCCGAGATAAGAAGAGCGAACGTCTGAAAATGAACACAGAGATTAGCCTGACAAATGTTTTTCCTTTAAATTGAGGTTGAAAATTTTCAAAGGTCATGGGCGGATCCAGGATTTTTTTCCAGGAGGGGTCCTTAAATTCATTGGACCTAAATTTTTTGAAAAGCAAAAAAAAAAAAAAAAAAAAAAAAAAGACAAAGAGAAGATTGAAATCTTGAATTTCCACCGCGTTGTTCTTGATTAATAATCAAATTATATGTAAAATAGTCTTCTGGCGAGCGGTAGCGAGCCAGCGAAAATTTGTCAGAGTTGGAATAAAAAGGACAGACAATAATACCATTTGCATCCTCTATTACCGTATTTTTTTCAGTTAATTGTCCTTGTTTATTGACAAAGGTTTACAATGTATAAGGGTTGCAAAGGTAAGCATCATTTGAAATTGATATGTATATGCAATGAAATCTGGCGAGCCCGGGAAAATTTTGAAATGTGGACCAAAAAATTAATAAAAATGAAAGATTTTAAATGAAATATGTATATTTATAAGCGTTATCAAACTATGCTTCGAAAATTCCAGGGGGGTCCGGACCCCCCCCCCCCCCCACCCCCCACCCCCTCTGGATCCGCGCTTGAAGGTGGTCCGCACCCCCGGTTCCACCCCGCTAGATCCGTGCATGTAGAATGAGAAAATTAGAGTTTTGGACAACTTCAAAGTGCTAACGATCTTAATTGATATTTTCTTCAGTTTGCGGGATAACTCTTCCTGGTAGAGAGGCGCGATACCGTGAGCCGTGTCATAGTCGACTTCATGAGCATATCCAGGAGGTATGCTGCGCCATCACAGAAACATACAATGGACGTCGTCTAGCATTCTGGGGACATAGCATGGGTGCTTTGTTAGCTTTTCAAACTGCCTTGAAACTGAAACAGGACAAAGGTCTGGAACCAGTCCGTCTGTTCGTTTCTGGAATATCAGCACCACAGGTACATTTTTTATATACAGCATTGAACTTCTTTCATAAGCTTTCAAAAAGCAACTCTTTCTTGTATCGTGCTTTGTTATACACCAATGTTATGTTTTTCTTTTACTGTTTTAGTCAAGGAAACGCAAAGAAATGAAGACAGGGGTTGATAAAATGAATGACGAGGAATTCAAGGAATACTTACGACGTCTAGGTAAAAAGCGACATCCTCTTATATAAATGTATACCCGATGTTGTATGCAGGGAATAACGCGGAGGTAGAACAAAATCTCAAGTAAAGTTCTTTTTGGAGAGGTTTTCATTTTTGACGTATTCTGGGGGTAATATTATAGGTCCAATGTAAGTCCTCGATGCATTAGTTTTATAAAGTTTAAGGATGTCTTTTAAACTCACTATTTGCATCGGGTGATGCCTTGGCGTTTCTTTGAACACCTTAGATTCTCTTATTTCCTATCTTTGGCCATATAATCTCATGTACATTTCTGTCTGTAATAACATAGGAGGAACACCAAAGGAGGTTTTAGAGAACAAGGAACTAATGGACCTCTTCCTCCCACCCTTACGTGCTGATTACTCACTTTTGGACCATTTTGAGTAGGTTTTCATTTTGAACTAACAAAAACTACATTTATTTTTCCTTTTAGATCAAGAAAATCAGCAACGTATTTACATGTATATTAAATTTCTGGCAGGATTTAGAATAATTTTGAAACGCAATCCATCTGAAATGTTTCTTGCAATACGGCTTCTTATCTTCGTTGAATCTGAATTTAATTACTGTTTCATCCCTGCCTAGTTCTACCAAAATCCCATCATGAAAATGTCAGTCAAAATAAGTTCACACCGGACGGACAGACTGACGACAGACATAGCCTTTGGCCCAGGTGAGCTAAAAGAGTTTTTTTCTATTATAAACTTTTTAAAATATTGATAAGGTACGAGTTACCAGAGAACGGACCACCTCCGCTAACCTGTCCTATTGACTTACTAGACGGAGACCAGGACTATGAACACGATTTAGAAGGTAAGATCAATACTTCATCATCATCATCATCATCATCATCATTTAGAAGGTAAGATCAATCCTTCATCATCACATCGATCTACATTTCAATAATAAATTAATCGTCATCGCAATTATAATCATCCTTATTGTCGCTGTCCATCATCGACCTCGTCAGGATCTTATTTTACATAAACATTGCTGTCGTCATCATCTTAATTTGTCATTATCATTTGTGTTATTTTCATTATAAGCGCCATCATTGTTACAATCATTAAGTCATCATCATCAATGTCATCATCATCACTGTCATCATCACCATCATTATGTGCGGATTCAGACATATTTCCTGCCTATGATTTTGACTAAGAAATCCGACGAAAATCAGCATACGCTAAATGTATTTGGCAAATTACAGGGGGGCACTAGCTGAAACCAATCACCCTCTTTACATACGCACTTGATCAGCATCACCATAGCCGTTTTCATCGTCGTTAACATTATCATGGCAGTTATCATCATCATGGTTATCGTTTTAATCATCATGGTCGTTTTCATCATCATGGTAGTCATCATCATCATGGCCATCATTTTCATCAGCATGGTCATCGTTTTCATCAACATGATCGTCATCATGGGCCTCGTTATCATCATCATGGTCGTCGTTGTCAGAATGGTCATCATCATGGTCGTCGTCATCAGCATGGACGTCATCAGCATGGTCGTCATCATCATGTTCGTCGTCATAATTACCATCGTGGTTGTCATCATCATCATCATCATGGTCGTCGTCCAATCTCCACATTCGTCCGATTTCAATTCCGCTTTTCTTCTCTTTGGAATCTACCTGTGCCGTATATGACCTTGCTTGCAATTTGGGTCGTCTTCAACAGCATGATCGTCGTCGTCATCATCATCATCATGGTCGCCGTCATCATCATCATCATCATCATGGTCGTCGTCGTCATCATCATGCTCATCCTCATGGTCGTCGTCATCATGATCGTCATCATCATCATGATCATCATGGTTGTCGTCACCATCATTGCCATCATGGTCATCATCATCATCATGATGGCCATCATCATCATGGTCCTCGTCATCATAATTATCATCATCATGGTCATCATCATCAACATGGTCGTTGTCATCTTCATGGTCGTAATCATCTAGTCCGACTCATGCAGACCTACGACGGTGTTTTCTGTTTTTTCGCCTTCGAAGGCGATAATTATGATGACGAAGACCATGATGATGATGGCCATCATAATGATGATGATGATGACCATGATGGCAATGATGATGACGACAACCAGTAATCATCATCGTCATGGTCGTTATCATCATCATGGTCATCATCATCATCATCATCATCGTCATCATAATCATGGTCGTCATCATCATCGTCATGGTTGTCGTCATCATCATGGTCATCATCATCATTATAGTCGTCATCATCATCATGATGGTCGTCGTAATCGTTGTTGTAATCATCATCATGGTCGTTATCATCATCACCATCATCATGTCGTTATCATCATCATGGTCGTCATCACCATCATCGTCATCAACATCATTATCAATGTTACTATTGTCATCGCAAGCATAATTTGCGTAACGTTTTCCTAGTGTATTAATTAGGAGAAACGAACCGAGAGGTCAAGGTCACAGTCGGAAATTAGTTTTATTCCTTTTTCACTTCAAGAGGATTCGTTGCATTGACACTTCAAAGAATGTTTTTTTTTACAAATCCTGATCAAAGACGATAACAGTATCTCAAATAAAGCAAGAAATGAATGTAATGGATTTTCAATGTCATCTGCTTAAATTCATTTTCAAGGTCAATGTTGCGTAATAGATACTACATGCAGTAACTATTGGTGAAAACATGCTTTCAGTTATAATCAATAAAAATGTGATAATTATACATTTATATTTTCTGCTTCTTATCAATTTCAATTGTAGAAATAAGTTCTTTGAAATAAATTATCAAAATCTGAAATTCTTTCATTTCAGCGTGGAAAGATCTGACAACAGCCTCACAGGAGTGTTCGATAAGAAAGTTACCCGGTGGACATTTTTACTTAAAAGATCAACAGAACCAGGAGGCTCTTATACAACACTTCATTCGAACACTTAGTCAATATGTCTGTAGTGAACAGAACTGATATCTGAAGCATATTTTCAAACATTCATAATTTATATTAAACCAATTCATCATCAGTATGTAAACTTTTTTTTTATTATTTTTAAAAGCAACACTTTTGTCCTGCGTCCGTCTGTCTGATAGTCACACTCTCGAACTTACAAAAATGGTCTTGAAAGCTTTGTAAAACTCAGCACCCATCAATCTAGAATTGAATTCACTATCAAGGTCTCAGCTGTATTTAGTGTCAAAGATAGTCGACGCATCTGCACCCTGTAAAGTTGAAGTCAATTTTTTTTTCTTAAAAACGATGATTCTGACGCTAAATCTTTCGCAAAGATCCCCATAAATGGTGAAACCCTTCATTATATCGATGGAGAACTTCTTAAGGTAGCTCGTACCTATGGTCGTGAGAGCTTATATTCCCCTATATATGCACAACCAATGTAATTCCCTGAGATGTTACTATTGAAAGAAACGTGCTGCAATTCGTGTATTAACACTCGTGACGTCACAATGCATAAGATCTAAAGAAACATGCCGCGACGGCTGTTCTAACCTGCAAACTGAGCCCGCGGTGACCTGAATTTTAACGTCACCCTTCTACATAGAAAACGCGATTTCAGAAAACAAGAATGAAATAGACAACTATGGTGCATATATATAGAATAAATGTCGTAAATTGTGTTTTGTTACGGGTATACAACACACAGCAAGTGCATTTATCGCATGAAATGCGCTAACGCGCATTACATGTACGATAAATGCACTTGCTGTGTGTTGTATACCCGTAACAAAACACAAATTAAGACACTTATTCTCTATATGATAACTTTTTTTTTTAATTTTCGTACTTATCATCTTTGAACCTTTTATAAAAACTTTTCATATAGACCCTAGATTGCAGAAAAATCCATAAATTCACATTTTTACATTGTAGAAACATTTTTTTAACCAAAAATATATTTGAAACCTGTATTAGCTTTACCCAATGTGCAATAATATGAAAAGAAAATATGGGGTATTCTTGCATAATTTCCCCCGATTTTGGATTTTGGATCTACCTTAAACATATTTGCCTTTTCAATACATTGTCAAATCCAACATCTATGAGTGAAGGAACATCTACAGTTTATATATAGAGAATAAGTGTCTTAATTTGTGTTTTGTTACGGGTATGCAACACACAGCAAGTGCATTTATCGTACATGTAATGCGCGTTAGCGCATTTCATGCGATAAATGCACTTGCTGTGTGTTGCATACCCGTAACAAAACACAAATTATGACATTTATTCTATATATATGCACCACAGTTGTCCGTTTCATTCTTGTTTTCTGAAATCGCGTTTTCCAGGTAAAAAGGTGACATTAAAATTCAGGTCACAGCGGGTTCAGTTTGCAGGTTAGAACAGCCGTCGCGGCATGTTTCTTCAGATCTTATGCATTGTGACGTCACGAGTGTTAATACACGAATTGCAGCACGTTCCTTTCAATAGTAACATCTCAGGGAATTACAATGGCTGTGCATATATATATATAAATACTACCTTCAAATTGTATTCTTGATTCAATGTCACGACACACTACATGCCTTTAAGGATTTGAACTGTCAACCAAGTCACGGAGAAACTACGCCCCAGCCAAAAAAATTTGCGGATAAATATACAGAGGCACGAACGAACAAACAACGAACAACCCGCAGAAAATTATATTCTAATTAGATGGGACCTTCTATGATATTCACAAGCCAAAGTCCCTAGTGACCTTGACCTTGAAAATCAATAGGCTTCCTCCTCTTCCAATGCAAACTCCAGACAGTTCCATTTACGTTACGCTACTCTCCACTACACTATTTGTTATTGCGGATGAATATATACATCTGACGCGTAGCAAGATCGAGGCTTGGAGATTGCTTTCAATGGAGAAAATTTGTTGATGATTTGATGACCCTGTGTTGTTTGCTTCTTCCTCCATGTTGTTCACAATATTTTAAAACCATTCTAAAATTACCTTGACCTGACCTTTGACCTTAATAAATCATAATGATAATGATCATCCTCTCCTTGTTTGGAACATTATTAATAGAAGGTTCTACGATCCTACATTCTATGTTGTTAATAAACCCAAGCCCATCGTGACTTTGACAATCAAGAGGGTTCATCCACTCTCTATGGAGACTATTTGCAGAAGTTTTGGTGATAATGCAATAGAGTTGGACTCAAACACAAAAATGCAAAAACATGGACTTACAAAAGTGACGCTTTATCTCATCCGCAACATAGTTGCAAGGAGATAACTAAGAAAGGTCTGTAAACAACATTGCTCCTTTATGGACTTTTCATTGTGCGATTTCGTATCAATCTTTCAGATGCACACTCAATTGTGACCTTTTCGTCACACATTTGCATATTTTTTGTCCGATCACGTGACGGAAATTCTCGAGAAAGTGCGACAATGCACCAAGAACTTTTAAATTTTAAACATTATGTTTTTATTTGACACAAAAAAGTCCCAAATGCATCAACACACATATTCTGTTTCAAAGAAATGACGTCATACTGGAGTATAATTGCAATCGCACATTCTCGGTTCTTTCCGTTTCTTACTCGAGATTTTCCGATTGCACTAAGGAAAAAATCGAGAATGTGCGATGCTGGGATAGGCCAAGGGGCTTTTGGATATTACTTCTTTCTGTGAAAGTTTATTTTCAACAAGCTCTTTTTTTTTTTCTTTTTTTTTTTTTTTTTTTTTTGGTTTGTGACATTTACTTTTGAACATGTGCCAGTACGTTGAATTCGGCCATTTCAATAAAGAACTTGAATTTGAATATTTATGCAATAGTTCCCATCCAGACGTAGACTCGCATATTTTACTTGAATAAATTTTAGTGTAATACCCCGCGTACATGTACGTTAAAATTCCATTTCAGGACTTTCCTTCCCCGTGAAAATTAATAAAAAATAACATTTTCCTCCCCTTATCAATATTTTGTAAATTCGTCCAATTTACTTTATCCGTTGGGGGTAAAAAATCGATGAGATCAACCGTTAAATGCGAAATATCTATAGCAATTTTTTACGGATTTACTAAGCGTCAATGATTCCGGGTGTGTTTGTTCTCTCCCTTATTACCTTTGATTTCGGATGCGTGAGATTTGCACCTTAAGGAAATAATGAGAAATTAGCATAAAATCGCTTTTTAATAGACTTGGGGCCTGGTGCGGCAGATGGAAGGGAAAAGTCACGTGATATCAGATGCAAAAATTCATTATACTGGGTAGAGAGAGAGCAAACTGTGCATTCGCAGTGACTCATGCCATTTGCTTGTAGCTTAAGTGGAAATGAAGCTAACGCGATGATGGAAATTAATTAAAGAATTAATGACTGAGTTTTTGTCGGAAAATAAATTGGATTAGACGGGAGAAACAAGATTATGGATTACGCATCGAAACTTCAACAGTAACGACAAGAAGGTATTTTTTCTTTATTATTTATTTCTTTTTATTTATCTATTTATTTTCCTTTTTTTTTTCTTTTCATATGATTAAAGTATTTTACGTTCAATGAAGATAATGTCAGAGGAATAACAAGGCATTAAAAAGATTTTAATCATTTTATACAGCGTGTAAGATATGTTGTACATGTAGATAGAGTCGAATGATTTAATCCTTTTAAAACTGTTTTATATACTTTTTTTTCAAGAATTTGTAAGCTTTTTGAGTGATTTTTGGAGTCTGATTTCGGGATTTGTGTTTGACTATCATTCACTGATTTTCATACATGTTTTTGCAAACTGGTGTTAACTATGATATTAGAGTCTTTTTTTTCTAATTTATATATTTTTTTGCATGAGTGCAAGTGTATGTAATTTTTTTTTCCAGCGAAATGTGCAATTAATTTGTACATCATTCAACAAGCTGATCATATTTCTTGCGCAAACTACAGCTGCTTATATTTTGTAAATTAGCTGCACAAATGGTCACGAAATGGAATGTATTATATATATATACAACAAATCTTTTACAATTTGTTGCAATAAGTTCATAATTCCACGAGATTTATATCTTATTATTTTACATGGTTTTCTTAGCCACCTGTGGAGATAGTTTTCACAACAAACATACGGCCCGAAAAAAAAAATATGAGACGAAACTCGAATTCTGACAAGCGTCGGTGCATAAACTGCTTCTTCTAAACGCTTTACGACCGTAACGACTCACAGAGGGCGTTTATGGGATGCATAACTTGTCAAAATGGAAACGTGAACTTCAAAGAACGGCAGCTGTACAAACGGAACAACTTAATCCTAGAAAGAGCCTATAAATAAAAAGAAAACCCAATTTTGCAAATTTTAAAGGATTTCGATATCTTTTTTCTTCTGCGTGAGAACCAACAGGAGAACGAATATTTTTTTTGTCTTCATTTATTTTATTTAAGCTTGAAATGAAATGAAATAATCTGTAAGTTACAAAATATAAATAAATAACACCTTTCCAAAGGAGAAAAGGGGGGGGGGTATTTTTTTCGCTCAGAACGATAAAATTTTAAGTTTTCAGTACAAAATTGAAAAATATTATTTTTCTATGTGAAGTATCGAATAAATACAAGTCCAAAATTCTATAAAGCCTTTGTGTTCAGAAGGCGTCGGATCTTTGATCTTGTCTTTCAAGGAGAGAGTAATATCCAAACCAGACACCTCGTCTAGAAACATTACCGGTCATCAATCACCGAGCTCATTCCGGCGGTATCAGTCAGATGGGGAAATCGTCGACTCCGCTCATTGAAAGGGGAAACATTTGCCAATGCACGACGTTGATCGAGCAATAAAGTGATTTCTATTTTCTCTTAGAATTCATCTTTTTTGCACATGTACTGAAACTTAATATATTAAACATGCCTGTTGCACAAGAAAAATGATTCCGTATTGTGTAATTTCAAACATCCGCCAAAGTTTCCTAGCTTTCTTTTTAGGCTTGCGTGCACGAATTTGAAGAACGCGACTCGATCCATCATTTTGTCATATTTTCCGGTTTATGCTATTGTGAAAAATGGTTTTTATTAGGAATTCCACTGAATAGGGATTTTGGGCATGCGACAGTCGTGAGAAGGCATGCATGCATGCACTGCAATTTGTGTACGCTTTCAAATTCATATATGCACTGACTTTCAGAGATACTTGTAGCTAACTTCAAACTTTTTTCTTTATAGGAAGTAAAATGTGGACAGAAATATTGACCGTGCTTTTTCTGATAGTCTGCTTTGTGACGTCAGACTTCCAGTGCCCAGAACTAGAAAAATCGACACTTTGCGCATGCAAGGAAGTGGTTTGGTGGGACAATGAAAATAAAACAGTTGTGGATTGTAGCTCTGCAAGTTTGAATTCTGTGCCGAATTTAGGAATGGTGTCATCAGCAGAAATTACCAAAATTTTATTGAACGGAAATAAACTTTCTAGAGTAAATTTAGATGATTTCAAGAACATTTTTGTGCGGGAACTAGATCTCAGCAGAAACTCCTTGTCCCAATTGGAAAAAGAACATATTCTTCATCTTAGAAAAGTTTTAACACATCTCAATCTGAGAAGCAATCGATTTGAAGTAGACAAAGGCTTGAAATTTATCGAAGGATTCAGCGTGTTAGTGGAATTAATTTTAGATTCCAATTTGATAGGTTATGATAGCAACGATTCGGCGACTCTGCCAGACAGCATTTTCAAAAATCTTGGATTGCGATCACTGCGAATCTTGAGCCTGCGTAGTTGTGGAATCAATAACATACAATCTATGGCTTTTGAGGGGCTACCGTCATTAGAAGTGCTCGATTTAACGTACAACTACTTAGAGGAGATACCATCGGCCATTTTGCGCCTTTCAAATCTCAAAAGCCTCTTTGTAGGAGGAAATAGTATTTTTACAGTAAAAAATAACAGCTTTGTTGGTATGATACTGGAGAAACTAGTTTTAGACTACAATGAAATATATGAAATAGAAGCAGATGCCTTTTCCGGATTGGAATCAAATCTTAAAAAGTTAGAATTTCACGGGAATTACATTCCAAATATTCCGTCTTCGGCGCTGCGAAGACTCAAGAACCTTACTTTCTTGAAAATTTCGAAAAATAATATTCAAAAGATTGACAAAGATGCATTTGTCGGGATGCAAAGTTTACAAATGTTGGAATTGGATAATAACGCTATAAAGTTTGATAACCAATCGTTTGTGAGTTTAAGCGATTCGCTGGATACGTTGTTGTTACGAGATACTAGATTGACCTATTTTCCAGCCAATGAGCTTGCGCCTTTAAGACGGCTTCAGACACTTGATTTGTCATTCAATCGGATTGGCCCAATTATGGACGCAGATGTCAGTAAACTGAATTTGAGGACTTTGATATTAACAAATAACAATATATCCGTTATTTCGCCCAGAACTTTTAAAATTTTGAAACAACCAATAGAATTGGACCTCGACAATAACGTCATATCCGATGTTTCTTTCGTTATGCGTGCGCAGCCATGTTCGTTTAGCTACGTGGATTTGATTGGTAATCCATTAACATGTGACTGTGATTTAGAATTTGTGCTTAATAGTGGAATAATGTCCGGAATTGGTCTCACTGGACATTGTGAAACGATACATGGAAGTCAGTACGAGCTTGGTAGCTCCAGTTTGACACGATCACTGAACAGACTTTGTAATCAGACGGAGAGGATACACTGGTGTCAACGTTACCAAGGACCTTCAAACGTTTCAATGACAACACATCAAATACACTTTATTCTGTTCATTTTATCTTTTATTATCTGCGTGGTTTTCTGGTGATTTTTCTCATCATTATTTATGCAGCCTGCAAAGCAAGGGCGACGTACATGGATAACTTTATCCGGTGTCCGTTTGTTAGTCCGTCTGTCACTAATGTCTGTAACTTACTTTTCATCAAACTTGCAGGAATTCTCAAGCATAAGTAAACTTCACCCCTATGAGGACCAAGGTCAACTTCAAGGTCAAGGTCACTTATTCAGGGTCAAACATACGACAAAACCTGTTCTTGAACAGTTAAGTTATAATATGGAAAAATGTTACAGAAGTGAAATTTGTATAGATAATCCTTACAAAACTTTAAAAAAAAAACGCATTCGTATACGTTTATTGCGACAAAAGATATTGCCGCAATTATGCAAAATTGTCAGTATTCAAATTTGTGAAATATCTATCCTATCCAGAAGTTGGGGGTATTTATTTATTTGGAGGAATATAATAATCAATTAGGAAAAGTTTGTAGGAGGGAAGGGTTAACATTACTTGTCAATTATCTAAAATTGCTTTGCAGAAAATTATTGGTTTGGAAGGAAAAGGTGTTTGAAGATCGAAATATGTGATTTTCTCCTTGACTAAGTTTTTTTTTTCTCTCGTGACCTTTGTACATCATTCCATCTGTATTATTTTATAAATAGTGTTTCACCGTGCTGTGTTTTTCTATATGTTACACTGTGTTGTGTTTACTCATGATAACGATACTGATGAATAAAAGAGAGAAATTTCTTCCATTCACGTTTGATTGATAAGAAACAATTCCCTATCGTTATGCTGTTTACGTATGCATGTGATAAAAGAGAAGGTAAAACTTCCGCGGACCTCCCTGGAATAAGCAGGGACGGATCTAGAACATTTTCCAGGGGTATCCAAATCTTCGGAAAGGGGGGAGGGTTCCAGCCGATGTTTTCGAAAAAAGGTACTTAAAACTGGGAACATCAGCATTTATGGACAATTTATCCGCAAATTCAGTGGGGGGGGGGGGGGGGGGGGTTGTTGAACCAACCGACTCCCCTCTAGATCCGCGCTTGATAAGCATTTGTACATGTCTATAGATTGCAATAATCTTAATTGACTTCCAACTGCCGAAAAACGCGCATATTGCTGTCGACTTTTTGTGGGGAAAGGGCGTCTTTACATTCGCATGTGCTTCGTCAAATTCTCGGAGAATGGCAAAAATTGCGCCGAAGCTCGGAGAGGCTGGTGAAAGGTCGCCGTCTGTTTATTATGCAAATTGGAAAGAGGATATCTTATTAAAGAAACAACTTCACGTACTGAACCGAAGTGAAAAAAGCATCGTTCATCGCATTAGAATCGATCAGAAAGTTTTGTTTAAACGTTTTCAAGATAAACTGTTTCGAACCAAGCTAGGACAGGCCCGTATGTTCGGCGAGAAAGAAAAAGAGCGCGAACTACGTGCGAAGAATCTCCATGGTCTCAATTCTAACCTTGGAAACGAGGACAAAGATTACGAATTTTTGAAAAAGCTTACGTACAACCCATGTAAGAGCAATGGGATCCAAATTCCTACTCGGGTGAAAGAACAAAAATCTTCCTCGCGGAAAAAGCCGAAGAAAGCAAAAGTGGCCAAGAATCAAATTGACGTCATCATCGATGACGTATTTAGCGAGCAAGTACCTAAACGTCGAGAAAGGTCAAATTCTGTTACAGAGGGGATGGTGCATGACAAAAATAAGTCTGAGACGAAGGAAATAGACTGTCAATCTCTAGGAATTCCACCAGTCGCTCTTATGGTCCGTCCAGCAACGACAGACGGACATCCGACGCGGTCGGACAATTTTACCCTACAAACTCGCGCAAAGACAGGACATTTCGATCACAAAGCATCTCGACTACCAGACAAAACAACAGATTCCGAGACAACGACCAAACCCAAGAATGCAAAATCCCTTACAGTTGAAGGTAGAAAGGAGCGTAAGTCCGCAAGTTTTTTCGAGGAGGAAGAAAAAATCAATCTTGTGGGCATGCGCCTGAAGGAGATTAAGGCGATATCATATGACGATAAAATACGATCTTTTTACGATACGATAGAAGAACTAGCATGCGACGAACAAGCACATTCGGACTACTATACCATAAGACTGAAGGCGGCAGCTAAGGAGCCTAGTCACGTGATAATGCCCGTGCCCGGGACACCCGACGACGAATATCAGCGACACTTCGGAAATTTAGAACTAAAGAGTCTGACTTTTAAATCACTTAATTTAGATTTTAGTAAAAAGGAACACGTTTCGCAAGATGCATTCCGACCGGATTTACCGACTACAACGATAGTCGACTCCGACGACGATTTTTCAGACAGCGACGTTGATTCCGACTGAAGGATTCCGACTACCAGTATTGTGTTTGTAGTGAGAGGGAATGAGTAAAATTTAGTGACACCCAATTTACTTAATAATTTAGTCCCTTCGACGAGGAGTTTTTTTTTTTAAGAATCCGACCAATTTTAGCGACTAGCAGAAAATAAGAGTAGATTTCGACGATTCAGACTGGATTTTGTACTCTGCGAATACGACGGTGCCTGGATTTGACTAGAAGCAGAATGCAATTTTTAAGTATTTTTTTTTTAGATACATAATTTATGCGTTATGCATTCTTTAATATAGAAAGCTAAAACATATTTTAAGTTTAATATTTTCTATGTATACTTTGATAATAGAAACCAACACAATCTTTAGTTTAAATATTTTCTATCTATTCTTTGATGACTGAACTCCAAGACAACTTTGAGTGATTTGACGAGTGATATCTCAGATTGATATCTCAGAGTCGGGCATCTTTGTACCACAAATGGCTGTTGTAGATGAGTTGAGATATGAAACTGACATCTGACATGCAGTGAAATGTTGATAACTCTGATGACAAGTTTATCTAGCTTTCCACCATAAATCAAAATTAAATTCACACTACAAAGTTCAGTTTCTGTCGTTTTTATTCCTTAAATATTCATTTAACTATCGAATAAATACGGTAGTATTTAACATGTTACCCTCAAACACATTCATATAATTTAAAAATCATTTTCATACATTGCATATTATTATTTACGTCTTATTCTGAGTCTGGAAGACGCCTATTGCTCATGATGCGTCATAAAGTAATCTTTAGTAATAAAAAAAGTTGAACACATGCAAAGTGAAAAATACTGCTATTGGTAAAAAATGATATAATTCATAAACCATTTGCACTATTTGACACATGAGCATCATCTCATAACGGCGCTTCTCTTGGCTCTATGAGTATCTCGTGGACGCCAACGTACTCTGGTTGCGTCACGGCGTACAACACAGCGTTGGCGATATCCTCAGGTTCTAGTATCTTGCATTTCTGGCTTCCGTCATATGCATCTTGTGCCTAAACAAAATATCTAAATAGCGTCATTACGAAAGAAAATTAGAATATATCAAAGTTTCAGTATATACTTCGATATAACACCAAAACATCTCAAATCAGATATAGACTTGTATTGTAGAACACAAATATCGCCTATCTGAACGTTGCAGACGACTTTGGCCATCAACAGTAATTGGATCTCAATACAATTGACATACCCTGAAACTTGGTCAATGTCATGAAAAGTTATAGCCACTTATAGGAAGAGAGCACAAGCAATTTTAGGAATATTTTGCCCAATATTCTAATTTCTTGTTTTGGGTAAGAAAGTTTAACGTAAACTACATTACACTAAAGCTACAAATGTAAAGTAGGACTTCAAAGTCGACAGACAAATGCTGGACACTCTAGATAAAATCCTCTATGCCGATTATGCGTCGGAAATGTCCGAGTATGTGTGATTGAGTCAACGTACCTCTTTATCAGTGGTATGGGTGAGGAGTTCCGTCCGTACGTCTCCTGGCTGTAGGTTCGTCACCCTTATCCCCAGTCCACACACCTCCTGTCTGAGTGCCTGTGACAAACCCTCCACGTAAAACTTGGTACCCGAATACACCGCCAGCCCAGGGAAACCCTGGATAAATGCATATTTATATATTTAATGCACAATGAATGCTTCAACGTGCGCTCTTGTGCCAAATAATAAAAGATGGATGCACATTTTGCTTTTGTCCACAGAAAATGATACGATTTATTGACAATACTGGGGAGTTAGTTACCGAATAAAATTAATTTCAAATGTATTGAGATAGTCTAAGGCAAGAGCGGGAGAATCATTACCGTCTCGTTGGCTCTAACTGGCTCTTTTATGGCCCACAGGGCCCTTTTTATGGCCCAGGAGACCAAGATGGCGGACCTATGACGTGCTCACCAAGAGGTGGTCATCACCGCTTTATCAGGACATTGGACCTACTTGTATGAATGATGTTTCTCACATAAGGCCATACTAAATTAATTAAATGTTCTTTGGATTTTCTTGTGAAAAAAAAGCATGCGAGCGAGCGAAAATATAATCATTTTAATTTTTTTTTTAAGTATTGCAGTTTTTAAGGTGCGAGCGAGTGAAATAATTTTATTTTTGATATAGGTTATACCTCAGTAATACATTACTGTTGTTTTCCGAACTCAAAAAGGACAACAAATTTTCTACAAACAAAATTTTTGAAACACAAGAAGTATAATTTTCTTCGAAAGTTGCACAATCTGAGAATTCTAGAAGCTTTGAGATTTGCAGAAATAAGAACCGATCCTCCCTAAATAATTCTTGAGCCAGAAATTTAGTGGTGGGGCGAGCATTTTATCTTTATAATATTATTTTTTTAATTTTGAAAAATATCGTGCGGGAAATCCAAAGAACATTTAATCAATTTGGTTTGGCCTAAGTTTCATTTTCTGGAAAGTTAAACTAAGCTTCGCTTTAAAGTTGTTTATTGCAGTCCGTCGTTATCGACGAACCCATCGTCCTCCAACCATTCGTCCATATAGCCTATTTGGAAGTAGCCGGTTGGTAAAATACTGTCGGCTAGTCACATCATTACTTGCCTTTCTTCCAGCGTCTGATGACAAGTTCACAATATGACCTGATTTCCTTTGCACCATTCCTTCTAATATAGCGCCTATGCAGTTTGTAAACCCCTGTAATATCAGAAACAGCACGTATCATTTTCATACCTTCGTTCCTAATTCAACAAAAAAATGACATCACTTTTTTGTATTTTGGCGCCAATGCAACGGTGTCGGAATTTTGCGTTTATGCAGATACGTTTTTAAGGGGGAGGGAGGGGCGGTGTTGTTAATTGGCTCAAAAACTTCGTTATGGTCAAGATACGCATTTGCAACCCCACACCACCCTAAGTACCGTAATTTGAATAAAAGTATATACAAGAAATGTTTCGACGTGCAGTAATTTATTCTGATTGTCAAAATTGATAGAGGAAATTATATAGAAAATTCTCTTCCATGTAAAATTTGAACAGAGTGAACAGATGAAGCAAGACGCTGAAATGTATTAAAAGGTGTTGAAACAAAGCGATGTTTGAAGTCGGTATTACTAGAAAGAAACGATTATTTCCATGCACATCTTTATTAACCCTGCTTGCGTTAGCTGTAAATGAATTACAAACGAACGTGAAGAATGAAAAGTGACGTAAATTGCTGGGAAAAATAGTGTTGACTAACAGAAGCGTTAATTTGAAGTCAATAACACATGGTTATAATTACTAGAACCGCAATTTTTTCCCTTCTTTTTCTTTCTTTCTATCTTTTTTTTTTTTTAGTTTGTTCGTTTGTTTGTTTTGTTTTGTTTGGGGTTTTTTTTTTGGGGGGGGGGGGGTGTTTGTTTGTTTGTTTTTTTTCATTTTATAGTTTTGTTTTTGTTCTTTGTTCTTTTTCCTTCCTTTTTTATGCAAGTATCAACTGACCTTGACATTTAAGTCTATTTGTTTGTCCCATTCGTCCTCCCTGCCATTTTTCATCATCGTATAGTACATGATACCGGCATTGTTTACCAATATGTCCACGGGACCAAGTATAGACTCTGTTTGTCGTACTAATTCTTTGACCTAAAACAATGAATTACTTGTACATGTGGTATTCTCAGTTCCTCACACCAACAAGAAATTTTCGAACTGAATGTTTTTTAACATGTTTAGAGTATTTAAAAATCTGCAGAATGGAGAACACAGTCGTGACGTCACTTGAAGAAGGAGTATTATGTTATTATAAATCTATATTGCTAACGGACAAACAGACGAATAACTAGCAAGTACATTGATGGATGTCGATCGAAAAGTCAGACGTTAAAATACCTTTTGTCAGTGCACATGGTAACAGATGTAAAACGTTTCAAAACATTTGTTCTCAGGAAATGTCGGTGAAATTTAATGGAGCAAAATAGGATTTGCTATGGTTGCTACATCTGAAACATCATCTCTTGCATCATTTCACTACAAAACTTACGAGACCGTTACGAATAGAATTTTATATGCTATAACCGTCCAAGAACTTTTTACTTGAATTAAATTTTCCATTCTTCCATACTATGTGTATAGTACGGTGACCAAAGAGCTAAATTTTACAGTTTAGTCGACAGATTAGTACATGGGTAAATTATATGTCAAATGAAACTAGAAGAAATGTACTTTCAAAATATCAATGTCGTCAACAGGTTTGAATGTACAAACATTCCATTTTCAGGGGTCAAAGGTCAAAGGGGTCATTCAACATAGATTACGTATTTCTGGTCTTTTTCACAAAGGAAAGAAATATTGATGAAAACAAAATTGAATTTTCTGTACAAATTGCATCAACAGAATAATAATCCAATCTTATCCTTAAAATAAGTCAATCGCGATGACGTAAAATCTGTATTGATGACGTCATTGGTAGCTATTTTTAGAACAAATAAAAAATGTGAATATTATAATTCCCTAAAAATGAAATATTCCTCTCCGTGTACAAACATAGAGGACAAATATTTGTCAATTTTCTCTTCCATCACAGAAAACAAATGTTTGCTAATTATCCCCCGCAGCAAAATTGCAGTGGGGTATAATGCGACCGTTGGTGAGGGTGCGTACGAGAGTGCGTAAAGGTGACTGTGTTGGAGAGGGAGGGTGTGTTTGTGCACGTCACGCTCTTTTGTACAGCCTAGGAGGCACAATTTTGATTGGATCTTGACCAAACTTCATACACTTATTGCTCACGACAAGAGGAAAAACCCTATTGATTTTCAAGGTCATGGGTCAAAGGTCAAGGTCACCGGTTGAAAATGTTATTAATCCTTTTATACAGCCCAGGATGCACATTTTTAATTGGGTATTGACCAAATTTCATACACTTAATACTTATGACAAGAGAAAGAACCCTATAGATTTTCAAGGTCATTGGTAAAAGGTCAAGGTCACAAGTTGGAAACGTTAAAAATCATTTTTCTTAGCGTAGAGGGCACAAATTTGATTGGATCTTTACTAAACTCCATACATTTATTTCTTATGACAAGTGAAAGAACTCTATTGTTTTTCAAATATAAGGTCAAGGTGATAGACTGGAAATGTTTAAAATAATTTTATACAGCCTAGAGGGTGCAGTTTGAAGTTGATCTTCACCAGACTCAATACACTTGTTGCTTATGATAGGAGAAGAAACTCTTGACTATTGGTTTTCAAGGTAATGCATCAAAAGTCAAGCTCTCAGATTAGAATTTTTTAAATCTTTTAATACAGCCCCGATGATACATTGGAGTTTACCAAACTCCTTACACTTATTGTTTATAACAAGAAGAAGAACCCTTTTGATTTTCTAATGTCAAAGATCATGGTCACCGAAGGGAAATGCTTAAAATCTTTATATACAAACCAAGAGGGCACAATTTTGACTAGATCTTTCAAGTTGCTAATAACAATAGGAAGAAACCCATCATATTATAGGTCAAGGTCGCAGGATTGAATTCGTCAAAATCATTGAAGATCCTCTGTGTCATTCATCAACAGATCTTGGTCAGGCTCTTTAAAGTATACATTTTATACAAATGACACAAAGAATACTTGTTTGATTATCAAGGTCAAAGGTCAAGATCACAGATATAGAGGAGGCAACTTTAAAATAAAATGGAACTTCATCAATGTTGACGCATATTTGCATATGTTGTGAAGAATTATAAGTTCTATTTTAAGACTACCTACGAAGTGGTTTATATCCTTGTCACGCCTTCACTTTTTTGGCCAACGCACGAGTATAACGACCTTCAACACGCTGGTAAACGTCGGTGTTTGGTCTGAAAATCATTTATGAAGCAACTTTCTCAACGTGCGCGTAGCGACCTTGTAGCGCATGGGGAGCGATCGCCAAACGACCTCAGCGTCTACCAAACGCATAAAACTAGTTGACAATTTACCTGTTAACGTTCTATAAAGCGTGCCCAAAGATCTCGCAACGTTCGCCTAACGACTTGTCAACAACCTGGCAGCGACCTTCTCGCGATCTACAACGTTTACAGCAAAACTTAATTTTCAAAAAATATTTCGTTGTTAAGACCTGAAGCACACACCAAGGACTTTAGACTGTCGTTGGACACACGTTGAGGACGTTAGACCATCGCTAGAATAGTGTGGCTGTGTACGCGTTAGACTTGCGCTCCTCTGTCGTTACACAGTCGTTGCAATTATAGGCGCCCGCGAGATCTCAACGTTTTTAGCATTAGCAACGACTGCACAGCGCACGGGAACGCATGCCCAGCGACCTCCTAATGACTCCATAACTTACAATTGGACGCTGGACAGTCGTCGGCGGTTTCGTGCATTCACAAAATTTTCCGACGACCACATCGCACACTAACGACCTCCAGCGACCACACAACGACCTCAACGTTTTGCGACGTGTTGACAAATTTACTTGGTAATTACTCGTGCGTTGACCAAAAAAGTGAAAGTGTGACAGGGCCATAAAGACCATTACCTACTAGTGTGTTACTATGAGTACATTGGTATTGATGCCGTGCGAGGGTGCTACGCTTTTGTTGCTTAGTTTTTATTCTAAATTTGTCGCAGAAAGATATCCATCGTTATGATTAATCCCTTTGATTCTGAAGTTTATCACAAAAAGTTATATCCAGTGACCAATTTTTGCCTGTAAATCATAGGCTACACTATATGTCCATTTTTTTTTCAATTGAAAAAGAAGTGCGTTTTTAGTGGTACATACCTTCATTTTAGGGTAACGCGGAAGGAATGTAATATATTTTATTTATCATGAAGAAGGTTTAAAATATTTTGATTATTAACCAGTTGGTATCTATTATCAATAAATGTTCAAATCTTGTATTCCCCCCCCCCCCCCCAAAAAAAAAGAAAAGTGTACGCACATTTCATAAAATATTTGTGAGTAGTAAATCAAAAATATTTTTTTTAAGTCAAAATAAATATTTTTGGTTTACAATTCACAAATATTTTATGCTGACACATACTTAGAGAAATATATAGGTCCTTATTTAAAATTCAAAATAAGCAGCCCCCCCCCCCCCCCCCCCCCACCGTACCCGGAAATTATACTAAAAAATAGGGCAACGGTTTAGCTGCAACTTACGCCTGTCATGTGATTAATGATGTCAAATGAACTTTACCTTCTTTGACCCTTACCCTAACAATCAAGTGAGTCCTTTGTCTGGGTCTACTCAATTTTCATGGTAAGCCTGAAGTTCCTAAGCTTTGATATTACCATGCATTACTGATTTCTCTATCATATAACGAAAGATATTTAGGAAATTCCTATTTCAGACGAATTGGTCACCATATCTTGTTACAGCATGTGTGCATGCAACCACCTCCTCTTCCGCATGATTTCTCAAATGTGCAAAAGGAGGAGATAAAACCCCGTTACATACATAAAAGATCATTTGCATTTTATTTATCATAAAGAAGATTTAAAATAGTTTGACCCAAAATAGATTTAAATGATTTTTCTTGAAAAATTTAACCAAAAATCTATTTTTAGCCACAAAATGACCTTGACCCTGACCTTCAAAATCAGTAGGGTTTTCTGTCTTTTTAAAGTCAATGTTCATGGTAAAAGAGACCAAGCTCAAATGACATTGTATCAATCGTGTTCCTACAGTTTTAATAAATAAATGTGAGTATGAACACCCCCCCCCCCCTCTTCCCTTAAATGTACGTATACTTGTAATTTCTCTGTTGATGGAACAAAATATATAGAAAGTCCATTACATATTTGAAAGATCATTAATTTTCCTTTAAGTATGAATAATTCCAAAACACACTGAACCAAAAAGAGAACAACAACAATTATTTCAATGAAATTTTAATCTATTTCTCATAAAAATCTATCTTTAGCCTCAAAATGACCTTGACCTTTCACACACGACCTTGAAAATAAAATTCTCTTACGTTCGTTAAGTTAAATCTACGTGGTAAATATGATAATAAAAGCTTAAACGGTTTTGTCTCTATGTTTTCTAAAAGGTGCAGGACGCACCGGTGCTGCAATACCGATATCCGTAAACCCCCCCCCCCCCCCCCCTCCATTCATAGGATAAAAGACATGTATACAAGAACAGCGATAAAAATCCTAATCTTACCCCAGTTTAGATATTAAAAATAAAATTTTTGCTTGAATTTTGTAACACGATAGAAAAACTATGCTATAACTACTAAAGATTGTAATTTTATTGCAATGATATGATTCTGTGAATTATATAGAAAATATCCAGAAATCCTTTATTCTTGAATGAAAAATACAGTTTTCCCCCCAAAAGACTGAAAATACAAGTAGTGTGTTTAAAACGTAAGTTATTATGCGAAAGAGCATAAAAGATCAGAATGGAATACATCCTTCAATTATCAAATTCATAAGTGATAAAGATGTTATGATTGATGTATAGAAATAAAATTAATAGAAATTAGTATTCAGATTTTTGTAGAAAAACAGCAGTTTTGACGTTTTTGCATTAAAATAATTAAATATATTTGATATCAATTGGAAGAGGAAAATGTTCAGATTTAATTTTTTGAGGAACGATCAGAATTCATTTAGTGGATCTCAGAGACGGGAAAAAATAAAACAGAATTTTCACAAAGTAATGCAATTTTTTAGCAAAATAAACTTTTTAAACCCAAAAACGCAAATTTTATGAGAAATTTGAATTAAAACTTATCATATTCGAAAAAGTATTAAATATGTTAGTAATTTTCACCTTTCAATCTTTGATGTTACTTTCCACAGAAAAAATATTCATCGATTCCTTTTTTCAGTGATTTTTCGGTATTTTCTTTAAAACGTTGATGACGTCATTTCAACGTCATTTTTGAACACGTTCTACAATGAAAATCATTTGACGACATCTTGATTCATGAACCACAGATAAAGAGCTTTCATTTGATACCAATATTTGCCGTGTACTATGCGTGTCGACTAAACTCCTTAAATAAGCCACTTTTGGCGACTTGGTCACCCTACTAGTATGTGGATAACTTTATGCCAAAAGCTTGGGGTTTTTTTTTCATTTTTAAAAGTGGGATAAGGGTAGTGGGACACGATAACTTATGTTTTGTTACCGTACAAACCTCGTTTCGATTTGTTACGTCAGTCTTTATACAAGTTACAACCCCTCCTTGGGCCTCAATCTGTTTTTGATGTTCTTGTAACCGCTCTAATCGTCTGGCTGCCATGGCAACCTTCGCACCCTCCAACGCCAAGGCCGTTGCTATGGCTTTTCCTATACCACTCGAAGCACCTGTTACTATAGCAACCTTTCCCTCCAATCTTGAACCTTGATTGAAAACGGATAGTTCCAAGAGTTAAGACTGAAAACCAAATGTTCTGGTGAAATTAAACTTTAATAGTTAGTTTCAAGCAACCGAATGTTCTGGTGAAATTAAACTTCATGCATAGGCTGAAACAACATGTACATGCGTCAGACAGGCTTAACTTAAAATGCGTGGATAAAAAATGAAGAAAATGCAGAAATACATAAATGAAGATTAATAAAAAAAATCAGGCTAAAAGAGGACGTATAGTTTGATTTCTTTAGAGGTACACTGATGTATAAAAAGTGATTTTAATTAAAGCAGATACTACAGTAGTTACCTGACATAATTTTCAGTCAATTGTCATTCTAGACATTCAGAAACATATATCATAGAATAAACCTTGTCCATAATATACTCGTTCTTATCTATACAGCCTACACCTTGTTATATGAGTTTATGTCCGATACGATAACAGAAACCCAAGTCGGACATTTCGCAAAGTATATATATAAATTGCTTTTTTTTTATCACTTCCCACTTTCGACCGCCTTCATCTGCCTACCCATGACTGTGGCCTATGCATTCTCCTTCCCCAGACCACTACCACTGTCTTGAAATGTCAAATCAATCGTTATTTTGCAGTCATGAAAAAAAGTTTGGAGTTGACTATGCATGCAAGGGGACGATGTTCATAGTCTCTTCTTTTATTTATAACTGTCTGCCCGCAAAATAAAGATTGAATGATACAATGAAAGATATTTGCACTGGAAGTCGCGTCGCTTAAAGTAATGACACGGAGTAGCATATTGGAAACCGGAGCAATAGGGCACGCCCCCCCCCCCCCCCCTTTTTTTCACTTCCAAATTTTACGAATCACTTCCTGCGAGGGATGCAAAGACAGGTTTTACTTTCTTCTCCTACAAAATCATTTCAAAATTATTTACCTATTCTCTGTTCTTTCTGTGAATCCATCGTTTCGCAATGCACACACACACACGTGTATTGTGTCTATATTTATAAACATAAACAGAGTTGTCTGCTCTTTCGCAATCGCGAGAGATCGATAATACGAGTTATCCTTCTTTGTCCACTTACCTACTGCGTGATGCCTTGACCGGCGCATACTTATGATTTGTCTAGTATTCAGTTGATGGAAATAAAACTTGAGCATTGAACTATCAATGTAAGGATAAGACATTCCAAGATCTGGTAACATTTGATGCATGTTGTCGGCTTTAAATGTGCTCAAATCCTCGAAAAAGTTCGCATCACTGAAAATAATGTTACTGAATTTTAAAAGAATGTATTTCTGCAAATATGATTTTCAGTTTATACTGTTCAGATTCAAGGTTAAGTTAAAATTAATTAATTATTTCTCTATATGTGATGTTTTCTTTTGCGAATTGAACATTTTGGGAAAATACGTGTGCTTTAATCGTGATACACAGCCGAAAAAATGAAGTTAACCAAAAATATCACCTTGCATAACTCTCCAAAATTCTCATCAGTTGATTTTCCTCTTGCTCGTTTCCAACATTTGTAATTTCCTTCAAAATTCTACAACAAACCAGAAACAAAAAATCCCACAGTTGAAAGCTAAATTCATCTATTAAATCATCTGATATATTTATTACAACTCACATTTAACTATTTTTACTTCCAGGTGAAGGATCAACTTTTAACACCTTTTTACCTTTCTTTCCACTCTTTAAATGGCAGGATCTCCAATGGGTATCCGTGAGCATTCATCCACTCAAAAATCATTCTGTAATTTAGCATTTTAATACATGATATTTGCATTTGTTGGGAAGAAATCTCTCTCTCATTCTTTCTCTTTGTCTCCATACGTAAATAACATTTTTTAAAAATAGTTAAATTAAAATAGAAACAATGCAGAAAACATATATACGCATTTAAATATCAATTTACGTACTAGATGAATATTATGTAAATAACAATCAGAAGATATTCTTTGTAAATTCATTTAATTTTTTAACAGATCAAAAAATTAATGAATAAGTTAAAAAAAAATATGAAGCAAACCTCCCTACCTAGAGGACAAAGGACGATCGTTGATTACATGGAATATTTTCCCCAGACCTTGTTGTAAATGATGCGTCATCTTGACGATAAATTCCGCGGCAAAGTCCACGGGGGTCATTTCCATGTGCCAGTCCACGTCCGGGGCAAGGCCATATTTAGAGCACGCCCTGAGCATCATCAAGGTAAAATCATGAGGATTCCAGTGGCCCATTTTACTGTCGCCTGCCATGTTACCTTTTGTAGAAGTTTTTTATACAAATTAAATACAATTTAAAATTCAAATTTCAAAATTTTAAATACAAATTAAGAAATAAGTTTCAATTATTAGAAGTCTTGTGAGTACCAGAAATTACATCACTCCGTCGTAAATTATTAAACAGAACCGAGTTCTTAATGCCCTTGTGATCGAAGATTCAATAACACGTAGTTTTTTACTTGTCCGATTGACTGCTTGTCCGTTTTTCGTTTACAAACATAGATGGCCCTTTCATATTTCACATGCGTATTCCTTGTAGAAAAAAGTCTTTTATATAAAAAAATTGACGTCGTGACATTAACTTTTGAATGGACAATGATAGTACTTTCATATTTCACATTTGTATTCTTGTAAATCTTGTCAGTATATACAGTGATGATTATTTGAAAAGATTCTGCGAATAGGTAATTCTACCTAATCTGTAAATAGTAACAGGAATTCCCCTCCGACCAGCGCGGGAAATGAGCTGCTCTGCCACCCACTTTGACTTTGAATATCCATCTTCCAGCCGGTGATGAAAATCTGTGACGTCATCGTCCTCCGTACAGTCTGTCAGTCCGTTAGGAAAAACGGCATCTGTACTGTCAAATTACGTGTTTTAAAGGTTCAATCATGAGATACATTCAAATGATACAAAAACAATACAAAACGCTAACACAAAGAGTAAGAAAGAAAGGAGGAGATCTCTAAGAAGTCTCGGTTGCAGCGTCCACAGCAAAACATCCCCGAGTGAAAACACAGAGAAGACCCACAGATCAAGAGACGCAAAAGGGCCAAAGAACACCAAACACGACACCAAAACACAAACACAAAAGACTACACATTAACCAACAAGACCAATGGGCAAACAAAGAAGCAACTGAATGGTAACAAAGAAACAAATGACGGGTAACAAAGAAACAACAAAAGGGTAACAAAGAAACAACAAAAGGGTAATAAACAACAAAGGGGTAAGAAACCACTAAAGGGTAACCAAAAAAAAACAACAACAAATGAGTAAACGAAACAACAAAAGGTCATCCGAGAGACAACAAAGGGATAAGAACGAGACAAGAGGAAATGAAAGAAACAACAAAAGGGTAATAAAGAAATTACAAATGGGTAACAATGAAACAAACAAATAGATAACGTAGAAGCAGCAAAAGAACAACAAAAGGACAACAAAGAAACAAACAAATAGATAACAAACAACAAAAAAAACTACAAAGAAATAACAAATGGGCAACAAAGAATTGACACATAGGCAACAAAGAAAAAACAAATGGGTAACAAAGAAACTACAAAAGAGCAACAAAGAAACAACAAAAATACAACAAAGAAACAACAAATGGGTAACAAAGAACAAATATTTAATGAGTTTAAACCAGCCGGAGGAGGAGATACATGAAATGAGCATTTGACTATTGTTCCGTCGCTGAATTTATCAAAAACTTCACAAACATGAAAAATATTAATAACCTTATAAAATGAATTGGTTTGATTTTGCCGGTACATGCAAACATTGCAACATTGGCTGTACCCTGGACGTTTGATCCCTTCAATGCCTGTGAAAGAAAAAATATAGAACGTTGCATTTTCGTTTTCTTCAGGTTCAGAGTAAGTTGTGAACACACCAGCATGTTGAGATTTTGATTGATTGATTGTACGAAATAAATTATCGGATAGTTTACAATGATGAGGTAAGTTATTTTATTTCCAATTCAGTTGATAAGATCAGTAGTACTCCGGAGGAGCTCGTACAGAACTTTGGTTGTATTTGAAATACATGAAAAATTAGGGACATATTGGTCAAAGGGTCATCAAGAAATTATGAAACACTGGAAAAACGAAACAGTCTGGATCTCCACAATAAACATTGTACATTGCTGGATCGCCACAATGTCTGACAACGTACCTATTACGGACTTAACATTATGACGCCACAATTAAATAGACGGGTCATTGATTATGACGTCATAATGTAAAAGTTCAAGAACAGGTGCGATGATGGACATTTGGCGATCCCTCGATACCTGATACGGGTAGGCTAGATTGACGGCGGCAGCAGCATGGATGATATAGTCTATGTCTGTACTGAGGTATGTAAAGTCCTCCTCATTTATTCCGAGGTTGATTAGTGCTACATCACCTAAAAGATGAAAAAGGTAGGACAAACTTAAAGGTACGAGGTAAAGAAAGTTGCAACCTGTTTAACTGTGAAGTCAGGATACCATGACGTGCCATGGATGTTATATACTGTTTATGTATCATAATGAGATGCAGGAGTCACCTTTTACAACGTGGACTCTCTTCTGAAGAAGCTGTGAAACTATGCTCTGTTCCTCGGTAGGCGTGGTGGTTTTCGTTGCTAGGATACCAAACTGCCTCAAATTGTCCTCAACACGTGCCATGGCTGACTTCTCAGGTAGTTCTCTCGCCAAACAGTAAATCAGAGTCTGTTGAGGAGGGAAAGTTTATTCATCATTTGGAAAGAAACGAGAATCATAGGTTTCCTTTTATTTTGACACTGGAAAAGACTTCTTCGGAATGAAAAGAAAACAACAAAACATTGTACCTTCGTCCGAAGTAACAGTTCCTTCAGTATGAACGCCCCAAGGAATCCAGTTGCACCCGTCAACAGGACCCGGGCTGTCTTGAAGCGGGACTGATTGCCCAGATTGAAAATCCTCCAAAACGCCCGGAGCTGCATGTCTATACTAGTCGTGGAGATATGAAAATACCGAATAAGTGAGGTTAAAGAAAAGTTCGAGGGAAAGAGGTTTCCTCAATAATGTCTTTGAAGTATAGTAATACCGAGCTATCAGTATGATAGACATTTGTGGAATTGTCCTTTACTTGAAATTCCGATTTATTGAGTTGATGACATATGATCCGTATACCAACAACACTCATATTTTTGCTTGAATAAAATATTTTTGAAAGGAAATTTCGATGTCGAGTTTTTCCATCTCTTATGCGATGAGAATATTCTGTGCGAATTGGCAAGAGTAATCTTTTTTTCTGAAAGTAAATTTATCGGATATACCTGATTTTTCCTTGGTCATATTTGTCTACTTCCTCTAGCAGGTTTATTTCCGGTTCCTTTTCTACGATGACGTCAGAGCTTTTGCTGCTTTTCGCCTCTATCAATCTACTGACAGAGTGTATTGTGGGGTACATGAACAGGTCTTTGACGGCGATGTCCACACTGTATGTCTTTCTCAATAGTATCAACATCTCTGTTGCAAGAAGGGAGTGTCTATGAAAAATGGGATACATAATTTAAAAGCGTCATGCTTGGACTAATTGGAAAATATTGGAAAATACGGTTTGAAAAAAAAATACAAGAAATTTACAGCATTAGTTTGACTTGCGATAGAAACCACCAAAATTTGATATTTCTGTTGATATTGCCTTTTTTATAAAGAAAACATGAAGAACAAGCAGACGACCTAAAACATGAGTTCACCCAGTTATATATAGAGAGATATATAAATGGAGCAGGAATTCTATCTCTCTCTAGGGTCGTCTGAAAGTTCTATTTTGTGTGTGAAAAGCACGACCGTCTTGTTGATTGAATATTTTTGTTCAAATTTTGTATTGCAGTTAGATCCCCTCTTTTTTCCTCCACTGCTTATACAAATGTATTTCAAATTGCATTTGCGTCTTCCAAAATGTCACACAAGTTTTGATAAAACATACCCTCCGAGATCAAAGAAACTTTCGTGTATATCTATGTCTTTTATCTGTAGTACTTTTGCCCATATCCCCGCTATCGTTTTCTCAGTCTCAGTGCTTGGTCTGGATTCGGCGTCTACTTCAGACTCTGACTGTTTGTCGAATGGTGGTAAGGCAGACTTGTCTAGTTTTCCTGTCGTCTGCACTATCGGTATGCTGTAAAAGACTAAATGGTTATGACATTCTGGGCTGTCAACATATAGAGAATAAGTGTCTTAATTTGTGTTTTGTTACGGGTATACAACACACAGCAAGTGCATTTATCGTACATTAAATGCGCGTTAGCGCATTTCATGCGATAAATGCACTTGCTGTGTGTTGTATACCCGTAACAAAACACAAATTATGACATTTATTCTCTATATATGCACTATAGTTGTCTATTTCATTCTTGTTTCTTTTCTAGGTAAAAGAGTGACGTCAAAATTCATCTCACCGCGGGTTCAGTTTGCAGGTTAGAACAGCCGTCGCGGCATGTTTCTTTAGATCTTGTGCATTGTGACGTCACGAGTGTTAATACACGAATTGCAGCACGTTCTTTTCAATAGTAACATCTCAGGGAATTACATTGGTTGTGCATATATAATCAAACAAGACATCTTTACCTGATATGTACATCGAGGCAATCACTGAATTTGACTAATTTTTTTTTCTTGGAACTGTTGAGACGGGTGTTGCATGCAAACAGGAGAGGCCGACTCTCCCCGGGCACTTGGTCTCACTTCGGAATATTGTTTATTCAGGGGTTGGCAACTGTTCCCATGAAAATTCAAATGGTTTTGCCTTACCTTCTCAACTTTGGGACTGAATAACTGATAGGTACTTCTTCGATGCTTATGTTTATCAATGACGCTCAAAGGAATACTTGTCGATGTTTAATCGTCAACGTCATTTGAACAAGTTTGTTCAACTTTTGATAAAGTTCCAAAATTGTGCCCAAAAAAAACCCCAAAAAAAACGGAGATTCACTACGGTACCTAGCGCATTGATCAACAAGTGCGATTTTCTTTTTCAACATAAACATTTGTTTTAAAGGTTTTCTAAAGTTGCATCAGTAAAAGAATAATTTGCAAAATATAAAGCTCAAAAATTGTCTAAAATGCCAGTACTTGTATTTCATACCGTAATTTTCCTTATACGTAATGCAAAATCAATACCTGGACAACAGTACAAAATAAGATGGTATCATGTAGTATGGTAGTCTGCGTTTGAGCGCTTCCCTGATATGTTTCCGAGTTATCTGCCCTTCTGGAACGATGTAGGACACCAAGAATTTATCTTCACCCTCCTCCCCCTTTACCAAGACAACAGCGGCATTGACCATGTCTAACTCCATCAAAGCTGTTTCTACAGCCTAAAAAGCAAATCAAAGCGGGATCAGAGAAAGCCGCGGAAACTTAAGAAATGCAACTGGTGCAATAGACCAGGGGTGTTCGATTATGACTAAAGATGGGCTTTGGTGAGAGGATCTTGCATTTTGTGCCTCACTCTATTTCCTTGCTCAAACACCCATGCAGCATTATTTTGGGTTGAAGTACCACTGATGAGGATGTGATATCCGTCTGGTGCGCTATGTATTTGGTAACTTTTGTCGAAAAGACTATTCTCTTACATCGGAGTCAGAACTTCGTTTTCTCGTTCTCGCGCCTGGGTTTCTTGGGTCTTTATCCAGGTACAAAGTGAGTACATCATAGTGTAAATCAAAGAACCTGATACAAAGACGTGCGAGTATTTTTTAATTTAAAAAGTTTGGTCAAGAATGAAAGCGTTCTGTATTTTACCTGTACTTCTATAGAGTAGCCTCTGATTTTAACCATGGTGTCGCATCTGCCGCATATCTCCAGACTCCCGTCTGAAAGCATGTATCCCCAATCTCCCGTTCGGTATAGACGCTCCCCACAGGTCGCTTGTACTCCAGGAGGGCGGGAGATAAACCTCAGGGCATCCAAGTCTGGTCTGTTCAGGTAGCCTCTGGCGAGGGTGGGACCTCCGACGTATATCTACAAAATAGGTTTGCAAGTGATGACTGGAGGTTGGAAATGACTTGATTGAACTGGGTTTTTTTTCAATTTCGGAAAAACTTACATTTACATCTTTAAAATAATGAATAGGAAATTAATTTCGAATTATATTACATATATTTCATATACATGTATTTATCGGAAAATTGGTGGGTTTGAAGGTTTTCAGAAACGTGGACACATTAGATAAGAAATACCGTGATTTGCATTTTACATGTAATTCGAAAGTTTTTTTTTAATTTGCATGTTTTTTTTGTTTTTTTTGGGGGGGGGGGTCGTTTTGGTGTTGTTGTTGTTTTAATGCAACACGGTTTGTTTCGCTAATATAGTATGTACATTTACAGAAGCGCCTACAATGATGACGTTTTAAATATGTATCATTTTCATTTATCAATATTTTAAGTGAAAAAACTACCTCTCCGGATGCCCCTACGGGTTGAGATGCGCTTTCTTCGTTCAGGATGACCACATGGACACCAGGTAACAGTCTCCCGACCGGACAGAACTTTCGGCTGGACAAAGCATCCTTCAAAGAGTGAAAAATCAAACGATTTGAATGAAAAACAAACAGTCGTGCGCGGATCCAGCATTTTTGGTCGGGGGGGGGGGGGGGTCCAAAATTGTAGGAAGTCTACCTATCATGTAGGTATATTTCGGTGCACATTATTGGGAAGGGGTAAGGTGTGCACTAAGGATTGATTTTTGAGGGCGGGTATTGTTACGTTTATTTTTATGAAAAATTGGCGAGCGAAGCGAGCCTGAAATATTTTTTAGATATTACATATTAATTTATCTTGATTCGATCGAGATGATTATCTATAACATTGAATATTTTACTCCTTACATCGGCGAGCGGAGCGAACCGCGAAAATTTTGATTAATTCACATTTTGTCTATATATCATGAGAATAAATAGATAAGTCATTTCCCCAAATAATCTGACAACTTAAAACGACAAAGCCTTGAAAAAGATGAGGGAGGTTACATCCTATGAAGTAAGGGACTGTTGAAAATACGAGTTCATGAGACCCACGACAGTTATATAAAACTACTTAGTATAAAAATTGAAAATAATTAAGGAATTTTGCAGAAAAAAATATTTGTGTATATGTAAATGGCGAGCGAAGCAAGCCGAAATTTAAGGTTTCAAAGCCTTTTTATGCATTTTAGACCCCTTTCAATTAGAAATGGACCAAAGCTGGACCCCATCTCCGAAAATCTCGGGGGGGGGGGGGGTCCAGACCCCCAGTCCCCCAGAGGGGGATAAGATAAGATATAAGATTTATATATATACATATAAGATTTATTTTTAATTTTCACAGATCTAAATGCAAGTTTACTTACTTTTTTCCAGAACATTAACCTTAATGAATTAACTAATGACTACTTAGATTGATCAAATTTCACTTTTCATTTTCTTACCATTTACCCTATTTTTTTCATAGAAATTCTGCATTTGCACCTTCATTTGTAATTGTGATCAATTAAACTCTTCAACCGGCGGAGCACATAATGTCGGCAAGCTTTGCATACCTTTGACACACACGCCTTTATTAGAACATGCGGGAATCAGAGGAGGGGGTTATTCTCAAAGGTCATGCATGTCATAGGCAGCGCAGGTTTGCAAAAGAATCAGGGAGAATTTAGTAGAGGTTGGTTCAGCATAGTCTCAAATATCTTTGACCCGTACTCCTTTCAGACAAATTCAAAATTACAATTTCAATCGTACCTTATTTGATTTGAAATATTCCGATAAATCCTCGCAAGCTACGTCATGACATTCTGATACACTGTACAGGTTTATAAACCGTATCCATGGTAACATTTTCATGCATCTTTCCATTAGTGCCGTTGTAACAACTTCTCCACAAAACCAAATTTGTCTGAATGTTAAAATCAGTTCTTTTTATAATGTTTTTCGTATTACATTTTCGGTAGTCTTGTGAAATCAATTTTTACAAAATCTACAGTTTACATTTCAAGCTCAAATAGAAAAGATCGAGGCAGCCAAATCAAATCCTTAATGCCACATTATCAATCCCGAATGCCATACCATCTATCCTGTATAATCATGATACCACATTACATGTATCTATCCCGTATATTTCCGAATGCCACATTATCTATCCCGTATATTCCCGAATGACACATTATCTATCCCCTGTAATCCCGAATGACACAGTATCCATCTCTTATAATCCCAATATTACCACATTTTTTATCCCGTATAGTCCTAATTGCCACATTATCTATCCCGTATAATCCGAGTGACACATTGTCTATCCCGTACAATCCCAAATGCCACATTAAATATCCCGTTTTATCCCATATTGCCACATTATCTATGCAGCATTGCATATCCTGTATTTAATTATCCCGAATGCCATTTTTTCTATTCTTTATCATCCCGAATACTCGTGCATGTACCACAAAATCTTTTCCGTATAAAATACCTTAAAGATTTCAAAGTTGTAGCAAAATCCAAACCAGAAACGTTGAGCACTGCTTCCAGTAAAGACGGGGTAAACAACATCCTTGTAATAGTATTGTCTTTGATGAAATTACACAACAAAGGTGGATCGTAGATAACAGTGTTGGGTATTATGTACATAGGCTGACCTATAAAAAAAGGATGTCGTTATAAAAAAAAATCCATAAAAAAGTATGTTCCTAGGGAAGTCAACAGTGTCGTCTACTGCCAACAAAATATAAGGTGGCAAAGTGGATATAGTGGACATTATCGTCTGAAAATGAAGGAGTATCATTTTGATATTACTTTTGTCCAATTTTTTTCTAAGAATTTACCTACCCATATTGCAGTCTCGGTGTCAAAAAAAGCATTAAGACGCACTCCCATCTTGGAAGGGGCGAACATGGTTAGAGGGAGGAAAGAATGGATGGTAAAAGAGGACGTATTTGGAAGGCAGGGGGAGGGCAGGGGAGGGAAGGGAGAGTTTGGATTGCGTTGGAGGAGAGAGATGGCTAATCCCTCTCCCCATCTTGACATGAACAATTTTTAATACAATATTTCACATCCTTCGTCCTGTCCTTCTTTCTTCAATCATATGCGAGTATCGACATTGAAAGGATTCTCAAATCACAAAATATCAAAAACTGTTTTAAATTACATGAAGCGTGTACCTTTCAGTAATGGTCTCAACATCTCCCATGTAAAGAAGATATTACAAGCTTCTCTGTCGTCATCCTGGTAAGGGAAGTAACTGTGTCGGTGATGGAACGAAAATACAGCTCCCCGATGTGGACACATGATACCTGTATTATATCATATCCAAATTATGCAGAGATTTTGAAAAGAAAAGGCAGAGAGGGAGGGGGGGGGGGTCTGTCTTTTATTTGAAGCTGGATCGTTTTTGCCAAAATAATTTTTGCTGAAATGAATAACCCGTTGTTATAAGACCAATCAAGACTCATAAAACATTAATGACAATAAGAAACTATTAAAAATAATGAGCATGTTATACATGATGCACTTATAAGTAAATTGATTTTGGTTGATCATTACCTTTAGGCTTGCCCGTTGTTCCGGACGAATACACGATGTAGGCCAGATTGTCCAGAGATATTTTCGGACTGTTGAATTTAAATTTCGCAGTCTCTTCAGCGAGACGTTTCTGCCATCCATCATTCAAAATAATGATGTTTTCATGTGTTTCTGAAATGATAAAAAGAAGAGCTATGAAAGATACTGAAATTAAATGAAAGAAATGTTCATCTACATAATGCATTTATTTACCATTCACTTTTTGTATTTTTTTTTAAATTACTATTTTTCGTAAAACAATGTTCAGTCCTCAACTATTCTATTTTTCGTCAAACCATGTTTTATGAAAATTCGTACAAACCTTTGATATTCTCCGCAAATTCTTGGCTTGTTACAATAGCTTTGGGTTGAGCGTCCTTAACAATGGAAAGAAGCAGTTGTTCTGGATACGATACGTCCAACTGTAAATAAGCTCCACCTAAAACATAATGTATAAAATATCAGAGAACAGTACGCTGATCTATAGTGTGCAATGAACAATACAACCTCGTTTTTCCGGATATGTTTTCTCGGATCAAATGTTCAAAATAAATACAATGTAATTTTTACTATTAAAGTGGGATGCTTAAAGAAGCAAAACATTAAGAAATTTTAAAAACAGTCTTTTCATGTCATATTGCATCAGTAATCGCCCTTTTCATCAATTGATTCTCTGAGCAAATATTACGACTAAAATCATATTTTTCGGCCATACTCTCTCTCTCTCATCGGCTTAACATTATTGAAGGGGTTAACATTATTGAGCTAATTAAGGGGCAGTTTCGATGGCTAATTTCCGTTTACAAGTATTAGAAGGTATCTTTGTTGTTCTTTTTTAAAATAACTATTGACTACCAAAGATATGTTCTTTTTATCTATATAAATTACCAAACAGATGAAAGGAACTTAAAATAGTACCTGCTTTGAGAATAGCAATATAGGCTGTTGAGAATTCTATCGATTTTTGTAGGTAAATTCCAACACAAGAATCAAGTGTCACGCCCTTGAATTGTAAATATCGCGCTAGAATGTCAGATTCTGTATCCAAGTCTTTGTACAAGATTTGTCTGCCCTTCTCTTCCACTATAGCCACTCTGTCTGGTGTCGCTTTTGCCTGCCGTGAGAACATCTCATGCAGGAGTCCTTGATCTGCATAGTCTGCCATTTTGCTATTTTTATGAATATACTTATTAGATACATAAATAAGTTAATGATAAAACTGTGTAATTTTTGCTGTTGGCGGGGTGGGTTTTTTTTTCAACATTAGTAGACCTCTACGGATCGTTGAGACTGTATGGTCCTCCGTAAAGATCATTTTTATCATTGATCAAATTTCGATAAAATACTAAATCAGTACTTCAAATCAAATGATTAAAAAAACACTGTCATTTTCATCTTCGTTTTTTAAGTCCAGCTAGATTATACAAATAACCAATGACCTTGCAAGAAACAAGACAAAAGGGGTCAGCAGTACTCTTCCGTACTAAGGCACGGTCCATTTGATATTCTGGGGGGGGGCTTGGGTTTTTTTCGAAAAAAATAATTTTGCTCTGAATTTTGATGAAAAAAATAAATTTGCTTATGGTGTGACAGAAAAAAATAATCTTGCTCTTACAAATAATCTGAATTTGAAGAATTACCATAAAATTTTGCTAAAATTCTTGAAAATTTTCTGGCTCGCTTCTCTCGCCACAGTTTTCAGTCTATCAAAATATTTTTGGCTCGCTTCGCTCGCCATAGTTTTCTATCTATCATTACTTGCTAATGTCAAAATTCATATATTTGAAGATATCAAAAGTGTTAACAATACTTATTTATAACTATTAATACATGTTGCATGTATCCCATAGAGTCTCAATTTTATGTTCTTGTAAGCTTAATTGGAAGGAGAACTTCAGTTATTCACCATTTTACAATTCTGCATTTTAAAATTTGTCTACAAGACCTTAATTCCTCAAAGACCCTCTTATATTCATGTACCTTATATAAATTTTGTTTATTTAAAATTGTATTGTAGAAATCTTTTGTCTCTCTATTTAGAATTGAAATGAATACTTGCATAAAAATAAAGTACATATTAATATTTAGAGTTTTGAGTAAAAATATAAATAATATCTATTGATAAAACACAAACATTCTTAATATATATGCACATCACTTTGTTAAAAAAAATTTCCTTGCTCCGACTTTGCAAGAAAAAAATAATTTTGCCCCGGTCCGAGGCGAAAAAAATAATCTTGCTCCGACAAAAAACCCAAGCCCCCCCCAGAATATCAAATGGACCGTGCCTAAACAGTGTCCGTTCTTTACGTGTTAATCTGTGTGTGCTCGAAAATCAGGTTTACATATAACAAGATCCGTCTAGACCAAGCCGGTTCATTGAGAAAAGTATACGAGTTTCGGGGGTTGTTCAAAAAGTATCGATATAGAATATTATCCTAATTTCTCAAAGGTAACTGACTCGTACAATTCTTACTTTTCTAAACTTTGTGCTAAACAAAATCAGGGTGAAACATCTTCGGGTCGCAATTAGATTTGAGGATTTTGTCTAAAAAAAACTCAGATGTTCACAATTTCGTCTGTTACGTTAAAATAGTGCATTATGTACTAAACGATTTGAAGAGGTCAGCTAGCATGGTCCTAAGCATCATGGGTCAAATTATTCTACGAATTTGATGATTCGCCCTCGTAACATGTTTGTATGTTCATTCATTTGTAATCTCAAATAGATATGAGTATACACATGAAGCACTAAATCACAATTTACTGAGTAAAGATAGTAACTGATTACCAACATACATGTACATATCCTGATAAATATGGCGATAATAATTTCGTTTCCTGTCTAGACTTTTCATTTCCCCATTTTAGCCGTTTTAATTCGATTTATAAAGACACACTTTTTTGCCCTTTAGATGAGAAGACACATTTTTCTTGTCCTTTGATGAGTGTTTTGCGTGCGTTTAAAAATGTTTCTTGGTTTTGTTTTGTGTTTTGAGGGGGGTGGGAGATTAGAAATGAATATATATTATATTCAAGTGATGATATCAGTTCTTTACTTTGTTGATTAAAAAGTAACTAACAAACTAAAAAGTATATTTCATTATTTTTTTTCACGAAAACGTCAAAATCGATGTTTTTATACAGAAATCCCCCCCCTTTTTTTTTTACTTGAAATCAATAATACAGAAAAAGGCTTATTTTTATGCATTTAAAGGTTACTGTTAAATATGATAAATTTCACTATGTTTCCATACTAGTATAGACAGTTTCGTGTGCATTTTCCTTTTTTTTTTCTTTGTCAAATGAATTCGATGTCGAAAAGCTCCAGAAATAAAGAGTGTTTATCGATTTGGGGAAAAGTATTTCATAAAATAGTTCAAACTTATAAAATTCAACTTCAGTATCCTCAAATAATGCTTGCATTTGGTTTCATCATCAGCCAAGAAATAATTTAGATCGTTTAATTTAGACTTGCTCAAGTCCTTATATCAAATAAAGTCATATGAAGAGAACTGCAATTATTAATTAGATTAAAATGTCCCTTTTAATACTATAAACAGTGAGAAATTGGCTGCTGAGGTATATACCGTATATCACAAAACAGAGAAGACAACTTTTCCTTGCTGGTAAAGAGATTTCACTCTTTATAATTTGTATTTAATTTTTTAATTATTTGATATAAGGACTTGAGCAAGTCTACGTTTAATTCACCATTGAAAGATAATATTTGATAAATGATTTATCAGAAAATGATTTATCAGAAATCCGCATTTTTCACATATAAATAAAACCTTTTCACCAAAGCTTTTATGGAATTCATTGCATAGAATTGGGAAGTTCATAGAAACTCTACTTTTCTCCAAAAATAAGTCGTTCTCGCAAAATTTATGCCCCCAAATATGGATATGCATCATTTAATCAAATGCACATGAAATCAGTTTGAAGTTTTTATATGTACCTATATTTACATGTAAATATAATAGAATTTAATTCATTTGACAGAAATCGGTAATTTTTCCATGGAAATACGCATTTAACCCCAAAACATGGATGAAAACGGGGGGGGGGGTTGTTCATTTCTAAAATATTTATCTTTAGAAAACCGTCACGATTAAAAACGGGGTAGGTCGGGGTTTGGTAGATCTAAATTGCTCCCCAACTAATACCTCTAAAATGATAGTAAGATGTCCTACTTGCGATGACCACTTGCAATCAGCGATGTTCGCGAACCCAGTTATTATTTTTCGAACCGAAGTTACGACCGATTTACAGCCAAAAATAAAATGTACCTATTATAGGGATTTCAGTCACGTGATCTTTCAAGCTGACAAATCGATCTATCGGTTACCGCACTAAACTTACCTTACGATTTCTACAATGATTTTTGATAAAAATATATGATTCTATATTTAAACTTTAAAGTGATGTTTATTCTTTATATATATATTGTATTTTTTATGAAAATATGAACAGATGCGGTGAAATTATCGATTTTTTGGACGACAACGCACGAATTTGTACACCTCTCGCTTCAAATATCTATGGCACGAGGAACGGCTAATGGGGAATTTGAGGGTCGTTCTGTTTGGCGGCTATTTCAGCTTATTTATAAATATTTATCACATTAAACTCATGTATGGTTAGATAGATTGGACTCTCCGATTGATAACCGAAGTTGCGCAAAAGTTGAACTCCAAATATAACGAAAGTTGTGACATTTTTCAGTTTTCAGGGGAATATGTTTGACTTTTGATGTGATCCTTTCTATTTTGCGCACTTAAATATTAAAAGTTTGAACATTTCCGATTATTTTGATATAAAGAACACCAAATTTCATTATGGTTTACATAGCTGCATTCCGATTTTCCCGCCTCGACCCCCTTGATTATTTACTGCGTGATAGTGTCATCCATGTCGATTTCACACAAGTTAATCAAGAAAGTGTTCGATTTCTTTTATATTTACTTTAAAAGGGAAGTGTAAAATGGAACTTTCATTTACGATGATATGAAATGATCAACATTTTTTTTCCAGAACTATCGTACGTACTCTAAAGGATTCGCTCGTGTGTGCTCTTTGTGGATTTTTTTTTTTGGAGGGGGTGGGGGGCTTATTTAAAGCTTTGTTACTGGTGGACTCGTTAGATCGCATTTTGGAATTTTTTTTTGTATTCTTCCTCCTTTATATTTTTTTCAAATTAGGCTTGATTTCACAGAAAAGAACAAATGTATATCTTTATCGACATTAAGATAGATGAAAAATCATTTCTTTTTTGCCATGGCAACTGAAATGAAGTGCTTTAAAAACAATGATCACACAATTTTGTATTTCTTAAATTATTATTTCGATTATCTTTCAAGTCAAACACGTGAAAATTAAGTTTATAAATCTCAAGATTTTCAAAATTTGTATATTTAAATCGATGTTGGTCATTTTGTTTTAAAATGGTTACCATGGCAACACAACTAAATTATCATTGTAATATAAAACGAATAGCTGAAGTCTTTACAAACAAAACGATGTACAAATCACTCAAATAGCAGTAAGATTATTCAAGTTACAGCTATTTCAGTACGCTAACTGACCACTTCAAGTTAAATGTGAATGGTGCCACATCATGAGAAGTTTTATATTGAATACAATAGTAAAGTGTGTCACAAAATTGACACCAATCGTCAAGCTTTCAACTTCATTATTTCTGTACTCGATCAACCGATTTTAATAATTTTTTCTGTAAAATGTTTCTATTACACAGAGCTATGTAACAATCTAATAATACATGGATCTTAATAATTAATGAATTTTAAGGTAAAATCTCTACCTATTATGCAGGTTCGACTCAGGGAGTTCATTTTTGTGACAAACCCCTTCAAAAGATTCTGCCATCGTGTAACTTGTCGAAGCAGATGTTATTTTTGGAACCAATAAAACAAAACAATAAGAAGTTTCATGGTATTTTATCTTTAATTAAATCCTTAACCCAGAATTTGCAAAAACTATAGTATTCTAATCTGGTGCGCTACATGTGTTGTTGGGTATATTTTATAAAAATGTAATAACTGTCGGACAACATAGAGGAAAGGCGGAATGCAGAGAAGCGCGGTCTTTGAAAGAGATTGCCAACAACGAGCAATTACACCTCATTGTCCGATTTTGAAATAAATAAGAACCATCCGATGTTGATTCAGTTTTGTTCCTTTTCAAAATATTTTATTATTATTTTTTTTTTTTTTTTTGGGTTTTTTTTTGTGTTTTGCTTTGAATTTTTCATGATTTTTTATGCCTATTGATAATGAGTTATGGATTATGATTTTGTGTGATATTCTTATTCAGTGAATATTTTATAAGCAAGAGTAATGTATTAGTCATTTTTAATTAAATGGTTAATGTCTTTAATCCCCCTTTTTTTTCGTGTTCATTCAAAAAAATTTACCTCGTCGATTTTCACCATTTGAAAAATGAATTAAAAAAATACCTTCTCAGAATCTCTTGTTGTATTCCCTTCACTACATGCCTTACAATGAACAAAGATGTGTTAAGTCCTCAAGTGCCGTTGTTTATTTGGACTTTATACTAGTATCTATGTACAAGATTAGCTTCTCCTTCACATTGTAACCTCATATGAACTGTCATATCCGATATCGACTGATTATGGTACGATATCATCAGCAATCTACAGATTTGATGATGAAATTTTTGTGATGCAATGTGACTGAAGCAATGGAAAATTAGTGTTTTGCATCAAAGCACTACCACATGTTGTCAACCTGTGGTTGATACAAATCAAATGGCGGTAAAGATGAAATAAAACTAAATCGAAAAGGTTCACAGAGGAAAGTACGAAATGGCCTTTACCTTCGAAACCTCCAATAGTTTCTTATTTTCAAAGTTGTAAAAAGAAGATACTATTCCAAAATAATGCAAACAATTACTAAGTTAGACACTTTGCAAACAGACTGGAAATTTTCATGATCTAACTTACCCCAAGCAATTCCGTTGAACCAAGTAATGTCTCCCTTATTTCGAGATCTCGGATCACATCCTGGATACACGTCTGCGAGTTCAGATGTCTGATTCTAATTTCTGGCTCCATACTCAATGCATGACAACTTGACAAGTGTTAATTATATACAATGTTTCTAGTCCTTTTTCCAGACCCAAGAGATAAGTGTTCATGTATGATTTCTGGCAGTGTTATCTCCCCTTTTTGTTTCACTTGTCCAGGGACTTCTGACTCCATTTTCTACATACTGACAAGTATTGTCTCCTTTTACCCAGATCTTAAAGATCAAGGCTAAGATTTAACTGTCTTCCCTTTTCTTCATATTTAAGATATAGTTGTCAAGGCCAGATTTAACTGTCTTCCCTTTTCTTCATATCTAAGAGATGGTTGTCAAGGCCAGATTTAATTGTCTTCCCTTTTCTTCATATCTAAGATATAGTTGTATAGGTCTGCAGCCTGTTTCACAAAATTACTTATGAACAATTTCAAGAATTTTCTTAACTTTTGATTGCTCAATTCTACTAACTTACTTAAATTTGAGAAGTTTTGTTTTTGAATTTATATTAAGTATAGAGAAATGATATTAGAAAACAAGATCCAATTCAGCTAAAAACATTTTGAACCATTTATCAGAGGACGAAAATTCCTTACAATTTTCTAAGAATTATTGTGAAACTGGGCACTGACTTCTGGCTCTATATAGTGTTATCACTCCCTTTTCCAGACTTAGGTGATAGCTGCCAAGGTATGATTTCTGGCTCTATATTCTATGAATTGAAAAGCGTTATCACTCCTTTTCCCGAGATCAAATCTGCTACTGTTTCAAATGAGGTTCAAATGCTGTACAAGTAACAACGCCACAAAGGGGCTTGAAAAAAAAAAAAATTTTCTTAGCTTCAACACAAATATGTATTTAGCATGTCTTTAGTAATTTTTAAGTTTAAATTGAAAATGACCTGACCCAAGAAGTGGAAGAATTTTTTTAACATTAAGTATGCCAAATTTGGTAAAAATCAGATGATGGCATTCAGAAGTATTTTAAGACGTTACGTGAAGAATGCAGTAGTGTTATTTTCGCTTTGGAAAATTTTCGCGAAGTCCATTGAATTGTAAAATACATGAAAATTACTCCCATACGAAAATTTCCAGGTTTACAGTATGTAAAAGTATGACATTGACAGACAGACCGACAGACAGACCAACCTACAGACACAAAACAAAAAGATCCCTGTGAATCAGGTGACATAGAAAGGAGTACTATTTTGTCAAAAGTGATACACTTTATTTGATATGAAGAGAAACTCATCAGAGGAATTTCAAAATCTTTGAGATGATTAATGATAAATCGTAGTTTTATAGCTTTTTCATCTATGTCTATTCAACTAAGGCTATTTCTTGTTTTTATTCTGTTTTGCGTCCTTTTGAAATTGAGAAACCTACCAGCCAGCCAGGGAGAAAAACAAACAAGCAAATAAAACAAAGTTGCAATTTCATATTATGTGACTGTGTGAAATCTGACAGAAACTTGTTTCATATGATCATCTTGACATATTTTAGTCAACAAAAGAATGATAAACAATGAGTCATTGCAGTACTTTTACATTTTTACATGAAATATGAAAATTATACAATTTTTCTTTAATTTTTGTAGAAAAAAAAAGAAAACACATTTAATTTGCTAAAGATATTTTTATTTTAATTTTGTTTTGTTTTATGACTTTGGGCTCAAAACCTACCAGCACGAGGACGCAAAACAGAAAATAACAAAGAAATGGCCTAACTCTAGGAATCAAGAAAATTAATGAAGACCATAACAATGTAGTAAGAAAGAGCTTGACAATGATGGACTAAAAGACATAAATTAAAGTGGATTTGAAATCTTTATTCTTTCAACTTTGTATTGCAAGAGCTCTATAGAATATTCAAAACGAGTGAAAAGTATTCCTTTAAAAACTGTGGTAACCAGTAGATAGGAATAAATATGAAAACTTAAGTGCCATAAAAATTTGTAATATTTTTTTCAATTGCATCTACATGTACATGCATATTACAGTGAAATAAACCTACAATGTCAAACTTCAGAAATTTCATAAATGCAGATATCAGTTTGAGAAGTAAATGAAATACTGTTATTTTGACTGATATGATTATTACCATTTTATATACAAACTGTTTAAAGGTATACATGACCAAACAATATACAACAAAATCAATTCTGATTCAATTTTAAGTACCAGTACATTGCAATGATGTACACATACTAAGAGCCTAAATTTCAGAATCAGTGCAATCAGATTTTGAACAGATTTCCGATTGTTGTCAACAAGCATAACTTGGACGATAATAATGCAGATACATGTAGCTTCCCATATCTTCCATTTATTTAACGTTATGTCTTGAATAAAACTCCAAATTTCTTCCCATGAAATCTTAAGCGACTATTTCATAACAGCGTAACAATATAGTACAACAATCACACTGCTATGCAGAATGTAACAAAAGACATAAATAGCCTAACGTGGCCGAAAAAATTACGGCAACACTTGATATACACAATGCTTTCCTCGGCAATTCATTAATTGTACGTGACATCTAACGCTGAGGCTCTGATCAATCTATATCTACGTCAGTATTCTGTTCAGTACTTTGAGACTGTTCCTCAGGTTTGCCACTTTCCGCGTTTCCGTTTGTATTTTCAGCGTTTTGCTGGGTAGAGTCATTCTTTTGTTCTTTGTTTTCCGTTTTGCCATCTTTTCCTTCCTTCTTTGTTTCTTTTGGAGGTTCGACTTTTGGCTTGGGCTTGTTTATGACAGGACTGCAAGTTGATTCCAATTCCTAAAAATCAAAATTGACATTACATTTAATTTTTTGTTAATGATAAGAGTATATACAGTCATGTAAATGTAGCTGTCTATCTCTTTCTTTGTAAGCCTATTAGTTTCCATTAAATAAACATAGGTAATCACAGATTACGAAGCTCACCTCGTGACAGCAAAATTCAATTCAAACATATTTCTTAGTATATGTATATTGGCTTTTAAAGGCAAAACCACTCAAGCAGAAAAAGTAGGTCAAGGTCATTTTATGAAAGTTTGATCAAAGATACATCCAATATGCAAGTTTGGTACATGTAGCAGTTATACTTTGCTCAATATTGGCTTTATAGAGCAAAATCACTCAAGCGGAAAAAGTAGGTCGAGGTCATTTTATGAAAGATTGATCAAAGATACATCCAATATGCAAGTTTGGTACATGTGGCACTTATGCTTTGCTCAATATTGGCTTTTAAAGGCAAAATCACTCAAGCGGAAAAAGTAGGTCGAGGTCATTTTATGAAAGTTTGATCAAAGATACATCTAATATGCAAGTTTGGAACATCTAGCACTTATACTTTGCTCAATATTGGCTTTTAAAGGCAAAATCACTCAAGCGGAAAAAGTAGGCCAAGGTCATTTTATGAAAGTTTGATCAAAGATACATCCAATATGCAAGTTTGGTACATGTAGCACTTATACTTTGCTCAATATTGGCTTTTAAAAGCAAAATCACTCAAGTGGAAAAAGTGTGTCAGATGCTGCATCCAATGCATGGATCCATCTCGGCATCCAAAGATGAATCACTTGTGCAAGTTTGGTTACTGTAGCATTACTACTTTGTCAGATACTGAGCTACCCCAAACTTCTTATCCAAATCACTCAAGCGAAAAATGTAGGTCAGATGCTGCATCAGATGCATGGGTTCACCTCAGCATCCAAAGATGAATCACTTGTGCAAGTTTGGTTACTGTAGCATCAGTACTTTGTCAGATACTGAGCTACCCTAAACTTCTTAACCAATTCATTCAAGCGGAAAATGTAGGTCAGATGCTGCATACGATGCATGGGTTCACCTCAGCATCCAAAGATGAATCACTTGTGCCAGTTTGGGTACTGTAGCATTAGTACTTTGTCAGATACTGAGCTACCCCAAACTTCTTAACCAAGTCACTCAAGCGGAAAATGTAGGTCAGATGCTGCATCCGATGCATGGGTTCACCTCAGCATCCAAAGATGAATCACTTGTGCAAGTTTGGTTAATGTAGCATTAGTACCTTGTCAGATACTGAGCTACCCCAAACTTCTTAACCGGACGCGGACACGGACGCGGACACGGACGCAGACGCGGACGCGGACGCGTGGGGTTATAGCATAAGCTCACTCAACTTCGTCAAGGTGAGCTAAAAAACTCATGCTTTTGACACATATTTTTGTAATATGCTAGGTGATAATGGAAAATTCTGGTCAGTACAAAACGATAATTCCCATATCCAGGATTGATCAATTTCAAAGGGAGCTGAAGAATAAATATGCTGTACATGTACTTTTTTCAGGATATCCAAATTTTAGGTAAAACGGGTAAGACAAGGTAAACAGAGTTAACTTCCATCAGAGACAGTATCTGATGTTAAACCATTATGATGTCATGAAAATGGTATGGTAACGTCTATTTTATACTGAAATTTGCCAGAGTTTAGGGACCGTTTCCATAGAATTTAATGACGTCACAATTAGTCTACCTCAAATACCATCCCAAATGGGAAGTAACTCTGGTTTTCAAAAATACCAAAAAGAGTAATAAAGAATACCGTACCTTTCTAGTAGCTACGATCTGAGTTGCTAATACAGACGGGTTTTCATACTTCTTCTGTTTGTTCTGATTGTTAAGTTGTTTCTCGTACCATTCTGATTTTTCTTTCAGACATTTTTTGACTTTGTCGACATCAGCCTGGTCAATGTGATTATATTTCTCATCCTGAAAATCAATGTATGAAGGTTAGCGTAATAAAGGCAAAAAGAATTATTGATTTCATTTAAAATTCTATTCAGAATTCAGCAACCCACCCATCTTTTTTTGAAAACTACAAAAATAAAAGCTTTTATACCTGTACATATGTTTTGGAAAATAAAGCATACACATAACTGCAAAGAAAATCTGTTCACATCTTATACTAAAACTTAAAAAAAGAAAAAAACTTTCTAATTTAAGTATTATTAAACCTGCATAATATGCTAATCCATTTACATGTATAACATTTCAAAGCTTTATCACTTTCTACAATACACTATTCAAGATTCACATGTGGCATAATTTAAGAACGTACCTTTTTCTCAAACAGATCTACAAACTTGCGGACATGTGTAAGGGACCTTGCCAATTCTTCAAATGCTACAGGTCTCTCTTGGGATTCTCTATATCTGTCGACTACTGGCTGGCCTAGAGCCTACAAGAAAATAGTCATACAATAACAATGCAATCCTAAAATGTACATGAACATATTGTATTTTTTTCTGACATTCATGTATATATAAGCAGGCCTCATCACTTATTGAAATTTGAGGTTGTTTTGGTGACAAATTGTAGTGAATCAGGTCGTTCAGAGCAATCTGTGGTTGTTTTTGACACCGTACGATCACAAGTTTCTATCCCTGTGTATGTATCATACTTACATCCATAAAGAAACTAAGTCAGAGTTTTGGAAATCTTAGGCTTACTTAAAGACATACACGGGTGACACTTTGCTGTCGCCTCCCATACTGAAGAGTTTTTAAACGGAGGGATATAAAAATATATAACACTTCATATCTGTGATCCTCAACAGCTTAGTCGGTACAGGTGTTTCCTTGAATCTTGAAGGTCGTGAGATCGAACCCTGTCATGTTTTATTTTCTCTTGCCTATTAGTCTCTCCATTTCTTATCATGCTGTTTTAGTGAAAATATCCATGGGTTCATATATTTCACTTACTGCCAGAATGTTTTATATGTAAATTGCCGTTTTTGTGCAAAAATTGGCAGAAGTTCATCCTTTTTCCTAATTACCCAGCTATGACCATAAATGTAGAATCTTCAAAGATTTAGCCACAAATACGGAATTTGGTTATGCCAAAGATTTATTTTATATTAGACTATTTCCTAATTACCCAGCTACGACCTTAAATGTAGAATCTTCAAAGATTTTGCCATAAATATGGAATTTGGTTATGCCAAAGATTTATTTTATATTAGACTGTTAAAACAATAAAATCTGAAAACTAAAGTACATAAGATCACATAATAACTTACCTTTAACTGCTTTAATTTCTCAATATAAACATTTTTCTGACAATCGTCACCGTCCTCATACAGCCAGTCCTCTGTTTCCTGTAACAACTTACTCAGCTTTTCACGATCCTGGAATAAATTTTAATGAGAAATGACAGATATGTAATATTTAAAATTTGTCCACAAACAATTATTTGCTTACAGCTTACACATAAAATCTAGATTGTTCATATATGTAGCTTTAAGATTCAGCAATTAAAACTAAGAGTAGAAGAAAATACAAACATTTGCATTCCTTTCTCAAGTACATGTACATGTAAATGCATAAAATTTCTATTTTCAAAAAACAATATGTTCCCCTCTCAACTTGCAAAACATGAATGTTATATCAATGTACATGTACTACACTTTTCTTTTCAATGATTTGAAATTTATAATTTAGTTGTTGTATAAGTAGAAGAGTTCATCATGAATACGTACTGATTCCATAATGAAGTCCTCTAACGTGCCGTATAATTTATCCCTCATGTCATATACATATTCCTCTACAGCATTCTTGGCATCTGCTCTGTCCTTTTCCAGTTTATCCTGCTCGATCATTTTCAACTGTAAAATGATAAAAATTTAAACATAATGAATATGAAATCAGAGATTTGTAAACAGTACGTATTTGAAAATTGTATGCTCTAAATCTCACTTATGGGAAAGACGTTAACGGCCAGTGTTAATGATACATTTTCAATTTTCATTGTAACTACCCAATGAAAACCATCACCAAGAATTAAATGCCAGAAAATGGTCAAAATCAGATTGTGTGTAATTTGAGTCTAGGAAAAGAATTTTTAATATCTATTATAAATCATGAAATCTAGAAGTTATTTTCAAATATACATGTATGTAAGCAAACCATAAATAGAATTTACAAACCTCCTTTTCAAATAACTTTGCGACATCCCCTCTGGACATTTGAGGTACAAGTTCTTCTACAGGGAGATCAGTTTTCTTTGTTTTCTTTTTCGGCGTTTCTTTCTTTTTCTTATCACCATCTTCTTTACCCTTCTCCTGTAAAAAGTAAAAGAAAAATTATTTTCAAATTAAATTACAAAATAATTCAGGATTATTACAGATAGAATTGACTTCATAATATACATACACATACATTGCAAGTACATGTATATTTCCTACATGACGGGCAAATTAATTTAAATGCAATTTGTTTTGATGTCATGGTTTCAGATATACATGTACATGTTTATTGACGAATGAAATGTTTTCTATTCCAAAATAACACTTTCTGATTCTTAATTTTGCATAATCTTGCAAGAAATAATCACCCTCTTCAGTGCATTAGGATGTATGAACATTTTAAGAGGATCACTTCTTAATTCACGGAAATACATGTACTTAAGGACCAACCAAAGTTCAAAAGATATAAACACACACAAGAAAGATGCTCATTTCTTAAATCTACCGATCTTGGGGTATTTCTTATACAAACCTCTTTATTCTCAGATTTATCTTTGTTGCCATTTTCTGCTTTCTGTTGATCACCAGCATCTTGATCAGTTTCCATGGGAGTCTGGAAGTACAAGATATTTTGAAATAAAAGATTCAATTTCTAAATATGCTTATGTAATGTACATGTATATACATGTATAGATACCAGATTTCGAAACAAAGAGATTTTAATTTCATAGATGATAAATACTTCAAACAAATGCATTATTTTGATGCATTATGTCTATGTATACCAATACATAAAATATGTGGAACAAGTCAGAGGGAATCAGATGGCTAAAGTATAGATTTGCAACTATGTATTTTAGGCACACACCAGAATTTACTTATCTTTAAATACACTTACATGTTCTTTGTCCTTTTAATCCAATTGATAAAGACCATATGGCTTAAGTATAATGTGTCAGAATGTTTGTATTCTTTTTACAATAAGATCTAAAGTCCTACATTAAGTTGGAGAAAAGAGTGGTGTAACCATCTAGTGTACATCACTGACCTCTTCGGAAGTCCCTTCACCCTTGTCATTCTGGACAGGGTCTTGTTGACCGTCAGTCTTTTTATCCTGGTCGGTTTCCATTGCCTCTTGTCCCTTTCCGTCGTCTTCAGTTTGGATTTCCTCTGACATTGACGCTGATAATACAGAGAATATGCCGTGGTTGTTGATCCTAACTTTCACTTTCACTTTCGCACTTTCACCGTTCGCCTGAGGTTGCACTGATTTGATATTGAATGTACCTGCAAAAAGGCAAACAAAATTCATTCAAAATTGGAAAATAAATTCAGTAAATCATAAATTTGTAGTTTTGCAGGTGATAAAATGGACAAAATCAACTATAGCAAATATGTTTATTGATACATGTACTTAGATGTAACATCAAATTTTGAACTTTGAAATATTGAATATGAATAAAGAGAGAGTTTTAAATCACATTAGTTGTATGAGCTGCTTAGCTTTGACTACATAAAATAACATGATTAGCTTATTTTTTGATAAGAATGATCTCAATTCATAAAATTTCTACAAGTTCTCATTTTTTTCTAATCTTAAAAACTAATAGTCCCCCTCGACATTGGCGTAGGGGACTGAAAAATATGTATGTTAGTAAAGAAGTAACTAAATGCAAAATTTAGCTAAAAGCCATGATAAACGACTGCATGCTTAGAGAACTTTGTCAAAATCTACAATTTCTAAAAGCTATTTAATTTTCTATGATCTTTTTAACATGCATACCTAAGTAAGGGTCTGGTATAGGAACATCAGGGGGTATCGAGTACCTAGCGTCAAGCTGGAATGCCTCCTTCCTATAGAACGTTAACATCTTAGACTGCGGAATCTGGTGGAACTTGGGAAACACCTCCAAAGATCTGAAAATACAAACAATGTGATAAATATCTATTGGGTGAATTCGCAAGATTGCAAATGCAGCGCGTGCAGCTTGTCCGTTCTGATTTTTCATTTAGTCACCTACCTAAACCATTGTTCAAAACTTGGGCACCTTTTCTGCCCAAGTAAATTGATGACGTCATAACAATGGAGAACAATCGAAGAGTGCGCGAGAAAATTCATAAAGTCTTGGCTAGAAGTATTTGCGATCTTCCGTATTAAATATTTTTGACAATCATCTGATTTCTAAAGAGTTAGATCAAATTTCATAATAATACAAATGTACATACTTGATCACTTATTACAGGTTTTTCATTCCAAAATTATTCAAAACTAGATCTTAATTATCAACTTTTCATAAATTTCATACTTTCTGTTTTTCTTAAGACAACTTTTCATTTATTCCTTAACATTTTTATACCCTTTTTAAAATCTAGAAAACATGTCATAGAAATTTGGAATAAACCACAAAATCATTCTTAAGTTAGAAATCCAGTAATAAATTTCAAAATCAGCATGAACTAGAAAAAAATTACAGTCAATAACATGTAAAATGAAACAAACTGAAAATCAACATAACGAAAACTTGTGTTAACATAGAGTTGAGTTCACTCACTTGACATTTCTAATGTAGCTACATGTACTACGGCTGAAAGAAACCAAAAAAAAAAAATTCTTTTTCTTCTTTTTTTTTTTGGAATTTTTATTATCCTCTTTTCACGACCTGTTCTGCACCTAAAATGAGCTTTTTCTACTACCTTTCATCTCATTCATGTTGAAAATTTGAGGCAAGACATTTTCCTGGAAGAACTCTTTTTTTCAGTACTTTCTATTTTAATCTAAAGCTAAGACATGGAAATTCCAAATAAAGCCTGAATCAATACATACAAGAAACAACACATCTATAGGTCTGTATAAAGAAATAAGTATTTCATCCCTTCAAGCAAGCATGATGATTTCTCTGCAGTACAAATGTATTTCATACATTTTTCAAGTCTTCAAAAAGACTTTTATGAACCGCTAGCCCAAAGACAAAATTTACTGTCTGTTTGTATGATTTGTTACACTTCTTCTAGCTAAGCAACTTTTTACTGGCCTCCGATGTAAGGGTAGTGGGTTTTCATGAAGACTGACAACTTCACGTACATGTATATGCAGTGTTATCTTGGAATATAAGTAACAAATTCAATTGCAATCACACTGAAGCACAATTAAATCTTTTTGGCCATCAAATAGCACTATTAACGAACACTACAACAGAAAAGCACAACAAACTAAACTGAAACTTACGAATCTGTGTCGCCTTCCCAGCTCAATGTAATAGGATATTGCTGTGCATCCAGAATGGTGAAATCTCGTACACGGAATGTTGGAGATAGAATAGCGCATTGTAGAGCACATCCTCTGGCCACTGCTTCGTCGGCATTCAAAGTGAAACTTGGCTCTTTGCCAAACACCTTATTAACAAGCTGTTTGATAGCTGGTACTCGTGACGATCCACCCATCATTTCTACAGAGTATATGTCACCTTGTGCAAGTTCTGGAAAGAAATGATGTACATGTGAATTTTCACACAACACACAAAATTTCAGAACATCCAACTAAATATTGATGAATTTCTGTAAACCGTTCATACCTTTTCTCTAGGCTATATAAACCGTTCAGACCTTTTCTCAAGGCTATCAAATTCAAATTTAAAGGCAGTTCGATACTGTATGTGTACTTATTTTAGCACAACCAAATTTTAACGCAAACAGGGTAGAATAGGACAAATTGACATATTAGCGTACTCATGAATTAGCGCACCCGACTTATTTTCAACATTAATCTATAAAAGCTCAATCATTTATAGAACTGTATCTAGGAGGCAAAATTCAAAGTTTCAGGTAATACTGTACAAGAAGCACAACTCTGCTTAAAAGCACAAAAGTCTCTTGTACATGTATATCAACAAGAAAGGCAGGTTAATTGTAACACTATACATACTACATTCCTCTTGAACCCTGGCCAGTACAACCTCAAACTGCTGTAATAAGCCTGCTGACATCTCCTCAAACTTCTCTCTGTTAATATAGCAAAATTTAAAATGAGAAAAAAAATCAAAATTATTAATTAAAGAATAATAGAATCTATCACCCCTTTGTGCAGGGAGAGGGATATCCCATCCGAGTATCAAATATTTGCAGTCCACGACGAGGCTAGCCAAGTCGTGGACGTTTCAAATCTTTGATACGAGGGTGGGATTTCCCTGTCCTTATACAAAGGGGTGATTGATTATTTTTCTCTCACCCATATATTTTCACATAATTCATAAATAAACCATACTTGTTTTGCATTAAATGTTGCTCCATGTGATGTCAAACACTGCTAAACCTACATAAATGTCTATGACGTCACAGTAGGAGGTTCAAGACAAACATCCGGGGGTGCGAGACAGAGCTGTCTCAGAACTGGTAAATCTGTAGATATCTCTGTCTGGGGTGAGAGAAATACAGTTCTCATGGAAATGTTTGTCAAATGACCATTACAACAGTACACGTGGGGGCAATTTTGGCGAAATCAGGAGTACTACTTTTTAGTCTTTTATATTTGTAATTTTCATGAGGGGTTAATAATACAATCATGCGAAAATTACCCCCATTCGAAAGATTTCCACTTTTACAGTAGATGTATGCACATAAAATATCAACATCTTTTGGCAAGATCAGGTCACAACAACACCAACTTCATGTACTGGTAGTTTCTAAAATCATTTAATGTAAATCAATGACATCTTTGTTAAAAAAAAAAAGTTAAGAAGGTTTGAGACTTCTTCCTATGAACTGTTAGAATATATGGTAATGTTCATTGTGCATTGACGAACGCAGGCATCAATTTCCATTAGCATCAAAATCACTCATAGAGAAATGTTTGTATACACTCAAACATACCTGCAGAATTAACTAAAAACAAAGAAGTAGAAAGCACAAACAGAATTGAGATATTAACATATATCCGACATCACATCTGATTGCAGACTTTAAATTGTGATGTCATAATCACCAGCCTGCCAAACTCTGCTTTGACGGGCCATTTAATTATGGGGCTTTTAAGTAAAAGTCCGCTACAGGATATGATGTCGGACATTTTATGATGTAGCAATTACATGTACATACTAGTGAATGCTGAACCTTGTAAAAATGATCTTACCTGTCCATTTTCCCAGTTACATCTTTGTCCTCCATAAAACATTCTATATTTAACGGAATGGTTGTCGAATTAGCACTCATCAGTTTTTTCAACTTTTCACATTCCTGAGCTAGCCTCACAAGAGGTTTGATTTTACTTTTAGCGTCTACCTTGTATCTAGTTTTAAAGTCGTTTGCAAAATAATCAACAAGAACTTTATCAAAATCACGTCCTCCAAGGTTGAGATCTGAGGCAACTGCAAGTACCTGAAAAACAGATTTCAAAGCAAAATTTAACTTACATTTCAAAAAATGTTTTGATTACAACTAATACATAATGCTATGTGCTCTGATAGCATGAGTGTAAAAGGACTTATCTCACGTGTAATCAACAAGAATTACACAGTATTATATCCTCTACTTGATGTAGCACCCCGTTGGAAGTCACCCACTTGGTTAGAGTTGGCAACATCGGATGAGTGCAAAGTTAGGTCAAGAGTGTCCAATGTGAAAACACAACGGCCTAACAAAGATAAAATCACTATCAATTATTATTCATAATACTTAGTACATATTTACAACATGTACAATTCAGGTAATTAAAAAAAAAATTTAAGGGGGGGGGGGGAGGTGGGGTTGTTACCGTACCCAATCTATACATTAGATTACTTGTATGGAGCAAAAATTTACCCTTACTCTATAAGATGGTAAAACGGGATAAACAGGATTCCATGTTGACGATAAAACTCAAATTGATTCTTTGGGGTTTACAAAATTACCTCCCATTTGGGACTGTACCTGACGTAAATGCATTATGACTAATGTTGTACATCGGAAGCCTTTTAAGAATGGATTATCAGAAAATAATCGGAAAGAGTAAACCGATCGATTATCTATTTAAATCGGAAAACAAAAGTCCATGAAAAATGGAACATAAAAGATAGAAAAATTGTATTTTTCTGCATAAAATTCAGAAAACTTTTCTGAAAACAAAATATAAAGCATTCAATTTCAATGCCTGTTTACAGGTAAGACAACAAGTAACGGTTTATGTGACGTGTAAAAAGAGGAAAATAAATACCTTTACACAAAATACCTTTCTTTCAGCGACAATCGACTGTAAGAAATTGAAATCGATAATCGGAATCGAAAGAGTTTTAGTGATCGACAATCGATTGTCAGCTACAATTGGTTCATCACTAATTATGACGTCGCAAATGTTCATATAGAAACGTCCTACATGTACTTGAGGCATGTTTTCTCTGAATTTTTTAGGAGTTTGTTTCTAAAGAATTTGATAATGTCACGATAGGCAAGATCGCAACCACAGCTTGTCTTTTCTAATTTGCATTTAGTCACCTACCTAAACCATTGTTCAAAACTTTGGCACCTTTTCTAACCAAGTAAATTGATGAGATCAGAAAAATAAACCACTTGTTGAAATTCATAATGGATGACAAAATGATGAGAAATGTCTGAATTAGGTAATTTTTGTGCATTATTTTATTGTTACGTCTCAATGGAATTGCGTCTATTAACAGTGACGTTGTAATGAAAAACAACCACAAAATATGTTGACTCGGATATTTTGAGCTTTAAGTTCGTTAGAAGTATTTGCAATCTTCTGTATTTGTATATGTCAGATACTGACCCACATGATAACTCTGTATATTGAAAAGACAGAAGAATGTAGAAGTTTTCACACTTAGGTGTGGTATTTCACTTGCTGATCAGAGTCAAATATTGCCACTGAAAGCTGTTTTTGAGTGATTTGACATCACTTCTCAATTTAGTCATTCATTTAAAAAAAAACATGTTAGTGAGCCAACTGAAACTTATCATGAAAAGGTTTATTGTGTGAGAGCTTCTTAAATCTTTTTGTTGTATCCTGTTGAAATTTACCTTTTAGTTTACAATATGCCCTTCAATATTCAATATTTGACCTTGAGATGGATTTTGACCTTGACATCTAAATGTAAAAGAATTTTTCACACATATAACCATTCAGGGTTAGATGATGTTTGAATCTTAAGTTAATGTAGCACCCCGTTGGAAGTTACCTACCATTTATGTTGGCAACATCGGATGAGTGCAAAGCAAGAGAAAGGGAAGAACCTGTTCTTCTCTACTATTAAGGACATGTTATTTTTTTTACCTATAAGTAGTATAACTCTCTGATAAGTATCTGACTTCAGAGCATCAAAATAAAGACAAAAGATTTAAAATCATTCCATGGTCTTCTACCTCATCTTTTAAGCTCTATTTTACATAATTTGAAATATTAAAATCTATGCTATCATCAACAACATGTCTTTTAGGACACTGTGTAGTGGTGTCACAAAACTGACTTTACTGTGTGTTTCAAAAGTGTGAATAGGAATGGGGATAAAATTATTTCTATTGAATCATATGTACGCATACATGTAAAGTGTATGATTTTATAATTGCAAAAAAATCCATTTTATTGCATCACTGATATAGCATGGTAAAACTGATTTTACCACTTATTGATATGGAAATGTGCTTTTTGGATTAGACAATTTATAAATAAGAACTATCAATTACTAGGAGACTTAATATTGTTCAGGGTTATTAAGTGAGTGATAAACAAGTGACTATCTACATAAGCATGACCCATAGAGATCTTTTACACATTTTTCTACCTTCAGTTTTCCTTTGTTGAAAGCTACAGCTGCCACTTGTGTTGAACAATAGCCGACATCCACAAATACTACATTACGTGGCTTCTCATTTTCTGCTGGGAGATCCTCTTTGTAGATTCCATATGCAAGAGCCACTAGAAAATATAGCAAAAACTCCATACTGCCATTACTGGTTACAATACTACACAAATGATCACAAATTTCTTGTACACTGTATATTGTTTTCACATTTCTCTCCTGATTGTAAAAGCTGACAAAGTGTTAGCAATTTCTGGTATCATAATTAAAGTCAATGTCCTTAAATTTCTGTTAAATCTAGATCATAACAGGAAGGAGTAAGAATTCTACTACATGTGCTTTGAAAATGCTACTTTGAAAAATGCCTTCCATTGCTTTCATTAGTTTGCGCAAATTCCTCTTGCTTTCTTCACACTCTACAGAATTTCAACATGTGGAAACTTATAATTTTCTGTACAATAGTGATATACATATCATTTAATTTCCATCGTAATTATTAAGAAACGGCGATTCTGATTGGCCGAGAAATTTTGTTGATACCTGCATCAACGCAAAACGGAAGTAGGCGCTTAGCAACGTCATAAGCAACACGATTTCAAAGCTGCAAATAAACGTTGTAAAGCGACGAAATGAAATGATAAGTAATCAATGTAATATTTTTTTGGTTGATCGAGGTATCAACACCAAAATTTGAGGGAAAACTTGTGCATCTTGGGCTACGCGCACGATGCAGTTTTCCCTCAATTTTTGGTGTTGATACCTCGATCAACCAAAAAAATATTACAATGATTCCTTAAGTATAACCCAAGAATTGTTACATTAGAATTTCAAGAATGTAAATAAGTTTGTAATCAAATGTATGAAATAATTCACTATGCAAGATATACATGTAAATGATCCTCATTGTAAGTTATTACCTGCAGTCGTACACTGTATATTGTTTTCACATTTCTCTCCTGATTGTAAAAGCTGACAAAGTGTTAGCAATTTCTGGTATCATAATTAAAGTCAATGTCCTTAAATTTCTGTTAAATCTAGATCATAACAGGAAGGAGTAAGAATTCTACTACATGTGCTTTGAAAATGCTACTTTGAAAAATGCCTTCCATTGCTTTCATTAGTTTGCGCAAATTCCTCTTGCTTTCTTCACACTCTACAGAATTTCAACATGTGGAAACTTATAATTTTCTGTACAATAGTGATATACATATCATTTAATTTCCATCGTAATTATTAAGAAACGGCGATTCTGATTGGCCGAGAAATTTTGTTGATACCTGCATCAACGCAAAACGGAAGTAGGCGCTTAGCAACGTCATAAGCAACACGATTTCAAAGCTGCAAATAAACGTTGTAAAGCGACGAAATGAAATGATAAGTAATCAATGTAATATTTTTTTGGTTGATCGAGGTATCAACACCAAAATTTGAGGGAAAACTTGTGCATCTTGGGCTACGCGCACGATGCAGTTTTCCCTCAATTTTTGGTGTTGATACCTCGATCAACCAAAAAAATATTACAATGATTCCTTAAGTATAACCCAAGAATTGTTACATTAGAATTTCAAGAATGTAAATAAGTTTGTAATCAAATGTATGAAATAATTCACTATGCAAGATATACGTGTAAATGATCCTCATTGTAAGTTATTACCTGCAGTCGTATCATTCATGAGTTTTAGGCAGTTGAGTCCTCCTATTTGACACGCATCCAACATGGCTCTCCGCTCAATGTCCGTGAAGAATGATGGTACCTTCAAATATAGAAAGTCTCAGTTACATTGTACACTGTCACATTATCTTTAAAGCAAAATTGAAGCTGTTTCCTGGATCCCAAAAAAAGGGATCATGAAGTCAATTCATTGCTATGAGATGTTATTTGTGAGAAAAACTAAACCTGTGCTGCAGAATGCCTCTTAACATGCTTACAATAACTGATAATTCAAGGTCTTTGATCTAGAATTGGAAAAGGACTTAAACTTTTGACTTGTTCTGCCTGAATGTGACGCTAGAAAGAGTTTTTGTATGCACCTTGTCTTTAAGGTTTTTACATCAGATACATGTATTTCCAGTGACCTTAGCTTTTGTGACCTTGAAAAAATGAACTGCAGTGTTAAAATATTGTGAAGGAGATGATAATCAGCTTTAATATACATATAGTATGATAATCAACAAATCTTCCACATACTTCCCTTTTACTTATATTGAGGAATAATTTCCCTATGTTATTCATTTACATCTTTCTATAAAATCTGATTCACAACAATTTCATTTCCTATTTCACTCGCCTTTCTTACTTTTTTCAAAAGTTAAATATATCTTTTGTTATTGAGTCTATGCAGGATACAGATTATTTCCCATTTAAGACAGAATCTGACACAAAATCATTATGACGTCATGAAAATGGTATGGTAACGGCGATTTTGTACCGTCATTTCCTGCAGTTTGGGGACTGTTTCCATAGAATTTGATGACGTCACAATTAATTTACATCAGATATCGTCCAAAATGGGAAGAAACTCTGTTTTTTCAAAAATAAGGAATATTTGATTATTTCTGTTAATTGTACCCTCTAAAAACCTTCTTATTGCAGAGATACCTGTTACACAAGATTACAAACTAAAAATACAAGTACTTTGTAAAATTTGACTGCGGCAGAGCAGATATAGGTATTTAGTATTTAGAATCAAGTGCCTAAATTTCATTTGTAGAAACATTACACATTACTAATAAAACGAAGAATACATTGTAGACTGCTAAAAAAAACTCACAGATACCACCACATCCACTACTTTTGTTTTCAGGGCATTTTCGGCCGTCTCTCTCAGCTTGGTTAGCATCATTCCAGTAATCTGCTCTGGCGAAAATTCTGTTTCTTCTCCTAAGTAATGGACCTGAATTATAATCAAGAGACAATGTAAAAATCTACCTGTAAATGTATCGAAGAATAAATTTTCATATAACTTTTCAAATTTCTTGGTTGGGAATTTTCTTTGGAAGGTATATAGTTGGAACACTATTATTAAGATTCTGAAGATTTTTTTTTTCTTCTTTGTTATATGCACTTGATCTTTGACAGTTGGAGGAAACAATACAAAACTAATACACATAGTGCTATCTGGCTGTGCCAATGGGGGACAGACGGTGTTTTACTAAAATAATATCAGAATTGTTGTACAATATCTAGAGTAAACAAGAGGTTAACTAATCAAGTATCAGCTGACACTTTCTGTATGATTGAACTTATATGTATTCATCAATGTTGATGCCAACTTAATTAGAGTAGAAAAAAGTTTGACCTCATTTCAAAATCATTATTACTCAGTTTACTGACAATTTGACCTTCTTCGAATGTTTTGTATTTTTGGGCTTTTTTTTTTTCTTTTTTCCTTACCTTAAATAAGACATTTCCAGAGGGACCTTCGACAATCTGGAAAGATTTGGTGTAATCATTCATCTCCTTCTGCACATAAGCATCTTTGAACTGACGACCTAAGAATCGTTTAAAACATGACAATGTGTTTTTGAAGTTTGTTACACTCTGGTTCTTGGCAGACACTCCCATGCATCTATTATTCTCCATCAACGACACAAACGACCTGAAAAACAAAAAAATCATAATCATTCACACTTAGTGTATTTCGACCATAAAGTAAAAGTGTCATACTGACACCTGTTCACATTTGCCATCTTTTCATTATAAGTAAGTCAATGTTCAGAATATGATGAACAGAATGTGACCAAAAGGTCCATTCTACAAACACATTCCATTTTCTGTAGCACCCATGATGAAAGTTGATATACACAAGAAGTATGCAACAGCAGGAGGGTGCATGCAAATGATCTTCTGCATTTGAAAGCTTATTATTATCATGATTTTTATGTTTAAGTAGTGGTTGGTCAATAGACCTTCTTCGTATTACCGTTAGTTTTGCATTTTAGACACTCCAAGACCCGACATCATTACTTTTGACGTTTTTTCTAATTGTGACGACATAAATCAGATACGACGTCACAGTTAAAAGTTACGTCAAATCTTGTGATGTCAGGTCTTAGGATGTGTAAAATACAAGTCAGCTGCGGTAATATGAATCGTCATTTACCAGCGATACCTAGACCCTACAAGTGCTCTAATTTAGACTTCATCTTCTTCCTCAGGGTTGAGTAATGAAAAGCATGTCTAGTAAGTCCTCGCCTAGAACAATAGGGTATGAATTATCTTGGGTACGAGTTGGCCAAAATTATGGTGAAACACTTACAGTCTCTCCTATCAGTGATCATTGAAAATATAATTGAACTAAGAAAAGTTTATTTTCTTACTGAACCAGGCGTACTTACGGAGTGCATCTGTCACTGTATTCATTGGCGATAGTTTCGATTCCACCGGCTCGGGCCACTCCAATGAAACAAGTGAGGCTCCCGAGATCAAAGCCTACCACCGACATTTTTGCCCCTCTTATCTATTTCGCCCTTTTACAATGTTGCGATTGAACTCTCTAAGAAAAAATGTATCTACAATTGTAAATATATTCTTTAAATACACGTGAATTTTCAACGTAACGCCTTCTTTCTTTTCCAGTCACGCTGAAATTTCTCGAAGCTTTCTCGGAATACCCTAGACAATGCGTATCGTAACAAATGGTGAAAAAGTCGAAACATTCCGAATTGACTGCTTTTCCTCGGTCCTGTAAATAGATTACTAAGAAAAGGACTATTTACGTAACCGGATTTTTTTTTTAGATTAAAAATACATTTGAACTTTGATCTGTCTATCTATTTTAGTTCCTTTTTTTTCAATCGAATTTAAAGTAGCGTTAAAAGAAACAAAAAACACATACACAATTCATCTAAGGTAACTTTTCAAATCAAATATGTTTTTGCGTTTTTTAATAAAATAAATAAATCTTCGAGCCCGCTTGCTCACTTCGCTTTGCTATTAACAATTTAACAAATCTTAATTATAAAGATAATATGTCAACATTTGGAATATGCGTCGAACGTTTTGGTACACACTTTGCAAAAGGGATTCAAAAGTCGTAGAAAACACTCAACGCAGGAAATTTGTCATTAGAGACTCAGATACCTAGGAGTATAGGACTACCGTCTCCTTCGTAGCGACATGGTACAACTATATAAATTTTAAAAATAGCAACGCCAAGCAAGGGCGGATTTAGGGGGGTTTGGGGGGGTTCGGGAAAACCCCCCCGGTTTCCCAATTTTTTTTTTTTTTTTTTTTTTTTTTTTTTTTTTTTTTTTTGTTTTGTTTTGGTAACATTGGCACTCAAAAAAAACCCTGCAAACTGAGTAATAAAAAAATTGCTTAATGTCCACCAGAATTCACTATTTTGAAACAAAATTTACAAAAATTTTCTGATACATTCTATCGCATATCGATTCGATACCGTATCAATTGGCGTATTTGTGGATTCGTACAGACAATCGCGAAGTTTTTGTAATGTACGTCGCAGAGGGGGTTTTCTGTTTATTTTATTCCCGAAAATTAACATTAACAAATACTATAAAATGAACATGTTCAAATAATTTGCAAAACATATACGTGTGTCAAACAATCAATGTAATTGAGTTTCAAAGCCCTTTCATGCATTTTAGACCCATTTCAATTAGAAATGGGCCAAACTGGACCCCATCTCCGAAAATCTCGGGGGGGGGGGGGGTTTCAGACCCCCGGTCCCCCCTCTGGATCCGCCATGGTTGTATTGAGTTCTAATGAAATACGAGAAAATTACGAAAAATGCATTCAGATCGGTGGTTTCTGGAGTGTCTTTAGTTTGATCTATTTCTGAACAGTAGTTTGCTTTAAATACTATTTCAAAAGACCCTCCCCCTTCTTTTTGGCAACTGGGGGAGGCGCTCTCCTTTTTTTCAAGAGACGATGTGGATGTTTTTGCGTACAATTATGTACGCCTGGCTTGTTGATTTGTCCTTGCTGTAACATGTACTTAGAATATTGGTACGATATCGAGTAAAAAAATGTTGAGTATCATTGCATGGGTTTTGGCTTTCCGTGAACTGGTCAGAAGCTTTGTACAAGCAGCAAAAAGAAAGAACCAGGATTGTAGTCACCAAATATGATGTAAGGAAAGCTATATGTCCACTGAAGTATTTACTGTTAAACCTGTCAATACTTGGGTGTTGAAAAATGAGGTGTTGAACTTTGTTAGTTTGTATTTATATTTGATTTCTCAAAGTACATGCTGTTGTGTTGGAGCAAATGCAACCACAGTAATTATGAATGTAAAACTGATATAATTCTTTTTAAATATATATACCCACACATTCTTCAGATATATATGCAAATTAATGCTCTATAAAGTTATACTGAAGTGATGGCTTGGTCAACATGGTCAAATCAATTTAGATTTTTTTTTTCATTTTTGTGAAATTTATCCATTTAACATATACTATTTTGTATCTTAACTCATTCAAATGAATCGAATCGAAATTAACCGAACCGAGGCCCTATGATTCGAAACCGAACCGAATCGAAGGATACCTGAATCGTCCCAGCCTTATTTGAAACCTAAAATTTCGGCTCTCTTCACTCGCCATTTACAAATACAAAACTATTTTTTCTGCAAAAGTCCTTAATTATTATCAATTGTTCATACTAAGTAATTTTATATAATTGTCTTTTGTCTCAGGAACTCATATTTTGAACAGTCCCTTACCTCATAGGATGTAACCTCCTTCATCTTTTTCAAGGACTTGTCATTTTAAGATGTCTGATTATTCGGAAAATGACACATCTCTTATCTATTTATTCTCATGAAATTCGCTCCGCTCGCCGATATAAGGAGTGAAATATTCAATGTTATAAATAATCATTTCGATCGAATCAAGACAAATTAATATTTCATATCTTAAAAAAATTCTGGCTCGCTACGCTCGCCAATTCTTCATGAAAATAAACGTGAAAGGAAAGCTAACAAAATTGCCCCCTCCCCATCATGTGCACCGATATATATGTACCTACATGATAGGTAGACTTCCTTAAATTTTGGACCCCCTCTGACCAAAAATGCTGTATCCACGCATGATACAACGATCCCTAACAAAGTGCGAGCGGTCGATTGTAAAGACTTTATGTGGACGTACATATATATAAGTATTTAGGGAATGTCATGTTCACATCTCAAGTTTTCTTCGTCTTAGATACGGTTCATCGTCTGCTGACATCGAATCATATGCGTTATCCCAACTAAATTCAGCTTAAATACGCTCCAGAGGTCAACAATTTGCTTCATTTTTTTCAAAATTTTCACGGGGGACCCCCTTCAAGGGGATGGGTAACATATTTCCATACTGTCCTCACTTGACCCTTCGGGCCTCGCAAGTCATCCCCCCAAAAAGTGTCTGTGCCCCCGGACAGCTGAAGTTCTTGGTCCAACCCTTCTTTATAGACGTGCACATCGAAAACACCCTGCCTACGCCCCTGCCAGCAATAAAGGAGAAATTATTTCATTTAGAAATCTTTATTAACCACATAAATTGAGTGGAAAAAATGGTCTGAATATTCGAAAAGGTAAGGAGAAAATGTACTCCAGAGTGCACCATTTTATTCCATTTTTTCAAAAATTTTCCGGGGGAGGCCCCCCGGACCCCCACCTACAGGAGGGGGCAACCCCCTCCCGTACCCTCCCCCGCTCGGCACTTCGTGCCTCGAATCGACCTTTTGGGTCGATAGAAAACCCCCCCGCTTGCCACTCTGGATCCGCCACTGCCAACGCTGCAAGATACGCCCGTCGGGCTATTAATTTCTCATAATAAATTTGTGAATGCAAATATGTCAGTTTTAGTCACAAAATGACTTGACATTTCTCAATAAACATGATTATGAAATATGAAAGAACATGTTTTGTTCTTCAGGTGTACAAAGTTTGAATCAGAAACAGTATTTTAAAAATAAATTGTCAAAATACCCCCCTCCTCCCCCCCCCAATAAAAATTCCCGTTAGATTGTCAAAATACCCCCCCCCCCCCCCCCCCCAATAAAAAATTCCCGTTATTTTCAGCCACAAAATGACGTTGACCCCTGATCTTAATAAATATTAAGTTCCTTGACTTGCTAAAGTCAACCCACATGGTAAATTTAAAGGTCCTAGGGCTGAAAGCCATTCTAAGTTCAAGGTCCATAACTATGCAAAAAAAAGTCAATTGATCACAAACTAAAACTGGATCTGTAATTCGTTACTATGAAGGTGTATACCAAGTTTCTATTCAAAAGTCCAGAAAACTGTAATATTGTTGAAATTTTCTAAGATCAAGGGTCATAACTCAGCTAAAAATAGGTCAACTGTTCAGATACTTGAATGAAATCTGTAATGATTTATCATAAATGCATATATGAAGTTTCATATCAATAGCTGCATATGTTGCGAAAAAAGGTATGAAAAACTGTAAAATTGTTGAAAATTTTCTATGTTCAAGGGCCATAATTCTGCTAAAAATAGGTCAATTTTTCCGAAACTCGACCTGGATCTGTAAATATTTATCATAAAGGCATATATGAAGTTTCAATTCAATAGCTACAAAGGCTGTAAAAAAAGTCAACAAAACTGTCAAATTGTTGAAAACTTTTATGTCCAAGGGCCATAATTCTGCTAAAAATGGGTCAATTTTTCCGAAATCAAACTGGATTTGTAATTATCTACATTAATTGTATTATAAAGGCATATATGAAGTTTCATTTCAATAGCTGCATACGTCGCGAAAAAAAAAAAAGTCCGGAAAACTAAAATACTATCTACCCCGGGGGTTCACACGATGGATAAAATGGAAAGATATTTTTTAGAGATGAACACCAACAGTGTAACAAGAGGTCACCCCCCCCCCCCCCACCAAAAAAATTAAAGCCGTCTGGACATAAGGAAATATAACTTTACCCAAAAAGCAGTGAATACCTGGAACAATTTACCAGAGACCTTAGTGTAAACTCTTTAAAAGCAAACTAAATTTCCACTGAAAAAAAGTATGGACATCAAATTTTTCACAACTGGCTTCAGACCTCACAAAGGCGACATGAAGTCATCAACTATTCAAGACACAGAGCTAGAATGGATCTAGAGGGTATATCGGCCAGATGAAAGATCTACAGAAAGGTAATAGGTAACACTTACAGGTATGGTCAGAAGTTCATAGGTTCAGAAGTCGGGGTGTAAAGGAGAGTCTTCTTGTTGCTAACCCTTTCCTTTTCTGAATCTAGACTTATATTAATATTGTTCTTGATAAGATGACTCAAATTGTTAATTTTACTTTGAAAAATTAACTCGATCAGTCGAGCCTCAAGTTTCAGTTAATAGACGGATATTTAATACTTTCTGGTTATGCAGTTGTATATATGCATTTAAGGTAGCTTGATCGTTTACAGTAGAAAACACATACATTCCTGAACTTAACAGAAAAAAAGGAATAAGTCTTATTGAAAATCGATTGCTGGTCATGTACTCAGTACTCAGTAATTTGAACTCCCGATATAAAGTCGAACTCTTGAAGTTCATCTTATCGAGAGCGGACTGTAATCACCCTGTTAGAGCGAACATAGGGGGTTTCGGTTATGTGTCAACAGTGGTTTTGGTTTTGAATTGGAGATCAGACAACAATTGTAAGTAGAAATTAAGTTTTCTACAGTGATAAAGTATAGTGCACAGAAAGAGACGTTGAAGCCATTCAAACACTCCGGTACAATATCGGCGACTGGAAAAATTTGGCCGTGTCTCTGCACAAAACTAAAAATCTCTGATTACAATATTAACATATGCATTTCTGTACACGTTTCTTGGACTACAAAGCATTTCTGTACACGTTTCTTGGACTACAAAGACCATAAACATATTTCAAACATTATGAATACAAAAAATCTACTTTGCTTTGAATATTGAAATTGTATCAATAAACTTTTTGTGTAACATGGGATTTCGGTATCACGTGTGACATGGGGTTTCGGTTCGAAAGAAAAATAGTTACTTATAGTTACTTATAGTTGATTTCTGATACAGGTCCCATCAATGCATCTTAAATTGAGTTAATCTCGATGACACATAAATATAGTGCTGTATTTGGACCTCAATCTTGCCTCTAAGACGATAGAAATTTGTGCTGGAGTGAATAGAGAGAAAGAACACTTCTTTCTCTCTGTTCTCTCCGGCACAGAGAGGCCCTGTGGCTTCACACAGAGGGACACTGTCTGCACGAGACGACAATGTCGCCACAAGGACGAATGCAGCATAATGTCATCTCAGGTGACTCTAGATAGAATTTGTATGTCACATCCGTTAAATCGTCAAAACTGGTTGAATTTATCTTTTCTTCGTCGATCAGTATGTTCAATAATTACCTGCGTAAAATGTTTATTGATTATGAACACATAATATAGTGCGTGATGCTGATTATTTAATGTAAGTTTTTTCATGCAACAAAAACATAATTGAAATGGAAGCTTGGCAAAAAAGACTAACAAAAGAAAGAGAGGGTGAAAAACGTTGTTTTCGTAAACATTGTTACAGTAACAAACTCATGAACATGATGAAAGTAAACTATTATTTTTTCATTTATACTAAGAGTCAAATTTTTTAACATATTTGAACGAAAAAAAAAATTGCGTGATGAAATAAATGTTGATATCGACCAAGCTTTTTTTGAAAGCTAATACTTGTTAATTTATTAAAGTTTGTTTTCATTTCTTCATTCTCCGCGTTTTCAAACCAAGGACTTATAAACATAAGTCCTTGTTCAAACAGAGGCTCCTAATCCGGAAGTATATTTCTTCTATTTTTAGTCCACAGAAGTACAAAAGGATTTATTTACACAATTTCTCCATTAAACGACTTAATTTTACAGAATATTCAATTTCATAATATTTTCCCTAACCCTTATCCTCGTACTTTTTGTTATAAATCAATATTTTCAAAAAATTATTTTTATCCACACAGCAAAGCCAAAATATTCAGTGCGGACTGTTTCAGTTCAAGTTGAGGCGCGTTCGGCGAATTTGAAAATGAATGGACGCACACGGCAGTAAGTCATGGCCGAGAACGTGTTGTATATAAACACAGGGAACATACAGATGGTGAAAATTTATATCGACGAGTGATTTTCTTGAGTTTCTTTATGATGGCCGATATATTCGGCATGGCAGAAAGCATAGATGTGAGTATAAACAAGAGAAAATTGTGATGTTTACAAACAGAAGTGATCGGTCTGTCATGCATGTCCATTCCTGCATTGAAAATATGTGTTACAGCGGCAATCGTCCATCTTTTAACATGATGTTAATTATTTTCTGCATTTTATTTCAAATGATGAAAAAGCTGTTAATGTGACGATAGAATGGCATTTTTCCTTTGATTATTACTGAGGAATCTCGGACAGTTGTTTACGGTTGAGTAGACGGCAGATGAGACACTGGTCACTGCACTGTCGGTGACTCGGGTGTCATTGAGTCGGGGTCAAGCTGTGAAGGGTGAAATGACATGGGTGTGTGAAAATTCCAACAGTTTGATAATGTAAACCAATAATAGAAATATAATATATTGATTTGTATGTTTCTATCACGAGGAGGTCTGATTTGATTCCAAGGATGAGTTCGCCAGGCAAAATAAGTCGTCCTCAAATTCACCAGTAATAATCTCCAGATTTCTCCTGATTAGTGATGGGAAATCGGTTTAGAATCATAATCGATCATCGGTTAGAATCGGTTGGTGTATCCGATGCGATTTTACCGATTATAATCGGTTTATCACATTCTACTCAAATTTACTACTTTTTATCCAAACAAAACCTACATTTGTAATATACGCAATGCATATACATGTATGTGTGATCATGTGATTTATTTAATCTTGAATAAACTTTATCTATGTAAAAATAACCCCCTATACCCTTTCCATTGTTTCATGAAAAAATGCATGAAAAGTATTCAAAAACAATCATTTTTCAGTTGTGTTCGTTGAGGAATGGAAAGGGGGGGGGGGGGGGGTCATAATAGTATTTGCAAAGTATCTGTCAACATAAACAGTAACAACAAACAAGATTATCTTCAACTTTTCTCAGTCAAGTAATAAAATCAATTTATCTAAAAAAAATGACTAGAATTGAAGAATTTACCGTCATCGTCGGTCCGTCGGCAATCCCTAAAAGTCCGGTGTGAAAATTGTCATTAAATTCATAAATGATTTACTAGCTTTTACAATTATTCTCTCTAATTTCATGCTGCTAGCTTCTGTTACTCTACCACATTATAACAACAATGATTTAGTAGAGAAATTATTGGAAATACTTTAGACAATTGGACAGAATTTCCTCTGCTTCCTGAGCGGCCACCCCCCCCCCCCCCCTTCTGTACTTTCACGCTATCGATTATTTATTTTAAAATCGATTATCGAAATCGGATGACTTCAACACGCCGCTAATCGATTATTATCGATAATCGGCCCATCACTACTCCTGATGAAACTAAAATTATATAAATTACAGTTTGATTTAAAATAATGATATCATCAACATCTGCTGTACCCAGAAGAAACAAGATGGAACTTATTTTCTGTAATTATTCTTGTGGACCAGATTATTTCCCCTGAATGAAGTTGAAGATGAATTTTATAAGCAGATATAATACATGTACATGTAGTAATGAAACTATGCTGAATGTAACCGTAAAATGCAAAGCTTCTTATTTGCCATGACTTGATTTTTATCACATTGCAACTTAGCACTTTCACCTCAATGCCCTATCCTTCCCCTGCCCCTACTTGGCAATTTCTCAAATTGAGTTTAGAGAAAAAGGTTGTAGAAGTATAAAAAGCCAAGTGTACACCAGTGTACTTTAGCAGTACATGTTTTTGTCATTCAGGATTTTTGTTGAAACAATTAACAATTTAGTTAAATCTATTCTTTTCTTGCGAAAAAAGAATTAGATCAATGTCTTTTAAATTGAAATTTGTTTGGCATTTGCAGTCAGACAAGTATTGTACTGTTTCAAATGAATTTCCACATAAGATTTACTGTATGTACCAGGTTTCTTTTTTTTTTAAATACAAATAAAGGTACTGATGCAGATAATATCTAAAAACAATTGTATGGATATGGAGAAGAACATTTTTGTAAATTGAAATGCAATGAATTAATAATAATCTCTATAGTTTGTATCTTCATAGACCTATAAAGATGGAGGAATTAAGAATTTTCATAGAGAATGAAATTCCTTTTTTATAGGGCCCAAACCTTAACAAGGTAAAATCTGTCTTCATGTATGTTTAATCAACACACAGTGGTTTGAAGTCAGTACATTTGTATACATGTAGGACTAAACAATACTTATTATTTACATTTTTCATTAACTTGCTCCCATTTTTGCTCTGGGAATTTAAAGTTAAGCCCCAAACTTAGACACGTTGCTCAGTTTTGTCACTGCAGGAAAATGTTTAAATAAAGAAAAATAGAGCACCTTGCTTGATCACTACATAGTCAGTAATACCACATTACTGTTTACACTGATTCCACTTGCATTTTAAAAAAGTGCAGAATTACTCGTCTTACACTAGAGATTTTTATTTTGCTGTGACTTGCTTCTATTTTTCACTGCCTGTTATGGTCAAACACTTTGTTGTTTTGTCAACAAATTATCTGGCCCCTGAAAGCTGATTAATTACACCTTGTGATAATTAGCTTAAACCTTGATTCCTAGATAATTGGGGTTAAAGTGAACACCCTAATTATGATGGCCAAACAATAGATTTTACCTCTGATCTATACACCTTTTGAAGTGGAGATTTGTTTGTACTTTTTGCTTCTCTTTAGAATTTGTATGCTTTATGAATTCTTAACCTTAATCTCCTAGAAGCAGGAACTGACTTGATCTTTTTTGGTAAAATCAAAATAAGGTACCGAAAATGAGCAACTTCTCTATGCTTCATTTCACACATTGAACTTAAGGACTGTTGAGCTAAGAGGATTAACATGGCCCTTTAAATCTACTGAGATGCAGATCTTAGAGATAGAAAACCAGTTTACCTGTGATTATTATTGTACATTGTCCTCACAATGTTATTGTCTTTTGGATTTTGTGGAAGCTTGGGCCAAAAACTATGGGTCCATTCAGGTAACATTTTATAAATGCATGATTGACCATAATTTCTGATGGAGACACATTGCTTTATCTTACTTCTGCCTCAAATTCAGTATTATCAATTTATCATGTTAGGTACATCCTCGTCAATTATTTTTCAGTCATGATAGTTACTTTTCATATAATATCTATTTATATGATAGCAAAAACATTAAGTTAGGAACCTAGAATGTTGTTCTTGGTTCATTTTGAAAAAAGGGAAAGGGGGAGTGGAGGGAGGGTGGGGGTTGTAGACAATCAAATATACATGTAGATTGAGTGTATTTTTCTCATCAATGTGTCTTATGGGATTTTCATATTTTTTTTTATGAAAAAAGAAATCTCATTCTGCTTCATATTACATTTAACTAGATTGCAGATGCAACATTTTTCTTGATAATGAATTTCTAAAGTCCAAGTAAGTGATATAAATTATAATGCAATAAGTTCCTAAAATCACCCTTTAATATGAATTATTACTTGTACAGCTCATGGCAGGTTATCAACATACATGTTTAATTTGCATTGATGTTTTCAATTTTACTGATGTAATTTTTCATTTCTTTCCAGGACTACCAAGTATTGAACCTACTGGGGAAGGGGGGATTTGCATGTGTGTACAGAGCCAGGTCCAACAAGACTGGCATGGAAGTGGCCATCAAAATGGTGAGTCTACATTCAAGTATTCATTATTTTACTCACATTTAAGATATCCATGATCATAACACATATTGATTCACATTTGTTCTATAGATGTATATAAAGTAATCAACATACTCTCTGGATAGTTGTATATAAATGTCAATCAGGGTGATTGACATACGATGTTGAAATTTAGATACATTTTTCCTCTCCACTTTTGTTCGTACATGTACCTTGTGAGACAGCCTATGTGAAACAAAAACGTTGTTTGAATTCACTTCTTTATTATGTTTCATGGAAAAAGAAATAGATACTTCCACTTTCTACTGAGTGAGACATAAGAATTTACACTTGTGACGAAAATTTCTGTCACTCATGTAAATTTTGATGTATCACTCTGTAGATCGTGATAGAACCTTTTATTCTCCAAATATTCTCAGAGTTCTTGAAAACTTTTATGGAATATTGGACATTTTAGGATTTTTATTGGTCCAAGTAATAGACATAGAGTGAGTATTAATCAAACCATACTTTTTTTTATTGGCAAAGGAACTATGTATTCTCCTGCCTAGGAGATGTAAAAGAGTAAAGATTTTATAAAAATTCAAATCTTTGTATACTAATTACTCTATTTTTAAACCTGTACATACCAATATTTCTTCTTCAAACTTAAAGTTTTCCATCTCAGATCTTACCAGTTTCTTTGTGGATTTTTTAGATTGACAAGAAGCTGATGAAAGCAGCTGGTATGGTGGCCCGTGTCAAAAAAGAAGTGGAGATACACTCTAGACTCAAACATCCATCTATACTGGAGGTAAGGGGATTTCGTACATCCAATCATCATAAATTTATCTTCAGCATTTAAAATGAAAAATAAAGTTCCTAGCTACAATGTATTTCTGGACTAAACAATTCCTAGCAAATTCAATATTTGTGATTTTAAGAAGAAGTCAAAATATGAGATGACTGTGAATAATGATGCAAACTGCAAAGTACAAAATGTATAAAAGGCTAAGGGAATAAACATAATAAATGTATAAGACGTTCATGTATATCGTTTAACTTTAAGGAAATAAATATTCTTAGGTTTGACAGTATGAAATAATTTATTTTTTTGTCTTGATATTGGTAATACAATGTATGTGTCCCATTTTGTCACCCAATCTGACATTTTCCTAATTCTTGAATAATACAAAGTCATACTCTGGTCAAAAATTATTTCAACCTTCCTTTAATTTATAAAATACTTAAATTTGTGTTCCTTATTCAGTCAGAACATGTAGTTGTTTACATGTATTCTTTCTTCAAAGTAAATTGCTTTTTACAAATTGATTGTGTTTGTGATAATTGCTGTATGGTAATTGCAATTATCATAATTGACTTGATATTCTTACTATTACCATTGGAAAAAGGTCATGTTCCTTAGAACCTGAATGTTTGTTAATTAGTTGATTATTTAATTGTTCTGTTTGTAAAACGTTTCAAACAATTTACTTTGATCCCTACATAGGTCACAAGGTTGTTTATGAGTTCATATCACCTATACTGTTACTTTGATAAATATGAAATAGTTACAGCAAACTTGTCAAGACAAATCCACATATTACTGATTTGGTGATATAAAGATGTATTCCAGTAATTTTGAATCAGTATATCATAGACATGATAGAGGACACTTAATCTAGAGAATTTAATTTTTTTTATCAAACTTGAAATTCCTGAATTTTAAAATTTAGAGAAGAAACATTAATTGTTTATTCATTGAGTTATATTTATGCTAATGTGTAGAATTATTTTTCAGTTTTACACTGACAGAGAATAATTTTTTTTTCTGATTTTATCTTTAGATTAGTAAAGCTTAATTACATTGCTATAAAAAGTTTTATGATTTTAAGAAGTCACACTGATTTTATCCATTTCAGCTGTACAATTATTTTGAGGACAATAACTATGTGTATTTGGTGCTAGAGATGGGACATAACGGAGAATTGAATCGTTACTTGCGGGCCAACTGTAAGGTCCTTACAGAGAGTGAAGGTAATTTTACCAAGGAAATGAATAATCTACTTAATAGCAGTTTCATTTCATAAATTATAATGAAAAATTTGGCCTGTAAAATTAGAGGAAAAAAATCAGGTGTGATATTTACTTAAGATATTTTACAAATATTGATTAAAAAGAACCTCCCCCCCCCCCCCCAAAAAAAAAAAAACCCCACATACTTTTAAGTTTTCTCCAATCACTAAATAATTTGTTTTGTTTGTTTTTGGAATCCAATCTACTATATATGTAAATGAAAAGAAGTTAAGTTATATTCCTGTTTTGGAAAATGTATAGCATTTATTTAAGTAATCTTATGATGTTCATTGTATTTTTATTTTAGCACAACATTTTATGAAGCAAATTGTGGAAGGAATGCTGTACTTGCACTCCCATGGAATATTGCATCGAGACCTTACTCTGGCCAATCTTTTGTTAACCAAAACAATGGATGTGGTATGTATATGTTCATATGATAAGCTCATTCAGTTAATATACATGTACATGCAATTGAGCAAAGCTGAAATACATCTCCATGAACTGAACACAATCTGATCTCTTTTGCTTCTTAGCATCATAGATACATATTACATGTAATTGTAGAGGAATTTTGATTCTACATACTTAGGAACACATGTTATGTATTTTCTTCAGTTAGAAACTTAGGCAGAAATCATGTTTAGATTTGAGAATTTCAACTTCATTTTGCTTGATATTTGCAGAAAATAGCTGATTTTGGACTAGCCACTCAGCTCGTGGTTCCAGATGAAAAGCATTTCACAATGTGTGGAACTCCAAACTATATTTCTCCGTAAGTACAAGCACATCTACAGCTATGAACGTTGTAAACAATACATCCTTGATTAAAAAAAACATTGTGTTTATCTTCATATCAGAGCAAAAGTGTAATAAAGCCTTGGTTTGCTAATTTCATAATGGGAAACATAAATAATGGTTTAATATGACTTAAACTGAGTGTGAAAATAGCCTACTATGTACTGAGTAATTTAATGATGGTTTATTAATTTGATTCCAGTGAAATAGCTACACGATCAGCTCACGGCCTCGAGGCAGACGTATGGTCACTGGGATGTATGTTATACACATTCCTGGTAGGAAAGCCTCCGTTTGACACTGATGCCGTTAAGAGTACGCTAAATCGGGTCATCACCGCTGAGTTTGATCTTCCAGAGTACCTGTCCGAGGAAGCCAAGAATCTCATCAAACTTCTACTGAAAAAGAATCCGAAAGAGAGAATTAAACTCACAGGTGATTATAATTTATATGAGGAAGGCTTTTTGAAATCTTTAGTTTTGTGGATTCATTTTGCATTGTCATAATTTGGAGTCCATTGTATTCATTGCTACATGTATGTATAAAAGGATACAGCTTGTATTCATGTTATACGTCTTTTCTTTACAGAAATTTTACGCCATCCATTTATGACGAAAGATAACGGCTCAAGTTATAGAAAAGGATCAAAGGTAAAAGAATATGTCAAAGTTTGTCTGTAATTTATATAAAAATGATGATAAATCTCAAGTTTCTTTCATCAGTATCCTTCATTTTACATGTTTAATATTTTCACACAATAACACGTTTCTACAAGTTTATGTAAATAATCCATTTATTTTCAGAATTTTGATGATACATCAATAGACAGTGGTCGTGGGACCATGGCTACTTTGAATTCTGTTTCATCGCGATCCTCGACCCAGAGTAAGCCTCGTCCTTTCCCAGCATTCCCTGTGGAGTCACAGATCACAGAAGACGAGGAACAAGTGTTCAGTAAAAAGTACCCGGTTCGAGAGGAGAAGGAATCGTACAATGTTTTCAACCAGAGAGGAGCCCCACCCAACTCAAACCCCCTTATGAGGCACCCACCCTCCCCACCTGTAAGATTGAGAGATAGGTAAGGAAACACCCCAATTGCATGTACATGTATGCTAACTTCATAATGCTCTATAAAGTTTTTGCCTACTGTTTAATATATTTAATGTTCCAGATCTAGGGTTAAATTTGTCCTTTGAGATAGTTTTTAACATGATGTTGGTTAATACTAAGTTCAACAAGTATGAAGAAACATAAGTTTTGTGAAGATATTTTTTCTTAGTACATGTAAGAAACAATGCTGTGACTTGCTGCTTCTCTGCTATTGAAAAAAGAAGACTTTTAGTGTTCAATAATTCAGTTAGATATAACAGGTAATTTTTCTTTTTATGATAAAATTAAACACTTTTAAATTTCAGTGAAAAAGAGGCGTATAATCGAGTAGATCCACCCACTTACATGAGGAGTACCAGTCAGGACAAATCTCACGAAAGTCTGACGTCCAAAGTAAGGCAACCAGAATTATACTCTGCGGAAAGGAGCTTAGAGGACTTACAGAAACACATGGCTCGCACCGCACCTCAGTTTGATCCCAGTAAATACCAAGATACGCGGTCTGCCACACCTAGCAACTCCTCAGGCTGGTCGTGTAGTCTGTCCTTACATAGCAACGAACCAAAGCACGTTCAGAGCCCGGCATATCATGGACTAAGTGACACTAGTAGTGGACATGATCAGGGTTATGTTAAACATTCTGCTAGCGATGTGTCGTCTCAAAGTGGCGGAGAATTCAGTCTTCAGAATACCAAAAAGGTGCTAAGTTTTGAAAGTGGGGAAAGTTGGCATGAAAAACCAAAGTCAAATTCCCAGTGTAGTGGACGACACCATCATGGAGTGCCGAGTTATCTTGGTCAGTTTGGGCGAAGTAAATCAATGGAAGACATGTTGGATAATGACGAGGATTCAACCAGTCAGCAAACGAATAGCGACCCCGTACGTCATCCAGAGAGACCCGTCAGTGAAAAGCATGGTGCAAAAGGAGTGAAGCCAGTATCAGCGGCAGGGGACGGTGTTAGGGGAGATAAGAAAGTCAGGGATGTAGTGCAACCCCTGAATGCAGTCAGGCTGAGGCCGATAAGGCAGAAAACTAGAAATGCCATTGTAAGTATTCACTATGTGTATACATGTACATGTATGAAGAACTAAATGATTGAATTTAAAACTCTTCATTTATAGATGTAATTTTGTACCAGTACTACAGCAATAAATCTGTTTGTGAAGGAATCAGTTTAGAGAAAATGATAACGCTTTTATACTTTAGGTGATCTGTTTGATTTTAAGTTCAAAACATTTTGTGATTGATCAAGCAAGAAATTGGAAATTAAAAGAAAAAATATGGGAAAGAAAGGTCATCATGGTCACTGTGTATAGGTATATCAGAAATGAACAATTTCATTTCAGTAAGTTGTATCTATTATTTTTTTTTCTTCAGGTCAATATTCTGGAGAGTGGTGAGGTATGTTTGGAGTTTGTAAAACAGAAACAGAAAGTAGAAAAAGTCATTGAGGTCTTTGTGATTTCTGTGGATGGAATGAGCATTAAAATTTATCCAATAAATGGTGGTAAGGGAGAGAACTCTGGTGATCACCCTGTAGCGCTCCCCAGTTCTCCTTCAAGGCAGTTTACATTTGATCAGTTACCCGAAAAATACTGGAAGAAATATCAGTATGCAGCAAGGTAAATATGAATAAAATGATTATGTTTTCTTTCTCTTTAATTGTTACCATGGTGTTTTTTCTAGGTCTTGATTTGTCCTATTATACTGCAGCCTTCAACTGAGGACAGATTTTGAATTTATTTGTAAATCTCCATTTCAGATTTGTGAAGTTAGTGAGGTCCAAAACTCCGAAGGTCACCATGTATACTAACCGTGCTAAATGTATGTTGATGGAAAATTCTCCGGATGCCGATTTTGAGGCAGTTTTCTATGATGGTAAGTTTTTATACTTGCAGTGAAATACCATATCTTTGTGGGGTCTGTGTTGATTAGCCTAGCTTCAAATATATGCTTGTAGAAGCAAGTCATAACTAGACCAGAAATCTTATGAAAACCAATCGGATGCCCGCATTGATAAAGTATTTCACCGAAAAAAGTGAAAGTTTTTCCATATCATTAGTGAATGCAGAAAGTATGCTGTTCTCCAAATATATATATTAGTTTTGTGTTTCCATGTATAATCATAACAATACTATTCCATTGAAGTTTTCAATTTCTATCTTCACAATATAAGTTTGTTCTAATAAGCACGATTACGATTTTACCGTGTTTGAATTTTGATCCGTACATCCTTTGATTTTTTGTATCAAATGAGTCCCTTATTTGTTTGTACATGTATATATAAATATTTGTGACTTGTGAATATTAGTCTGCATACTTAATGTAAAGTTTGCATCTTGCAATAGTTTGTGATGTCAATTCTCCTTTTGAAATACACGTACATGTACCTGTATCTGTATACAATATATATGTAATTGTACCTACCATGTGAATGTTTTGTAAACACCTTACATTCCAAAGACCATTTGTGTTATAAAATCCTCATAAAAGCAAATTTAACTAAACTAAAATATTTTCCCCAAAGGAGGCCCCTCATCATGTGGGGTACGTGAGGGGGATTGTAACAAGAGCCTATGTGAACACTGCGCCCCCTGGAGTAAGTCAAGTGTAGTCGTCATCCATTTTATTGTCCAATCACGATTTTAATTCACTTTTTTTTCCCACTTTAATTTCTCCTCTTTACTACACAATATAAACTTTCGACTTATATTTTTTACCTGTGTGAAGTGTGGCTTGCAGTGTGTATAATTTCTTCACCTAATTTCATTTTAATGCTTTTCATTGAACAGTAGACATCATTTCATTTGATTTGTAAGGTCACTGCATATTTCATTAAACCCAACATCTTTTTTCGCTTAAATAATCACCATTATGTATTGCTTTAGTGATCTATATTTCATTTACCGTGGTACATGATCTTGACCTATTTAAATAGAAATTAAATTTCTTATTGAGTTTGTAGGGTTTAGCATTCTGTGATATTCTACATTTGTTGCATGTACATATTTATAGTTAGAGAAACTCATTTGAAAATAATAGTCCATCAAAATAATTATTTATACTATGATGCTTCCTTGTCAAAATTTTCATTTTAGTGAATGTTTATAGGAAAAGAATGTCCCTGTTGAATAGAAAAGTTTTGAAAATTAGGTTAAATGTTTTGATCTTTTGCCACTGAAATTTCATTAAAATATTACCCAAAAGTATCAAAATTTGCAGGGATAACAATGAAGTTTCTTTTTTATTCCAGGTGCTAAGTTTACTATTAATGCCAGTAGCATGAGAATTATAGAGAAGACAGGGACGTCATTGGTGCTGGAGTCCGTGGACACAGAACAACGTTTGGCAGAAGACACGCAAAAACTCCTCGAGTACGTCAAACAGTGTCGTCAGCAATGTCTGGAGTTAGAGACAGTCATTGAAGCCGTGCAGTCAAGATGTAGTCTACATGAACAATTCTTTCCCGTTATTCTTGGCCGACGACCAAGTAGTAATCTTAACGATTCTAGGACGTCAACGTCTACAAGTGGCACTGGAGTCAGCTCAGTTAACCTGGAGTCTGCCAGTACACCATCATCAGGGTCTGCCCGCCATCCCACGGTAAGATTTTACATTCAACAATTTTATGTTACATGTATTTCAAGTGCATTTTCCCCTGCATTCAAAAATGCTATATTTAGGTTCCTGCATCAAAATGTGAGTGTCATTGGTGAATAACTCAATAAGGCATTTCTTTTAAGTATGCACTTAAAGTAGTAGGTATTGGTGGTTCAATCAATTTAGTAGACTTGATTTTAAGTTAAAAGATTGCAATTGAAAAAAAGTGGATTTGCAAACATTGTCTTAACATGAAAGAACACCGAAATTAAATTTAATAATTGTTTTTGTTTTACAGATGTCATCGTTTGATGGTACAGTAGTGAGTACAGCAACAGATAGTGTGGACAGACTGACAGACACACGTTACACGGACGACTCCCAGGACCGCACCCTACAGTCACAAGCTATAGCCGATCGCCTGGGAAACATCAGTCCAACATCTACGCTAAGATCAGAGAGGACTGTGGGTAATATAAGCCCCACGTCTAGCACAACTAGTGGAAACAGTCAGTTACGCAAGCCAAGGGAGACGTTACGCAGTGTATATGTGCCAGAAGTCGGATGGGCATCGCAGGTACATGTATGTTAAATGGAATCACAGTTATTAAAGCCGTAATTCAATTGAATACTTTGTCATCAAAATGTTGACATGTTGCAATTATTGAGCTGAATAACAAGACAAGTGCATTTTAGAGGATCAAATTTTGCGGAAATGATTATTATTCTTTTCATTTCAAAGTTTGCAGTTCTCATAGTATTCAAGCAATGGGAAATACAATGTTCTTCATTCATCATACTCTAAACTGATATGCTTTTCTCAACACTTGAGGGTATACCAACCCTTTATCATCCAAAATAGAATACATGTACATGTATTTCTTCAACTATCAATACATTCATACTTTAGACATACCAGTACTGATGGTATTTCATTTTTTTTACAGTTGTCGAATGGAGAGATCTGGGTGAAGTTTACAGACAAAACACAGTTAGGTGTCAAACCCACGACCACAGCTGTCAAGTATGTGGATGCTCAGGGCAAACTTTATAGGTAAACATCATATTCTAATTAATAATATGTATATTTTTTACCTTTGCCAGTCAATAGTGAATTTTTTTCATAACGAAAATTTACAGAAGGAAAAGGCTGTTTAAACAGTCATGAATTTTGAATCACTCCTTATTGTACTATCGTAGACTTTCCGAAAAAAATCGGCTTGATCTAATCTTCTACAGAAACCCTAGCGGTATATTCCTTTGAAATTGACTGAAAACTTATCAACTACTGAACCTTCTTCTCTGTGATTTAAACATACATTTTCCTTTTCTATTTTACAGATATCAGAAAACGGATATCCTTCCAGACTTTGTAAAGTCACGGCTGGGCAAAGTTCCGTTGGTCATAGAACACCTGATGCAAGATACACCCGCAACAAGATGATGCGACCATTTTACCAAAAATTTCTTCTCCAATCTACGCTGTGATAACGTGCCATAACCCTTCAATCCAACCTGTGTAAATGTCCCGAGACCATTGTCAACATATTTTATCCATGACGTTTGATGTTGTCTGGTCTAAAATATCTGTGATATGTTTTGTGATGCTATCATAGGCAGCTAGCTTTTGACTGTATAGTGTGCACAAAATTTTAAAATCATGCATGTGTCTTGTATATTGGGCAATTTTTGTTTTGCCAGGGAAGGAACGGAAATGTGTCAAAGGATTCGTATATGAAATGTGTCAAAAGACCCTCTATAAGAACTGATTGCATATAAAAATATGTATTCATGTGTTCGTTATTTCTTCTAGTGGAAAGAACTATAGTGAACATGTTATAAATGAGTTTGAAAGAAATAACATGTAGATGTAACAGAACATTGAGAGAGTAGAATTTAGTATGCGAGAAAGTAGATGTTATGTATACGAGCTGTTCATTAGAGCTTCAGAATGTTAAGAATTGGGGAATTTTCTCCTTTGCATTCCCATAGTGTTCATAGATAAGTACTAGTACATTGAGATTTATTTCTCAGGAGATTTTATTTATTATGAATTTTTGTACAAAATCACTTGTAAATGAGATGGACATTTTAGCCAATTAGATAAAGTAGTGTAAAGTATATATTTATTCGATAGTTGAAAGTTTAGTTTTAATCTCAAGGTGTTAGGTACTAGTGCTATAAATTATAGTTAGGCAGGTATTGAAGGTGCCACAACTTATCAGAAGTTTTGTTTGTTTATATGATGCAAATTTTTATAGAAGTTTGTAAAGCTGTTTTAAATTTTACATTTTGCTCATTATTTACCTCATATAATTATGTTTTTATAGTTTTTAGCTGTAAAAAAATGAAATTCGGATTTTTATCAAATTCATTATTTTTAACAAAGTCTCAATGGAAAAAATCAATGTGTGTTTATTCTTGTTTAGAATGTACTGTGTATTAAATGATGGACCTCATCATAGCTAATTATAGATTTGTTACGTCTTATCTTGTAGCAGCTTCCTTACCTAGCCTTTGTTTATGTTTATTGTTTATGATTACCCTATTAAAGCATATAGCCTTACTAGTCTATATTCTACTGAGGAAAAAATAAAATCTCGCTCATTTATAATTTGTATGTCTTAAATTACACAGAATTTTGTCTTTTCTTCATGTTTAGTCACTTCCCTTACAAATGATGTGATGTAAACCTATTGCGACATTGTCAAATTCTACAGGAACTTGACATAAAATTTCAGGGAAATGATAGTACAAAATAATGTTTAAACTGGAATTTCTTCCGACATACATAAATAGTTTTGGATCAGATGCCAACACAAATCGTAACTATGACGCTTGTAGAGCAAGGTATGAATCATGAATCCATGATATTACTTTGTCAGATTTTGTATTGCCAGTAAAGTATGGCTGCTAAATTTTTGGAATCGCAGAACTCCTGTCAACCATCTTGCAGTCACAAATGGAGTTATCCTGAAGGGTTGATCAGATTAGAGGAGATCAAGGTCATGGCATCAGGCAGTACATGTAAAAGAATCTTTAACACTAAGTACATGTAGTACAAGTACTGTTTAAGTATAGTCACAAGTTCCTCAAGGATTATTGTATCGTCAAAATGATTTTAACTTCTTCATGCAGATAGTAGCCAAGGTCATGTTACCAATGGTAACTTTGGAAATGATTGTACAGCAGAAACTAGTTCTGACAAAATACACTAAAGGATGGCTAAACTAACTTAGTTTGGTAGAAAAGAGATCTACAAATCTTGGAAGGACAGCAGCAACAGATATGCCAACATATTCTTCTTTCCAAATGCTTTATAAAAAGTACACTGGTAGATAGGAAATTCACACTCCCATCAAATGAGACTTACAATGTTCAAATCTCAGCATCTTGCTCTTGTAAAGCAAACAAGCATTAATTTACCTTTTCACTTGGAAACAAAGTGCTACCGTAAATGGCATTACATCACAATGTTTTTAAACGAGATTAAAACCTTGTTAAATAACAAAATTGCAAATGTGACATGATGAGTTTTCTCAAAACTTCCGCACTATTCAAGGAGACAAACAGGCCAATGTCTAATTGTTGACATGTCCATCCTGAATCAAGTGCTTGGTAGTTGGTACGAATTTTAATCCTCATGTGGGATAGTAGATGAAGTGTCAAATGTGTGGTGAAAACCCGTAACTTTAGTGTTATAAGCCCAGGCTAGCCATTTTACTGTCGGCTGTTTAACACTAGGTTCATTCAGGTCATATAATTTGGCCTTGGTTATGGTCTCAAGCAGTCAAAAATTTGTTCTGTTCAAACTGTGTTATAGCAACATTCTTTCTCAAAACAAACCTTCAGAAGGATTAGAACACAAATAGAGGGTATCAGAGGCATGTGTCATTTTTTTATTTCCTACAAGGTCAATTGTCCGGTCATACTTCAGCACTTCAATGTTTGCTTGGTAACATTGTGATATATGGTATAGTGCTCATAATGTAAGCGAGAGCTCACTGAATGTCAAGGTCAATCCTTGAAATTTATTAACCATATAAAGTCTTAAGAGAGCACTCAACAAAACTTGGTCTTACTTCGTGCTTATTCCTTATTGTGAAGGAAACCTATTTCACAACATAACAAATATTTAGGATTCAAAAATGCGCACATAAACAAAAATCAGATTTCTGGCCGGATTGCAAAGCAGTTCCGATCTATAGATTGATGATGTCTGTCTGTCCGGCTGTCTGTCTGTCATCAACAATTTGGTTAAGTTTCTGGTTGAAGCAAAATCTCAGGAACTATACGCAGTAGAAACATATCATACAGGTAGGTTGCCAGTGAAAAGACCTTTCAATTCATGCTGTAACATTTGACCTAGTGACCTTGACCTTGGACTATGACCTAATAAAAGATATTGGTTAAGTTTCTGGTTAAAGCAAAATCTCAGAGACTGTACACAATAGAAACATAATATACAGATACTACTTTACTAGTACATGTATATTGCCCGTGACAAGACCTTTCAATTTATGCCATAGCAAATGACCCAGTGACCTTGGACTTTGATCTAAGTAAAGATTTTGTTAAGTTTTTGGTTGAAGCAAAATCTCAGGAACTATATGGAGTAGAAACATAATATTATACAGGTAGTTTGCCCGTGACAAGACTTTTCAATTTTTGCCATAATACTTGACCTAGTAATCTTGACCTTGGACATTGACCCAGTTACTGACAAAAACTTACTTTGCAATCTGACTACCTTTTAATCTTTTTATTTTTTCAAATTGTAGATAACTTCCTTATAATTTATATGATGTAAAACCTCTACTATAGAGGAAAGTGCTAGAGGTAAATTTCGGGGTTTTTTTTGTTTTTGTTTGTTTTTTCGTTTTTGGTGTCCTTTGGGGGTTTATGAGGTACAGTCTTTCCCATGGGTTACACACAATATATTTAATGCTAAAATTTTGTAATGAACAATTGGCTTTGTAAAAGAGAAATATGACAAGAACTTGATTTCAATAAGAGTATTTTACTTCATCACAACATTTAGATTCAAAAGTTTCTTTTCATTCTCTTAATAATCTTCCGATCATTTAAGTAACATTGCAGTAAAATCCATACTACATAATCAATAAATAAACATACATGTATATAGTACATAAGCTAAAATACTGTCAACAAGCTGGTGGTTAAAAGGATTACAGGTAGTTGATAAGTGGCAGTAGAGAGAATATAATAGAAATAACTCTATGTACATGCATTCACTCTGAATAAAATGTCAATGGATTTCATTTTCACTTTGCATTTTTATGTAATATTTTGTAATTGGCTATTTTGAAATTCATAATGGCTGACAAAAAATCATCAAGGTAGGCAATCTTTGTGCACTGTTTAATTGTTACGTCCCAATGGACTTGCTTCTTTTAAAAGTGACATCATAATGTAAAACAACACCAAAAGATGTTGACTCGGACATTTTGAGCTTTCTGACAAGATCGGAAAATGGTCTATTGGCACCTTTGTAATTCTATTCTGATATTGATTTTCAAGAATTTGATAATTTTTGAAACAATAACTGTAAATGTTGAATCTATCATGGTGTATTAACCTTTGCTACTTTCGTGGTAAGCTTCATATCGCGAAAATTTGTCTCAGTAAATTTGAATACCAAATGCATAACTCAGTACGAGCAGGGGCATATCCGTGAATCATTGTCCATGAGAAAAGATTAAGTTCTATAAAACCATGAAAGAAATTACCTGTGAATAATTCTACTTAAACATTATATCAGATTTACCATTGAATTAGCAGATAATTAAAAACAATACTGTCAACATGGAAATTTTCGCATTTTTGGTAAATCATGGGACTTCGTGAAAATTTTCCCCACACTAAAATATCACCGCTGCATTCTTACAATGGGAAATACATTTTTATTGCGAATATTACCCCAATGTGTAACGTCTTGTCATAAACGCGAAATTTTTCCCCAGCAAAAATAACCATATTTACGGTATTTTTTCTTCTTCTTCCATGAACACTTGATCTATGGAAACATAAAGTTTACAATGCTTTCTCATCAAATTTTTTATTGAGAAAATGCACATGTATGTAAAAAGGTTAAACATGCATGTGCATGTACATACATGTATATATTTTAAAACTTGAATTCCTTTGTAATTCACATGATTTGCCAAAAACTAACATTGATAATCTCAAAAAGTTACTCCAGGTTTCACCATGTGACTAATGCCCAAACTAACTATTGTACATGAAAACTCATGAATGATTGATTCTACATGTAAAATCAGCCTTCACAGTGCAAATATTAAAAGTTGTTTCTTACATAATACATTTTATGCATGGTAACATTACAATACAAGTCACATACATGTATCATAATTCTGGTATGTAAAAATGTACATTTGTGTATAGAAATTGCAAAAACAATATTAAAAGTTATTATCTTTGAGTAGAGATAGATTTATAAGATTTGTCGTAGTAATTATTGTAATATGAATATCAATTAAGGACAAAGTTAAAATGATATCCATAGTGTATGACATTTGAATGTAACCTCAACCATTCTCAATGTTATTAAAGAAATTCCCTTCGAGATTGGTAAATGTAATACCGGTACTTATACTTGAAATAAATGACAAATAAAATGTTACAACTGTTTTCATTTTCACGACATACATGTATAAATAAATAAAGCTTTGCTTATGCAAATGAAAATACTGATAAATATCCATCTCAAAGGAGCTGCATTTTATCTCATATTTTAAATCCAGGTCAAAATTATCTAGCTCCTTTGTAACGAAACAGTAATTTAAGGATGTAGCTACATGTAACATCATTAGCTATTGCTAAAAATAGTCAATAATTTAAGTACAGTTCTATCTGAACACAAAATGAGATTGCACATAGTTAATATTTCATCAGTTTAAAGCCTGTATCTTATAGATACTTGTACTGTAGATCTTATCCTTCTGTGGTCGTGTTCTTATTTTTCCTTCTTCTTTGCCGACCTGAAATAGAAGTGAAAAGATACATATCTATGTATCACTTACATGTACATACAGTCAACACTAAGTCATACAAAATTATCGTTGTTGAAAATATGTTACATATAGTGATACTGAATTGAAGAAACTGTTAGGTTACAAAATATCTCCCTGTATAAAAGATTTCCATTAATTTTTCATATTCTGTTGAATTGATAGTTCACAACATCAAGAGTAAATAATATTTTGCATGTGTACTTATTTTAACAAAGTTTCAAAGTTTAGTAAAGTTAGTGTTGACCCAAGTACGCTATATTCAATGACAAGTTCGCTAATTTATGATTAGGCCATGGTGATTAGATATTCTGTTTTACGTCCTCAACATTTTCTGAAAGGTACCCTCCCGCCAGGCATGAAAACACACAAACACATGGTCAAAATGAAGGAATTTTGAAAGGAAGACTGAAAACTGAAAGGAAAAGTATCTTTCGTTAAGTGTGTGAATAATTCTGACTTTATTTTTGGAAATATAATATTATCTCCTTATGTTTATCATTATATTTGGTATTTTATGGTACTCAAGATCATTTACTTGTATTTTTTACCTGAAAAATGCATGTTTGTGTGTTATTTTCTGAGCAATTCTCCTAAATGGTACCCGCCCATGGACGAAAAACAAAATTTTTAATTACCATGGCCTTATGTTATGAAGTTACTTTTCCTCATTTTTGCCTGTTTCTGCTTTAATATAAATGTGCTAAAAATAAGTTCAAGTACAGTATGACTAATAATAGTACGATGTATGATTGTCAAGGTAGTCTCATAGAGAGAGCGCTTTCGATAATAAAGTTTATAGTTTGAACCCTTATCTATGTTACTTTCAGATTTGTTCAGTCTGATATTCACATGGAAACAAGTCTTCAGAAACTTTAATTCAACATAATGCATCGTTGAATTGCAGCAGTGAAAACACAAAGCAAGCATATCCAAAAATAGAGGTGAAGGAGGAACAAACAGAATTGTCCCAAGATGCTCTGCAGGAAAATGGTTCATTTGTCATCTAACAGAACTTTAATACAAAGAGCATTTGAAACCAATCAAATGACATTGGAACCCTATCACTGAGAGGGAGCTTTGATATTTGATTTGCAGGACACATGGGATGACAAATTTTTCATATTACAGGTAAGATCAAATGTATTTCTATTTTGAAATTGAAAAACATCTTATGTCCTGATTGTTGGCAAATATTGGAAATTTTGAAGATTTTTTCCAGCTTACTTTTTCTTTGCCTTTGGTTCAGTAGATTGGAATACACTGCTAGCAGCCATCAGGTTTTCTATATACTGTCCTAGAACTTGGTTCTCAGATTTTAGTTTGAGATTTTCCTCCTTTACTGTGTCGACTCTCGATGACAAATCTGAAAGCAAACACCATTATTTTCAAAACCTACACAGATCTTCCCTCTTCAACAGTTTTGTCTGGAAATGAGAACATACAAAGCATGCTATCCATGATGACAGCCTATCATAGACATATTACATCATGGCCTGTTTTGTACACACAAGTATGCAAAATTTACTGTAAGTGTATCTACCCACTTCATCAATCACTTTCCTAATCTGCCAGGTATACCGTAACCACATTGACTTGTGCAATTTACAATATAGTACTTTTTCTCACATTTATTGTTTACAATGATTAATTTGAGATGTTTACATCAGTCCAGCAAACATCCAGTTGAACACACCATTTTTTATCTGTCTGACATAACTTGCTGTTAAAAGGTAACAAGTGTGAATGGCAATAACTGATGAATGAATTTCTTGAATTGAAAACTTTATTTGGTTCATTTCATTCACATTGTTGGTAAACTACTTACAAATTAACACGCTTTGGTAATTTGACTGTAGTACTAGTACCATAACACTTGGAATAATGGTACGTCTGAGTTTACTTTACAGGGAGATCAAAGGTTCTAGATGTGACACAACGATGTGCAATGAACCTTCCAAGCTTTCTACGCTAATCATGTCAAATTACCAAATTGTGAAAATCTTATCAAGTCACTTAAAGCAAGCAGGAACTTATGATTAAAGGTACCAGCAGCTGAATGCAACTCATTAATGACTGCAGTTCACAGTTGTTGTTTTTTGATAGTAATACCGCCTTTGGTTACCTTACCATCTAGTGTGTTTTGTAGCTCTAATACTTGGTTTATCAGTCTCTGTTTCTCTTCAGCTTCATCAGGATTCATATCTGGGTCTAAACCTGCAAATGAAATTAAATACAAATGTGCTGCAATGATTCTGAATACTACTAATATACATAATTATAGAGTTGTAGGGATAATTGAGAATGAGCAGCTGTTCTTTTCATAGAAAAATTACTTTGTTCATAAAAATAATTCTGTTCTATCCAACAACTTTGTATTGTTTATCTATTTCTCACCCAATCAGAATGTGTGTTACAAAAACATACATGAACAGAGTGTGAACATTAAAAGATATGAAATATAGGATGCCCAAGGACTTTTTTTTTAATGTGAATGTACTTACTGTAGCTATCATTCCTAAAATCTGGTTGTCCCGAAAATATATTATTGTTCAGTGGATTATCAGCTGTAAATAGAAAAAAAATTGTTGTTTAAAACAACTGCGTCTGATAAAATTTGCTTATAAGTAAACTTAAATTATCATTGCTGCTTCAAGGACGCCAATTCATAAAAAAGGTCTGGCTTTTATAGCTACGGTAAAACAAACACTGGTGACTGTGACCTTGACCTTAATACTACATGTATTAATAAAAAGCTTGCATCATATGATCCTTAATGTCATAAAACTGAATCTTGACTTAAAATTACATGTATATTTTTATAGAAGATACAGCTTCTGATTTTTCACCAAAAAAAAAAAAAAAAATAGATAGTTCAGCACTTTTCATTAATATGACCTTGACCTTTGATTACAAACTTAACAGATATCTTTTGAATATTCAAATCAATAATATTCTGATTAAAACAATATATGAATTTTCCTACTATTTAATGCTAGTCCGACAAATCAAATCTTGGGTAACCAAATGTTACCAGTATAATTAATCTAGACTGAAATACAAGATGATTAATCAAATTGATAAACAATTATGCTCTTAAATCCATAAGGTCCATAAAAACACTTGAGGGTAAATTATATCGAACACACACCAATTCTTATTTGGATTATATTAAACATATTGCCAATTTTTTTATATCTTAGAATTTTTCTTATCGAATTTTTATCAAAATAATGCAATTTCAATGACTGGTGGCTTGCATTTTGTGTTATACAACAAAATCAAAAGCAACTTAAAAACATTTACTGTAGTAAGTGACATTACAGTACCAAACAATGTCTTCATACAAACTTTAAAATGTGTGTTTTATCAAAAGTTAAAAATGCCATCTGTGTTTGAGGGATTGAAGTAAAATGTATCATATATATGAAAATTGCAATGAAAAATTTATCTTGACAACTCCTCAAAAGAGTCATCATAAAATATTTTTGCAATATTGAAATGCTGCAAACAAGTTTGCAAACCTTTCAAATACAACATACAAAAAGATCAACATACAAGTTTTAAAGTTTTGAAATATTTCTGAAAAGAATGAAAATACAAGATAACAAAATACTTCTCCATACACCCATTATCATGACAATGCTAATAGCTATAAACCTATCAACAAATACATGTCTTAATATGTTAATACATGAACATAGTATAACCTCACCTTTCTTTGGATTTCAGTAAAATTCTAATTGTAAAGTATTCACTTCAAAGTCGCCCAAGCATTCAGTATACTTTATATACAGTCAATATGTTACATTATTTTCCCATCACAATGTTTCAGCCCCAGGTAAATTTACATTATGTCAACTGATGGACAAATAGTTTAGACTGAAATAGCCTCCCATTATGTTCAGAAAATAGGACCATTTGTAATAATATTAAACATATGTCCAACCCAATTCAATGTAGACTTCATAAAATTGGGGAATTTGAATACTAGGTCAAGACTTTATACATGTATGTAAACATTCAAAGTACATTTACTTGTAATATGTTCAGATGAAACATTTCAAATGTGCACTTCATTTTTGTATTTAAGTATCTATAAATGCAATGTTATGGGCATGCCCAACTCTAGGAATTTTTTTTCAGGGGGTAAGGGGGTTCTTGCCTAGCCTGGGGAAAAGAGGGGGCTGGGGGATTTTAGTAAGATTTTAAATAAAATGTGGAATTCATATATCAGAATTATAAATGTCTCATATGTATAATTGCCTTTCAATAAGACTTGGAAAGAAGTTTATGACAGTAAATGCTGCTTTACTTCTATGATAACATATGTTATTCACCATGGTCATCACGACATGTGTAAACATAGACATATATGTATTTTCTCCCAAGTAAGCTATTGTTATAGCGTCGTCTGTACGTAGTCAGTCTGTCCATCATTTTTGTCATCTCCTCTGTAACCGCTTCACAGAATTTCATGAAACCTTTTACAGGAAGCAAGTACTCAAGGTCTTCTACCAAGTTTGTGTTTTTGTGCCAATCGGTCAACAAATATTGCCACCAGGGGCTCTGATGGCTGACACACTTTTTACATTTCCTATGCAACCACTGAATGAATTTCCTGAATCTATAAAGGAAACGAGTACTCAAGGTCCTCTACCAAATTTGTGATTTCAAGCTGATCAGTCTACAAATATGGCCGCCAAGAGCTCTTTCAGCCCTTTGTCTACAACACAGGTGACTGATGTGGCCCCCTTGGGCCTCTTGTTTTTTTATTCACAAATGCTTAAATGATAATTATGCCAGACATTTATCTTCATAATACTGTTATTTTATCTACAGCAACCAGTAGGTCAACAAGAATTTAAAACTGAAAAAATCAAGTGAATAATTCAAAATGTACACAATCATACCTGTATCACTATCACTTGATAGCGGGACACTGAACATTTCCTCACGTCTGGTATCGGACATTATCAAAATAATTCCCTATCCTTGACCTTGGAGATTTTACAGTGGCGAGCTCTGAAATGAGAGGCAGTCACAATCATGTTAATTGTTCCTTAATCTTCGTTTTAAAACAAGGAAGGGAATATATGCAGGTTGGTTTTTCTATATACATGCTATTGTACATAACATATTTTAATTAGTAAAATTGAGAACTTGTTAGGCACCTGGTCCCACCTTTAGCTTGCTAGGGGTCCTTCGATGTTCAATTTTGTGCTCTATTGTGACTGCTTTTGAGATTATCGTAAGGATCTTCTTTAACTCATTTATGAATATATGATTTAAGTGCATGTATGATGTACTTCAATTCTCGAATCTTAGACAGTATGGAAATGGTTCTTTATCAACATTGTATCTATAAAGAAGGAATCATACAGTCTCAGATACAACAAGAACAATATTGTAATCTATTATCTAAAGGCTGAGCACCATTGAGTGATTCCATGTCAAAACCTCACAGTAATAAGCATCTCTTAAGAAGTGGAACCACTCCATCTTGTCTGTCATTATTCATTACACACATTAAAACAATTTTTCTGCTGTCTTAAATTTTTCATTAGTAAAAAGGACCATGTAACTCCTAAATGAGCAGATTCTTCAGTTTCATAAAGAATGTACTGCATGAGTTTCAGATGATAACATGTACTGAGATGTGTTGGTTTCAACTATATTTGAGGGTATCAGATTTCATATAGCTAAAAAGCAAATGTTTGTGAATCTTATTATTATATAGTTAAGAAAGACTGTCACTATACATCCTTCAGTCTCTTGATTGGCCAACCCAAGAAACTAGAAGAAAGTTGGTAAGACTCTTCATGCTTTACAAATTACAAATTACAACATGGAGACGAGAGGGCGGCAGTTACCATTCCTGTGTATAAAAAAAAGATTCCCCAGGCTCAGCACATCACCAGATGCTTATTAGTATTGCTTTAGACCCCACCCCAGGCTCAGTACATCAACAGATGCTTCATACCCTACACAATTATAGAGTGGAATAAGCTACCACAGGATATGACCTTCATGATCTCCCTCAGCTGAAGTATTCAGGGTGGGGTGTTGGATCATTTTATGTAAATTCTGGGAATCAGCTTTAATCCTTTTTTAACTTTTAAAATTTTATAAATTTAACTTATGTGTGCTGGTGTAAATGCAATAAATCAAAAGAGTGGATTTTCATTGTAGAGTGTATACAGTGAGGTTCCTTTAATACGGAATCCAATAATCCAGACATATTCATGAGAACAAATGTTATGCTTTCTATTTAAATAAGACTCAATAATTCGGAAAATTCATTATTCCGGATGAAACCCTTGGGAACAAAAGTGTCCTGATTGACGAGACATCACTGTATATAGAAGTAGAAAAGTTTGTCATGGTCACACATTTTATTATAGATAAAAATATCGGAAGAAAATAATGATAATGCCGGATATGAATGAAATTCTATTCAAATTGCAATTATAAGATAATAATATTGGGTTTCAATTCAAACTAACTCTCATCACTTTACAACAAATAACAAATAAGTTATACAACTGAATATATTAATGTTTCACTTTGACTCAATTATTATGACACAAGGGGGCTCTTTGAGAAAACCTCCTGAGATTGGAAGGGTAACCACCTTACCCTCGGCCTCCTGCTTCACAGGTGAGAAGTGAGCACGCTTCCACTACTAGTCGGGTACATATTAATGCCGGGCACAAATTATCGTCACTTTATTTATACCACCATATATTGCTGATTTAGAAATTGAATTATCATCTTTGAAACATGAAATAGCATACACAAATTCAAATAATTCCATAACCTACAAATACTGAATTTTATGATAGAAAGTTGGTAAATCTGAATAATATATTTTCCCGGCCTCTCCGGGGAAAGGGTAAGTCACTTCATCTTCCTTTGGGTTTTGATATTTTTAGCATGAATTTTTCACAGACTAAAAGGATTCAAATAATGTGAATTTTGTCGAAAAAGTTTAAGAATTTCAGTAAGAACAAGGGTGCGTTCAGGAACATAGCCGCTCAATAGCGCTTACTAAATCTACGTAGCTGAACGGACCGCTCATTGAGCCACTACCTAGCGTTGTGTGTTAATCCTATATTTTTGATACAATTTTCATCAGAATATCTTTGGTTTTTGTGTAATTTTGAAGGTGAGAATAAGTTGAATGAATAATTTTCCGTCTTACTGATTTTTTGATTTATTGGAAACAAGAATTTAGGCTCAAAGTTAGCGAAGCATTCAGGCAGACTTAGCCTCTCAAAGTTGGCCACTCATTGAGCGGCTACGTTCCTAAACGCACCCCAGTTGTATGTGGCATTAATATGTACCGAGTCCCTTCTTTCAAACTTGGCCCAACCCTTTACGGTCATGAATCACTTGTTAACAAGAACCTATCATCAGATTTTCATGAATGTACAAGGATTCATCTTCCTTCTGTGCAAATCTGATCAAATTTCATGATGAAATAAAGATTTAGAGCCAAAAAGTGATTATAATATGTGTCGACCAGTAACACGTCTTATTCTGAGGTCAAGTTGAACATGTTGAAGATCTTTTCCTTTTTCAGTGTGATAAAGTATTCACTGGTTTAAAGCAGGGCATGAACTGCACCTTCCAATCCGTAGTCCAGCACGTTACAGAGTGAGCTAAAGGGGCTAGGTTAACATGGACTGCCGAGTACCATACTATCGATTCCACTACATGTGCAGAGCCATCAAGCTTTTGAAGAAGTTGCATGTACCCAGCCTGGGACTCAAACACCTGCCGTCTGCTCCATAGTCCAGCACGTTACAGAGTTTAATAGCGAGCGAAGCTCGCATTTATGGTAACGCGTATACGTAAGTATGGGAAAATGCACGAGCAAAAGATATACAAAAATGTACATACTTAGAGCTGAAAAAGTATGGTAACAGTACCGCGGATACGGGTAAAAGTGACTCGATTCTCTTAAACGACAGAGCAGGAGAACATACCTTGACAAAGTCCCAATGGATAGAATTCTTCTATTTTATGGCGCAATAAAACTAAGTGAAACTCGCCGAATTGTTCGTCTGAAAATCTGAAATTCAGCAGAAACTAATCCGCCATCTTTATCACTAATGACGACACAACGGTACGTAACTCTGCAGTATACTTGACGTCATTATTCCTCTATATGTGACGGCATTGTAGCAGTGCGCCCATTTTCACGTGCAAGAATGGTTCACGATTGTAGTAATGCAAGAAGGAAAAGTAACACAAAAAAACAGCGATTTTCTGACGCTTTTCAGTGTATCACACTAACAAGATAAACATGATCGAAATAATTATTTGGTAAAGAAGAAATTAAGTACATGTGTATAAAGATTTGATTTTTTAAAAATTGATTTCAAGGTCACTAGAGAGGAAAGGGGAGGGATTTCAGACTCCCTCGCTAATGATCTACGTCTGTGTAAAGTACATGGAACGGATCCAGATTTTTTTTTTTTTTTGCAGTGGGAAGGGGAGGTCTAGCTTGACCGGCAGTGAGGGATTCCTTGAGTCCCAAGGTTATCATCTTGATAAGTTTTCGATTTTGAGATCAAGGTTTTTAAGGTTTTACAAAATTTTTGGGCGACTTTTTCCTCCGCTCGCACATAAGGCTTTGCCTTGATTCATATTATTCAGCTAAAAGGACATCAATTGATCAAGATAGCCCAGTCATGGAACAAACACTGAACTATTGGTACCTGCACTACTAGTGCGACTCGTCATACCCAAATGCAAATTTGCATTTGGGTCATACCCAAAACTGCATTTGGGTATGACGAGTCGTACTACTGCACTACCGGAACCACTACACCCAGTGTAACACTGGTAGAAAAACCTCATACAACAGAATGTTATTCTATGGGCCTAAACTGCTCTGTTTATTAATACTGTTTTGTTTATTATTTTATGTGTCGCTTACCACGAGCTTTTGTTACCTTTAATAAACGGTACTATCTATTTCTTTCTATGTGCTAGATGACAGAGTCAATTCGATTCCTTTTGGGACAAAATCCAGTTTTATGAGAGTTCGTGCAGGCGATTAGAAAGTTTGTTGAGGTTACTTGTTCCCAGGACTTGAAAATAGGTTGTTTGAGACGAAAAACCTGAATAAATTATAAATTACAAATATCTAGTAACATGTTCGACTTCCGGTTTCCATTGTGAAAGTTTGATCACGTGAGCTGACGTCACGTAAAGTAAGGTGCTCGTTCACACACGACTTCATTCAAGTTGTCAACAGAAAGTTAAGGAATACAAAACAGGCATTTTTCGCATTTACAGTCACAATGGAAATGAAAATGGTACAAAGGATAATTATTTAGGGTCCTACCAATGTTTTCAAAATGTAAGTTTTACTATTTCTTTGTTGAAAATGGATCTGTGTGTTTCTTGAAAGTTCAGGTGCCATTTGCCTTTTATTTTCTTTTCAGACTCGGAGACACGATCAGACGATGGCATGCTTTCTAAATTTCATGCTTTTCACGAATATCGACTTTGATTTTCTCGTAAGTTTTTCGCAAACTGCATATTTATTTTATGTAACATTTTGGATCATGTAGACAGCTGCAACATCGTCACAATGTATTGAGAACAAATTGAAAGGGGGGGGGGGTGAACTATTGAAAGTCCTATAATTTTGTGTTTATTGATGATTCTCCAGAAATAATATCTCTAACCTTTAATGTATTGTATACATTTGTGTCTTTGTTTCAGTGACAATGATTATTTTTTGAAAAATTGACCAGATTATAATCATGGTTATTGTTTAAATTGAAGATTTATCACCCCTATCCCCCACCCCCACACAATATTTTTGTACAGTTTTGACATAGGTTTTCTCGAGGCCATGTTATGTTAGTATCCGACTCAGCAGCACAGGATCTTTGAGCGACTGTAGTTATATTTTCCCAATATTTATTTGATAAGATAAATGGATTTTAAATATTCATAAACTTCGATAAAATTTGAAAATTGATTTTCAAGTATCACAAAACCTCAGCTGTTGATTTTAAAATAAGTGCAATGATTGATGGGTATATATTGAGATTTGTTATGATTTGATAATTTAACAGTTCTATTGAATACTAGTACATGTATATCTTTCTTTTATATCTTTTATCTTATATTTGTATGTACGCAACCACCCCCCCCCCCCTCCCTTAAGTGATTTTTTTTAAATTAATAATTGGAGCCTTTGAATGGTGGCTGTACCATTGAACAGTATGAGGTACAGTCTACTTGATTATTGATACTTACAAAGTCAGTGTAATGTCATCATGTTCATACACCATAAGTCATATGGTATTTACTGATTATAATGGTTACCATGGTTACAATTCATTGCTTCCATGGTTACAAAAAGTTCACTCAATTATTTGCATGCAAGACTGATAATCATCTTGTACATGTAGCAGCCACTGTCTGGGACCATACCTCCCAGTGTCAAAACAGGGCAACAAGTGCAAAGTATTTTTCAGACTTTAAAATGCACGAAATAGTGATTTTAAACTTTCTCCTTTTAAACTCTGATATTAAAAAGATTATCTTTGAATCTCAGTCTACTTGTCCATACATGAAGTACTGGTATCTGACTGTCATAAATACAGTAAGAGGAGTAATATTTTGTAGTTCTTTATTACATGTACTTCTCAATTAAAAATTGAATTATTGACCTTTTTGTACTTAAATGTATATGTAATGACAGACATACCATTGAATTGACATTTCCGATTGCGGGAAAATAATGCAAAATTTCGTGACGTCACAATGCTTTTACCTTGGACAAACAAGCTTCGAATCTTGGTCAAACATCGAAATTGTTTCATTGTGAGGTCATGGAATTTCTCAAATTTTTCACGCGTTCAGAAGGGTCAATTTCTTTTTTGGTGACAACTTTTTTTCTGTGGAATGTCGGAGGGGGGGAGGTATATTCAAAATATTAGATTTAAAATGTTCCTACTGTTATCTAGTCAAGCTTTTCACTTCTTTCTATAAATCTGTATGATCTTTAAACCTTGGGAACTCCTCACACTGAACGAGAATTCAATATGAATTTTGGCATTGACATTGACTACAACTTGTAACAAGCTACAAGCAGAATTTATCAAATGACAGTGAGATAATTCAGATAATAGATTTTATACTGCACTCTTGGTCAGAACTGTAAGTGAAGATATGATTATCTACATGTTCAGGATTTAGGTGTAGAGGTAATGACCTGTGTATTACATTTTAACATTACCGGTAACTTTCATTTGAGTTTATTCATAAATCTATGGGAAAATGGGAAAAATCTAAGTTCCTAACCCCCTCCTCCTCCAGGGCTCTCCCATCCACTTTAGGGACTGGGGCCTTTGAAATTGGGGAAAATAACGGCATTTTCTCAAAAATTTTGAAAATATAGATAGTTTTTAATGCCTTTTCACTTAAAATTTTGTATTTTATACCTGTATTTTTCAAATTTTCTATGAGATGCCAAATTGGTCAATAAATTGGGAAAAAATACCATTTTGCATTGGGAATGGGCCCAATATCCACCCCAAATCAGACTGATCGAGAGCCCTGTCCTCTGTTCATGAAATATGTCACTATACATGTACTAGGGCACTAGTATCCAATCTTTCTGGCAGCATGGTCAGGTTTGTCAAAAAATAAGACATATGTTCGTCAAAAATAAATGACACTTTTTTTCCTCATCACCAATTTCAATTTATGCAATTTTCAGTTTGCCAAATGACTGGAAATTTATCAAGTAAAGCATATTCAATGTCATAGAGTATAACTGCAACTATTAACTATTCATAAGCTTACCATTTAACCGAGGCTCTGAGACTCTTTGAAATTGCCGTATGTTCAAAGAATGATAATTTATCACTAGAACATTATAAATTTTCTGATTAGTTATACACCTTAAAGTGTGTTATTTAAGTGTATTACTTACTTCAAGTATGCCTACAATGTGATGTGGCTTTTGTTTACAGGTGAAAGATTTATTTCCAACTTTGGAGCGCTATATTTGGAGGAATAATTAATGTTCTTAATTCGGAATCATAATGAGATGGAGCCGAGGAAGATGTGTATCATGTTTTAGTATTTGTTATTGGAGAGTTTATAAATTGTACGCAGCGTACAACGTATGCTGAATAGGACGTACACAGCGTAATACGTACGCGACAGAGCGTACAGTGACCGTTGCGTAATGGCCAGACAAAGTAACCTGCTGCAGCGGCTAAACAACAGTCTTCCCCAAGGATGGGAAGCCAAATTAGAGTCGGAGCAAGGACGTATTTATTATATCAAGTAAGTACACTGTACATATCTCTTTATCGTATATTGTCCGTCTGTTCTTCTTTCTATTTGTCTGGAATGGAGTTTCACTTCTATATTCTTGAACACTCCTGTGTGTTTTCAGAAATTCCTCATATTAATACAAATATGTTTATTTAAAGTACATGTATAATTCTAATTTGTCATGGTATGACGCACTTACGAAAATATGTGTCGTGTAACATTGTATTTAAAAAATCGTTTTGATCCGGAACTGTTCAGCATTTTTAGCTCACCTCGACGAAGTTGAGTGAGCTTATGCTATAACCCCACGCGTCCGCGTCCGCGTCCTCGTCCGCGTCCGCGTCCGCGTCCGTGTCCGCGTCCGTGTCCGCGTCCGCGTCCGGTTAAGAAGTTTGGGGTAGCTCAGTATCTGACAAAGTACTAATGCTACAGTAACCAAACTAGCACAAGTGATTCATCTTTGGATGCTGAGGTGAACCCATGCATCGGATGCAGCATCTGACCTACATTTTCCGCTTGAGAGACTTGGTTAAGAAGTTTGGGGTAGCTCAGTATCTGACAAAGTACTAATGCTACAGTAACCAAACTGGCACAAGTGATTCATCTTTGGATGCTGAGGTGAACCCATGCATCGTATGCAGCATCTGACCTACATTTTCCGCTTGAATGACTTGGTTAAGAAGTTTGGGGTAGCTCAGTATCTGACAAAGTACTGATGCTACAGTAACCAAACTTGCACAAGTGATTCATCTTTGGATGCTGAGGTGAACCCATGCATGGGATGCAGCATCTGACCTACATTTTCCACTTGAGTGACTTGGTTAAGAAGTTTGGGGTAGCTCAGTATCTGACAAAGTACTAATGCTACAGTAACCAAACTGGCACAAGTGATTCATCTTTGGATGCTGAGGTGAACCCATGCATGGTATGCAGCATCTGACCTTCATTTTCCGCTTGAGTGACTTGGTTAAGAAGTTTGGGGTAGCTCAGTATCTGACAAAGTACTGATGCTACAATAACCAAACTTGCATAAGTGATTCATCTTTGGATGCTGAGGTGAACCCATGCACCGGATGCAGCATCTGACCTACATTTTACGCTTGAGTGATTTGGATAAGAAGTTTGGGGTAGCTCAGTATCTAACAAAGTACTAATGCTTCAGTAACCAAACTTGCACAAGTGATTCATCTTTGGATGCCGAGATGGACCCATGCATTGGATGCAGCATCTGACCTACTTTTTCCACTTGAGTGATTTTGCTTTTAAAAGCCAATATCGAGCAAAGTATAAGTGCTACATGTACCAAACTTGCATATTGGATGTATCTTTGATCAAACTTTCATAAAATGACCTTGACCTACTTTTTCCGCTTGAGTGATTTTGCCTTTAAAAGCCAATATTGAGCAAAGTATAAGTGCTAGATGTTCCAAACTTGCATATTGGATGTATCTTTGATCAAACTTTCATAAAATGACCTCGACCTACTTTTTCCACTTGAGTGATTTTGCCTTTAAAAGCCAATATTGAGCAAAGTAAAAGTGATACATGTACCAAACTTGCATATTGGATGTATCTTTGATCAAACTTTCATAAATGACCTTGACCTACTTTTTCCGCTTGAGTGATTTTGCCTTTAAAAGCCAATATTGAGCAAAGTATAAGTGATACATGTACCAAACTTGCATATTGGATGTATCTTTGATCAATCTTTCATAAAATGACCTCGACCTACTTTTTCCGCTTGAGTAATTTTGCCTTTAAAAGCCAATATTGAGCAAAGTATAAGTGATACATGTACCAAACTTGCATATTGGATGTATCTTTGATCAATCTTTCATAAAATGATCTTGACCTACTTTTTCCGCTTGAGTGATTTTGCTCTATAAAGCCAATATTGAGCAAAGTATAACTGCTACATGTACCAAACTTGCATATTGGATGTATCTTTGATCAAACTTTCATAAAATGACCTTGACCTACTTTTTCTGCTTGAGTGGTTTTGCCTTTAAAAGCCAATATACATGTACTAAGAAATATGTTTGAATTGAATTTTGCTGTCACGAGGTGAGCTTTGTAATCTGTGATTACCTATGTTTATTTTTCGGTAATAGAACTGACGTGCCCCCGAACTTGTATAAACAATCTATTTAACATTTCCTCAAACCATAAGAAATTCTGCATTAAAAAAGAACATTTATGTAGCTATTGTAGTTAGTTACCGTAGCTATGATTTCCTATACCATGCAGAAGGAAATAATAAATATTCATATGCACATTGTGCATGTGAAAACCCTTTTCCGATCATAATAAATTTATTTATTTCATTAGACTTATAGACATATTGTAGACATAGAATTTATACATGTATTATGCATAACTACGGAAGCCCGTTAGTGCCAAATATGAATAAATAAAAATGGAGGAAATGCGAAATATATTTAGGAAAATGCGAAATAAATTAAGGAAAATGAGAAATAAATTTAGAAAAACGAGAAATAAATTAAGGAAAATGAGAAATATATTTAGAAAAACGAGAAATAAATTAAGGAAAATGAGAAATATATTTAGAAAAACGAGAAAAATATTTAGGAAAATGAGAAAAATATTTAGGAAAATGAGAAATATATTTAGAAAAACGAGAAAAATATTTAGGAAAATGAGAAATATATTTAGGAAAAAACGAGAAAAATATTAAGGAAAATGAAAAAAATATTTAGCAAAAACGAGAAATATATTTACAGAAGGTGGAAATATAAAAACAGGGAAACCACAACAAATAATTAAAGCTTGACCTTGCCACTCCCGAAACATTAATGAGTGATGAATTACGGTATCTATATTTATTCCACTTCCCCGCAACTCCCGCTGCTTTTACACGAGAAATGAATCCTATGTATACGGGCAAAGATGCATGTGTAATATTATCTGTCTGGAATTTGGCATTGCAGCTCTTGCAAACATCCATTTCGAAGACTGTTTAGTTTATGATGCGCCTTGACCAGTACCAATCGTTTATTTCTCTCGTAAAAGCAGCGGGGGTCGGGGAAGAAGTGGAAGAAATACAAGAAGGTCTTTATCTCCCGATAATCTCATTAATATTCTGGGATTGGTAAACGGAGAGTGTAGTGGGGGAATTTAATGTTTATATACATATCGTATTTCTTTTGTGGTTTCCATTTATATCTATGGGGAGTGAACAGTACCCCTTCCGCCCCTTCCTCTCCATCCCGCCACTAAGCTTCCTGCTCCCATCCCCTGAATTCCTCCTCCCTCCCCTTTACCCTTCCTCCCGCCACTCCCACCTTCCGCCCCTGTCCCTCCCCTTCATCCCCCCATTTCACCCTGTCCACTCCCTCATTTATATTTCCACTTTCTGTAAATCTATTTCTCATTTTCCTAAATATATTTTTCATTTTTTCCTAAATATATTTCTCACTTTCCTAAATATTTTTCTCGTTTTTCTAAATATATTTCTCATATTCCTAAATATATTTCTCATTTTCCTTAATTTATTTCTCGTTTTTCTAAATATATTTCTCATTTTCCTTAATTTATTTCTCGTTTTTCTAAATATATTTCTCATTTTCCTTAATTTATTTCTCGTTTTTCTAAATATATTTCTCGTTTTCCTTAATTTATTTCTCGTTTTTCTAAATTTATTTCTCATTTCCCTTAATTTATTTCGCATTTTCCTAAATATATTTCGCATTTCCTCTTTTTTATTTATTCATATTTGGCACTAACGGGCTTCCGTACATAACAGCCTTGTGTTTAGTACAAGAAAGCTAAAGTACGTAGTTGCCATCGATACGTCGATGAATATTTCAGATCGTAAAATTAATCCATCAAATATTGTACGATTTGGCACTTCATAAACCAATACTTGATATTATTTTTTTTGTCATTTAGCCAAGGGAAAATTTGTCAATAAACTTTATCATATTGGGTGCCCGGAATCTTTTTTCCATGCTATGACTGCTGATAAGGTTTATCAATCCACCTCAAGCAAACATGGATGTTTGTTAGCAATATCTCTAACTTTTGCTGCACTAATTGATAAAACATTCATATTTATTGCAAATAAAATAATTTATTATTCAATATGAGCAGATTTGACGATTCTTCGAATATGCTCTCTTGCAATGATGGCAAGGAATAATCGATTTTATCTTCTACACATCCATGCAATCATCGGCAGCATGCAATATGTGCGATTTCATTTATTTAGCAGGTTTTTGTGATATTCTTGCTAAAAGCCAGACTGCCGCCTCTCTACATAGAAAAAATCAAATACTAAGAGTCCATTTAATGGGAGATGCCGGATTTCCTTTTTTTATAGGAAAATTAAATAAACAGGTGGAAAGGGGAGGGGTGTAACCGTGTTGGTCTTGCTTTCCAACCTTCTTTTGAAAGTGAAAACACCTTACGTTGCGAGACACAGAGTTAAAATCATCTGAGGTTTCTGCTTTTCGACTTTTGCAGAACGATAATAAATATTGTTTGTTTTCTTGATCTATGAAGAAAAATAAGGCCATTTCTTCATATGACTAAGATATATGGGAAGATTTATGTTGTTGCCCACTTTCAAATGAATATAAATGAAGTCAGTTTGTCCACAATCAAAAGTCATACGATCAAACCCCCCCCCCCCCTTCCCTTTACCTATTCTTACTATTGTCGAATTCAGAGAAGACTGAAAACGGAAAATTGCCGGACATGGCGATACTCGCTCAGGAAAATCAGCCTGGAACGAGATGGTACATTTTCCGGTAGATGGATGTCGATTATTTACATGATTTAACCGGTTCATACTTCATGTAAGAAATCACGAAAATATCTGAGTAACTGAAGAGGGAGGTGTGGGTGGGGAAATCAAAAGAAGATAGATTGGGAAGGAGGGTGGGAAATCAAAAGAAGATAGATAGGGAAGGAAGGTGGAAAAAACTCCATGTAATTCTTCTGCGCAATATCTAGCGGTATATTACTAACATTACCCTAGATTACTTACATAGGTATTTAAGGGTTTGATAAAGCATAAAGTATAGGACTACTAACCTGACCCTAGATACTTCTTCGCAATATCTTGCGCAGTATTTCTGGAGCACAATATATTGCGGTTTATCTTTGGTCATACTAATTTTTCTGCGCAATATCTAGCGGTGTATTTCTGGACATACTCCTTAAATTTTGCGCAATATCTTGCGGTTTATTTCTGGTCATACTCATACTTCTGCGCAATATCTAGCGGTGTATTTCTGGACATACTCCTTTAATTTTGCACAATATCTTGCGGTTTATTTCTGGTTATACTAATACTTCTGCGCAATATCTAGCGGTGTATTTCAGACCTACTCCTTAAATTTTGTGCAATATCTTGCAGTTTATTTCTGGTCATACTCATACTTCTTCGCAATATCTAGCGGTTTATTTCTGGACATACTCCTTAAATTTTGGCAATATATTGCTGTTTATTTCTAGTCATACTCATACTGCTGCCCAATATCTAGCGGTTTATTTCTGGACATACTCCTTAAATTTTGCGCAATATCTTGCGGTTTATTTCTTGTCATACTCATACTTCTGCGCAATATCTAGCGGTGTATTTCTCGACATACTCCTTAAATTTTGCGCAATATCTTGCGGTTTATTTCTTGTCATACTCATACTTCTGCGCAATATCTAGCGGTGTATTTCTCGACATACTCCTTAAATTTTGCGCAATATCTTGCGGCTTATTTTTTATCATACTAATACTTCTGCGCAATATCTAGCGGTGTATTTCTGGACCTACTCCTTAAATTTTGCGCAATATCTTGCGGTTTATTTCTGGTCATACTCATCCTTCTGCGCAATATCTAGCGGTTTATTTCTGGACATACTCCTTCAATTTTGCGCAATATCTTGCGGTTTATTTCTAGTCATACTTGTACTTCTGCGCAATATCTAGCGGTGTATTTCTGAACATACTCCTTAAATTTTGCGCAATATCTTGCGGTTTATTTCTGGTCATACTCATACTTCTGCGCAATATCTAGCGGTGTATTTCTGGACATACTCCTTAAATTTTGCGCAATATCTTGCGGCTTATTTTTTATCATACTAATACTTCTGCGCAATATCTAGCGGTGTATTTCTGGACCTACTCCTTAAATTTTGCGCAATATCTCGCGGTTTATTTCTGGTCATACTCATACTTCTGCGCAATATCTAGCGGTGTATTTCTGGATACTCCTTAAATTTTGCGCAATATCTTGCGGCTTATTTTTTATCATACTAATTCTTCTGCGCAGTATCTTGCGCAGTATTTCTGGATATACTCCTTAAATTTTGCGCATTATCTTGCGGTTTATTTTTTATCATACTTATACTTCTGCGCAATATCTAGCGGTGTATTTCTTGACATACTCCCTAATTCTTCTGCGCAATATCTTGCGGCTTATTTCTTATTTTCAGGTGTATCTCTGGACATACTCCTTTAATCTTGCGCAATATCTAGCGGTGTATTTCTGGACATACTACCCAATTCTTCTGCGCAATATCTAGCGGTGTATCTCTGGACATACTCCTTTAATCTTGCGCAATATCTAGCGGTGTATTTCTGGACATACTACCCAATTCTACTGCGCAATATCTAGCGGTGTATTTCTTGACATTCTCCCTAATTCTTCTGCACAATATCTTGCGCAGTATTTCTGGACATACTCCATAATTCTTCTGCGCAGTATCTTGCGCAGTATTTCTGGACATGCTCCTTAAATTTTGCGCATTATCTTGCGGTTTATTTTTTATCATACTAATACTTCTGCGCAATATCTAGCGGTGTATTTCTTGACATACTCCCTATTTCTTCTGCGCAATATCTTGCGGCTTATTTCTTATTTCCAGATGTATCTCTGGACATACTCCTTTAATCTTGCGCAATATCTAGCGGTGTATTTCTGGACATACTACCCAATTCTTCTGCGCAATATCTAGCGGTGTATTTCTGGGCATACTCTCTAATTCTACTGCGCAATATCTAGCGGTGTATTTCTTGACATTCTCCCTAATTCTTCTGCGCAATATCTTGCGGCTTATTTCTGGACATACTCCCTAATTCTTCTGCGCAATATCTTGCGCAGTATTTCTGGACAAACTCCCTTATTCTACTGCGCAATATCTAGTGGTGTATTTCTGGACATACTTCCTAAATCTTTTGCGCAATATCTTGCGGTTTATTTCTGGGCATACTCTCTAATTCTACTGCGCAATATCTAGCGGTATATTTCTGGACATATATTACTCCCTGAATCTTTTGCGCAATATCTTGCGGTTTATTTCTGGACATACCCCTAATTCTACTGCGCAATATCTAGCTGTGTATTTCTGGACATACTCCTTTAATCTTGCACAATATCTATAGCAGTGTATTACTGGAAATACTCCCTAATTCTTCTGTGCAATATCTTGCGCAGTATTTCTGGACATACACCCTAAGGGGACGACCATTTAATCCTGAGGGAGGGGGGGGGGGGGGGCTGGCAGTTTTTGGAAATAAATATTTTGGCCCAGAAAATGTTGAAAATAAATAATCTGACCCTCTTTGCTGCAGAAATAAACATTCTGGCCCATATATAAGTTCAAAATCCAAAATTTTTCAGCTCGCCATTCACTGAAACAAATTTACTAAGTTGGCTTCACTAGCAAAACAAACCACTTTAGTTATAAGGCTTAGTTTCAAATCGAAAGAGTGGAACTTAGTGAAATTTCCCCTCACCAAATTTATAAAGCAGAGTGTGATAAAGCTCCACACTTTTTCTTTCATCAAATTTTCCTTTCCTCTTATTTTTTTAATAAAAAAAATCACCCAGCTCTTATTTCGAGATCGAAGATGCGCGCGCGGTTTGAAATCTAAAACGAAACTAGAAAGAAAATGCCTTTCTTGAAAATAGGTGTAAACAAGTATTAGCTTTTTTAAAAAAGCTTGTCCGGCATTAGCAATCATTTTGAAGAGGCAAGTAACCAGTCATTTTCACGGAAGAGTGGGGGGGGGGGGGGGGGGGTTATAGTCCGACTTGCAGACCTACGACGGTGTTACCTGTTTTTTCGTCCGACTTGCAGACCTACGACGGTGTTATCTGTTTTTTCGTCTTCGGTCTGACTGCTATGCATAGGGAAAACATGAGAATTTCGGTGCAAAAAAAAATCGGCAAGTCCTCCCTTTTTTGACAAATTCCAGTCTCTTCAACCAAAAAATAACTCGCCCAGTCCTCCTGCCCCTAAAAAATCCCCTCTAAGCCTGGTTTCACCTCTTCTTCTCTTCCAATTTTCCTCTGATCGACAACAATTTGCCATGCGCACAGAGGTGAAACCAGGCCTAGAGGGGATATTTTAGGGGCAGGAGGACTGGGTGACTTATTTTTTGGTTGAAGAGACTGGAATTTGTCAAAAACAAAGGACGACTTGCAAAAAAATTTTCACACCGAAATTCTCAAGTTTTGCCTATGCATAGCAGTCAGACCGAAGACGAAAAAACAGATAACACCGTCGTAGGTCTGCAAGTCGGACTAGGGGGGTTACTATGCACATCTTCAGTTATTTCAGGTACACATGTAATTGAACCAGTAACTGTTGCAGTTATTAAAATGAAAATCAAAGATGTTTGCTTAGATACTTTACTAATATAGTAATAAGATAGGCAATACGTTGTTTCAAGAAAAACAACGATTTTCAAGTTTATAACTCACAATATTATCGATTGGTGCTACTTTGCATGTGTACGTGACCTGTTCTATATATATATCGCTGTATGCGTGAACTTGCTGTATTTAAATGAACGTATGAATGAAACATTCCTGCATATTTTGAAATTAACGCGCTAAAGGAACCCGTTTAAGATCCTCCAATTAAAAATAAACATGACGTTATCTTATGCAGTTGGACATTTCCGTCAACAGCTTAGAATCATGTGCATACTTGCTTCCATTGGAAATGGATTCAAGAAACTGTGTGATTGCCCGTATGCCACCTCTTCAGAGTATGTGCAGTGGAAGTAAAACCATTTCTAAATGGTCCAGCTCTGGCGCCGGACCAAACACTGGTCTATTAACCCACCAGGCAATCATAATTTTCTCTGAATCCACCAATAAAGATGAGAACTTCATTTCTTGGGAAGTCAAAACACTAATTTCGCAATATTTTTTACCAAACAGCCTTGTGCTAGTGCATAATCTCGTTTGAGATTCATGCACGTGTCTATTTGCTATGCTGCTGTTTAGTAGTAAACAGCGGCATATCAAATATACACGCTCATGAATCTCAAATGAGATTCGCCAGTGCACACGGGCATGATCCTACTATTCGTGCCGCGACCTGAATAATTTTTTTACATGCTGAAGACATTGCTTATATAAACTGACTAAGAATAAAACAGACTATAAATCTTAGTCATTTTAAAAGCGCTTTAAATCGTCATACTGCTATATTGGTGACAGATAAAAGTATAAATAAAATGAAATAAAGATTCAAATAAGGTTTATTTCGTTTTTAAGAAACCTCTATACAGAGATAAATTTTGGCCCGAATTATTATTCGTGCCAGAATTATTCCCTATATAGAGATAAATTTTGGCCCAAATAATTATTACAGAATTTGTCCCCAAATAGAGACGAATTTTGGCCCGAATAATTATTTGTGTCAGTTATCTAGAGTCAGGTTAGTAGTCCTGTCCATTAGGCTTTATCTAACCCTTATGTATCTATGTAAGTTATCTAGGGTAAGGTTAGTAGTCCTGTCCATTAGGCTTTATCTAACCCTTATGTATCTATGTAAGTTATCTAGGGTAAGGTTAGTAGTCCTGTCCATTAGGCTTTATCTAACCCTTAGATACCTATGTAACTTATCTAGGGTAATGTTAGTAGTCCTATCCATAAGGCTTTATCTAACCCTTAGGTACCCAATGTTCCCGCTATGCCAAAATAGAAGGGCGCCGCGCCCTTGATGCCCTTCCTCGCGCCCTTGATGCCCTCCCTTGCGCCCTTGATGCCCTTTTGTTGCGCCCTTGATGCCCTCCTGTTTTCCTCTTGTTGCCCTTCTTGATCCGCCCTTCAAGTTTCGATTATGTTGTCCGTTTGCGGTAATTAATGCATTACCGTCTTAAACATGTACTTTGCTTAATTGAATTGTTTGTACAATCATTTAGCACATTTACGATTAGTACAAACGACTACCTAATTAAGTTGTTTTGATTAAATTTTTGTATACTTGTACAACTGGAAGATATAGGTTTAATTGATCGCGCGAGAGATTTATTTCTCAAACAAATTTTCACTTCATATTTTGACATTTTAAGTTGACCGCACAGTGCACAACAACTAATAGCATGACTTCCAGAAAACGGTAGCAAAGATTGAGAATGAAAAGTCAAAAATTGCAAAGCAATCGATAACTTCATTGTTAAGTTGCGCCAATATAGCCTCAAGTCGTTAGCAACGACTCGAGACATCAATACACATGAATCCGCCTTGATGAATTTATCCTATTTTATTTTTGATGATAATGATGACATTTTACACGTACATTGTATCCATGCTTTCCGTCTCAAAACCTAAATTCCCAAGCTAAAACGGACAACTATTATATACGAGTAATTGCGTGGGTCCGTTTAAAAATCGGCGATAAGTTTATCTATCCGTCTTCTTGGTCTATTTTTATTTATTTAATTAACCTATTTTTTAATGCACTAAATACATGTACGTGTAGAACCAATATGTCTTTTTGACCGCGGAAATTGCTCTCACAAAACACGTACCGACGTAATTAACGGTCTGTCAGCGTCAACATTTTGTTTAAAGATATTCAATACACAAAAAAATCGTGACCATAAACAGATAAAAGATAATAAACATAGATGCATATACATTGTTACGCAGATGACTACCGAAGTCTCCAAAACTGGTAACACAAAAAACGGAAAACCAAGGTCGCTGGTCTCATTGTACAGTGTACAGGGGATGACAGAGACAGTTGCAGCATAACATTTATGCACTATAGGAAAGTAGTCTCAGGCAAAAGTGCATAGCAAGTACATGTATTACAGACTGAAACAATAAAACTTGTGAAATTTTGATTATGTTTGTACTTTAATTTAGTTATTGAAGATGCACTGAAAAAGAAGTAAAGTGCCTTATTTGCAAAAAAAAGCTTATGCCTTGTAAAATATACTCTCCTTTGACTACATAATGCAAAAATGTGCCCTCCCTTGCTTACCTCGCCCCTTTAAATGTGTCCACCCTTGCCCTCTGCGTGTGCATGATGTGCCCTCCTACCTGGCGCCCTGCCCTTTTTGTTTTCTAGCTGGAACAATGGGTACCTATGTAAGTTACATGTATCTTGGGTCAGGTTAGTAGTCCTGTCCATTAGGCTTCATCTAACCCTTGTGTTCCTATGTAAGTTATCTAGGGTTAGTTAGTAGTCATGTCCATTAGGCTTTATCTAACCCTTAGGTACCTATGTAACTTATCTAGGGGAAGGTTAGTAGTCCTGTCAATTAGGCTTTATCTAACCCTTAGATACCTAAGTAACTTATCTAGGGTAATGTTAGTAGTCCTGTCCATTAGGCTTTATCTAACCCTTAGATACCTATGTAAGTTATCCAGGGTCATGTTAGTAGTCCTGTCCATTAGGCTTTATCTAACCCTTATATACCTATTTAAGTTATCTAGGGTAAGGTTAGTAGTCCTGTCTATAAGGCTTTATCTAACTCTTAGATACCTATGTAAGTTATCCAGGGTCATGTTAGTAGTCCTGTCCATAAGGCTTTATCTAACCCTTGGGTACCTATGTAAGTTATCTAGGGTAAGGTTAGTAGTCCTGTCCATTAGGCTTTATCTAACCCTTAGGTACCTATGTAAGTTATCTAGGGTAAGGTTAGTAGTCCTGTCCATTAGGCTTTATCTAACACTTAGGTACCTATGTTAGTTATCTAAGGTAATGTTAGTAGTCCTATCCATTAGGCTTTATCTAACCCTTAGGTACCTATGTAACTTATCTAGGGTAATGTTAGTAGTCCTGTCCATTAGGCTTTATCTAACACTTAGGTACCTATGTAACTTATCTAGGGTAATGTTAGTAGTCCTGTCCATTAGGCTTTATCTAACCCTTAGGTACCTATGTAACTTATCTAGGGTTAGGTTAGTAGTCCTGTCTAGTAGGCTTTATCTAACCCTTAGGTACCTATGTAAGTTATCTAGGGTAATGTTAGTAGTCCTGTCCATTAGGCTTTATCTAACCCTTAGGTACCTATGTAACTTATCTAGGGTAAGGTTAGTAGTCCTGTCCATTAGGCTTTATCTATCCCTTAGATACCTATGTAACTTATCTAGGGTAAGGTTAGTAGTCCTGTCCATTAGGCTTTATCTAACCCTTAGGTACCTATGTAACTTATCTAGGGTAAGGTTAGTAGTCCTGTCCATTAGGCTTTATCTAACCCTTAGGTACCTATGTAACTTATCTAGGGTAAGGTTAGTAGTCCTGTCCATTAGGCTTTATCTATCCCTTAGATACCTATGTAAGTAATCTAGGGTAATGTTAGTAGTCCTATCCATTAGGCTTTATCTAACCCTTAGATACCTATGTTAGTTATCTAAGGTAATGTAAGTAGTCTTATCCATAAGGCTTTATCTAACCTTTAGGTACCTATGTAAGTTATCTTGGGTCAGGTTAGTAGTCATGTCCATTAGGCTTTATCTAACCCTTAGGTACCTATGTAACTTATCTAGGGTCAGGTTAGTAGTCATGTCCATTAGGCTTTATCTAACCCTTAGATACCTATGTAAGTTATCTAGTGTAAGGTTAGTAGTCCTGTCCATTAGGCTTTATCTAACCCTTAGGTACCTATGTAAGTTATCTAGGGTAAGGTTAGTAGTCCTGTCTATTAGGCTTTATGGAACACTTAGGGACCTATGTAAGTTATCCAGTGTAAGGTTAGTACTCCTGTCCGTTAGGCTTTATCTAACCCTTAGATACCTATGTAAGTTATCTAGGGTAAGGTTAGTAGTCCTGTCCATTAGGCTTTATCTAACCCTTATATACCTATTTAAGTTATCTAGGGTCAGGTTAGTAGTCCTGTCTATTAGGCTTTATCTAACCCTTAGATACCTATGTAAGTTATCCAGGGTCATGTTAGTAGTCCTGTCCATTAGGCTTTATCTAACCCTTATATACCTATTTAAGTTTTCTAGGATCAGTTTAGTAGTCTTGTCTATTAGGCTTTATCAAACCCTTTTAGGTACCTATGTAAGTTATCTAGGGTAAGGTTAGTAGTCCTGTCCATAAGGCGTTATCTAACCCTTGGGTACCTTTGTAAGTTATCTAGGGTAAGGTTAGTAGTCCTGTCCATTAGGCTTTATCTAACCCTTAGATACCTATGTAAGTTTTCTAGGGTAATGTTAGTAGTCCTGTCCATTAGGCTTTATCTAACACTTAGGTACCTATTTAAGTTATCTAGGGTCAGGTTAGTAGTCATGTCCATTAGGCTTTATCTTACCCTTAGGTACCTATGTAAGTTATCTAGGGTCAGTTAGTAGTCATGTCCATTAGGCTTTATCTAACCCTTGTGTTCCTATGTAAGTTATCTAGGGTAAGGGTAGTAGTCCTGTCTATTAGGCTTTATCTAACACTTGGGTACCTATGTAATATATCAAGGGTACGGTTAGTAGTCCTGACTGTAAGGCTTTATCTAACCCTTAGATACCTATGTAAGTTATCTAGGGTCAGGTTAGCAGTACTATCATTAAGGCTTTATCTAACCCTTAGATACCTATGTAAGTAATTTAGGGTAATCTCAGTAGCCCTGTCCATTAGGCTTTATCTAACCCTTAGGTACCTATGTAAGTTATCTAGGGTAAGGTTAGTAGTCCTGTCCATAAGGCTTTATCTAAACCTTAGATACCTATGTAAGTAATCTAGGGTAAGGTTTGTAGCCCTGTCCATTAGGCTTTATCTAACCCTTAGATACCTATTTAAGTTATCTAGAGTCAGGTTAGTAGTCATATCCATTAGGCTTTATCTTACCCTTAGGAACCTTTGTAAGTTATCTAGGGTTAGGTTAGTAGTCCTGTCTAGTAGGCTTTATCTAACCCTTGGGTACCTATGTGAGTTATCTAGGAAAAGTTGGTAGTCCTGACCATAAGGCTTTATCTAACCCTTAGATTCCTTTGTACGTTATGTAGGGTCAGGTTAGTAGTCCTATCATTTAGGCTTTATCTAACCCTTAGAAACCTTTGTAAGTAATCTAAGGTCATGTTAGTAGCCCTGTCCATTAGGCTTTATCTAACCCTTAGGTACCTATGTAAGTTATCTAGGGTAAGGTTAGTAGTCCTGTCCATAAGGCTTTATCTAACCCATAGGTAACTATGTAGGTAATCTAGGGTAAGGTTAGTAGCCCTGTCTATTAGGCTTTATCTTACCCTTAGGTACCTATGAAACTTATCTAGGGTAAGGTTAGTATTCCTGTCCATAAGTCTTTATCTAACCCTTAGATACCTATGTAAGTTATCTAGGGTAATTTTAGTAGTCCTGTCCATTAGGCGTTATCTAACCCTTAGATACCTATTGAAGTTATCTAGGGTCAGTTTAGTAGTCTTGTCTATTAGGCTTTATCAAACCCTTTTAGGTACCTATGTAAGTTATCTAGGGTAAGGTTAGTAGTCCTGTCCATAAGGCTTTATCTAAGCCTTAGGTACCTATGTAAGTAATCTAGGGTAAGGTTAGTACTCCTGACCATAAGGCTTTATCAAACCCTTTTAGGTACCTATGTAAGTTATCTAGGGTAAGGTTAGTAGTCCTGTCCATAAGGCTTTATCTAACCCTTAGGTACCTATGTAAGTTATCTAGGTTAAGGCTAGTAGTCCTGTCTTTTAGGCTTTATCCAACCCTTAGGTACCTATGTATGTTATCTAAGGGTCATGTTAGTAGTCCTGTCTTTTAGGCTTTATCTAACCCTTAGATACTTATTTAAGTTATCAAGGGTCAGGTTAGTAGTCCTGTCCATTAGGCTTTATCAAACCCTTATAGATACCTTTGTAAGTTATCTAAGGGTAATGTTAGTAGTCCTGTCAATTAGGATTTATCTAACCCTTAAGTAAATATGTAAGTATTCTAGGGTGATTTTAGTCCCGTCCATCAGGCTTTATCTAACCCTTAGGTACCTATGTTAGTTATCTAGGGGTCATGTTAGTAGTCCTGTCCATTAGGCTTTATTAACCCTTAGGTACCTATGTAACTTATCTAGGGTAAATTTAGTAGTCCTGTCCATTAAGCTTTATCTAATCTTTAGATACATATTTAAGTTTTCTAGGGTAAGGTTAGTAAACCTGTCCATAAGGCTTTATCTAACTCTTAGATACCTATGTAAGTTATCCAGGGTCAGGTTATTACTCCTGTCCATTAGGCTTTATCTAACCCTTAGATACCTATGTAAGTTATCCAGTGTAAGGTTAGTAGTCCTGTCCATCAGGCTTTATCTAACCCTTAGATACCTATTGAAGTTTTCTAGGGTCAGTTTAGTAGTCTTGTCTATTAGGCTTTATCAAACCCTTTTAGGTACGTATGTAAGTTATCTAGGGTAAGGTTAGTAGTCCTGTCCATAAGGCGTTATCTAACCCTTAGGTACCTATGTAAGTAATCTAGGGTAAGGTTAGTACTCCTGACCATAAGGCTTTTTCTAACCCTTAGCTACCTATGTAAGTAATCTAGGGTAAGGTTAGTACTCCTGACCATAAGGCTTTATTAACCCTTAGCTACCTATGTATGTAATCTAGGGTAAGGTTAGTACTCCTGACCATAAGGCTTTATCTAACCCTTAGCTACCTATGTAAGTAATCTAGGGTCAGGTTAGTACTCCTGACCATAAGGCTTTATCAAACCCTTTTAGGTACCTATGTAAGTTATCTAGGGTAAGGTTAGTAGTCCTGACCATAAGGCTTTATCAAACCCTTTTAGGTACCTATGTAAGTTATCTAGGTTAAGGCTAGTAGTCCTGTCCATCAGGCTTTATCTAACCCTTAGATACCTATTGAAGTTATCTAGGGTCAGTTTAGTAGTCTTGTCTATTAGGCTTTATCAAACCCTTTTAGGTACCTATGTAAGTTATCTAGGGTAAGGTTAGTAGTCCTGTCCATAAGGCTTTATCTAACCCTTAGGTACCTATGTAAGTTATCTAGGTTAAGGCTAGTAGTCCTGTTTATCGGGCTTTATCCAACCCTTAGGTATCTATGTAAGTTATCTAAGGGTCATGTTAGTAGTCCTGTCTTTTAGGCTTTATCTAACCCATCGATACTTATTTAAGTTATCAAGGGTCAGGTTAGTAGTCTTGTCCATTAGGCTTTATCAAACACTTTTAGGTACCTATGTAAGTTATCTAGAGTCATGTTAGTAGTCCTGTCCATTATGCTTTATCTAACCCTGAGGTACCTATGTAAGTAGTCTAGGGTCAGGTTAGTAGTCCTGTCCATTAGGCTTTATCTAACACTTAAGTAAATATGTAAGTATTCTAGGGTAATGTTAGTCCTGTCCATCAGGCTTTATCTAACCCTTAGGTACCTATGTTAGTTATCTAGGGGTCATGTTAGTAGTCTTTAGGCTTTATTAACCCTTAGGTACCTATGTAACTTATCTAGGGTAAGTTTAGTAGTCCTGTCCATTAAGCTTTATCTAATCCTTAGATACATATTTAAGTTATCTAGGGTAAGTTTAGTAAACCTGTCCATAAGGCTATATCTAACTCTTAGATACCTATGTAAGTTATCCAGGGTCAGGTTAGTACTCCTGTCCATTAGGCTTTATCTAACCCTTAGATACCTATGTAAGTAATCTAGGGTTATGTTAGTAGTCCTGTCCATTAGGCTTTATCTAACCCTTAGGTACCTATGTAAGTTATCTAGGGTAAGTTTAGTAAACCTGTCCATAAGGCTATATCTAACTCTTAGATACCTATGTAAGTTATCCAGTGTAAGGTTAGTAGTCCTGTCCATTAGGCTTTATCTAACCCTTAGGTACCTATGTAAGTTTTCTAGGGTAATGTTAGTAGTCCTATCCATTAGGCTTTATCTAACCCTTAGGTACCTATGTAACTTATCTAGGGTAATGTTAGTAGTCCTGTCCATTAGGCTTTATCTAACCCTTAGATACCTATGTAAGTAATCTAGGGTTATGTTAGTAGTCCTGTCCATTAGGCTTTATCTAACCCTTAGGTACCTATGTAACATATCTAGGGTAAGGTTAGTAGTCCTGTCCATTAGGCTTTATCTAACCCTAAGATACCTATGTAAGTAATCTAGGGTAATGTTAGTAGTCCTATCCATTAGGCTTTATCTAACCCTTAGGTACCTATGTAAGTTATCTAGGGTAAGGTTAGTAGTCCTGTCCATTAGGCTTTATCTAACCCTTAGATACCTATTGAAGTTCTCTAGGTTAAGGCTAGTAGTCCTGTCCATAAGGGTGAAACGTTTACCAAATTTCCTAAACGTGTACACGGAAGGCTGTAAACGAAACGTAAACGTTTAAACGCTTCATTGTATTTCTTATGTGAAAAGTGATATCCACTAGTATTCATTTGCAGACATGGTCATAAATTGACATAAATACGACTTGGTTATGCTTGAGTAGATCAAATTCGCGACTTTAATACGACATGCTGATGTTTCGTACAGCAATAAAACTTTCAAAGATTCAAAAATCAAACTGTTATTTTCAAATGTGTTTGAACAATTCCCACAATTCAAAAGTGCAAGTAAGTTACAAAAACAGTAACTCATGGAAGGTATGGGCGGAGAAAGAGACGAAGAAATAGACGGCAATGACGGAGAATTAGAGACGGTTGTGGCGGTGTCATTTTATAGGAGATATCGGCTCTTTCTATAATAGGATTAGATTAAGTCTAAGACAGATTTTCTTCCCGTTTTAAGCATTTGTTTAAAGTTTGTCCAGTGTGTTTGAATCAAGGATGCATACATAACTACGACAACACATACATGTACATTTCGTACATACGTTAAGTGAAGAATCTATTGACTGACTCCGCGACTTCAGGAAATCAATACTATAGTATCAAGTTTTTTGAGTAATTACGATATTAAAGAATATCTTTTTATTGTATGTACAGAAGTCCGTGTACACGTTTAGAAATTATGTAAACGTTTACAGCCAAAAAACGAAACGGCTCCGTGTACACGTGTAAACGTTTCACCCTTACCTGTCCATAAGGCTTTATCTAACCCTTAGGTACCTATGTAAGTTATCTAAGGGTCATGTTAGTAGTCCTGTCTTTTAGGCTTTATCTAACCCTTAGTTACTTATTTAAGTTTTCTAGGGTCAGGTTAGTAGTCTTGTCCATTAGGCTTTATCAAACCCTTATAGGTACCTATGTAAGTTATCTAGAGTCATGTTAGTAGTCCTGTCCATTAGGCTTTATCTAACCCTGAGGTACCTATGTAAGTTATCTAGGGTCAGGTGAGTAGTCCTGTCCATAAGGCTTTATCTAACCCTTTGGTAAATATGTTAGTATTCTAGGGTAATGTTAGTCCTGTCCATCAGGCTTTATCTAACCCTAAGTACCTATGTAAGTTATCTAGGGGTCATGTTAGTAGTCCTGTCCATTAGGCTTTATTAACCCTTAGGTCCCTATGTAGCTTATCTAGGGTAAGTTTAGTAGTCCTTTCCATTAAGCTTTATCTAATCCTTAGATAAATATGTAAGTTATCTAGGGTAAGGCTTGTAGTCCTGTGCATATAAGGCTTTATCTAACCCTTAGGTACCTATTTAAGTTTTATAGGGTCAGGTTAGTAGTCTTGTCTATAGGCTTTATCTAACCCTTAGGTACCTAACTAAGTGATATATTGTAAGGTTAGTAGTCCTGTCCATAAGGCTTTAACCCTTAGGTACATATGTAAGTAATCTAGGGTAAGGTTAGTAGCCCTGTCCATTAGGCTTTATCTAACCCTTAGGTACCTATGTAAGTTATCTAGGGAAAGATTAGTAGCCCTGTCCATTAGGCTTTATCTAACCCTTAGGTAAATATGTAACTTATCTAGGGTAAGTTTAGTAGTCCTGTCCATTAAGCTTTATCTAACCCTTAGATACCTATGTAAGTTATCTACGGTAAGGTTAGTAGTCCTATCATTTAGGCTTTATCTAACCCTTATATACCTATTTAAGTTATCTAGGGTAAGGTTAGTAGTCCTGTCTATTAGGCTTTATCTAACCCTTAGGTACCTATTTAAGTAATCTAGGGTAAGGTTAGTAGTCCTGTCCATTAGGCTTTATCTAACCGTTAGGTACCTATGTAAGTTATCTAGGGTAAGGTTAGTAGTCCTGTCCATTAGGCTTTATCTAACCCTTAAGTACCTATGTAAGTTATCTAGGGTAAGGTTAGTAGTCCTGTCCATTAGGCTTTATCTAACAGTTAGGTACCTATGTTAGTTATCTAGGGTCAGGTTAGTAGTCCTATCAATTAGGCTTTATCTAACCCTTAGGTACCTGTGTATATGTAACCTATGTAAGGTTCCAATATACAGTTTTCGCGCACTGTTCCGAAAGCGCAAAAAGTATGCACGTCATGCTTAAGTTGAAGTCATTAGACTTTTAAAGTATTCAACATAACTTTATGAACCAGACCTTAGTACAATCAATACATCTAGACCTACAAAACATGTGAAAATCATTGCATCCAGATTTACTGTTTAATCGTAAATCAGTATCGAACGATGTGAAAATGGCAGTTGAGCGCATGCGTTCAATGGATGCAGTAGCCCAAATAGTGAGGTCAATACAGCATTGTTCTCAAAACATTATCTACATCATTTAATACTGAATTGAAAGAGAACATCAGTAGCTTTTATCATGAAAAATTATTTGAATTTTCAACATCTGGATTTTCAGATATATCCGGAAGAGTGCAAAACACACCTCCGGCACTACCGGCATTAGGAGCCCAGGACGCGCGGTACTCGCTTCGCCTTTGTCTCCTATCGCTATATACTATATGGACCAATGGCTAAAATTGATGTCCAGTTCTCTTCTTTACATCCTTCCAAACTCATATAAACCCCAAAATTCCAAGTTTTTTCATTAACTGTGCCTACTACAAAAAATTCAAGTCTCAACACTTAGAAATAAAAAAATCGTCCCTGGCCATTTCTTCGAATACGAAACTAAAACTGTATATTGGAACCTAAAGGATAATTTTTTTTTCTTATCCGATAAAAGTTTTGTGTTCATATGAATCTTTACGCTCTTTCGCATCTTGCGATACCATATATTTTGCGTTACGCACTATACTTATGTCGCGACACTCCGTCAAAGGTCCCATGATGCCGTCAAGCATTGTCCCCTATGTAGCACTATATGGCTATAATATGAAGCATATATGTGATCAATAGGTGCTATTTGTGATGCTGAAGCACTCAAATGGTACATTAAAAGATAGAATAAAGGCTAAATGTCATTCTTATAAGACTGTTGACATGGTTACGACAAACTTTTTTGTCGTAACGACATATTTTTGTCACTCGGAAGCTCAGTATATACAATAACGCTTTACTGCAAACAATTGAAATGTCCATGCAAGCTTTGATATTATGATTGGATATTGGTTGCTATGGTAACCATATTTTGGTGAATTTAAAACAAATGATATACTTTAACATTTTCAGAATATTTTGATACCTCTCAAGTCTATGTAAACCTTTTACCTGTATTGTAAAGATGTACCATATCCACAATGGTGTCACAGACTCAACAGTCTTTTTTTGCATAAATGCACTATAACTGGAGCAGCATCAATTTTCATAACAATCAAATTTTTTTTTAGGGAGTATCTCCAGAAATAAGCCGCCAGATATTGCGCAGAAGTATTAGTATGATAAAAAATAAACCGCAAGATAATGCGCAAAATTTAAGGAGTATGTCCAGAAATACTGCGCAAGATATTGCGCAGAAGTATTAGGGGTATGTCCAGAAATACACTGCTAGATACTGCACAGAAGTATTAGTATGATAAAAAATAAACCGCAAGATAATGCGCAAAATTTAAGGAGTATGTCCAGAAATACTGCGCAAGATATTGCGCAGAAGAATTGGGGAGTATGTCCAGAAATAAGCCCCTAGATGTTGCGCAGAAGTATTAGGGAGTATGTCCAGAAATACTGCGCAAGATATTGCGCAGAAGAATTAGGGAGTATGTCCAGAAATAAGCCGCTAAATATTGCGCAGAAGTATTAGGGAGTATGTCCAGAAATACTGCACAAGATATTGCGCAGAAGTATTAAGGAGTATGTCCAGAAATACTGCGCTAGATATTGCGCAGAAGTATTAGTATGATAAAACATAGGTAATCACAGATTACGAAGCTCAACTCGTGACAGCAAAATTCAATTCAAACATATTTCTTAGTACATGTATATTGGCTTTTAAAGGCAAAACCACTCAAGCAGAAAAAGTAGGGCAAGGTCATTTTATGAAAGTTTGATCAAAGATACATCCAATATGCAAGTTTGGTACATGTAGCAGTTATACTTTGCTCAATATTGGCTTTTAAAGTCAAAATCACTCAAGCAGAAAAAGTAGGTCAAGGCCATTTTATGAAAGTTTGATAAAAAATAAATTATATATGCAAGTTTGGTACATGTAGCACTTATACTTTGCTCAATATTGGCTTTTAAAGGCAAAATCACTCAAGATGAAAAAGTAGGTCAAGGTCATTACATGAAAGTTTGATCAATGATACATCCAATAAGCAAGTTTGGTACATGTAGCACTTATACTTTGCTCAATAATGGCTTTTAAAGGCAAAATCACTCAAGGGGAAAAAGTAGGTCAAGGTCATTTTATGAAAGATTGATCAAAGATACATCCAATATGCAAGTTTGGTACATGTAGCACTTATACTTTGCTCAATATTGGCTTTTAAAGGCAAAATCACTCAAGCGGAAAAAGTAGGTCGAGGTCATTTTATGAAAGTTTGATCAAAGATACATCCAATAAGCAAGTTTGGTACATGTAGCAGTTATACTTTGCTCAATAATGGCTTTTAAAGGCAAAATCACTCAAGCGGAAAAAGTAGGTCAAGGTCATTTTATGAAAGATTGATCAAAGATACATCCAATATGCAAGTTTGGTACATGTAGCAGTTATACTTTGCTCAATATTGGCTTTATAGAGCAAAATCACTCAAGCGGAAAAAGTAGGTCAAGGTCATTTTATGAAAGATTGATCAAAGATACATCCAATATGCAAGTTTGGAATATCTAGCACTTATACTTTGCTCAATATTGGCTTTTAAAGGCAAAATCACTCAAGCAGAAAAAGTAGGTCAAGGTCATTTTATGAAAGTTTGATCAAAGATACATCCAATATGCAAGTTTGGTACATGTAGCACTTATACTTTGCTCAATATTGGCTTTTAAAAGCAAAATTACTCAAGTGGAAAAAGTAGGTCAGATGCTGCATCCGATGCATAGGTCCATCTCGGCATCCAAAGATGAATCACTTGTGCAAGTTTGGTTACTGTAGCATCAGTACTTTGTCAGATACTGAGCTACCCCAAACTTCTTAACCAAGTCACTCAAGCGGAAAATGTAGGTCAGATGCTGCATCCGATGCATGGGTTCACCTCAGCATCCAAAGATGAATCACTTGTGCAAGTTTGGTTACTGTAGCATCAGTACTTTGTCAGATACTGAGCTACCCCAAACTTCTTAACCAAGTCACTCAAGTGGAAAACGTAGGTCAGATGCTGCATACGATGCATGGGTTCACCTCAGCATCCAAAGATGAATCACTTGTGCCAGTTTGGTTACTGTAGCATTAGTACTTTGTCAGATACTGAAATACCCCAAACTTCTAAACCAAGTCACTCAAGCGGAAAATGTAGGTCAGATGCTGCATCTGATGCATGGGTTCATCTCAGCATCCAAAGATGAATCACTTGTGCCAGTTTGGTTACTGTAGCATTAGTACTTTGTCAGATACTGAGCTCAAGTTTTAGTATGATAAAAAATAAACCGCAAGATAATTCTCAAAATTTAAGTAGTATGTCCAGAAATACACCGCTAGATATTGCGCAGAAGTATTAGTATGAAAAAAAATAAACTGCAAGATAATGCGCAAAATTAAAGGAGTATGTCCAGAAATACTGCGCTAGATATTGCGCAGAAATATTAGGGAGTATGTCCAGAAATACACCGCTAAATATTGCGCAGAAGTGTTAGGGAGAATATCCAGAAATACACCGCTAGATATTGCGCAGAAGTTTTAGTATGATAGAAAATAAACCGCAAGATAATGCGCAAAATTTAAGGAGTATGTCCAGAAATACACCGCTAGATATTGCGCAGAAGTTTTAGCATTATAAAAAATATACCGCAAGATAATGCGCAAAATTTAAGGAGTATGTCCAGAAATACACCGCTAGATATTGCGCAGAAGTTTTAGTATGATAAAAAATAAACCGCAAGATAATGCGCAAAATTTAAGGAGTATGTCCAGAAATACACCGCTAGATATTGCGCAGAAATATTAGGGAGTATGTCCAGAAATACACCGCTAGATATTGCGCAGAAGTTTTAGTATGATAAAAAATAAACTGCAAGATAATGCGCAAAATTTAAGGAGTATGTCCAGAAGTATTTTCAGAAATACACCGCTAGATATTGCGCAGAAGTTTTAGTATGATAAAAAATAAACTGCAAGATAATGCGCAAAATTTAAGGAGTATGTCCAGAAATATACTGCTAGATATTGTGCAGAAGTTTTAGTATGATAAAAAATAAACCGCAAGATAATGCGCAAAATTTAAGGAGTATGTCCAGAAATACACCGCTAGATATTGCGCAGAAGTTTTAGTATGATAAAAAATATACCGCAAAATAATGCGCAAGATTTAAGGAGTATGTCCAGAAATACACCGCTAGATATTGCGCAGAACTACTAGGGAGTATAACTAGAAATACTGTGCAAAAAAATACTGTGCTAGATATTGTGCAGAAGTATTAGTATGATAAAAAATAAACCGCAAGATAATGCGCAAAATTTAAGGAGTATGTCCAGAAATACACCGCTAGATATTGCGCAGAACTACTAGGGAGTATAACTAGAAATACTGTGCAAAAAAATAATGTACTAGATATTGCGCAGAAGTATTAGTATGATAAAAAATAAACCGCAAGATAATGCGCAAAATTTAAGGAGTATGTCCAGAAATACACCGCTAGATATTGCGCAGAAGTATTAGTATGAAAAAAAATAAACCGCAAGATAATGTGCAAAATTAAAGGAGTATGTCCAGAAATACTGCGCTAGATATTGCGCAGAAATATTAGGGAGTATGTCCAGAAATACACCCCTAAATATTGCGCAGAAGTGTTAGGGAGTATATCCAGAAATACACCGCTAGATATTGCGCAGAAGTTTTAGTATGATAAAAAATATACCGCAAGATAATGCGCAAAATTTAAGGAGTATGTCCAGAAATACACAGCTAGATATTGCGCAGTAGAATTAGGGGTATGTCCAGAAATAAACCTCAAGATATTGCGCAAAAGATTCAGGGAGTAATATATGTCCAGAAATATACCGCTAGATATTGCTCAGTAGAATTAGAGAGTATGCCCAGAAATACACCACTAGATATTGCGCAGTAGAATAAGGGAGTTTGTCCAGAAATACTGCGCAAGATATTGCGCAGAAGAATTAGGGAGTATGTCCAGAAATAAGCCGCAAGATGTTGCGCAGAAGAATTAGGGAGAATGTCAAGAAATACACCGCTAGATATTGCGCAGTAGAATTAGAGAGTATGCCCAGAAATACACCGCTAGATATTGCGCAGAAGAATTGGGTAGTATGTCCAGAAATACACCGCTAGATATTGCGCAAGATTAAAGGAGTATGTCCAGAGATACATCTGGAAATAAGAAATAAGCCGCAAGATATTGCGCAGAAGAAATAGGGAGTATGTCAAGAAATACACCGCTAGATATTGCGCAGAAGTATTAGTATGATAAAAAATAAACCGCAAGATAATGCGCAAAATTTAAGGAGTATATCCAGAAATACTGCGCAAGATACTGCGCAGAAGAATTATGGAGTATGTCCAGAAATACTGCGCAAGATATTGTGCAGAAGAATTAGGGAGAATGTCAAGAAATACACCGCTAGATATTGCGCAGTAGAATTGGGTAGTATGTCCAGAAATACACCGCTAGATATTGCGCAAGATTAAAGGAGTATGTCCAGAGATACACCGCTAGATATTGCGCAGAAGAATTGGGTAGTATGTCCAGAAATACACCGCTAGATATTGCGCAAGATTAAAGGAGTATGTCCAGAAATACACCTGAAAATTAGAAATAAGCCGCAAGATATTGCGCAGAAGAATTAGGGAGTATGTCAAGAAATACACCGCTAGATATTGCGCAGAAGTATAAGTATGATAAAAAATAAACCGCAAGATAATGCGCAAAATTTAAGTAGTATATCCAGAAATACTGCGCAAGATACTGCGCAGAAGAATTAGTATGATAAAAAATAAGCCGCAAGATATTGCGCAAAATTTAAGGAGTATCCAGAAATACACCGCTAGATATTGCGCAGAAGTATGAGTATGACCAGAAATAAACCGCAAGATATTGCGCAAAATTTAAGGAGTAGGTCCAGAAATACACCGCTAGATATTGCGCAGAAGTATTAGTATGATAAAAAATAAACCGCAAGATATTGCGCAAAATTTAAGGAGTATGTCCAGAAATACACCGCTAGATATTGCGCAGAAGTATGAGTATGACCAGAAATAAACCGCAAGATATTGCGCAAAATTTAAGGAGTATGTCCAGAAATACACCGCTAGATATTGCGCAGAAGTACAAGTATGACTAGAAATAAACCACAAGATATTGCTCAAAATTGAAGGAGTATGTCCAGAAATAAACCGCTAGATATTGCGGAGAAGGATGAGTATGACCAGAAATAAACCGCAAGATATTGCTCAAAATTTAAGGAGTAGGTCCAGAAATACACCGCTAGATATTGCGCAGAAGAGTTAGTATGATAAAAAATAAGCCGCAAGATATTGCGCAAAATTTAAGGAGTATGTCCAGAAATAAACCGCTAGATATTGCGCAGAAGGATGAGTATGACCAGAAATAAACCGCAAGATATTGCGCAAAATTTAAGAAGTATGTCCAGAAATAAACCGCTAGATATTGCGCAGCAGTATGAGTATGAAAAAAAATAAACTGCAAGATAATGCGCAAAATTAAAGGAGTATGTCCAGAAATTCTGCGCTAGATATTGCGCAGAAATATTAGGGAGTATGTCCAGAAATACACCGCTAAATATTGCGCAGAAGTGTTAGGGAGAATATCCAGAAATACACCACTAGATATTGCGCAGAAGTTTTAGTATGATAAAAAATATACCACAAGATAATGCGCAAAATTAAAGGAGTATGTCCAGAAATACACCGCTAGATATTGCGCAGAAGTTTTAGCATTATGAAAAATATACCGCAAGATAATGCGCAAAATTTAAGGAGTATGTCCAGAAATACACCGCTAGATATTGCGCAGAAGTTTTAGTATGATAAAAAATAAACCGCAAGATAATGCGCAAAATTTAAGGAGTATGTCCAGAAATACACCGCTAGATATTGCGCAGAAGTATTAGTATGATAAAAAATAAACTGCAAGATAATGCGCAAAATTTAAGGAGTATGTCCAGAAATACTGCGCTAGATATTGTGTAGAAATATTAGGGAGTATGTCCAGAAATACACCGCTAAATATTGCGCAGAAGTTTTAGTATGATAAAAAATAAACTGCAAGATAATGCGCAAAATTTAAGGAGTATGTCCAGAAGTATTTTCAGAAATACACCGCTAGATATTGCGCAGAAGTTTTAGTATGATAAAAAATAAACCGCAAGATAATGCGCAAAATTTAAGGAGTATGTCCAGAAATATACTGCTAGATATTGTGCAGAAGTTTTAGTATGATAAAAAATATACCGCAAGATAATGCGCAAAATTTAAGGAGTATGTCCAGAAATGCACCGCTAGATATTGCGCAGAAGTTTTAGTATGATAAAAAATATACCGCAAAATAATGCGCAAGATTTAAGGAGTATGTCCAGAAATACACCGCTAGATATTGCGCAGAACTACTAGGGAGTATAACTAGAAATACTGTGCAAAAAAATACTGTGCTAGATATTGCGCAGAAGTATTAGTATGATAAAAAATAAACCGCAAGATAATGCGCAAAATTTAAGGAGTATGTCCAGAAATACACCGCTAGATATTGCGCAGAACTACTAGGGAGTATAACTAGAAATACTGTGCAAAAAAATACTGTGCTAGATATTGCGCAGAAGTTTTAGTATGATAAAAAATACACCGCTAGATAATGCGCAAAATTTAAGGAGTATGTCCAGAAATACACCGCTAGATATTGCGCAGAAGTATTAGTATGAAAAAAAATAAACCGCAAGATAATGTGCAAAATTAAAGGAGTATGTCCAGAAATACTGCGCTAGATATTGCGCAGAAATAATAGGGAGTATGTCCAGAAATACACCCCTAAATATTGCGCAGAAGTGTTAGGGAGTATATCCAGAAATACACCGCTAGATATTGCGCAGAAGTTTTAGTATGATAAAAAATATACCGCAAGATAATGTGCAAAATTTAAGGAGTAGTCCAGAAATACACCGCTAGATATTGCGCAGAAGTTTTAGTATTATAAAAAATATACCGCAAGATAATGCGCAAAATTTAAGGAGTATGTCCAGAAATACACCTCTAGATATTGCGCAGAAGTTTTAGTATGATAAAAAATAAACCGCAAGATAATGCGCAAAATTGAAGGAGTATGTCCAGAAATACACCTCTAGATATTGCGCAGAAGTATTAGTATGATAAAAAATAAACTGCAAGATAATGCGCAAAATTTAAGGAGTATGTCCAGAAATACTGCGCTAGATATTGCGCAGAAATATTACGGAGTATTTCCAGAAATATACCGCTAGATATTGCGCAGAAGTTTTAGTATGATAAAAAATAAAATGCGAGATAATGCGCAAAATTTAAGGAGTATGTCCAGAAGTATTTTAAGAAATACACCGCTAGATATTGCGCAGAAGTTTTAGTATGATAAAAAATAAACCGCAAGATAATGCGCAAAATTTAAGGAGTATGTCCAGAAATATACTGCTAGATATTGTACAGAAGTTTTAGTATGATAAAAAATATACCGCAAGATAATGCGCAAAATTTAAGGAGTATGTCCAGAAATACACCGCTAGATATTGCGCAGAAGTTTTAGTATGATAAAAAATATACCGCAAAATAATGCGCAAGATTTAAGGAGAATGTCCAGAAATACACCGCTAGATATTGCGCAGAACTACTAGGGAGTATAACTAGAAATACTGTGCAAAAAAATACTGTGCTGGATATTGCGCAGAAGTATTAGTATGATTAAAAATACACCGCTAGATATTGCGCAGAAGTTTTAGTATGATAAAAAATATACCGCAAGATAATGCGCAAAATTAAAGGAGTATGTCCAGAAATACACCGCTAGATATTGCGCAGAAGTTTTAGTATTATAAAAAATATACCGCAAGATAATGCGCAAAATTTAAGGAGTATGTCCAGAAATACACCGCTAGATATTGCGCAGAAGTTTTAGTATGATAAAAAATAAACCGCAAGATAATGCGCAAAATTTAAGGAGTATGTCCAGAAATACACCGCTAGATATTGCGCAGAAGTATTAGTATGATAAAAAATAAACTGCAAAAAATAAACCGCAAGATAATGCGCAAAATGTAAGGAGTTTGTCCAGAAAAACCTGCACTAGATATTGCGCAGAAATATTAGGGAGTATGTCCAGAAATACACCGCTAGATATTGCGCAGAAGTATTAGGGAGTATTTCCAGAAATACACCGCTAGATATTGCGCAGAATTATAGTATGATAAAAAATAAACCGCAAGATAATGCGCAGAAGTATTCGGGAGTATGTCCAGAAATACACTGCTAGATATTGTGCAGAAGTTTTAGTATTATAAAAAATAAACCGCAAGATAATGCGCAAAATTTAAGGAGTATGTCCAGAAATACACCGTTAGATATTGCGCAGAACTACTAGGGAGTATAGAAGAAATTTTCGTGATTTCTTACATGAAGAAATAACCATTTAACCAAGCATTAGAATTATCTACCCAGATTCTACCTCACTGACCCACGCAAAACAACATTCCACAGTTGGTGCATGTTACGAGCTCATCGTGAGAATGTGCCCTTTGTATGGAAAGGAAATTGCTTCTAAGTAAACTCAAGTCGTGTAAGTTTAACGGAAAATAAAAGATGTTTCCAAACATGCAACCATTGAGACTCCGGTCCTTAAATGCGTTCTTGATTCGTCCCCGGCTCGTCCTCGTCACCTTATCCTTGGTCCCTGCGATATGCTGCCCTCTTGGTATATAAGGGTTGGAGAGAGACCAGACTGGTACGTGTTTTAATAAACTTTGAGATGTAGATAATTTACGAGCTTTATTTATGGGCGGGGGACAGTGTAGCTTTTATCTCGTTATTACTTTCTGACGGATTTTGTATGTGTATTTGCTTGTTTGACTTGGCTGGACACCTTAGAGTCTCATAAATCCTGAACATGGTCCTACATGGTATATATGCATGTATAAATATTTGATTTTTACAATATATGAACATTATGTATGATTTTTACCGGAAAGTTATAATTAGAAATAGAACACACAATGTATGAACTTTGCATGATTTTTTGTTCATCACAATCTTGAAAACGCTATATCGAAAGTGCAAAAATAGTAACAATGCCTAAAATGGTCACCAATCAAATAAAAGGGGAGAATCAATATAAAGGCACCACGCACTGAGAAAACATGTTCTAATAGACCCCCACCAAGTATATGAAGAGGCAATTCCTTTGTCAGATTACTATTTGTCCAACCCGCGGGACACATACCGAGGAGCTTTCGCTTCCTTTCATGATATAGCAAATTTATGTACTAAGGGGACGCTGATCAATAGAATAACTAGATTAATCAATACCCAAACACCTTGCTTTATATTAGACAGGGACGATTCCTCCGTAGACTAGGACAGAGAATTCCGTATTGTGGTGGTTTTATTTATTACATTACATGTATTTGTTCCTTGAAGGCTTCGAATGCCATTTGGAATTGCCGCTGCTCCCAACAATATTTTTTTCTGTATTTGACAAGCGTTCAGACTATCAATTGTGTCCTCCAAAGAATTTTCTCTCGATCTTGCTATCTAGGAGCATTAAACGGTTTATGAAGTTTCAAGTACGAACCAAATTTGGACAAATTCTCCTTACCCCCCCCCCCCCCCCCGGACATTGAGAGACTTCGTTGCTGATGCTTATAAGTTCAATAGCCTTTCGGGAAATCAGTACATCCATCTTGTATTCAACAAATTTGATTTTGTACCTTTTGAAGGACCTAACAGATGTTCCTCTCGCCAAAGTGGGAGCGTTTTGAAATATTGTAGCTGGAAGTCGATACTGTTTGCTTCGACATTGTAATTTGAGTTCAGTTTCAAGTTTGATATAAATTTGGTTTCGTCAAGAAAAAATATACTAGTATAATGTATCATATCCCCTTTTTCTCGATTTCCCTATTCAGGAGCACATTACCGAGTGAAATAAATCTTTCTCAAGTTTCAAGTGCGATCCGAATTTGGTCCCGTCCAGGTGTCGGCGTCTTTTATGTCTGGTTGTTGACCAGTGATAACGATTTAAGTAGATGTAGATAAAGTACCAATCAAACCGTTGACCAGGTGACTGGTTAGGTTTCTACACCTGATAAATAGCCCTATGATAGCTCATACAGGTCTGTCACGGTTGTCAACAACCCCTTTATGACTGTCGCCTGTCCAGAGGGTCCTATTGACTCATAGTAAATGCTGGGGATAAATTGATACACAGACTGTTGAAATTCACGCTGGGGTGATACACAGAGACCCAGCAGGTCCATATATCTATACATGTACATGTATATGTTTGCCATGGCCCTAACTCTTTCGCTGTTTGTTTGTTATTGGCGATTTCTATTTGAATGAAAAAGAAAAATAGAAGGGAGAGAATTGATAGATAAATCTCGTAAATATATATTTGTACACAGAATTTATCTCAAAGTAGAAGTCTGCATGAGCTACTTTGAAGTATATGTATGACGCTCACATCAAGAAACTACTATGGCACCGTAGTAGGTCACTATATTTTTGAACTGCTTTATTGAAATCTGTAAGGGGTTTGTTCCTGTCCATCGAAATGTGTGGATTTAGGGAGACACCAAAGGGAATGGGATGGAACCACGAGACCGAAGGAAATATTACAGGAGCTATGACATCATGATTCTTGTGACATTCTTCAGCTTACAATGTTAAGGCGTGTTACATACAACAATTTTTCTGAGGTTGGACTAAAAGCAGTGCGATTGAAGAACTGCAGGTACCCTCTATGAAAAGAAAACAAAGCACTCTGTCATTTGTCTCCTGCAACCGCTAGATCAAATTTGTAGTCCGTCTCTCCGTCTATCTTGGAGTCATACTGTCATACAAATGGCTTTACCTTACCAGAGATGCAAAGTATATATTCAATGAAGGTCAAACGTGATGATGTGGTTCAAGGTCGCATTCAAGGTCATATATGCGACATGCGACACATCTGCATGTTCCTCAACAGGCTTACTTAGTCATAGGCATCATTGGTAACTGTCATTTCGGCAGACACATAGTAAAACGGGATACAAACTTCTACCAGCGATCGGGAAGCTCGACAGAGGAGTTTGAAACGGGTTACTCTTACACTGAATGATCCGATGTCCTTGCTGACAATTAAAATGAAAATTGATATATGCAAGAGACAAAAAAAGTGATCAAGTCTAACTAAAGGGTCAATCGTTGCAATTACACCATTAATGACTGTTTTATGAAAGTGTTTGTTGATCGGAAATAATGATAAAGGTGGGGATTGGTGATTTTGTTTTTTAGCTCTACTGGTCTCAGACCAGTCGAGCTTATGCGATCACCCTTCGTCCGGCGTCCGTCCGTCTGTCCGTCTGTCCGTAAACAATTCTTGTCCGGACAACTCCTCTGAAACTGTCAGGGATAGAAACTTAATTCTTTTTGTATTTTACTTGGTCCATGGTCTAGTTGTGCACCTGACATTTAGTTTCAGTCCCTGACTCCCAGGGTCTTAGAAAATGGGCGTGGTCATTAAATTCTATGTAATTTTGTCCGGACAGCTCTTCTATCACTATAAATGATAGAGACATAATTCTTTTTGCAATATGATGGGTCTGTAGTCTAGTTGTGCACCTGATATTTTGTTTGAGCCAATGACCCCCAGGGTCTTAGAAAAGGGTGTGGCCATTTCCATATAATCTTATGCTTACAACGCTGACACTATAAATAATGGAGACTAAATTCTTTATGCAATATGATGGGTCTGTAATCTCGTTGTTCACCTGATATTTTGTTTGAGTCTCAGACCCCAAGGGTCTTAGAAAATGGGTGTGGTTGTTTTCTCTCTATTAAACTACATGTGATCTCATGATAGCTAATTTCCCAGAATTTATGGATAATAATTAATTGATTTATTCCAAAATATTATCGGTTTGCAGTTTAGATGTCATTACAGTATTTTAAATGAGTCCCTGTTCCCTAGGATTCTGGAAAATGGGTATATGGCTATTTTCTCTTACCCTATCTACATGCATTTAGAGTATATAAGTGACAGAAACTATAAATAAACAAAGATATTGCCATTTTACAATATTATCATAGATGAGTCTGTAATTTAGTTTTTCTCATATTTTATTTGGGACCTGACCCAGGATTTCATCTTCAATTCTATAGAAACGCTAGGGGATAGTTTCGGAATTTCCTCTGATCAATCAATCAACATGAAAATCTTTTCTATAGTGTTTATACAGTGCAAGAAAGATATCAAATAGTCAAAATGCATGTATTTCTCACTTATTTTTTATTTGTTTAACATGTTTAAGGTGTAAGATTTTTGGGGAGAGTAGTGAGAATTTTTGTTGCAAGAGTAGAATGTCCTAAGTGATCACAGACTTGAGCTGTGCTTTCTGTTAAATGGGAACACCAGAATCACAAAGATTGGTCATTTTGTCAAATAAAATAGCAATAATGCATCCTTCACATTGCCAAATGTTCCCGTACCAAAAAAACTAACATTTTCTCATGAGAATCTCATAAGAAACTTATAAGAAATTGGTTAGATCTGTATGCAAATAGGTGAGGTTTCAAAATCTCACATGTGCAGCAAGTTAGGTCTTGTAAGAATTGTAAAAGCTAACACAATTCCACATGTGATTTTGTTTTCTCACGTTAGATTTTTCTTCTCTCATGAGGTTTTGATATTTGAATTTACAATTTGCTCCTTCTCTTAAGCAAAACTGAATTCCTCACATGAGACTCACGTGAGGAATTATATCTTAGATATATTTGTGCACTAACTATACTGTCCAGAGTTATAAAGTTTCAAAGTACTGTTTCCTCACCTGAGATCTCATGTGAGAAAAGGAACAACCATGTCACATGACATAAATATCCAATCAAAGACTTGTATATTTTTCAAAGTAAATTGAATTTGGCTCCAACATTTCTAAAAGAGTACTGAAGAAGTTCGTGAATTAAACTGAGTACATTTGTACTTTGTAAAAGAAATGATATAGGCATGGCTCACATATTCAGGTTAGTCTGTTTTTCACATCTTGGATAAGTTCAAAACTAATATCTTTTATTTCAATTTTCTGATCTTAATTCTGAATGTCCTCTGTTGTTACAAATTAGTTTAAATGAGTTGTCATTAAAATGTAAATTCTAAGTACATTTGAATTCCCTTCTATTCAAATAGCAATGTAAATTTAGTCAAGTGTTTGCATTTTTTCATCTTTAATTTAATTTATTAACAGAAAATCATTAAATATTTTATTTGTTTATAATGCCAGTGAATGCACAATATTTTAAATTTTTGAGTGAGAATAATTATCAAGAAAGTTATATAATGAAAACTTGTAGAATTTATACAAGTATAATTCATCTTGTTGTGCCTATAAAGATTTACAAGCAAATCTTATTCAAATTATTCATGTGTATTTCTTGGTACAATGTATGTGTTACATCTGTTATAGTTAAACGTGAGATTTGATGATTATAACTGTTAGGAAAATTTCTCACGTGAGACTCACGTGAGAAAATATTTATAGAACCTACCTTAATTCCTCACGTGAGAAAAATATTCCACATGAGATTTTTGGTGAGAAAAATTTCTCACGTGAGGAATTTCACCTAATTTGCATGTTAAAATGCACATGAGAAATCTGAGGTGAGATTCTACCCTAAATTTCTCATGAGATTTTGGTGAGGAAGATTTCGTAAGGGAAAGGAATATTGTGCTTGTGTAAGTTTTTTTTGGGGGGGGGGAGAGAGGGGGGAGGTAACTAGAATGTCCTAAGTGATCACAGACTGTTAAATGGGAACACCAGAATCACAAAGATTGATCATTTTATCAAATAAAATAACAATAATGCATCCTTCACATTGCCAAATGAAAGGAATATTGTGCTTGTGTAAGTTTTTTTTTTGGGGGGGGGGAGGAGAGGGGGGAGGTAACTCTTACATCTTTCTTTCTTCTTATAAATTCCTCCACTGCTTGGAGTACCACCCCCAATGGGATGTAAAACTGTGTGGTTTGATAAAATTTTCATAATGTTTACATTAAAGCAAGTGACACATGTTTTAATAGAAGATAATATAACAAGAGATGCCTTATAGGCATATGTACTATTTGTTAATCAAATTAAAAAAAAAAAAAAAATACTAAAAAAAATCATTTGTAAAAGCCAACTCATACAAAAATATTTCAACCCAGGAAAACTTCTACCAAAATCTTCCTTTATTGCCATTTTACAATATTATCATAGATGAGTCTGAAATTTAGTTTTTCTCATATTTTATTTGGGACCTGACCCAGGATTTCATCTTCAATTCTTTAGAAACACTAGGTGATAGTTTCGGAATTTCCTCTGATCAATCAATCAACTTGAAAATCTTTTCTATTATGTTTATACAGTGCAAGAAAGATAACAAACAATCAAAATGCATGTATTTCTTACTTATTTTTTAATTGTTTAAGGTGTAAGACTTTTGGAGAGAGTAGTGAGACTTTTTGTTGCAAGAGTAGAATGTCCTAAGTGATCACGGACTTGAGCTGTGCTTTCTGATACATGGAAACACCAGAATCACAAAGATTGATCATTTTATCAAATAAAATAGCAATAATGCATCCTTCACATTGCCAAATGAAAGGTGCTTGTGTAAGTTTTATTTTGCAAAATTCCAAATTTAGTATTAATTATAGAAGTTAAATTTGTAACAGGAGAGGGAGAGATGTGACTGGACCGGGAATCGAACCCGAGATCTTCTGCTATCTGGGCAGACGCTCTTACCAACTGAGCTATCTGGGCACGATGCCCGTTCCTGCCACACTCCTCTCCACCAATTTTTTAGGTTTCCATGCACTGGAAACCTCACACAAAACTCCACTTCACCTTGAGTCATTTAGTTTGGCGCCAATTCTGTAACAGGAGAGGAAAAGATGTGACCGGACCGTGAATCGAACCCGAGACCTTCTGCTATCTGGGCAGACGCTCTTACCAACTGAGCTATCTGGGTACGATACCTGTTCCTGCCATAAATTACTGGTAATAAACTTATGTTTCAGGCCTTTTTGTCAATTGGACCTCGAGTCATTTTGTCCTTTTAAAATTTGACCAATCAAAAACATCATTTCAACCACATGCAGATTTAAAAAAATTTATGGGACACCCTTATTCTGAACTGGGATATATGGTAAAAATGTTTTCTATAGAGGATCAAATATTTCATACCGGTATGTAAAAATATTTTGTATTACATTTTAATAATTAGCTTCTGTCTACATTAATACCACATTCACCCTAAAAGTTCATGTTCTTTGTTCAATATTCTATTTACATTGTTTTACATTTACTGAAAAAATAGCCTAAAACCGTTTTAGGTTTTAGAACAAAATGGCCGATACTTTTTTCACTCGGTAGGCCACATGTCCTATTATATTTAATTTCAATCTGAAACTGTCTGATTACTTGATCTAAGTATTTTCACTGGTCAGTATAAGAAAGAAGGAAATATCTCTATAGAGTATCCTATGCAATAGTATTTCAGCTCAAATGAGAGGTTATTTATGCCTTTAGTCTTAATTTTATCAAAGGGCATATAGTGGTAGGTCTGTCTGTTCATCTGTTTGTCTATCCAAATTCTGACTGTCAGTATATCATTCCATTCAACTAAATTCTGATGAAAGGGTATAAGACAATAGAGCTGTCATATATTGCATGTCTATGTAACTTGAGAAGGCTCATCTTTTGGAGCCAAATTTTAACCTTTGACCCCATCACTGACCTTAGACCCACATTTTTTGAAAAATAAAAACACCTGTTATTTTAGTTTTGATACATATGGTATGTTTTATATACACGTTTTTAGTAATTCTCTCACATTCTAGAGAAATCTAAAATCTAAGGCACGGTCCATTTGATATTCTTGGGGGGGGGGGGGGGGGGGAGACTCCGTTTTTTTTTCGAAAGAAAAAATTTTGCTCTGAATTTTGATGAAAAAAATTAATTAGAAATTGATGGATATGCATTGGCATGTGGTTCATGTGGTTGTTGGTTCTCATAAAAAAAAAACTTGATACACATTTATCCCGCCTCTGGCAAATTTCTTGCAATCTGATTGGTCGAGAAGAACCAAATATTATGTTGTATTATTTTACTAACAGGATATTATTTTGATATCCTGCTTCTACTAAGACACTTTATGCTCTTGACGTCACCAAAATGCTTTAGAATATGTTGACGTAACATACACAAACCAAAAGCGATTCAGCGGGATAAATTCGTTATACAGTGTTTTCAGGGGGGATACAGAAATATATTGGGTCAATGAAAAAAGTACTTGTATTAGGCAAGGTGAAGCCGAGCATTCATTCTCTTGAGTGTATATGTGCAAATCAACCAGGAGAGCTTCAGTCTCATCAGAGACTTCTGGTCTTTCTAGCTTTGTTGTGTGATATTCTCCACTGAACATTTAATGTTATACTGTATGTATTGGTTATGAATTCATTGTAAAAGAACGCTCATCCGTACGTTGGTATACAATCGCCTTTTTATGGTGACCCTGGTCATTCATTTTTAAGTGAAAAAAGAAGGCAAATTAAATTCGTCCAGCTGTTTGAAGAATGGTTGTAAAACAGCATGCCTTTTAAATCTATACCTACCACACACCTACCATAAATAAGAATGGACAAACAATTTTACTTTCAAACTGTGGGCTATAAAACTTAATTTGTAAAATGAGGACGGTCGAATGACACGAATCACACGAGAAGTCATTTTCACAAAGAATACGGTTTACGCCAAGAGTTCAATTAGAAATCACCGTTCATACTGTACGTATAATTTGTTGAGTCAATACACTATTACTTTTAAATGTTTGCTTACTACATTTAGGTAAATACTTCTTTAAGTGTAAAATCTCAGGAGTTGCCAAGTCGGTGGAATTTGTTATCAAAATAGCACTCCCTATAGGTCCTTCTGAAGAGGTGTATTGATTGCATTGTGGATAAGCAAACCCGAAGGGCAGTCCCAAAACATTGAAATGGTGAGACTTTCACCATGTTCACAAGTCAGTGTATGTTGTACACGGGATTCACTCCAGAGTTAAAACAAAAACACATACAGACCCCCTACAAGATAATACAGCATGCACCCTACTCTCGTAAGAGTCCGTCTGTCTGCATTATTGAGAAAGACCGAACTGAATTGCAAAAACATACGTCCGTCAAGGCAGCGCATCCAATACATCGTATCCGTTTACCCTCTTTGACTTTTAGAATTGGCATATGGTTCCAACAGACAGAATCTTTGAGCCTCTTTCATTATGAAACCCAGCTTTCGGCATCCCACGAACCAAATCTGAAACAAAGACCGTCAAATACTGGCCATGTCCATCTTTTCTGTATGCCTTGGCTCGATGAGAAAAACAAGACAAAACAAAACAAACAAAAAAGAAAGAAGGATAGAATCGGGGGTCCTACAACCCCCCCCCCCCTTTTTCCGTTTTCTAGATCCATGTCTGTTCTGGTTCAAGGTACATGATCATTCTGCTATGAGGTAGAATCTTTTGGATACTGTGGTCATTGGCATTATGTTACTGATAGTGATAGGTCAAGTGAACAGTACTCTAGGTACTCCTTCATTAAAACTAAACCTTCTTAATTTATTAAATTGTTAAGAATGATATGACAATGTCACGTAGAGTGAAAAAGTGGCCCATGGTGTCTACCACATAGTAAAGTACATGTTAATTATAAACAGGTCATGATATGTAATAAAAGTAAGTTTTTTCAGCATGCTTTATATCATATGTACGATTCCATGAAAGCCCCGGAATAGTCTGAAATGAATTTACGATGTTCATCTTGAGAAATGTTGAAAAATAATGTAAACTTGCACATTTGGGCCAAAGGTACACTGCATTTGTGGTATCCGCCTATCGTATATAAGTAATTAATTAGTGGATGTTTTTAACTTGCATGTCCAACTTAATAAATGGGTGTCAGTTTTCGTGCACGATATATACTTCCTTGAATATTTACTATTCAGATAAATAGATGAAAAGAAAACTGCTTCTTTCTTTTTTCAGCCACTTTATCTACTATTCTTTTGAACTTTTGCGATCGATTCTTTGGCGCGAAAAGTACAAATATAGCTGGTAGATAGATGTGACTGTGCGCCAGTTGTCAAAATTAAGTTTTTATCCACCATCTCACTTCCGAAATTCTCTTATACTCTGAAAGTTTTTGATAGATATGGTATTTGACAGAAATCTGGTCAAAAACCAGATGACAGAGGAACTTTGCCTCTCTCAAATGATCGCTATACCGCATGGCGTTAGTAGAACTATGATTGTAACACCCCCACCCCAAATAGTAGATTTCAGTCCAGTATTGGACGTAGGTCAGTGTTATAGCTTGAAAACCATCACCGAGTTTTGATTTTAGTTTGGATAACTATGTCAGAGTGTATGATTTCCTATATAGCAGTTCACTGGCTCGCTTCACAAGGTATTACTTACACATAACATGAATAATTTACGAGGCGGCGATGGTTTCGCCTTTGTTGGCATTTAAGGCCTTTGTTTCAATTTATTTAGTAATCCATAAATTATGAATTCCGATCTAATTGAACTTAAGAAGACAGATGGCTGAATAATACATAATTGTCAATTTTAGGTTTGTAGGTCAAGTTTTGTGAACTGCTTTTGGAATAGGTATTTGAAGAACATGCATTCTATGGCAGTTTCTATACTTAATGATCATTGCCATGGGTTACAAAAGCCGCGTCTACACTATCAAAGTTTTCTTGGTCAGTAATTGAGACCTGCGACGACCCTTGAGGCTGCAATTCGAAATTGCATATGAAATGACAGACAAATATTTATTTGTTGAAAGAACCTATTAACTGGCGTAACATACATGTATGTAGAATATCGTCAAACTTGCGGGAGGCTTACCAGCACGTAATCCGGATGACTACGCAATCTGCTCCAGTTGCCCATATTACGGCTCTATACATATTTAACCGTAAGTCCTATGATCATCGTAATCACTATGGAAAACCAACAGTTCTGATTTTCAAGGTCAAAGGTCATCAGTAGGAAGGAAGCCATAGGATCTTTCTATCGCACCGATAGGAGGCAAAACGTCGATTCGGAGTTAAGTTAGTCTGATTTGGGGATGGATGTCAAAACATTATTGTAAAGGAGCTGTCCTTAAGATCTGCACAGGTACATTATGATGTCAGAACCTAGAGGTCCATGCACTGTGGCACTGTACCAGCCGTACATTTGTAGGTATCGTACCCGACCTACAGGTACATTATGATGAACCTTGAAGTACATGTGCTGTGGTACTGTACCATCCGTATACAAATGTATTTGTAGGTATCGTACCCGACCTACAGGTAAATTATGATGAACCTTGAGGTACTTGTACTGTGGTACTGTACCATCCGTACATTTGTAGGTATCATACCCGATCTACATGTTTAGAGGTCGACAGTCACTCGACCATGATTGATAAATACAGGGAACAGAGATCGTAACACCGATAGCATGACTGGTCGCTACGCTCATGTACACTCATTAGATCTTTAAATCTCTCAAAAGATGACACCTTTATCATATCTGAGGCGTACGATCTGTATCTAATATGCATTGTGCTTCTTTTTATTGTTAAATGGCTTATGAATTTGAATGTATTAAGTTCGGAAGAGCATCGGCAGAATTTGCGCACGAAATATTTGCTTTTTAGGAGCCTCTGGGACATCCGATTGCTTGACATGACTTCCGGTTGTATCATTGATTTCATGTTGTAGATAAAACTTTAAAGGTTTTATCTTGAACCCCCTTGGTGTCCCATGATATCAGACACGGATCCAGGAATATCGGGGGAAAGGGGGGGGGGGTTGGTTGAACCCCTAGAAATGTCAAGTTCGACGTCCCAGAGTGCACATAGTCCGAGCTTAAATTAGAAAGATTTGATTGCTGAAGGACATCAGAATCCCTCCCATTCCCATTCCATCCCACTCCGATATACGTATCATTGTCGGATTATTTTGTATCTGACAATTAGAAAATCGCAAAACTGTCAGTTTTGCACGGAATCACATATCACCGTTGAAGTTCAAGCAATGCATATTCGTACGTTCGAATTTTCGGAAGATAATATTTCATTTGCGTGTTCTTGAATATGATTATAAATCATTTTGACAGATGAATGGAGTCCCGATCCTTGAATAATGAAAATATAGGTATTATATGGCGCTTGCCATCTACTATATCATGTGTATGTTTGTTTAGTGACATATAGGGAATCAGTATTTTAGATTTAAAGATCAAGAGGGGTCTCACCTCTTTTAAAAATGCATATTTTGCGAAATGTTGCGAAGTCCGTCAAATATCGAAGACGCCCCTTCTCCTCTTTCCCTTGAATGAATTTCTTCTGGTATTTATTCTACAGATCCTATGATTTATTGATGCCCTGTCCATTATGCATCGGTTGAACTTTATAAACATTAAATTACGTAATTTATCGACTAAAATGTAAATGATATATTGACGAGGTCGATACTGATTAAATCAGCTAGTGTCAGATTGACGTATGATATGATACCAGACAACCTTAATGCCACCAGACGCTTCGATCTCGCGAAAATTATGATCTACTTTTTTAATAAAAAATAATGAAATGAAGTTCAAAGATGTCGAAATCTGTTTCGCTCTCAGACATTTTGGTAGATTTTTCAGTCCGAACGATGAAATGTACTGCAAACTTTTGTCGAAAGAATTTTTTTGTAAGACTTCCTTCGGACTGACACATTTCGACATCTCTGAAAGTTGTAAAAGCTTTCACTAAGTCCAGTTTCACGACGTTATAGCTATGAAATGCTGCATACATATGTTTAATTCTTTGAAATTCAGTTGCCGATATAAATGTCATTTGTGTAAAATAAAGTAAAGGACAGAAGATTGCAATGATAAGAGAAATGTGTTCAAGGTCATAGGTCAAGGCCACAGCTACAAACACGGATTGTGACGAAGCTAAGGCGAAGGTCAAGGTCGTAGGGCGATTGTTATTTTAAGCCAATGCAAGTGACCCTAGAATGCAAATCCATCTTAGTGCGCTGCAGATAGGTTTTGTCCTCAAATAGTACACTATTCACTATCAGGTGCAAAGTTTGCACATCGGCACATTCCATCTGTGATGTACCCTTAAACTCGTCTTACTAGAGTGCATTTATCATTATATTTTTTTATATATGAATTTTATGTCAACAGTGTTCAGGACCTTGAATTCTATATATCTTTAAAGATATTTTAGAGAGGGCAGGGTAAATGTTATCTACATAAGACAGTATCAATGGGTGTACACCTGTCTCGCCATGCCCACTGAGAGAGCTTTATTGTAACATAGTGAACACCCTTAAAATTTTTAGCACTTAAACGAGAGACCTTGCTTTTGAAATGTTTGATTGATCTTGCTTGTATACAAGACATGTTTGCGCTATCTTGTCTATTAAGGACTTCAATATAGACTCAATAAAATGTGTTTATGTGAAATCGTTTTTAGGTTGGTTGGTATGCGGATTGGTCGAATTGGTTTAATTAAAAAAAGAAGAGAAGTAAAATACATTGCAGTCGCTGTCCATTATCGACAAAATTGATTCGATCTAATGAAATATTTCCCATCACACGGGCGGATCTAAATTTTCTTTCCAAGGGGGAGGGGGGTTCCGATTTGTAGTGTATGATGTTTAAAATAAATGTACATAAAGAAGGGAAAATAGTATTTTTGGCAAATTGCTGGGGGAGGGGTCCTTACCCTTCTCCCCCATCTAGATCCGCGCTTGCATTAATTGCCTCAAATACAGACCACCATTGAATGCCTTCTGAAACCATCATACCATAATGGGAAAGTCGTTGGACTTAATCTGGGGACAATATCAATGATAATTCGCCTCTCGTCACGTGGTCGCATTATTCTGAGGAGAGGTCCATTGGACATAGCGTCAAATTAATGACCGGGATAGCAAAAAGATAAATGTCCATTACTCCCGCGTTACCAAGTAACGATCATGATAGGCTACATCGATTAGTCCCCCTTGTCCCTATTTAGTAGAAAAGAATTGTCCGGTTGGTTCATAGGGAATAATAATAGAGAGCTATTGACAGTGTTTCTCCGATGAAATATAGTTTATTACTTCTCCTATATTTTTATTCAGTTCTGATATTGTTTTAATAATGTATCATGTCCTGAAGTTTAAGGTTGTTTTGACTGAGTTAGGCTGTATGTACTATATCTATGGATCCAACACATTATTAAAGAGGAAGATTCGGACAAATCGGACTGAATTTATTAGCGAAAAATGACATTTACCAGAGTGTAACTTTTACGAATCGTTTTCCCGGAATTGCCAAACAGACTGAACAAGAAGTTCGTCATACCATGGCTTTGCTTCACCTTCCCTCCCTTAGTGAACCCCTAGACTAGAGGGCATATTCCTGAACCGATTGATAGGTATAGTTCGACAAACGTCTGTCGACAATATCATGTTGTTCGTCCATAGCTTTTACCTTACTACTTTTGAATAGCAAACCTAATGCAATGAATTTTTAACTGGTTTCAATATTCCTTTCTTTGGCAATTCAGCACAATCGACTTTCTGTTATAGCTGACCATTTGAATCTGAATATTATGCTAGTCACGATCAGACCCATGGTCTATGAAATTCTATCAACATTACTGACATTGACTGTAATAGGATGGTATTTTTCTATCTTTTTTATGGCCTCTGTCTCATATTCTAAAACCACAAGATAACATGATTGTTCATACTGCAGTCCGTGACTAGTCTATGCTAAAATGGCTTTTACCTCGAAAATAATTTTGGTCCAATCTTGGTCTGTTCATTATGGTATGTGTCTGACAGTGACCTTAGACCCGGCCTTGGTTCCCATCGTCTGAATTTCACTTTTCTCAAAACGGCGTCTAGAGAGAGGGTTCCTCAGCCTAAATCCCTCTTGTATTCATTTAAGTCATACATGTATGCATGTTGCTCGTAAGTAGTTAATAGTTCTTGTATAAAAGACTTTCTCTTTTTGGAAGCTACTGAATTATACACGTATAAGACATTGTTTTATATTTATTAGAAAAGACAACATAACAAAAATTTCTCGAATAAAAAAGAATAGGACCCCCCCCCCCCAAAAAAAAAATCCAATCAAAGACAACAGATCAGAACAAGCAAGAGAACAACAGCACTTACAACAGCAATGAAAAGAAACAGAAAATGTCTGCATTTGAATACGATGGCCAACGGAAATCTATTATACACTGAGCAGACAACATTGCGTCCTGTAAACCAAGTCTAACACTGATCTTTTTATTTTTTTCTTTCAGAGATATTTTTATCCATCAAAACAAAGCGCCGCCCTAAAAAATAAATGCACTGAAGTTTGTCCTTTGCAGTCGTCTAAGTCAAGTTACGTCCACGATCTTTGTAAATACAGTATCTTGAAATGAGAAAATAAGATCAAAGGCCCAGATTTAATTTGAATTTCGTTAGAATGGTGTAATAAAAGTACGTATCCCTTCTTTAGTTGGACTAAGGCCTTTTATAGGGATTATACTCTTAAATGACTTTGAAAACCGTGTCATTTTAATAATCCGGAAGATTTTCTTTAGGGGAACATATATTAGTTTTGACACAGAGAAAGAATACTTCTAAATTCCAAACCGTTCCCGTGTTACGCTCTATTCAGTCTTCTTACATAATTTTGTATGAATTGTAACCGATATTGTGTTGTTTGAGAAAGAAATATTGAGTATTGTTCGAGCGGAATGTCTTCATATCACGAAAATTCACGAGCACACTACACTACACAGTTCCTTGGCGGATCTAGATTTTTTTCCCCTTTGGGGTCCATCAATCAGGTAGGGGGGGGGGGGGGGGGGGGTCCAGCTTATAATTTTGACAAAAATCAAAAGTGAAAACGATATAATAAAGATTTTTGCATATTCTAATCGGGGGGGGGGGGGGGGGGTCCATGATCTTTGTCCTCATCCTATTCTATATCTGTCTTAGTAGCTACTGTCTTTTTCTCCAATCTGCTACTTATCTTCCTCTTCGTCCGTCCGTTCGTCTTTCCTACACAATGTGACAAATCTTTCCAATGTCTCGTTTCGTACGATGGGTCTAAATCGAAATTTATTTAAAGAAAGAGATTACCAGAAGAAACGAAAAAGCCATTTTCGTACTGGAAGCAAATTTAGTCCGAAGGAGGAAAAATGTAGCTTATCAAGCATTCACATGAAAGGATCAAAGGTCATTGGTTCTCATTAGGATGTGTTGTTTTAGGGATTATACCAATAATCATCAGATAATGGTATGACGAAATTTATGTGCAAAATATTTGTCTAGGATCGGTCAAACGGATCGGTCATTGCCCTGGGGTGTTGTAGATATAGGGAATTGAATGTATTACATAAATTCTATCTGAAATATCTTCAAACCAGTGAAGATTGGGTCTTTCTATGTACATATGGGTAGCCATCAGTTTATGCGGATATTTTTTTCCAATTTCAAAAATTTCTCATTTAATACTAAAAAAAAATCCAGGATTGTTAGAATAAAGATCAGTAATAACTGCCACAAACTTTTGCAACAAAAAAAAAAAAAAAACAAAACAAAAAAACTTCATACTCTACTCTCTGTCAAGATTTTGCCGGTCGATTCGCACAGGTAATTCCGCCTACTGCGATTAGAATTTATTGAAAAAAAACCCCTTATTTTTCAATTGGACATAGCATTTTCATGTCTGATGTAGCTCGGCCACACCCAAGACAGGAATGGTGTCACCGATTCATTCCTCCACATGTGCTTTCAAATTTTGTCAGTCATACGGATGAGAAAAGATTGATTATATTTGCTATAATAGACGTTTCTTTTTATGATATCCACCGGACTTTCAGACCTTCGAAAGAATATTTACCCGTCGATTATGAAAGACGTGAAGGAATGCTAGCATGTAGTATGCAGTTTTCTTATAATAAATCGTAAAATGATGAGCAGAATCAATACGAAGAAAGATCTCTTAGATATGTTTATATTTGGAAATAGGAAATGATGTATTGATGTAGATTGGTAAGGGGGAGGGTTATAGACAAAGAAAGCAAGAGAATAGGAAGTAGGTGTTTTTTGGGGGTTTTTTTTTTATTATTTCACGGTAAAGTGCATTATATCAATATTTGAATTCTGGATCCGCCATATAAAGATAAACGACAATGGATTGCACTCAACAATCTCCAGGGTGTATTAAAAATGGAAATAATCTGATCGATAAGACCGTGTTTGTATGATAATGTCATCACTCACAGAATTTAAAGTTATAAATTCAAAGGATTTAGAATTTGATTGACTGTGAGATTAACGAAGAATGATCACAAACGTCTCAAAGGAGGTCTTACCTCTATGAAACTTTTAAAATGTCAAAAGTCTTCTTACAGGGCTTACTATGGATTAGCAATTTTGTAAAGGTTGAGGTATGAAACAGGCGGATCCATCAGCATCGAATGAAATAGCTTATTGGTCCAAGAGGGATAACTCTAAAGTAAATCATTGACTGCCCGAAAATGTTTCAAAGCAAAATAACTCCACTGTTATTGCGTTGGTTCAGAGGGACTACATGAAAAAAGAGCAATGCATTTGTAAAAAAATTATTTGAAACGACCGTGCAACCGAGATTCTCGGAGAAGAGGAATTATTGATTAATTTCATTTATTGAGATATGTGTATATACGGGGTTAGGGAATAAGGGCCGAAATGTTTGTTGCCAGGTCAATGGAGCTATGGAGGGAGAGATGTGAACTCTCAACGTGAACAAATGAAAACATATCCATAAGTTAGACTATGATTCTATGAGTGTACAGTTCAGATGAGTTTATTATAAAAGTGATATGTTCGCACCGCCTATCCAGACCAAAAAAGAGAGGACATGGATCTTAACCAGCTATCTCCAGCATCCTTATTTATGCCCCATCATATTATGGCGCGGGCATCGAGGGTTTGCTTTGTCCGTCCTTCTTATCTGTTTATTTTCCAGACGATATACCTGGTATATCTATCAAGAACCCTTTCAACGAACAAATCGAAATTTAGATAGATGTTTTATATATAAATCACTTACCAAGAGGCGGAAAAAGCTTACCGATTTTGGGTCAATAGTTCAAACATATTTTATTTCTATAATAAGAAGTGTTGGATTGGGCTATAAGTTATTCCAACATTATTAGTGCCCTCTCCATACAAAACAGATTCACAAAAAAAAAAAATCGCCGTAAGTGACTAAACATGAATATTTACAACTTTACAACAATTTATGAAAATAATTCAAAAAAGTGGAGAGAGAGAGAGAATATATAAATCAATTGTTATCCATGACGTCTTACTTTAAGGTTTCCGTTGTACAATAGTCATTTTACCTAGCGTTTTAATCATCTCCATTGTAAAGTATGGTAAATTTTATGCCTGGTAAGGTACTATAAACTACTAGTATATATTTTCTGAAAGATAATGATCCCCTGATTACAGATATAAGACTCCCAGGTCTTAAAAATCAAAGGGGAAAAACTCTTGTACAAAATAGGAATTTTGTACATGATATATAGGGAAAATAGACTATTTAGATGCTTCATAAGTCATTCCCCTTTATTTTTCTGGCCCAAAATTCTTATTTCTGAGTTGTTGGCATTATAACCCATCAGAATATATATAGTTTATAGTACCTTTCCAGGCATAAGGTAATGCCGTCTTGTACATCGGTTACCTTAAGTTCACTCCAAAACCAAATATGGATACAATGCATATGACTAATCAAGAGGGAGAGAAACTTACTGAGTTTTGGGTCAGTAGGTCAAAGGTCAATGTCGCTAATAGGGAAATACACTCAATTTATCGTATTGATTTCCAGGCGATAAATCAAGGGGAAATGAGCCTTTTGATTTCTGGGTCAATAGGTCAACGACCAAGGTTACTTTGAGGAGAAAAGCAGCAAAAGAGGTTTCCAGCTTATACATAAAAATCTTTTCATAAATTCATATTTTTATGGATACAAAAAAGGGAGGGAACCTATTGTTTTCGGGGTCAGTAAGTTTTAAGGTCAAGGTCACCATATTTACTCTGTAGTTATTGTCAAAGTGAAACTACTGCTATGGAGGCAAACGTTTTACAAAAAAGAAATGAATTCTAGATGATCAAACTCCCATGATGTTCTTCATTTCTATGCAGTTCAACTTTAAATTGAAGACCATAAAGTCAGAGTGTGTCCATTAAACACGGTACTAAAATGAGCATTAAAGATGTTTTCATGAAATTAATTGCCTTGCAAATCTTTCCTTTTCCTTTGGTGAAAATTTACTATGTGTCTGTTAGAACGCTAAGTATCGGAAATGCCCATTTTAAGGAATATTTAGGAATATTGCCTAAGTAATTTTTCTTCTAATGCTAAAAGCCTCCTTCAGGACGAATTAAGTGAATGTAAATCAATCATTCAAATGAGATAGTGGTATGTAACGTCATGACTACATTATGTTTCATCGAATCAAGTAAGGTTCCTGGAGTTTTTCTATATTGTTCCCTTTTCTTTCCTAGAACCCGGTCACTTGGAAATAGGTTAGGAGTGAGATATGGGGCATCTCAGAAGGTTCCTCACAGCAGTGACAGTCATTATATCTTATGCGACTGATTGTCTGTCTGTCTGTCTGTCTGTCTGTCTTAGTTGGATACAGACTAAACTTATCATCTTTTGGAAAGTCCGTTGCTTTTCAGGTTCAAAGGTCACAGCAAATTGTATTCAATGTCCTAAAATCGTATTAAAGCATAAAGTGTTCATACATGCCATAAAGCCCATTATTAAATGATCAGGAATTATTGCCGATTTTGCTTATTTCTGATTGGTGGAGATGCTGTGAGTGAGTTGACCGCTAACGCTCCAAATCGGTTTATTCGGGATTAGCGCGTGCGTTGATTTCTTTGACTTCGCGTATCATTACCATGCAAATGTTTAAAAAAAAACCTGATAATTTAATAAATCAGTTTTTGACTTTTGATTTCGGTCTACTTGTGACTATACTGACCTGGTCAGGCATTGATTTACCTAGGCCTTCGGCCTCGGTCAACCAATACCTGACCAGGTCTTTATAGTCACGAGTAGACCTCACCAAAAGTCAATAATTGTATAGAGTATCTCGAAAGCAACGGTCAGGTGATCTAAGGAAGATATGGCATTTGATGCATTAATATATAAAGTCTTGTGGTGCGAAATCTCCATACTAAACACAAGCAACTTCATTTACATAGAAGATTCGTCCGTCTTATCGTCTGTTCCTCTTTGAAAACATTGCTTACATTCTGTAATTCGAGAGAATATTTTACTGACACCATGGGCACCCCTCCCCCACATTCTTTACACTTAGTCAAAAATTGAATTTTCGGAAACGTCCATTTTGGCACACACCCTCCTTTTTCCAAACACAAACATCCTTGCTATTCAGTTTCTACTATCTGCTTTGGACATATATTACCCCGGTTTCATTCGTAAAAGGAGGTTTAGCAGTAATAGTTTTTGATGGGATGGAATTGTATTACTATATCGGAGTGGTGGACCGTCTTCTTTAGATTAAGGCGCCGCCATCTAACCAAGAATGGCTAATACTAGTATGTCGTCTCATTTTACTTTCAAATATCATCAAAGTCAATTCGCTTTAACCAATTATCGATTCTCGGAACAGCGACTTTTATATTGGCATCTTAATTGAGTGTAAAATAGATTGAAGAAGATTAGAGATCCATTAATTTGGTTGCTTTACAAGGTTTTTGCGTCACTCTAACATTCTTAATACTCGTCCTCTGCTTTGAACGTCGCGCGTCTTTGTACAGAAAAAGTGTTTATCCCTCTTCAGAAAGAAATGATTGGAAAAATGAATTTTCCTCACTTTGCGAGATTTCTACATGTATTTTCAATCAGCCTTCGGCAGAAAGTAACTTTGATAAACAAGTTTACCGATCTTGAGTCGCGAAAATGCCAGTTAACAAATATTCGCGAAAAATTAGTCTGTTGACTTGAACAAATTTTACAGTATTTCAGTGAATTTAAAGATAATAAGTTGACGAAATTAATGAGAGGCTTACCCTGACTCAAATTTTTTCTTTTGAAGAATCTCAACGCACATGCATATCAATGGAATCTTCTTATATTTATAAGAAGATTGTTTGTTTATTCTTGAAAAGGTACACGTGCGTCAACATACCGCTTTTGTATCATTCCTCCAGAATAAGAGATAGATTAATTTACCGATTTTGCATCATTCCGTCATAAGTAGATAAAGTTACCGATCTTGCATCATTCTTCTAGAAATAGAAGTAGGTCAATTTACCGATTTTGCGTAATTCCTGTAGAAGTAGAAGTATGTCCATTTACCGATTTTGCATCATTCCTCCAGAAGTAGGTAAATTTACCGATTTTGCATCATCCTCCAGAAATAGGTCAACGTAACGAATGTGAATTTGCAATCCCAATCAAGTTATGTCCTGTTGCAGCAAAAATTGAATAAATGCATACATATATATACTGTAACCTAAATGTAATACAATGGACGAACGGAAAGACAGACAGACAGTAAAACCCTAATGATTCTGCTGAAAGAGAGAACAATACAAGCGATGCCTTCTAAGTTTGATAATACAACATGCAATGTTTCTTGCTAACGAGCTTTTTGGGAACAAATAAATAATGTGATATATCACAATTATATTACACATGTCACAAACACACATTACACACAACAATTACATTAATACTCACCCTATGTGAGTCACCTCGTCCCAGCAGACAGTCGGAATTGGCGTCTTTAATTACCCAAATCTGTATCGATCACGTCCACCAATTCATATGGCGCAATACAAAATATAACATCTCCTAATGTATCAGTACACGGACCAAGGATCATGCAACTTTGCTATTGGGAATAAATATCAAGGTTCACGGAACTTATTTTTCATTCTCTCCCTGTAGGAAATGTTTTTTGACGTCTCCGGGTGACTTGGACGTAACTGTTGCGTATGATAGTGCTTTTTGCTCACTTTCTGGAAATTGCTGACCGACTCGCCCATTTTCATCTGCGCAGAGGACCAATCGCAATTGGTAACATCTTGTGAAGGTTACGATTGTACCGTATTAAAAGCAAGTGGGAATACTTCACTTCAATATAACAAATTCGATTGTGCTCTGATTTTGGATGCTAGGAATACAAATATAACGAAGAAAAAAAAAACAGTTGACTATTTAGAAGGTTTTAAGAAGATTTGAATAAACATGGGAAATAAAAATTCCAGTCAGACGGGGATTAAGACATGTCCTTGTTTGGCAAGAAATTCCAAGGCACATCCCCAAAAAAGGTAATATTTCTTCAATTTTACAGAATGGTTCATTAAACACTTATGTCATCGCATTCAGGATGTTCAAAGTTGCTGGCGTGATGACATAAAATTAGAGTGTGCTGAATTTGTGTGATGTGCTAATTTGTTTCTTAAACTTTTCAGCTTCATTTTTTGCTTCGAATTTAATAGATATTAAATTTTTTGAATTAAATCAGCTTAAAATTTCAAAATGAAACCAAGCGAACAGGGGAATTTGGAAAATATTTTAATGGAATGAAACATTGGGAAACAGAATGATTAGGGGTATTTGTGACAGGGAAAATGTTAGGAATGGGAGAGACATGATGCATCCAAGAGAGAGAGAGAGAGAGAGAGAGAGAGAGAGAGAGAGAGAGAGAGAACTCTTCAGAAACATGCATTCTCCACATGGTTTCTTCTCAAATACCGGATTTGCATTTTCAAACAAAAGTGTTCGATTTATTTTTTGTGGGGGGAGGGGGTGTTGTAAAAATAAAGAGTAAGAAGTATTTTATGGGAACCAGACAAGGTATCATGGCTATGATGATGTCAGGAAGTCAAGGAACTCACAAAACAAAAATAAGCCACATAGCCGAGTAAAATCTGAGAGTAATTATGCATATAATAGATGTCGGAAGCAATGAGCTATCATACCGAGTAACATGGGCTCATACAATATACAACACACAGACCTTTATGATTATCTTAATGATAATTATATCCCGTAGTTACTCTTTGTGTAATTACATGTACCATATGAATTCGAAATTTTCGATTGTAATCTTTTCGCGCTTTTTTTTAATCCGATCTTTTCACTTTCGTAATATTTCGAGATCATGCTCATTCTGTGGCTAGATGGGGAAATTGTTCATACTTTTCGTAGGTAGTGCAAAAAAAAAAAAATAGAACGACTAATATTGTATCATCAGAATGTTTGCAATGTAGAAGAAAATTACTATGAAATTAAGGTTTATTCGTAAAAGTACTACCGTGATACTTGAGAATAAATTTACAGTACATGTATATGGTTAAATAGAATGAAAGCAAAGAAAATAAATCAATTCTCTTGCTTATCACAGTAGATTCTCTTAGTCTTTAAAAAAATCAGAATATATAGGACATTCAGGATTTGTCCTATAACTAGTGTCTGAATTTCCAGGAAACTTTACTAGAAAGAAATAAGTTGACATGATGTAATCTTTTGTTTGCTTTGATCTGATCCCATTATTTTGCAAAATTTACGATATGTCTATAGTCGACAAGACAAAGAAGTCGTAAATTACACCAGCTATTTTAGTCTATACACCATGACTTCCTGCGTATCTTCCAACGGAAAGGGGAATTTCGGTTAGTAAGTCAAGAATTTACGAAATTATTTTACAAGAAACTAAACAAAATTAAAGTTCTGTATTTGAAATTACCGACATGTAATCGATTAAAACAAATGACACAATCATGTTAAGACGGAAAGGGGGGGGGGGCTTTCTATTGCATGAATTTTACAATGGCAACAAGAGCGCAAGGATGGGAAATGTTTTGTTAAAAGGAGCCATAGCTTTGCAGAGACAGAGCGTCATCGTAGACAGGGTTCCAGCCACCTGTTATTTTTAAAAGCTGGTCGATTCTCTTGATAATCGTTCATCTTGCTTCAGCCAAAAGAGCATGGACGGGTTTATTATGAGTATAATTTACAATATGTACGTAGTACATTTGTTCTTGGAACATGTGCGACGAAACTTCTTTCAAGTTTTGGTTACGTCCTTGTACAATAGTAGCTTTGCATACATGTTAAGGCGTACAACGCCTTTGTGTACAGCGACCTCAGTTTTCCATGCAGTTAAGAGTTTTGCACAGTTAATCCTGTCGGACACACTATTTACCCCAATTCACCTCGTGTCGTCCACTGACCTATTGTGTTCGTTTGTTTCCTGTTTCGTGGTTATTTTATACATATTACCTTGGTAGTTTCTGATGACCTATTAGAGACTATCTCCTAAATGTCCTGACATCAATACACCATAGTGGTATCTTCCAGGATCAGGAATCCTGCAATAAAAACATATTTACAATACAAACATCGTGGATAATCATAATCAACATTACTCCACACGGTCACGGGTTCAAGTCCCATTGTGGACACATTTTCATGTACTTTATTGTAATTTCTGTGATGTATCAATAGAAATTTTTTCCGTGATGGAACGGGCGTCGCCTGTAGTTCTTCTATATGATTATATTGGAGACCGGCGAATATCGTTTGCTCAATTCATCCACGGCTTGATAGATGGCCGTACTCCGCAATGTCTAATGTTATCTCTGCCAAATAAATCTATTTACAAACATAACAAATTTGTGTTGATTCGTTAACTCCGTAGGAACCAAGTCTGCTACGAAAACGAAGGGGATATTTATGAATGATTTCCTCTGTACTGTCATTTGATAGTTCTTAATTCTACTATTTTTATCCTTTTAAACGTGTTGTAATATATTTGATTTATATAATCACGATAATGAAAATTATAAATTTGTAGAAAAGAGAGATCTTCGATTGACGACTGTATCACTTTAAAAAAGGAGACTTATGCAATTCTGGACAGCATATTTCTGCTTCATGATTACTAGTATAGAACAATTTGAAAAATAGGCATTTTCCTTGAGAAAGGGAAATATCAATACCCGGTATTAGGTCATAGAAGATGCGCCTGTACTTCATATTGTTCGTTCGTACTTTTACGTTTTCCATAGAATTTCGCAAACACGAAATGTCACACTAAACCTCCATTTTCTAAAGATAATTTTAAATCCTACAAATTACCCATAATTCTGTATTTTCAGCCATGAGAGTCAGCGGTCGTCATGGTTACCACCAACAGAGAATTGGGACCCGGGGCCAATGGCCTTGCCCTATGGTTGGGAATGTGGTGTGGACAAAAAGAACAACAGACCATATTTCATAAAGTAAGTCTTTATTCTCCAGACTTATATTCATCAGGGTCTCGTGTCATAGCACATGTAAATGCTAGAACCCTGAAGTAATTACGTTTCCGTCCGTCCGACTTTGATTTAATTAGTTGCCATCGAGAACTGATTGAAACTATGTATGTCAAAGAAAACATTCTTTACTGTAAAAAAAAACTACGTGCGAACGCATTCCTTCTCTTTATAGTTAAATTCATATGAGTTTCATGCTTTGATACGAAATCATAAATAATCTATGAGAAATAATGCATCAGAGCTTTGGGATAAATCCTTACTTTGTCAGATTAATGTGGCCAAGTGAGTCTGATTCACAGATGTTGAAATGCAAGAGTACTAAAAATCTTATACGTTGACCAATTACATGTAGTGGGAATTTACCAATCTGCTGAAATAATTAACGTACTACCACCGTTCACATTTGATGTCTTTTGACAGTAAATGTGATACTTTCCCATCCTGACATACGATTTTGTCCACTTTTAACATTTTCAAAATCTAAGATAAAATATTCTCGCTGTTTGTCCCAACCCGCGACAAGAAAAGAATCAAGTATTCCTAAATCAGTTAAGTACGTCAGAAATTTGGCAATTATGGTCTCGCGGAACACCTCTAGACTTTTCCATGTAGCGACTTTTCAAAAAAGTGACCACTGTCAAAATTCTTATTTTAAGTAAACTTAAAGTTGCTTTAAATTTTGATAGGAAATGTTGACTTTTGAAGTTTAAATAAATTTGGGAGGATTTTCTGCTGAAAATAGGCATCTTAGACAGATCCGAAACTGTGTAGAAACTCCCATGCAGCCGGCTACTTTCGGTTTGCTGTTTTGACCATGTACTGAAAATAGGTAAGAAATATGGAGGGAAAATACCATTCTTGTTCATAGATGATAAATTTGTGAGAAAATGAATCACGGAAGAGGTATGTAATTTGGTACCATTTGAAAGTTTCAGATTTTATCTAGAGATACATAGAAACCGTATTTTGTGGGAAATTTTTTTTCCTTGAGCTATGGCGACCTGAAAATGGGTAGGTTTTGCTCAAATTTACATAATTTTAGAGTCATTTTGGGTATGTTTCCATTCAATGTTCTGGCACATGGAAGCTAGAAGAAAGTAATGTCTATATGTGTTCTAGTACTTTGAGGGGGTATTGTGAATATTAAGATATAAGATGTTAAATAAGTTGGTTGCCATGGCAACAGATTGGGAAAAAAAGAAAAACACCCCTTCCCTCAAAGCGACATTATGAGACAGGTGTTCCGCGAGACCAATGACAAAATGCACCAGTCTGGCTTTAATCGAACACTCAGTTTTATTTTGATGTCATTAATGTATAATGAAATCTAATGTCTCGCACGTTAGACCCCTCTTTCTTTTGTTTTGCATCTTTCCTTTTTATTTTGCATTTTCACCGAGAAAAGAAAAACAGCACAGTGAAGCATTTCTTGTTAACTTTATTCGTAGTCTATTTCATTAGTGACAACTAATCATTAACCCCCATTGATGCTGATGGACCTTAAAAGATCGAAAGTGAATTATACTAAAAGCAGAAAAACGAATGTCGGCTTTCTAGAGACCTTTCAACTGCATCTAACGTTACGAGTAAAGTGATTGGGAAGAACAGGGGCCATGCGCCATAGACTTCCATTAAGAAAAGATGGTCGAATATGTACTTTCTTAGGAAATGGTCTATTGAAATTGTAGAAGGTTTAGGGAAATGGCCCATTCACAAAATTTGCTTCATGCCTCGAATAAAAAAAACCCCAACTACATACAAACAATAAATTTTCGGTTCCAATTAGCCACGGACCGCCCTTGGCTGTACCCTGACCCTGGTTCTGACTCGTCAGCTTTTCCCAGAGAAGAAAAATGACCAAGAAAGGACTTGGTCAGCGTGATAATTGATTAATGATTCGTCACTTTCCGCTGAGGTCAATCAAGTTGAAGTTTGATTGATATTCCCCTAGCAAAGAATCAATAAATCGTGTCTTGGAATGCTCCCCCTTTTTCTGGCTTTACTGTTACTGAGGTTTCTTTCTTTCAATTAGAAACGCTGGCTAACTTTTATATTGATTACCTAAAAGCACCACAGGAAATTGAAAGTTGTTCATTTTCTCCTCAAACACTGGACAATATCTGAATAATATCTGGTACCAGCACTCTCACGTCGGACCAGAGGATTATGTCCCTCACGACAAAGATTTTTGATTCTCCGTCGGTCGACTTTGTGTTCCTTAATGAAGTAGAATATTCATTGGAAACAAATCTTGTACTCCTCGAATAATTCTTCAAAAGGTTTTTTTCTCCCAGAATTATGTCACAGATTATGATTGACAAAAAAAAAAAAAGAGGCAGGAGTTTGCAGAAAACTTTTCCTTGTTAATACCTCTTGATAATAACACAGTACATTGTATCTCCTTTTATTACATATTTAGGCGACTGGCCTGAACATGTTGAAACGTCCAAATTGTCACAGCAACTACTTTTCGGATACCGATCCAATCTTCTCTTTATAATATCATATTTTACAATGTCATTCAGAGAAAAAGTATTTACAAGACAGTAAGTTGAAGACACACAAACCTACATTTCTTGGTATATTTACAGTCACATAGAGCGGTTCACCAGCCAGGACGACCCTCGGGATGACCCAGATTATGTGGAGCCGCCCAAACCCCGGGAGATAGAGCTGACAAGGGACCCACAGAAAGGGTTTGGCTTTGTGGCGGGGAGCGAGAAACCTGTAGTCGTTAGATTTGTTACAGATGGTAAGTCTATGGTCATGGGCGGATCTAGGAATGTTTCCAGGGGTTTCCATTTGATTTTAAAGAAAAAAGATGTAAAAACGGAGAAAATTAGGATTTTTGGCAAATTTCAGGATGGGTCTTTCACGGCCCCTCTAGATCCACCCTTGTAGAAACAAATGTATGTTAAGAAATATCTATATAAATGGAATTGTTTCATGAGGTATGATGTAAAATTGATGACAAATTTAAAAAATATTACGTCATATTTAAAAGTTTGTCAGTATGCAAAAAGGCATTTCGGAGATTTGGGGAGGAAAAGGAAGGGAAAGTTTCCCACAAATGTGACTAATTTCAGTTTTTCTCTGAAATCTACCTCTGGAGTCATGATTATCAGATTCACCTATTCTCGAATTTGAAAGGGGGAAAAGTGGGGATAGGAGGTGGGGGAACTGAAGTCAGATCTATGAATACTATTATGCGTCCATATGAATCTCAAGGTAATAGTTTAAGAAGTCATGTCTGCCAAATTTTATTTGTTACGTGATAAATCATGATTTGGACACCTCTCTTGGTAAAGGCTTTTCCAGATATTCAAATTTTTCAGAACATTGAATCAATTGAATACCTAATCTATATAAGAGTGTTCATGAAAAGCTATCTGGAGTAAGTGGGTTTCTGGACTATGTGATTTACTGATATTCTAGGCTTATGATTTATCACTGCATAACTTCGATTTGACAAAATAATTTGTAAATGGCCCAAGAACTTCCTCTTGAACATGTTGAAACTCATACTTTTTGACTGATCTGATTTAGGGGCCATAGGGGTTAAGTTGTTTAGAGACAGCTTTACTACAAACTTAACAATTTTGCAAATCGGCAAACGGAATTTCTTGTATCCCTTTAATTTGATATTAAGTCTCAAGTCTCTTACAAAGAAAATATGAAGATACCTGTTATTATAATTTTAACTTTTTTCTCATTTCTTGTTACACTACCATGGAAACCAGTGCCCAGTCTCACAAAAATTCTTACTGAAAATTTTATGAATTTTTGCAACTTTCACCATCATATAAAAGCTTAAATTCTTTTTCAGTTAAGATTTTATTGTGCGTTCTAATATTATTTCTACATACTAAATATAAATTCAGAAATAATTCCTCGCGATTTTTATTTGTATTAGAAGTACTATGCGATCAAAAGTTAAGAAAATTCTTTGAATATTTCGTAAGTATTTTTTGTGAAAAGGCTGCTGTTCTCAACATAGCACATTCACTTTGTTTTTACATTGTAGGTGGCCCTAGTGTAGATAGACTACTCCCTGGTGACCAAATTATTAAAATTAACGGTGAAGACGTCAAAAAGGCTCCAAGAGAATATGTCATAGATCTAGTCAGGTAAGGTGTAACATTGCAGTCCACTACCAATAAAGCCAAAGAGGACTACTAGGATCATGGTCTGGTCTGTCTGTCTGTCTGTCCGTTCGTCTGTCGATCCGTCTGTCTGTCCAACCAAACTTTACTTCAGCAGTAGATTGAGATATGGAGCTGAAGATTGAGACATGACATCGTCTTGTTATGTTACATTTCAAATCAAAATATATGGACAACCAATGTAATTCCTTGAGATGTTACTATTGAAAGGAACGTGCTGCAGTTCGTGTATTAATTAACACTCGTGACATCACAATACATAAGATCTGAAGAAACATGCCGCGACGGCTGTTCTAACCTGCAAACTGAACCCGCGGTGAGATGAATTTTAACGTCACCCTTTAACCTCGATAAAGCAGTATCAAAAAGCAGGAATGAAAAGGACAACTATGGTGCATATATATAGAATAAATGTCATAATTTGTTACGGGTATGCAACACACAGCAAGTGCATTTATTGCATGAAATGCGCTAACGTGCATTACATGTACGATAAAAGCACTTGCTGTGTGTTGCATACCCGTAACAAATTATGCATTAATTCTCTTTGTAAATATGTTTTACTTAATTTTGGCTCTTGATCACTTGATTGCAAATTTACAAACCAAAATGGTTTTCGTAAAGTTAATCATTGTTTCTGACATGTTATTAAAATTCTTTATTGATGATCTCACTATATTTTTCACTCTAATTTGCACTAAAGAGTATAATTTGCAACGTACTATTGTAAAAAGTGTATAATGGACTTCTTTGATGCTACATTTTGTAGCTTACATAAGTTGGTATATGTAAATAGCATGTGAACATAAACATAAACTCCAAAGGTTCTGAAATCAAGAAGTTTACAAGTGTTTGGAAGATCAAGACAGCTCCTCTATTTGTATTTTTAGAATTCTTGAACCATCAGAATGCTTCTTACAAAGGACTATTGCATAATTTTGTTTGGTAATGTTACAGGTCCTGTAAGCAGGCCATTACCCTTACTGTGTGTCAACCTTATTCAGATAATGTAAGTCAGATGTTTACTTTATATATCTGTATAGCTCTATGTGTGTGTCCAAATTAAGAGATATTCCGGATTTTATATACCTGAAGTATATGATCATAAATTTCAGAGTTCCAGAAATGCATCAGTTTTATCTCATTTGCTATGAAAAAGTTGTTTGTTCAGATTAAAATTCACTTTTATTTATATCTATTACATGCACTTGGACCTAAAACAAAATTCCGAAATGTCTTTTAATTCCTATAAAACTTCCTTTGATTGGTCAGTTCCAACAGTGTTTTGAGTTTCTTTTAAACATTTTAATTGAACAGTTTAAATGAATGCAGATTATACCACTTGTATTGCTTATGTTAGAGTTTATCTAATTTTCTTTAAATTCCCAAAGAGATGACAATTATTTCCGTTTATATTGCTATAGAAATTTGTTTGGTTATCTAACAAAGAAAAATAAACTATTAAATGCCCTATCACACCACTAATTGAATCCTATTTTATTAATTCTATTTTATTCTTTAAAAAAATCATGTAAAGCATCAAGCTCACGGACCCTTAAATACCATTCCTTTTATTGGCTGTTTATTTTCCCTCTTCTGTAGGCACTTTATTTAGACTTGCCAATTTCTTCTCAGTTTCCAAGAAAATGCAAACATGCTGCAATGAATTTGCGTCTAAAACTGCATCAATCAGTGTATAATGTTGTCGTTACATTGGTTTAAGGGTGTTTTTCACGAAACTAAAAGCTGTATGAATCTTATAATGTTTGCCGCCCATGTAATGGCTTTTGAAATTACGTTTCTTATGATTGTCAATATTTGAGATAACTAAATCAATTTTCGGTGACAGGCTCATCTAACTGTGCAATTATTGATATCAACTCCAAACTCTCTCCGCATATCAATTAACAAACTTCACTTTCCTCTTCAAATATCAGTTTACCCCAGAAGCACATTTTGATGTCTTTTAAGTTTCAGTTGATAACGGTACTTTACTTTGTTTGTGGGTAGCGAATATCTCCACTTGAGCCTCACTACGTCATAGTGATGGATGATATTGGCTCTCGCTGCCTGCGTAAATCAAAAAGAGAATTTATCTATGGCAAATTTGTCCGTGCATCAATGTAATAATGCAATTGAAAGTCATATTGATATTGTAGCATTAATTACCTTGGTGATTTGTATGCATCATGCATTTGCACTGTAGACGGCAACATAAGGAGTTTCTTCTTCCTTCCTTGTTTATTCAAGTTAATGTCATTTAGCCAAGATTTTCAGTTGATGCACCACTGTTTTGATCCTAAATGACGTGTGCATACAGTGTGATTTTCATGTTGCCTACAACCCAAGTGCTTTATGTAGGGAGTACTTTGTCAGAAGTCGACCCATCTATCTGTCTGTCTGTTAGTCAAGCATTCTCATATATGGCTATAACTTACTTGATAAAACTTACAGGAATGATCAAGTACATTCAGAGTCAACTTCCAATGTCATTCAAGGTAACATTAAAGGTCAAGGTCACAGATTTAAGGTCAAATGTGCAACAGGCTACACAACTGTTCTTGAACAGTCCATATTCATGTACTTCAACAATTTTATACAACAACCATAAAATAAAATTGTCAAATCTGATGAAGAAGCAACTGCAGTATCACTTCAAAGTGCCCTCATCACGACGTTTTTAACAAATGGTTAAACTCCCTGGGAAATCAGGCAAATTATTTCTATTCCCACTCTCATTGGCTGAGCACTATCACGTGACGAGTCATTATCACATCAAATTGACATGGGGGGGGGGGGGGATTTCATTAAATAACACAACTGCAAAAACTCTTAGTACTGGTTTACTATGAAATATCAAAACGCATGAAATTTATATATGTGACGTCAATAACGTCCTTACGTAAACAGCACCAAGGACCCTGAAACTGAGCTATAAAATCGGTCAGTATTTTCAAATTCAGAAAATATCACACCATATTCACCTCGTTAAAAGTCCATAATTGTATATTGATAAGTTTGGATAGGATACTTGTACATGTATATCACATATTCAAGACATGATCATTTAAGATACTTTTAAAATGTTTATGCCATCACCATATTCCATATCTGTTCTCTATGTGCTATCTATCTCTCATATAATGTTGTCTTTCTTTCCATTTTTATTTATAATCAGTCAATATCCTGGTCATGGTCTTAGGATTAATACACTGATTCTGAATGTAGCCTGAAGTCACTCTTTTCAATATATAAAATTGCGTAATCTACAAAGCATGAGACAGAGTTATGCAAATAGGAAGAGCAATGCATATGGGAGTTTACCTATAAATGAACCTACTTGTTTGTTACGTGCCTATTTCATTTCATTTCATTTCAATCATTTCATTAATGTTAATGAAAGGAAATGTAGAAACTTCCTCAATTCTCCTTCAAAGATGCAATTATTGCATTGATTAGAATTAATGTTTGCCATTCACAGTTTTCTGAGATGCAAATTGCTGCATTAATCAAGCAAATATGATAAAAGAACTCTTGTACTGCAGGAATGATTGAATCTCTAAAGAGAGCCCATAAATAAAATTAACCAATTTATTACGTCAATGTTACATTTGTAAGTCTTATCTGCATCTGTTTGTTTTCTGAAGCCTTGGCGTTATGATGAGTCGGATTGAGTTTAGAAATTGACCCCTCGGTGATATATTTCTGACGATGGTTGTGGGGAGGGTTCCATTACCCTTGTCTACTTCTGTCCATTGGGATTATAACGACATCTTGTTCTATCTTTATTTGGCATATGTTCAGACGAGAGGCCTACCAAACATACAAAATCCATTTCTATGTGAATAATAAGAATTCGTTACCATGGTTTCCATGTTATCTTTGCAATTGAAATGAACAGAAGGATCAAAGGTAAAGCCTTTTTCAAATCTCCGTATGCATCAATAAATGATAAATATTCCTTACGTTAATCACAGTTTAAGCATTCCCTGTGGGGTGAATAATTGAATGATAGCGCTCCACGAAGGAAAGAATGATTGCGGGTTTGAAGGAAAGTAAGGTCTTCATCAAGATGGAGAAAAAGTTAATGAGTGTTGGAGGTGGGAAAGCGCTGAATTCATTTGTAAAATTTTTATATAATAAATTCTTTTGATTGCACCTCTTGAATGATCACTGAATATTTTTTTTAAGTACATGTATTTATTTCATCTTGCATCAAATAAAATTGATGCCAAGAATTAAGATTATTTTTAAGTATGTACGTCTACATGACCAAAGCAGGAAATTTAAAATTAATTGTTGTGAATATTTCAATTTTACTAAAATTTAGAAATTACTTTGTAGGTATTCTTTATATGTATTGGCAATTACAGAAAATAAATCATTACCTCCCCCCCCCTCAATAATAAAACAACTCACAGACACACACATGCAAACTTAAACATTAAGATTCAAGTGGGTAGAATGATTTCTAGAAGGGAAAATACTCATTCTTATCCCTCATAAAGGTTAAAGCAAACATCTGAGCACTAAAAAAAAAGAATTAAAAAAAGCAAACATTTTTCATGTTTCAACAACAATTTGCAATTTAATTTGCTATATTAATTTTTTCTTCCGTCCAGACTGACAACCAGGTTTGTATGCTAACGCCTTTTCTCAGACACCAAACTTTTACTGCTGTTATGATGTTGATGGTGTTTTAAGCTTCGCTCATTTTTCATTAAAATATTTTACATTCATCATTTCTTTCTGAAAATTCATTAAAATTGGGTCTCATTTCCACCCTTTCAATTCCATGAATTTGTAGCACACAAATATTGGAAGATACTCGTATTATATTCCTTTGTTAAACAAATGATAGAAACTCTGTTTAGAGTAATTCCCTAACAATCCAAAATCTTAACCACACATTCATAATCAGGTTTTCATTCCTACATGTACTTCATTTGAAGTATAGACTTTTAAAATATTTATTAATTTTTCAAAGAATAAATTTCTTGGTGGCTTTGATTTTACACTGTCGCTCTTTATTCTTCCCTTTCCTTGTAATTATTTTCAATAACAATAAAATATGTTATGACTCATGAGGGATGTCCTTATTCATTGGAGTTAGTTTATTCATCACTTTCTTGAAATGTGGGGGGGGGGAGAGAGAAAAATTCAAGAAGGACTGGAAAAGGTTAAAAATTTATAATACAATGTGCCTCGTTACTTTAAAACATATTTTATAATCTGATCTTTAGTAAATTCTAGACATGGCATATTATTTTGTTTTATCAGTGGCTTTTATCATCCATTGGTTCCTTGATATTTGATGCAGACTTCTTGGTAAAGAAAAGTAGATTTATAGAAAATAGTGCATGGGAAGCTGTAAACAAACTTACAATCCCTAAAAAAAGTTAATGGTCATAGATAGAAACTAATATTGACATTTGTACATGCAATTTACATGGTGAAATTGGTAAAGATGCGGTAGTTTCAATTTATAAAACCATTCAATGAAATTAAAAGATTGACCTTGGTTATTAGTCAAAAATACAGATGCATTTTTTGTCAAATCAATTTTTGAAACTTCACAATTTACTTACTTGTGAAGTTGTCAGTGGCATATTAATGTTTTGCCCGGTCTGTCTACTGTCTGTGTATTTATTTGTCTAAAATAATAAAGAAATAAACTGTTAATATAGAATAATATGGCATGTATATTGCACTAACATCTCTGATACATTAGGTCAAGGTTATTGATAGTGTGACCTTGACCTAAAAAAAAAGAATGAAGAAGATTCTTACAAGGTCATAGAGATTTTCAAAAAATCTCTTTAAAATCTCATGTTTTAAGTGTTTTTGAATTAAGCACATTGTGTTTTAATTAGCTAGTTGACAGTGGCTTATAAACAGCATGGCAATAAGTGAATTTGATCAGTGCAATAGAGACCTAAATTTAGTAACCTTCAGTTTGAATTTTGATTTCTGCTTTTAATTTCTTAATCAAAAATATGATATCAAACTTGATACATGAAATGTTAAAATGTTTAAAGTTACATCTGCAATAATACATAGTTAAGATATTATGTGAATACCAAAAAAATGTATTTGAGAAAAATGAGACTCAGTCTCTTCTCTAAGTAGTTTTTTTTTTTAAAGAAAACAAAATAGAGAAGATTTATGAAGAGCCCAGAATATAAAATTTTTGGACATTTCCTTTGTCTCTTTACTCAGTTCTAAGGTTTATTAGATGTCAAATTTGAGAAGATATAACTTGAAAATTTACAGTTTTGGGTGTATTTTTTGTGAATAAATGATTGTACATGCATGAATACTATGTATGAAAAACACATCTATGAATTCCATAACAGCATTTTCATAATTTCTCTTCCCATTTCAGTCCACAAAGAAGTCATCATTGCTAACTGCTGCCAAGAAAGCTCGCCTTAAGAACAATCCAAACCGAGTCCGATTTGCTGAGAACGTAACCATTACAATGGTCAATGGAGCCCCATTACAAAGTGTAAGCTTTATATTGTTAGTAGGTCACGTGTACTTATGTTCTGAAATTCTTAAGCTTGCAGGTAACCAAAGTTAAAAGGGAAAGGGATTGCGAACAATGTAGCGCAGATTAAATGTATTGCTACATGCAGCTTTGAACAGAAAGTCAAAATAATTGGCCGGATTGCAAAGCAATTCCGGTCTATAGATTGACGATGTCCGTCTGTCCGTCCGTCTGTCCGTCTGCCGTCAACATTTTGGTTAAAGTTTCTGGTTGAGGCAAAATCTAAGGAACTGTATGCAGTAGAAACTTTATATTATACATGAAGGTTGCCCATGACAAGACCTTTCAATTTATGCCGTAACATTTGACCTAGTGACCTTGACCTTGGACTTTGACCTAGTTAAAGATTATTGTTAAAGTTCCTGGTTTAAGCAAAATCTATGGAACTGTATGCAGTAGAAACTTCATATTATACATGTAGGTTGCCCATGACAAGACCTTTCAATTTATGCCGTAACATTTGACCTAGCGACCTTGACCTTGGACTTTGACCTAGTTAAAGATTTTGGTTAAAGTTTCTGGTTTAAGCAAAATCTAAGAAACTGTATGCAGTAGAAACCTTATACTATACATTTAGGTTGCCCATGATGATACCGTTCAATTTATGCCATAACATTGGACCTAGTGACCTTGACCTTGGACTTTGACCTAGTTAAAGATTTTGGTTAAAGTTTCTGGTTTAAGCAAAATCTAAGGAAATGTATGCAGTAGAAACTTTATTTTATACATGTAGGTTGCCTCTGACAAGACCTCTCAATGTATGATGTAATATTTGACTTAGTGACTTTGACCCAGTTGGTGACAAAATCTTACTTTGCAATCCGGCCATACCGTCTTTAGCGGTGTTTTATTTTAGAAAGCACTGATTTATGTAATTCACTCACCTGAGCAATTGTCAAAGCATGCCATCCGTTGTTAACTTTTTAAAACATTTTCAACATCTCCTCTGCAACCACTGCACAGAATTTCACTAAACCTTACAGGAAGCAAGAACTCAAGGTCCTCTATCAGGTATGTTTTTCATGCCGATCAGTTGAAAAATATGGCCGCTGAGGGCTCTGATTGGCTGACACATTTTTGACTTCTCCTCTGCAACTGCTGCAAAGAATTTTATGAAACTTTACAGGAAGCAAGTACTCAAGGTTTCTTACAAAGTTTGTGTTTTTTCATGTGGATTGGTCAACAATATGCCTATCCTTGGCTAAAGCATTTTCAACTTCTTTAGAATTTCAGAAAACTTAACAGGAAACTAGTACTTTGAAGCTGTCAAAGTCCTCTACCAAATTGGCAATTTTAAGCCAGGTTTGTCCATAACTCAGATGCAGGATGTGGTCCCCTTGGGCCTCTTGTTTTTCGAAACTTTATTTCTGCCCAAGCTAAATAAGATATATATAGTTTGGTTTAATAATGGCTTGATTTTGCACGAGGGTTTGTGGGAATATATATATATCCATTTATAATGGTCACTTTTGTGATATTATGATGACTTATGATTCTTTGTTATTTCAGCCCTCGACACATGAGAGTTATGTGCCTTTCATGCCAAATGTCCTCAAGGTTTTCTTGGAGAACGGACAAACTAAGTCCTTCAAATACGACAACAAAACTACCGTTAAGGATGTGGTACAGTCATTAGTGGAAAAACTTAATATACACTGTGTTAAACACTTCAACTTGGTGCTACAAAATACGAAAAGTTCCCAGCCTGGACGAATGACGTTATTACAAGAACAGGAAACACTTGCTGAGGTTAGTATGTTAGATAGTAAAACTATACAAAATACAAAAGTTTCCACCCAGGACGGATGACACTTTTACAAGAACAGGGTCAATACTCGCTGGGGTTTATATAATAATATGTTATGGGTCCTACAAAATGGTGACTTCACAGAGGGTGCTGCTATGAACTTATCCCTATCGTTGATGACTGAACTTCAAGATTCTTATTAAACTGATTTGTTGAATTATATTTATAGACAATATGCTTATTATCAGTAACAAATCTGTCTTGATACATCAGGTTCATGGTACTTTGTGCGCTTCATAAATACATTTATTGTACTGTATATAAAAAAGATTATAATTTCTGCTTCTATTAATTTAGTAGCTTTTATTAAAAGGATGAGTCTTGCAGAAAATATCAGAGATTTTTCCTGTGAACAACATAAAAATCTGAGGAGGGTAAAAAATGACAATTTTCACCAGCAGAGACCCTAAAGAACTATATTTTTATTGTGTCGCCTGCGAAGCATAGCGACACTTAGGGATCACTTTGTCCGTTGTCCGTCCGTCCGTCCGTCTGTCTGTCTGTCACACTTTGGGTGTCACAGCCCATAACTTTTGATTGGTAAGTGATAGGGCTTTGATATTTCACATGTGTATTCCTTGTGACAAGACCTTCCTACACATACCATAATTTTTGACCTAGTGACCTTGACCTACATATTTGACCTACTTTTCAAAAAAATTAAAAATGTATATATCTTTTGATTGGTAAGTGTTAGGACTTTGATATTTCACATGAGCAATCCTTGTGGCAAGACCTTTCTACACATACCATAATTTATGACCTTGTGACCTTGACCTCCATATTTGACCTACTTTTGAAAAAAAGATAAGATTCACTATATCTTTTGATTGGTAAGTGATAGGGCTTTGGTATTTCACATGTGTATTCCTTGTGACAAGACCTTTTTACACATACCATAATTTTTGACCTTGTGACCTTGACCTACATATTTGACCTACTTTTCAAAAAAATTAAAAATGGATATATCTTTTGATTGGTAAGTGTTAGGACTTTGATATTTCACATGTGAAATCCTTGTGGCAAGACCTTTATACACATACCATAATTTTTTACCTTGTGACCTTGACCTCCATATTTGACTTACTTTTGAAAAAAAGATAAGATTCACTATATCTTTTGATTGGTAAGTGATAGGGCTTTGATATTTCACATGTGTATTCCTTGTGACAAGACCTTCCTACACATACCATAATTTTTACCTATTGACCTTGACCTACATATTTGACCTACTTTTCAAAAAAATTGAGAATGGCTATATCTTTTGATTGGTAAGTGATAGGGCTTTGGTATTTCACATGTTTATTCCTTGTGACAAGACCTTTCTACACAGACCATAATATTTGACCTTTTGACCTTGATCTAGATATTTGATCTACTTTTCAAGAAAAGTAATATTGACTATTTATTTTGATTGGTAGGTAATAGGGCTTTGATATTTCACATGTATTTTCCTTGTAACAATGCCATTCTACACATACTATAATTTTTTACCTTTTGACCTTGACCTAGCTATTTGACCTTCTTTTCTAAGGTTGTATATATCTTTTAATTGGTAGGTGATAGGTCTTTAATATTTCTTATGATGAGACCTTTTTGTTACCAATTTTCACAAAGTGACCTTGACCTAGATGATAACACTCTTTTCTTTTAATTTGTAGTTAAGAGGTCTGATATTTCAAATGAATTTCATTTGACAAGACTTTTCTACTGATACCAATAGTTTTGATCCACTTTCTAGAATAATAATCAAACCGCTTCGCAGGCGACACAAGCATTCCTTGGATTGCTATTTTTACAGATTGCCGCCCGTCCAGGTGCCAGACATTTCCGATGTTTGTTTCGTGTAATGTACGTCCCTTATGATCCCTATGATTTACTGAAGGAAGACCCAGTGGCTTTCGAATATTTTTATATGCAGGTAATTTTCATAGAAATATTGGTATTAAGTTTTCTGAATACACTTTAAATACTCGATATGCAATCAAAGGATACAATGTGAATTAACACACTTGACTTATTTTCTGTATTTTCCATATCTCAGGGATTTTATTTGCCCCTTTTTGGGGCCGTTATTGGGCCCCATTCCCAATGAAAAACAGTATCTTTTTTCCCAATTGTGGCTCTAAAGGAGAAGGTACGTTATGGGCCTAAATTGGCCCTATCTGAGAAATGAAGCAAACTTTGAACAATGAAAATACAAGATTTACAGAATGTAAATCAGTTTAAATTTTGAGAATCGGATATTGCGTTGCGATTTTATAGCAATTTGAAAACACGTAGCTAAGCTTTCTGTTTCATTGACTTTGACGTCATGTGAAGTTATGATCACGTCATGATATAACGTTGTCAGATAACAAAATGCTGTATTCTTACATTATTCATAATGATGTTTTTGCCATGAAACGATTTCATGAATCCTCGAAAATCTGCGTTGATAAAGTATTGTACGTCGTCTTTTAGATTCTGGGTTATTCTTGGAGACTGTCTCAGTTTAGTGCTATAACTGATTCTAGGATTTAAGGGAATTACGATGTTTAAAAATCATATCCGTGCATATATTACACAGATATTCTAAAGAATGAAAAGACAGAGATATCACCGCTTAAATTTGAGAAGGGGATGTAGTGAATATCAGAAAGTCAAAGAGTCTTGGAGAGCGACCAGGGTCCCTATCCAAGGGGTCCAGGGCGTTCCTGAAGGGGGCGGAAAATTATCTTACGGCGATTGACCATTTTGCTTGATGAAGGCAGTGTTGAAATAGCCATTTGAAATATTTATCATGGTTATTGGATTGTTATGAAAATCTACATTTCATATGATCGAGAATTATCTTATGAGCAAAGCAAGCCAGCGATTTTTAGGGGGGGGGGGGGTGTACACACTCCTTGCTGTAGGGATATGTTGACTTACTTAGTATAATTATCAGAAAAAAACGGAGGTTTTTTTATAGCAGTTTGATATTCAAACAACTAACAGTTACGTGGCGAGCGGCCGGGAGCCAGACAAAATAATTTTCCGAAAGTTCGACATCAAAACTCAAGTATAAGCCCACCTAATGCAAATGTACCTTACTTTGACGATTTTTTTTTGTTGGTGGCGCCCCAAACGCCCGTCTAAATACGCCAATAAGCATTAATTTAAGATGAGCCTTAGTTTGTTTTTAAAGTATATGTACATTTTATATATCTATCTGCAATTGATGAATTAGGAATATACGAATAAAACATAAAATGAAACAAATGATTGCGTATACAGTTATCACAACCGTTGCAAGAAACTGTGATACATGTAGATGGCGCCACTGAAAGAATTCTGATAAAATCACGGTGAATAACAGGGGCTATAGTACACAAGGAGTACAATACAAATACCCCCCCCCCCCTTATAATACATAAACATTTTTGTTTATATATTATAAGGGGGGGGGGTATTTATTTTGTACCCTGTGTACTGTACATAGCCCCTGTGAGTAAATTTCGATTTATTGATTTATTTACGAGAAGTCACAAATTTGCGGAAACAGACGCAGACTATATTTTTCTTAAGGCTATACATGTACTGTTCATTTCCAATTACTGATTTCATAATTTTTTATACATAATAACTATTGTATATCAGGGTGATGTACTTTTCCAAAACAGTGTGTATTTGGTTTGGTTTGGTTTTTCTTTCTTTTTTGGGTGATTTTTTTTTTCACCTAAACACCCAAAAATGCGCATGATTACTAAATTAACAGTTTGTAATTGTTTTACATGTACATAAATTTTGTATCGAATCGCTGGCATATTTTTTTTATGTAAACTCGATATGCTTTTTCATTATTCATATGCGGAAAGCGTTGGTTATGTTGGTGGTGGTGGGGTGGGGGAGAGGGATTCGGAACCCTCTTGGATCATATAGTACTGCAGTTCTTTCAATTATACTGACGGTAACAAAATTTAAGCGATTGATAACATCAGGTCTGAATATGCGATAGATTACGATTATGATCATTTATTCTATTTCCTTCGTATGCGAATGTAATGTTCTAATAAATGCCTTCGTATGCGAATGTAATGTTCTAATAAACACACATATTAACACTCAAGCCGAAAGAAAAGTAATCCTGTAGTAACATAGTCAAACGCGCATCCAGAAGGGGATCGGTCACCTCCGCTTACACGTGTTATTTTCAGAGGATGCTGCGCGTTCCTCAAAAACACATATATACATTTCACTTTGGTCAATAAACAAGGGCACTTGAGAGTAATGAAACTGAAAAAGACACGAATAGAGGATTTGTTCTGAAAAAACAATTCGCTTACTCACCATTTTATGTATTTACACATCATTAATCAAGTACAATGATGTGAAAATTCAAGATTTTAGTACAGTAACTATGATGTTAAAATTCAAGAATTTAACTTTTTGCTCGCTATATTGCCCGCCAGTCATCTGTTTTATTTATACATGTAATGAAAAATAGAACTGTCAGTCATTTATCAAGGACTTTATTTTCTGGTATGTGCCCACTTTTTGGAATTCAGAAAAATTCGGATTTTAGGACCTACCTGAAATAAAATCCTTGATCCGCCCATGATCTTGACCGTTTACAGAGATTTGTCGGGTTGATCATGCCAATATAATGCGAGGCGAAGCAGAGCCTTCTATGGGCTTCATCTCCGTGGGCGGTCAGTGACAAACCCAATTACTGCAACGCATAGTTTTTTTTTTGGGGGGGGGGGGGGGTGTTTGTTTGTTGTTGAAAATTTCTGTTTCGCGACTCCTTTTATGTACATGCGAATCTATTTATACGGCCATAGCTGAATTGCTGACGGTCTACAAAAAATTTATTTTGATGGCGTGTTCGATCTAGTGGACATAATAATTTGTTCTTTTCGATCAATCAGATTGCCAAAAAAAAAAAAAAAAAAAATCCAGAGATGGGATAAATGTAATACGTAGGATTTTTGGCGGTAAAATATACCCACTTTTTTCTGTCTTTTTCTGCATAATGTTACATGTATGTATCAGTTCTCTATCACTCTCTCTCTCTAGTTTTTATTGCCTTAAAAAACATGGAGTAGGTGTTCATATGTCGAATACAAAGTAGTAAATAGTAGTTTTATTGTAAACAATCACATATGGGGGATTCATAAAAGTTAGACTGAAGTACAACTATACTTAAATTCGGATCGGGTCGGATTTCAATAAACTGACAGATTTTTCTGTAAAATCGGAAGAATTCTCAGATACATGTATGTTACTTTGGCCTTGCATGCGACTGCATTTTCTTACATCCCTATCAGTTATCATGGATTCGTGATCCTCGAATCTAAATTCTGCTTAACTTGCTTAGGTTTTTTTTTACTATTTAACTCCTAAAATTTAAGTTATTTTACCGGCAGAGATTTTATGCGACATGCTCGGTGAACACCTACCTTCTATGTTAGTGAAAGATATCAATGTTCAGTCTTTTTTTTTTTTAACTACAAATGTTTATAAATCAAACCAAATTTCAAGAGAAAACCGGTTCCTAATTTGAATTTGTCACGCCAGTGCATGCATCTGCGGTGTCAAGTAAATGACGTCATTATAATGACGTCATAACGCCGTGCCGACGTGATCCATGCATTTTCCATATACATTCTACGCAAGACAAATCATTAATTTTCAACTAGAGCAAGATCGTCTGCTACTAATTTTTCACCTTTAATCGACAGATATGGAGATTATTGATTCATTTTTCTACTTTTATTTTTAGCAGATCGTCTTGCTCTATATGAAATTCTCGAAAATATATGTGAATTTCTAGAGAAAAATCCGGATTTGTTAATCCATCCTTGGTTTGATGAGCTATAATTTCGTAGGGGTGCATCAAAATGAAAAGCGCATTTTATGTATATATGTAATTGATCTTGTAGATAAATAGAATAAACACAGTTGATCAATTTTCACGATTTGAATTTCTCTGGAAACAACAGGGCCGATATTGGGTCCTAATATACCTTCTCCTTTTCCCAATTTCATTCAGATGGAATTATCAGCAGAAATAGAGAAATTTATTGGTTCAAAAGTAGCAAATTTACTAATTACTTGCCATATTGTTGTAAGCATAAGAGATTAAATCATATTTAAAAGAAAATTATATGATTAAACATTCAATTCTGAACTTTTGATTGTTTAAACTGTCATTTTACTTTTATACTTAGTACTTCCCAAAATATTTCCAAATGTCGTTAATTTTCCCAATTGCACGGGCCCCGACCCCATTCCCAAATAACTGAAAAAAATCACTGTATCTATATGAGCTTAATGATTTTGGCTAGTCTTGAATGGACGCAGTCTTAAAAGCGCTAACTCCTCTTAAATGTTTAAAATTTCTCTAAAATATGTACACATACAGTACTTTGGCAAAAATAATTTCTCAGTTTTAAAGGACTTAATAATGAATAAGTTGAATTGAGTACATACCCTAGTATAGCTAAACTTTATTCTTCCTTCTTAAAAATCTCATTGACTGTTTATCATGATTTCAGTGTTGTAACGACATAGTTCAAGAAAGATTTCCTGAGCTGAAGGGTGATACCATTTTCAAACTAGCTGCTTTACATATACAGCAACATGCCATTAGTAACAACAATTCATCTAAAGTCAACCTTAAAGCAATACAGTAAGTATAGGGCTATATTAGATTAAAAATATAGGCGATACTTTGTCCAGTTGTAGGTCCGTCTTACAGTCTGTAAATTTTTCAAATTGTTAGCCGTACTTACTTAAAATGTCCTGTATTTGCATTTAGGAAATTTGATGGCAATGAAATAAATTTTTTATTAAGGTGACATTAAAGCAATAGACCTTCTTCATATTACCGTTAGACTTGCATTTTAGACACTCCAAGACCCGACATCACTACTTTTGACGTTATTTCTAATTGTGACGTCATAATTCAGATACGACGTCACAGTTAAAAGTTACGTCAAATGTTGTCATGTCGGGTCTTGGGATATGTAAAACACAAGTCAACTGCGGTAATATGAAAATCATCTATTATCAGACTCATTACCAATGCAAAAATGACCAATATTTTCCTAAAATTAAGAGGAAAATTCCTAAGTTTGAAATGCTTCAAAAGAAAATTGTGATTCATTTATAAACAGAGCATTTAGATAAGTATATTCATTGTGCCTCTCACTGCTTTATTAAGTGTTAAACCTTCTTCCCCCTCCAATCAATGATGATTAAATCTGTTTTCAAACTTTTCAAATTCATAATTTCATATCTTTATAGGAAAGACTGTGGATTGGAGAAATTTCTACCCGAATCAATTTTAGAAAATATGAAAATAAAGGATGTGCGTAAGATGTTGACCCATCAACTGAAGGTCAATCAGAACTTGACCCCTCCTGGACAGAAGAATCTCTCCTCTCTACAGGCCAAACTACACTATATGAAGATCGTTAGCGAGCTGAAAACCTTCGGAAGTCGGGTCTTTATGGTCACAATGCTGGTAAGATGTATTTACAATTGTTCTATAATACAAGGGTGAAGACCTCTAGATAACAAATATGGAGTTTACAAATTCTTTCATTTTTTAAGGCAGAAATTTATAATGTAAAGAATGATTGAAGGATACCTTATTTTGTCTTTTAGATATACAGAGTTCCTTCTAATTTGGGACAATATATAATGTACAATAAAAATGACATCATCTAATTCTATAAAAACAAGTGTAAAATTCAGGGAAAACAGGCTTCAAATACAAAGTTTGTGTAGAAATTTGTATGACATCATAATGTGTTTACATCACAATTACCATCCTAATTACGAGGTAACTCTGTATACTACAGATCAAATACCAGAAGTGAATTTAATGGTTCTGACGTTTCCATGCAAATATGTTTCTGTAAATCCTTCTTTTTTTCTGTAAAACATTGGGTAATTTTTTGTAAATATTTCATTGGTTGTCAAATTTTCAGGACAAAAAGGCAGAAGCTATGGTCCTTGTAGGTCCTAAGTCTGGTATAGGCCTCATTACCAACATTAAACAGTATACAGTAAGTACATTTGTGTATTACAACGTATTTGATGGATAGTTCCTCGTTTAACAAATGAAGAATTTATAAACGGTCAGTAATATGAATATGCTTTAAGAAGAATATATATGATTCAGAAAAAGAATATTTTTCAAAAGTTTAAAATACTTCTTTGAATATGCTGCATTAAGTCAGATTCTGATCTAAACTATTAAATGTCACATTGACCAATAAACAATTGTCTTTTATAGATTTCTGTTATGGCTGAATTTGACCAAATTACAAGTGTCAAGGTCACTAAGGAAAAAGACAATATGCAAAAAGTAGAAATTATAGTCGATAAGAATGATGGGGATGAAGCAACCTTAAACTTTGGCCTCTTAAAAGACGATGCGATGAACTTTGTTGGAATGATTGAAGGCTATTATAAGATTTTTGTGGACGCAGATAAAATCTTGGTGGAAAAACCGGCAAGCAAGCAGAGTGCTGACCCAGATGGTAAGAGAGCTTCTTGTGTTTGATTAAAAATTCTTTCAAGTGCTTTACTCTTTAAAATTTTTCGATTTATTTAGTAATTGTGTGCTGAATGGGAAGAAATACTAATTAACTGTATGTGAATGTGTTGTTTGCTTACTGTATGTGTCACATGTAAAGGATAGTTGCAAGTAGACATAACTTTGACAAGCAGTTGTCTGTCTGTCTGTCTGTCTGTCTGTTCATCCATATGGTCACATATGTTGTCATTACTACTCTTAAACAAATCTTGTGCATGACCTTATAAGGGATGAGGTACATACTTGTTGATAGCTTAAGTCATTCTCAAGGGTACCTAAGGTTAAATTTAATTTCCAAACTATTGTTGAACTTAACAATTACCTGGCATGATTCAGAGCTTCATTGAATGTAATGGATAGTCAGTCTGTGAGCGTGCATTTTTGCGATATGTGCAAGTTAGCATGTGTCGCAAAAACACTGCAAACATGTTTCAGTTAAGATACATTATTGCCATAACCTCAATTTTCTGGAACATAAAACGCCATGAATAGATCAGCATTCTCAGATTTAGGAAAAAAAGATGCAGCAAACAAAAGATGGCTCTCAGTATGTGGAGTCTCAAGTTGTTTTAATTTATTCGAGAGAAAGTGAGCGTGATGCTCAACTGGACAATTAATAGTACTGATCTTGAACTGTTTAATACAGAAAAAATGTTTCGAATTTTGTTTCTGTTGAAAGTGAAGATAGTTTTTTCTTGCTACATTGCTGCATTTTCAGGGTTATCAATAAGGGGTAGCATCTAACGAAATATCGCTGACTCGGATGACAAAAATCAATTGTTTGAATCTCCTATGATTGTTTATTTGCACATAGAGAGTGCCAAAAAGATCTGCCTCATTAAAGCTTATTGAAATAAGTGCCTTTGAAAAAAAGAAGTCAATTGTGAAGGAAAGCTTGATGTGGTGCTTCTGTCTTGCACTTGTATTTTCATGTAACAATCAAGCAAATTTGAAGTCGTTTAAATATATCTGTCATATGCATTATTTCTACGCTATTCCAACATGTCATCAGAAGTATAATGAAGGGTATTTCTACATATTCTACATTAATTCAGATCCACCTTATGATTTCCATCATTAATAGTATGTAAAAGGGTCAGGTTAAGAATAAAGGTCAGTTTGCTGATGGTTATGAAGAATTTCCGATATCAAGATATATAACAATCAAGTAGTCATCAAGAACGCATTAAGATTGACCAATGAGCTGGTTGTTAGTTTAAAATCAGCAACTGATAAGGTTATTAAATAATTCTCAACAAATTAGTGTATTGCCCCTCTAGTAGGTTTAAAGGTCAGATTTTATTGATAAAATCAGCTTAACGGTATTTAATCCCTCGCTAATTGGAAAACAAATCAAGATTTATAAATCAGGTATTGCCTGCAAGAGGTGACACAGGAATTACCTCCCCCTTCCACTATAATCCGTAGGGAATGACAGATTTACATGAGATTAGGTATATTAACAGACATTGTGTATTGGTAAAAATTCAGATGTCTGGAGCAATTGAATTTGTTAAATATTAATCCCCATTACTCAGAGTTGGATGTTTCTTAGCAGTTTAAATGGCTCATTTGTTGGAGTAGAAAATTATAGATTAAGGTAAAGTGCACACATTCTCTTGTTTTATTCTGAATTATTTTTTAGTAATTTAATATAAAATGTCATTATTATATTTTACACTCAATTATGACAAGAATTATACTGAGAGATGTCAATATTTCAATCTTAGACTTGTTCGCTTTAATTAACACCCAATATTGATTCAATACAATTAAAATTGTTATTGAAAAGTGTTTCCTATTTTAATATTGCATGGGGATAAAAATACTTTAGCTGATAATTTTAGCGGAGTTAAGAGTGCACTATTCAAGGCTTCACTAAATTTGTATCTACAATAGATAGTTCTGAAGTGAAATATATCATGATTTTGCTTATATTTCAATTTGCCTTGTTTTGCCATGTTTCCACTAAAATTAAATGCTTCAAAATAAGTTGGCATACATGCAGTTTATAGATAACTTGTCTGACATCTATATCTGTCTGTAATAGACCATTTTCCGATCTTGTCAGAAAGCTCAAAATGTCAGAGTTAACATCTGTGGCGTTGTTGTGTCGCCTGCGAAGCATAGCGACACTTAGGGATCACTTTGTCCGTTGTCCGTCCGTCCGTCCGTCCGTCCGTCCGTCTGTCTGTCTGTCTGTCACACTTTGGGTGTCACAGCCCATAACTTTTGAATGGTAAGTGATAGGGCTTTGATATTTCACATGTGTATTCCTTGTGACAAGAGCTTTCTACACATACCATAATTTTTGACCTAGTGACCTTGACCTACATATTTGACCTACTTTTCAAAAATAATAAGATTGCTTATATCTTTTGATTGGTAAGGGATAGGACTTTGATATTTCACACATGTATTCCTTTTGACTAGACCTTTGTAAACATGCCATAATTTTTGACCTTGTGATCTTGACCTAGATATTTGACCTACTTTTCAAAAAAAGTTAAAATTTGCTATATCTTTTGATTGGTTAATGATAGGGCTTTGATATTTCACATGTGTATTGATTGTAACAAGACCTTTCTACACATACCATAATTTTGACCTAGTGACCTTGACCTATATATTTGACCTACTTTAACAAAAAATTAAGATTGTATATATCTTTTGATTGGTAAGGGATAAGGCTTTTAAATTTCACTTGTGCATTCCTTGTAACAAGACCTTTCTGCACATACCATGATTTTTGACCTTGTGACCTTGACATAGATATTTGACCTATTTTTCAAAAAAGTTGGGATTCGCTATATCTTTTGATAGGTTAGTGATAGGTCTTTGATATTTCACATGTGTATTCTTTGTGACAAGACTTTTTAGCTCGACTGCACTTTAGTGCAAAAGAGCTATTGCAATACCCCCGGCGTCGGCGTCCGCGTTGGCGTCCGCGTCGGCGTCCGCGTCCGCGTCGGCGTCGTCCGAACTAGATGATAAGGTAAATGTTAAGATTACACATTTACCTTTCCTATATTCATATTCTGTTGGTTTTTTTTTGTTGCAAATGTTTAATTATACATCATTTAATATATCCAGATGAGGATATAGCCCCTGGGGTTGGGATTTTTAAAATTATTTCAAATGATAAGGCAAATGTTGAGATGATAAGGTAAATGTTAAGATAGCAATAAAGTCTTTAAAAGCCAATATTGAGCAAAGTATAAGTGCTACATGTACCAAACTTACATATTTGATGTATCTTTGATCAAACTTTCAAAAAATGACCTTGACCTACTTTTTTCCGCTTGAATGATTTTGCCTTTAAAAGCCAATATTGAGCAAAGTATAAGTGCTACATGTACCAAACTTACATATTTGATGTATCTTTGATCAAACTTTCAAAAAATGACCTTGACCTACTTTTTTCCGCTTGAATGATTTTGCCTTTAAAAGCCAATATTGAGCAAAGTATAAGTGCTACATGTACCAAACTTACATATTTGATGTATCTTTGATCAAACTTTCAAAAAATGACCTTGACCTACTTTTTTCCGCTTGAATGATTTTGCCTTTAAAAGCCAATATTGAGCAAAGTATAAGTGCTACATGTACCAAACTTACATATTTGATGTATCTTTGATCAAACTTTCAAAAAATGACCTTGACCTACTTTTTTCCGCTTGAATGATTTTGCCTTTAAAAGCCAATATTGAGCAAAGTATAAGTGCTACATGTACCAAACTTACATATTTGATGTATCTTTGATCAAACTTTCAAAAAATGACCTTGACCTACTTTTTTCCGCTTGAATGATTTTGCCTTTAAAAGCCAATATTGAGCAAAGTATAAGTGCTACATGTACCAAACTTGCATATTGGATGTATCTTTGATCAAACTTTCAAAAAATGACCTTGACCTACTTTTTTTCGCTTGAATGATTTTACCTTTAAAAGCCAATATTGAGCTAAGTATAAGTGCTACATGTACCAAACTTGCATATTGGATGTATCTTTGATCAAACTTTCATAAAATGACCTTGACCTACTTTTTCCGCTTGAATGATTTTACCTTTAAAAGCCAATATTGAGAAAAGAATAAGTGCTACATGCACCAGACTTGCATATTGGATGCATGTTGGGTTAGACTATTGAAATATGACCTTGACCTACTTTTTCCGCTTCAGTGATTTTGCTTTAAATTGGCAATATTGAGCTAACTATAAGTGCTAAATGCACCAGACTTGCATATTGGATGCATCTTGGGTTTGACTATTGAAATCTGACCTTGACCTACTTTTTCTGCTTCAGTGATTTATGATGTGATATATGTTGTTGCCTGAGAAAGGGAGTTTAAATAAATTGGCTGTCATGAGAGATATTATGCTATGCAGTCGAGCATTAGGTGACTCTGGCAACTATTTTTTGAACATACCATAATTTTTTACCTAGTGACCTTGACCTACATATTTGACCTTTTTTCTAAGGATTACGTATATCTTTTGATTGCTAAGTGATATAAGGCTTTAATACTTCACACATATATTTCTTATGATGTGACCTTTGTTTTGTTACCAAAGTATTTAGGTAGTGACCTTGACCTAGTTGATTGACACTATTTTCTGAAAATTTGAGATTGACCATATCTTTCAATTGGTAAATAAGAGGTCTGATATTTCACATATGAATTTCATTAGACAAGACTTTTATAGTGATACCAGTAATTTTGAACCATGTGATTTACCTCCTAGAATAGGCCGCTTCGCAGGCGACACAAGCATTCCTTGGATTGCTATTTTTTTCATTATGACATCACTTTTAAAAGACGCAAGTCCATTTGGACATAACAATGAAACACTGCTCAAAAATTGCCTACCTTGGACATGTTTTGTCATTTTGTCAGCCATTATGAATTTCTGCAAGTGATCTATTGAGTATACTTTAACTTGAGACATCTCTCATGCATTTTTTTTTTCATTAATATTGCTCTTAATACTTCATTACCTCCCAACAAAAAAGTTTCTTCATGAAACTTTGGTAAGCTCATCTTTATTTTTCTAGTTCCTCCGTATCTGGGTAAGCATCGTGTAATCGTCGCTCCCTGGTCCTACCCGGAGGATATTGTTTCCACGGTGATACAGAGCCCCCTAGAGAGCGAGGAGGAGGAGGTATTAGAGAACGAGAGAATCGTTAACCTCTGTGCAGGACCTCCAAGCTACGACGGTAACAGCGGAGAATACATAGCCAGAATTAAACATGACCTTGGTATAAAGGTGAGCTATAAATAACTCGGGACGTTACCCTGTGGTTAAAGGGTAGGAAAAATGTTCATGCATTTGTAGTGTAAAAGATCATGAATATACATATGTATATCCATTTGTATAATCTTTTCATAAATGGAAGAAATAATTTTTGCTTTAGGGTTTTTGATAATTCTTCATGCAGGCATATAGGAATAACGTATTAAAGAGAAAACATTTATTGAATGCTGAGCAATCTATGTAAAATAAATATTTCAAAGTGAAAGATGAATATCTCGAAAGTGAAAGATAAGAGGTTTGATGTGAGCAAGGACTTATAAGTCCTTGATGTGAGTGAAAAAAGATGAAATTGAGTGGTGACTCAAATCTATATATAGTCAACACAGCCCTAAAATACTTATATGAAACCAATTATGGTATGTACATGTATAGGTATCATTTACAAACTTGGTATTAATCTACATGCATATAGGTATTGTTGAGACAACTTACAGTCATCCACACCCCATTCCTATCCCTTTCCCATATGAAAAAAAAAATCTCATATACTCAAGGAGAGGTGGGGATAGGCAGGGGTTTTCAACATAAATACTTGTAATTGATTACCCAAACAATAAAGTTCACATGTATTATTAGATATGAATGCTTACAATGATCAGCTTAAAGCGTTTTCTAAAAGAACTCCTTTAAATCTGTCTGTGTGTGTTAAAAGTACAATGCATAATTATAGACTTTCATTATCAGTTTGTAGGTATCTTTTCTAAAATGAATTGTAAACCCAAGAATACAACAAAGCCTTAATGATATACCTTTTAGATATAATATTTGAAATGAAAGGCCAGGTCTTGCAGTTTTGTACAAATTACTTTCTCAAAATCACTTTTCCAAAAATTTCTACCCTCTGCAATGTTGCAAAACAAATTAAGTTTAAAATATTTTCAATTAAAAAATAGAAACCAATAGAAAAGAAATTTAAATCTACATGTCGATCTGGATAGTTTAAAGTACTTTCAGAATCATTGATTTATTTAAAGTTCTTATCACGAATGTTGTTTAACATTAGAGCTATTTTTCATTCATCTAATCCTCAGAGAAAACAAACAATAGGACATTCCAAAGTAAACTCAGGTCATTTATTACACAGTATTTATAATTAATTTACCTTTCCATTGTGTTTATTAAAAACAGACTGCTTAATATAGTAGTTTACGCAGTGTTTAAATTTGTCGTTATTATTCCAAATTACATTCCATTCAGAGAAGTTGTAGCCAAGTTCTGTTAAGTTAGTCATATAAAGACCAATGTTATGAAAAGGTCAAGGAAAGAAAAACAATTTTAACTGATAGAAATCTATGGCCTAGTATTTTTACATGCTTGCGGAACACAGTGTGAAAATGTTGAATAATTAGAATGTGTTAAATTCAAAATAGGGAGAATAGACTCTTTAGGTAAATGATCTTTTGTTAACTGTGAAATAATTCTGTAAATTTAAAGAAGAAAGTGGAAAATTGGGATTTACAAGAAATCTTCATTACTTGGTAAAGGATCAGTCAAAATCAATGTTTAATTGTAACATGTCTTAATGGAGGATTGCAAGATAAGCAAAAAAAGAGAGAGATTATTTTAAGCTTTTTCCAGAAAAAAAATGTGCCAAGATTAGTTTCGTAAGGAATTTATTCTTTGATATACCATGCTGAAAAGAGATTCCTGCATTTTTAAAAATTTTAAAATAATTAAGACATTGCAGTATGTGATTGGACATGACAGATTAATCCAATACAAATGTGACTTAGAAAAATATGAACTTGAAATTTTTCCTTTCCATTTTCAGTCTGACATTGAAGGTGAAAAAGATGACGACTCAGTTGAAACCATAACATCACTAACAAACTTACACACTGATGAAAAAAGTGTTAATGATGTCGCGCCACCACAAAAAAGCATAATAGTAATAGGCTCTCCAAAAATGACAAGCGATAGTGTTAACAAGATTCCATCAAAACGTTCAGGGAACTCAGATTTGGATGGCATTGATCGTAAAGCACCTCACAGGGAAAATGGTGAAATTGTGACGAATGATTATACAGAACGTGAAACTGAAAAATACATGGAAGACTTTAAGGAGGTAATCGTTAATAAATCTGAGGAATTATCGGACACTGACAGTGGTGTTGAATCAGAACGGAAAATTCCATTGGAGGATTTGGCACCAGGGTCAAAAGGTCATGACCCTGAAAGTGATGACAGTGACAGCTGGGGCACACCATCCAATAGCCCCGCTAAAGGTAGAAAATTCGGAAATATACCGAGCTTTGGTGTGGAGTTTTGTAAGTACTAATCTTGCACTATTATCACCTTGTATTAATACTGAAGTAAGAGCATCCCCAAAATAGAAATTCTCTTAGTTTTCTTTCAAATTTTGGCATTTTATACTAGATACCCTTTCTGTCTTGCAAAGAGAGACCCAAGTGTGATTTTCCATGGGAGGAGGGGGTGAAATAATCATCATTCCACTAGGACCATCAACCTTCAACCCCACCAACCCCCCAACCCCCCTTCCACTGCCTCTCTCCTCTATTTCCCTACCCCTTTGTTCAGTTGACCTCCCCATTCACCCTTTTACTCCCAGCATACCATCTTTCATGATGATATGTACAATACTTCAACTACACACAAAAAGGCAAAGACGAGAATTAAATGTGCTATTGAGTCTTTTCTAGTAGCTAGTCTTCACTATTTGATGTGGGAAAGTATTTTCATTGCCATTTTGTCCTATATTCTAGCTTTTGCACATATATTGATGCTTCAAGTAATTCAGTATACACTTATTACACCAATTTTGCACATTAGCTAACATTTATATATGCTGTAGAAATTCTATGCATTTCTATAATTTATACCCTAGTTATACCTTTTTAGATTTTTATATTCCAATTGCAATACAGATATATCACAGACTTTGTTGTCTGTCTGTCCTAACGTCCTTGTTGGAGATTACAGACTGGACTTTAAGCCATAGAATTGTTGATTACTAAGACCAACTAGTGTACAAACCCTTTCTTCTCTGTTGATCTAAAACTGGATATGGTTTATTTTTCAAGGTCATAGCTTTAGATATGCTGATAGATATAATACATGCATTTTAGATAATTATGTAATATTTTTTATCAGAACTTTTCAAGTGTGACATCTTTTAATGGTCTTGCTTTTGATGCAAGAGAATATAATGTAATTTGATTTTCAAGGTCAGAGATGATTATTTATGGAAGATGCTTTTTATGCAATAGCAACTCTTCCTGACCTTTAGTAAACTGAGTGTTTCCAAGAAAGAGTCCTATAGATTATGAAGATTTTTAAAATTGTTTACAATAGATCTAGGTTCTCATACTCAGTCTGGTATATAATTTATATGATAGAATGCTTATATGGTGCTTCAATTGAAATTAGCCAAAGTAAAATGTTTTAATATTAATCTTATTCCTGTACAATTTGCACAAACTTCATATACTTTTAGAGCTTTGAAAAAAAGTCTCACTCCCATAGCATTATGTAGTGGTTATTAAATTTATCTTCTTTTTTATTTAAAAGTTGACAGTGGCTATAACCGTTGTTCTTCCACATTCATGGCAGTACAAACGTTATCATTTTATGCCAAATTTACTTATATCTGTTGACAAAGTTTCAATTTCTCTCCAATTTAAAATAAAACCTTGGCTTTCTGGCCATACTAAGCATTCAATGTACAATGTATTTGGTACATTTTGATAACATGTTTTATTTCATTTCAGACTCAGAAAGTTTTGGATTACATAGTCCTGATCAACTTCCTAGAACAGAGTCGGACTTTGAGGTCATAGCGTCGAGTTTTGGATTACTGAGTCCCGAAAAAATCCCTCCAGAGGTTGAGGAGGGCATCCTAGATCCAAGGATGTTCTCAGAGAGAAGGCTGTACATAGATCCCGATATTATAGGTATCACCAATGTTTGATTCTTAAACTAATTCAAATGATGATGTTAGAAGAGTTAGGATACAAGTACATGCATCTTACAAAGTTTTGTTACTTAGCATGGTGCTAACTTGAAGTTATTGAAAATGAACAGCCTCTCTGTAGAAATATTTACGTTTTAGATGTGAAATTTGTCAAAAGTTATGTCTCATAAACTACTTATGTTTATTGATTACCTTAAAAACAGATTAACATTCTGAAATGTCATAGAATTACTAATTCTATAATGATGATTCACATACCGTTTTAATGTAACTTTGAAAATATTAATCCACAGATCTGACCTTGATGCCACCTCCCCCACCCCATGATCCACCAATGTTAAATGCCTCACCCTCATGGCACCCTGAAGTACAGCACACTTCCAGTCTCCCTACTGCTCCAGGTAAGTAGCATTACTGCCCTTGATCCACCTATAATATTTTAATTGCACTTTGAAATCTAAATTACAAATCTTGAAACTAAATTCATATGCTGTTGAGTTTAATTTTGTTTCTGTAAAGCAGGATGTGATTTTTGAATGAAAATCAATTTTTGAATTTTCATCCTCAGAACGTCTCTTCAAATATTTTCAGCTGCCAGCCATGACAATGGGGCGTCGGCCCACCATCCTCCATTTGACAGATCTGCCAGTGTCGGAGATAATCCTGATTTCTTTGACTCGGACATTGATGAACTAATTGCCAAGCTTACCATTCCCCCTCCCCCTGGGGATAATGTTGACACCTTTGATAGTTCTATACCTTTGTCTCAAACATGGAGTGGTCCATTAAACAATGACGACATAAATTCAGGGTTGGATGACTCGCTTACCTCACTTACTGACTTAGATAAAACTGTTGATGATATTTTCGCCTCGTTAATTATTCCCCCACCCCCAGGGGAAGCTTCAGAGGAGTTGGAAACTGTCCCCATTGTTCCACCCGTTAGTGCAGTCTCTGAGACAAATAGCGTTAGACGACGTGAGCACAGACGATCAAGTTCCGTTGATTTAAGCTTGCTCAAAACCACAAGTGATACCTCATCTGACTCAAAATCAAAGAATTCCTCAATTGAAGTAGATAGGACACAAAACATAGGTGACACAAGTAACACTGATGAAGTGAAGTCATCTACGTCGGGTTCTAAAAAGAGAGATTCCAAAACTGAATTTGATACTCCTGCTTCTGTGTCGGAAAAACTCAGCAATCTTCTACAAATGATTCCAAATTTTTCAAATGTTGATGAAGGTATTAAAATTTTTAGAAGGACTTCTTCATTACGACTTAACAAAGCATCCTCTCTAGAGCTAGCACCTGTACCCTGTGACTTAAAAGATGCGACACAAAAAATGGGACCATTCCGCGCAAAGGCAGCATCTTTCGATAACACTAAATCGGAAGATAAGGAAAATATTGAACACAAAAGAAAGGAGGAAACTGCCTCTGAAGAATCTAAAGTAGGATCAAAATACTCGAGACATTTACGCAGAACAAACTCGTTCGACTTCACACAGCATAATTTAGTGAAAGAGGATCCTGAAGTGAAACAAGTGACAGAATCATTTTCTGCACTTAAATCTAAACTTCAGTCCTACAGAGATTTTCTACTTAAAAAGTCAAATAGTACCAAAAAGGAACGCAACACTGAACGGACCTCTTATGGTGACAGTGATACAGAACAAAGCAAAAGTCCCCTGAAAAGATCAAACTCATTTACATTCAGTTTTCTGAAAAGAAGGTCGAGTTCATCGGATTCTGATGAAACTTCAGACAGGAGTAAAATTTCAGAATCTCTTCAAGCTCTTAAGAGTAGGAAAGAAAAGAAGTCTAGTTCGCAGAAGAAAAAACAATCCGGTGAGAGTGCGGACAAGGAGAAGAGAACTCCTGCCTTACTCAATACGCTTGCCACAACTCGTACTTTTAGACCGCCATCTTCATCTTCCACACAGGTAAGCAATGCATGTTGAAGGATTTTAAAAATAATTAATTGTGTCACAAAAATTCTCACATACTTTACATTTATGTCACTTAAAGAGCATGTGTTGCATCGTTCAATACCTGCATGTATGTCTTTTGTTAATTTATATTTCATCACAATTTGCATTATATTTGATTGACTTTAAAAACAGGCATGAATGACTGTTACAACTAATTTTTCTCACTTAAGCCAATTGATGGCTTACTTTAATCAAAATTTATTCACTTGACAATTGTTTTAAAAATTACATATTTTTGCAGTCTTTTTCACTTCAACTTCTTTCACACTGATGCTGACCTATAATTTATCAAATGATGAACAAATGGACACTTGTTTGTCATCGACAAAATACCAGGGTACTCAAAAGAATAATTCATGATAGTTTGTCTGTAACACTGACTGGAATATATTATGCCATAACTTTGAAACCAAGTAATTGTGTCAATATATATATATATAAAGATTAGGGTCAAGGTTACATTCAAGGTCAAATCTTCAGCAGATAACACACAGAAAATGTTGCACAGAAGATGGTGCATCTTCTTTTAAACACCCGACAATTTTTTTCATAGATTACACTTGCAAGGTCGTAATAATTTGACAGGCGACGTCATATTTTAGTTTCACCTTCTGTACTTTTGTTTCAGCATTATACTTTCCCCCTTCCAAGGAAGGTTAGTAAGTTGATTATGTGACCAGTCATGCCAATCACATGACTGTCATGTGATCTGATTACTTCCTCTAACTTTCACCATACACGAGTGTCACGTCTTGATTTGAAGTTACAAGCGTTATGTGTATACATTTGAAGTGGTTTTTCGACTTGCTATTTTCACCATTCATTTTCATCACTGAGATCATGTACCAAAAAATATTTGATTGACCCTAGAAGTTTAAATTAAATTTTTTTATTGGAAATCTATGAAGATTAAATTTTCATTTCTCTTTTCTACTAGTCATTTTAGAGATAAGGAAAAATTCCCCTCTACTTTAGTGAGAATAATATTTGTAATCAAAGATTCATATTGTAGATTCATGGATTTTTTTCATCAATTGCAAATTTAAATATAAACGGGTCCATATCCATTTTGTGCCAAAAAAAAAAATCAAAATAATTATGATGTGAAAGTGGCACTTAATTTTAGAAAAAAAGCACCAGAATTTAAAGCCTTTGGAATGTTTCAACATTTTCTGACTTTTAAATTATCAATTTATTGATTTATCAAATTTGTTGAATAATTTATTTGATTCCTCTAAACATGAGTAAATGTTGTTATAAGCTGAATAATGTGTACATGATCTGAACATAAACTTTTGATCACCATATAGTACTAATTAATTTCAAAAGATCAGACCTACTAGTATGTCATTTATCATTTACTGTATTTGATTAATTATGCATATCCATTATATCATCAAATTTACAACTTTTTTTTTGGCATGGTTTTGCGAGATGAAAATGCTTTAGTATGTAATTTTATCAAGGAAAAATATGATAAAGCAACTGTAACTTGTAATGTAAGCTTGCCAATTTGAAATGTAAGCATGAAAGTTACTTTTGGTGTGACCTGTACTGCATGTGGACTATTAAGTGCCGAGTATATCAAGCTGAGTTGCACTCAAACCACGTAAATCCTTACTTTATCTCTATCAAGGACTATGAACTATCTCCTAATAATCCTGCAGCAATTTATATAAATTCTCGGAGTGTGCCTTTGAATGCAATTTTTGCAGCACCCTGTACATTTTCACTTTTTTAAACACAAGTTATCTCTCTTTGTCCACTTTTCTGATTGGTCAAGGCATCTCATCCTCTCTAGAAATGATTTAATTTTCTATGGACTTTGTCCCTTTGTAAGCAAAGCTTTTTTTCTAAATTTGTCGCCAAAATTAATGTATGCATTCAAACAGAAGTTCTCATCCCATACTTCTCAGTAGAAATAAGCATATTAACATCGGCATTTTGGATTGTATAATTTTTTTTTACTGCTTATGTGATAAATTCCTTAGAATACATTAGTGTTCTATCCCATCGGCTGGATGGATGACCTAAAATGGTAAAAAATCCAAATCAGCCCTTCTCATATGAAAACTATGATTGATGTGACATTAACACAGCTGACCATCTTGTTATTTTGAACCCTCATTTTTCAGGACCTATCCTCCCCCATAGAAGTTCCATCCCCTTGTATTGAAGAGGTAAAAAAATAAAATCTGCACGTCAGTGGCGGTACAGGGGTCAGGTGACCCCATGTGGTGTCGGAATAACTGCTCTTCAATACACTTTAAAATTACCAAAATTATTTTGTTGAAGAAAAATGTTACGAAAGATTGATTGAAAAGTTCATAGAATTTTTTCAGGGTTTTGCAGTAAAAGAAAAGAACAAAGAAAAAAAAAACATTTGAAAATTTTTAGATAATTATCTCGACGATTAAAAAGGAAAAAAGAATTGATCAAAAGTATTGCATAAAAATACTGTGATGAAGGGCAGTTCTATTTTTAGAAGCCGCTACTGTTGTAGATATACTCGTATTTATGTGAATGAACAATCTTACAGAATGGACTAACATCAAATTCTTTAACAGAGTGAACATCACCAAGAATTGACTCCCCCTTATGTATCTGTATGTGTAGACTCCATATGTATAGTGATTTATATTGTGCAAAGTCAATATGAGCTATTATCCATGTAGATAGATTTCATGTGTGCAACCTTCAGATATTATGAAGTTTTAAAAGTATCGGCTCCAAAGTAGTACAAATGTATATGATAAGATACTCTCTGTGTATAGGCTATGTTTGTGATAGATTCCTTGACCTTCAACTACCGTCAACGTTTGATTATGTTCCATATGTTTAGGTTCAATATGAACAAAATCCATGTGTGTTTCCAATACTTGTATATGTTTATAGATACTTTGTAGTTATCGATATATCATACATTTAGATTCCATGTGTGTAGGTTTAATTTTCCATGTGTTTGGGTTCCACATGATTATATTCCATTCCATTGGTAGAATCCATGATTACATTCAATGTATGTAGCTTCCATGAGTAGATTCCATGTGTGTAATTATCATATGAGTACATTTCATATGCTTCAGTTCCCAATGTAAATATTCCATGTGTAGGTTCCATCTGATTCCATATACCAGTATGTAGCTTCCATATGATAAGACTCCATTCCTTTTATGTAGATTCCATGTGTGCAGCTAGCATATGAGTACAGCCCATTCGTGTCAAATCCTCATGTTGAGGTTTTCACAGTTATAGATTTCATTCCATGTGTAAAGTTTCCCAATGATTAGTTTCAATGCTTGTTTGCTCAAATAGATTAGATTTTATTCCATGTCAAGGTTCCATATGATAAGTTTTTATTCCATTTGTGGTTCCATATTGTAAGATTCCATGCTATTTGTACACTATGGCTCCCTGTGATTATATTCTATGTTAATAGGTACCATATGATTATATTTCATGTGTGTAGATTCCATATGAATTTAGGCTAAACATAGTTTGAAGATGCTATGTGTATGCATTTCATGATATAAGATTTCATGTGTGTAGGTAGGTTCCCTACATTAAATAAGATTCCATGTGTGTAGGTTGGCTCCCTATAATTAGATTCCATGTGTGTAGGTAGGCTCCCTATATTAAATTAGATTCCATGTGTGTAGGTAGGCTCCCTATAATTAGATTCCATGTGTGTAGGTTGGCTCCCTATAATTAGATTCCATGTGTGTAGGTAGGCTCCCTATAATTAGATTCCATGTGTGTAGGTTGGCTCCCTATAATTAGATTCCATGTGTGTAGGTAGGCTCCCTATAATTAGATTCCATGTGTGTAGATAGGCTCCCTATAATTAGATTCCATGCGTGTTCTACATAGGGTAAAAAGTTAATTTATAGGCCCTGATACTGATTAGGTGCATTATAAGAAGATACGTGTAAAGCTCCACAAATTACTCATAGGCTCCCTATGATTCAATTTTCCATGTGTGATCAGACTCTTAATGATAGAACGAATTTATTTCATTCCACGTATGCAAGCTGCATCTCTGTTTAGACTATATTTCATAAGCACTGTCTTCGATTATGCTTCAATTGTGTAGTAATCGTATACGTATATGTTCTTACATCAAAATTAATGTAGCTTTAGTGTAAGCTTCAAGTTCTACATGCTCATCCCACCCCATGAAAAGCATTACTACATATACCCTGCCTTAATTAAGACATCGTTTTAAAATAATGTAGAACCAGACTTGTCAGATATTTTGGAAAATCACCTCAGATCACTGTTCATTGGATGGATTTGTCATCTGTTTTCATAGATGAAATTGAGACTACACATTATGTAAATCGTTTCTCATCCATAGTTTTTACAATCATTTACTTCGAATTTCATAAAACAATTTTCGTTGTGTTCCTCTGATTTACATCCAACAGCTTACATTTGCATGTTGTAGCTAGAATAATTCATTTTGTAAGTGCATGTTTTAAGTGAATTTACTATGCATGTATAGTAGTTATCTAGTTTTGCATGTCGGTAGTCAGTTTAACTAAAAAAAAATTGTCAAGTCTGTTTTCTAAAGTTTTATCTGTATTTTTTTTACACCTTTCTCACCAGTTAAAATAAGAATGCCAACCCCAATTCTAAATCATTTTGTCCTTCACATATCTCAGAGTAGGTCTTTATTTATCAATTCAGCTTTGATCATGACACTAGTAGTACGTGCATATGTTTTGTCCTTGGTCTTGATGTTCATCTTTCAGTCATACCCCAACAGAGGAGGAAATTAAAAAAAATTTGTTCATTTTCGATTTGTAGTTTTGGAAAAGTAGTTTCTCAATTTAAATTTGCTTTCATGAATACACCAGCGCACGTGCGAGCCCCGTGATTTGTGTTTGTTTACAGCACAATGATATTAACGAACATTCTTATCCGTTTGTAGTTTGATATTTTGACTGTTTTCATACATACCCTTTGTCTTGTCGTTGTATCCCAAATCCATTAATGTATGTATAGTAACGTGTTTGTCGAGTTGCTGTGCTATTGCAATGCTAGCGCGCATGGAATTGTATACTTTATACTTATATTCATTAAAAGAACACAACATTGTCTCGGAAAAGATAAACTTCGTTGGCCGCATTTTTTCCCATTTCATATGTTTTAGCAACAAGAAAATTAAACAGTTGGTATATTAAATGTAATTATATTTCGCAGTAAACTTAAAATAAAAAAATTCCTATTTCATCATTATTTCTTTTTAAATTTACAGAAAGTTGGCGGGAAAAAGTCGGGACCAATGAGAGCGCTTTCAAACGTGTTGTCTTCCTCTGAGGGGAATTTATTGGACGACTCACCAAAAAGGGTGCGCGCGCCAATTTCAAACGGACCAATCAAACCTGTTCACGTAGAAACAAAAACTGACACAAACACTGATGTAAGCCCTAAAAGGAGATCAAGTATTACCTCTGGAGAGGAGACGCATGATCGTAGTTTTACCTCTAAAGACGATATCTCTTTGACAAATTCAGAGAAATCCAAAAAGAAGGAAAATCCCTTCGGAACCGTTAACAATATGTGGCGACCGATTTCTATGTCAAAAAGTAGCTCAATACGAAAAGACGACACCGAGGAATCTTATAGAGTATACAATAACTTTGATGCTTTAAGAGACATATCTGCCGGTAAAGCCCCTCCCGTGCGGGAAGTGAAAGTCCCTGTTATAACAAAAAAGACAAAGAGTGCGCCTCTACCGAGTGAAAGTGTACAGATGAAAAACGGTTCGATCTCGGGTGTAAGTTTTGCCGTACTTAAAGACAAGATTCACGAAAGTCACTCAGACTGTGTCAAAGAAATTCTTCAAAAAGAGTATAAAGTCGATAGTTTCGCAAGTGCAACCAAAGATTCTGACAGACTTCTTGCCGAACTTAAGCATACGATGGAAACTCTCAAGGATTCCCGAATAGACAGGCAGTCAAGTCAGTTCGGAATGTGCAAAGACGAATTAACCAATCAGGTTATGGTATTTGTGAAAGATGCAAAACTATTGGTTAGCAACGCGACGCAAACTAAAGAGAAAATGGCGAGTAATTTGAATGGCAGCATGCATACTTTGGCGCGCATTTTCTTGCATTCTCAGGCAACCATGATTATGATGGAGGCTACACACCAAGCTCAACATCTCGGTTTTGAAGTCATAAAGTTGACCAACGCATTCAAATCTACCATAAATGCCGCCCAAGCAGCGGTAGGGAAACCCCTAGGCGATCCCCATATGAAATATCTGATGAGACAAGCCACAAATCTAGCCCAACTCATCAGCAGTTTATTAAAATCTTTGAAAACTTTACAACAAAAATGAAATGACGAAACCAAATCACTACTTTTCTTCTACCAATAGAGCCATTCCATGTCTGGCATGCTTGTCAATTTAAATGATGAAGTTATCATAAATGTAATATTACCAAATTGTCCGTCCGTCTGTCTTTCCCTCTGTTTGGCTTTGTTTCCACAACCCTTAATTTCTTAAGAACTGAAATTCAATTTCGATGGTGCCATAATTACAAAGGGACATTTTAACCTAACATTTTCACAAAGACATGGAGTAATTGTCCATTCTGCATAAACAAATTGTGTTTCATCAATCAACATACAGAACTTTTTCGGTTATAGAAGATGATTAAAAGAAAAAGCGTTTTAAAAAGAACTGTTGAAGGTACAATTTACTTCCGAATACATGATTGATTTTACACTTCCGCACCAACTCTGCTACCTTGCAATATAAAAATTTGAAAAAACAAATCTGTAAAACAGACTTTGTATTTTTTGACAAAGCACCCTTTTATCTGCAAAATGTCGAGTCTTCCACAAACTTTTGGAGAAGTAAAACAGTGCCGAAATAGGTCAAATGAACATGATGCAATTTTTACCCTTTTTCAAAACCGAATCTATATACGTTGCCTCCTAATTACATACTAAATATATTATTCCTATGTTATTTACATTCCAAAGATTTCCTTTGATTTGTTCCTCATTTTGTTATCCCCGGTCTACTTACACCGAAGATGTTTTAATAGCATTTTCTTTTCGTTAACGTTTGTCTTTACGTCTGTCTGTTGTTCTCCACCATTCCCTAGTACAAATGTACTTATTTTCATGCATCCCAGATAAAATTATCTTACCAAAGATGGGACATTTAAGTGAGGGGGCATCCCAACCAGGATGAGTTGTATGGGATTTGTGTTTAAAAATGCGTTAAAATCTGGAAGATCAGCATTTTGTGATAAATCTAAAATCCTAATCCCACTAATCCCTCCCATTTTAGATCCTTTCATGATCAGTGTTTCACAAGCAGGATGTCTTTAGGTGTATTTTGTTTTCTGTATTATGTGTGATAATTATACAAAGGTTGTATTGTATGTTTACTTCTCATGTATTGCGCATTTTCCTGAAAGTTAACGTTGAGAACAGGCGTTGATTGTATTCATGTCATTCAATTGTTTATTTGCATTTGATTGAAATACTGAATTTTGCAATAATTTCCGAGAATAATGTGATATATATCTTATATTTTTTTTCTTTGATCGTACAAATTTTTGCTTTGTTATGCCTTTATTAATATTCCATATATAATATTTATATTGTATAAAATATTGAACAAGTTTATCTATGACACATTTACACAATGAATATTAAAACTTATAAAAGGATATGATACTCTTGGTATTCTTTCAATAGTTATACTATAGAATGGCGATTTAATTGGATATAAGTGATATATATAGGTCATATTGGTAAGTGTGTCTGTCTGTCTATCATTCTGTCTGCCTTATCGTTTTGTCAAGTACAAGGCAAATCCAAAGGTTTCCCGTAAAAACAATTGAAAAAAAAATTATCCCGGCAAAGTCGATTTGCCTTTCCTTTCTTCCGTTCACCTGTCCGTCCATCATCTCAATTTTCCATTGTGCATTCTGTATTGGAAAGAGAAGATGGTAGTCTGGGACCCTCTCTCGTTACAATCTTCAAATATGCATATGATGGAGGAAAATGCACACAAAGATCCTAAAAGAATCCACTTCTTTTGAAAGAAAAATCATACACATTCACCGAAAAAATTCCCTTTTCGGGTTTTCTGTTTTTCTGCAAGTCTGTGCTACACGAATGCCTTGGATGACTTCGGACAGCAGGTCTTTCGGTTCATCGACCTCTAGGCCATAAAGAAGGAAAATAAATCAATAAAAGTGATGATTATTGTATATTTTTGAATTTTCTCACAGATTAAAAAGTGAGAGCGTTCGCATGATCATCGATGTGAAAGTACCGTATTCTTAGAGGATTTGAAATTTTGAATTTTATCACTATGTTGATTTCAGAAGAAAACCATAAAAGTATCATATATTTGGTTATCCTCCCCCCATGGACGAATAAAACAACCGTCAAAGTTTCGAAATTTTCGAATTTGTATGCGCGTCACAAAAAGTTTAATTAGGTGGTGGAATGCGCCACCGTAGAGGGGTAATTTTGTGTATATGTGTTACGTGGTCTTTAATGACCGGATTATACTTTTATGACACTAGGTAAAGTCTGTCAGAAAGGTTGAACTTGCTCAAGTTTTGAATAAGAAATAAAACGCATCATTCAAAGCGACACATTAAACGATGATCGGTACTTGGGACTGCTTATTTATGAATTAGGCCAGACGAACTAGGAATTACTTTCACGTGTTCTTTTGAATACAAAAGTCGAATGGCCTTGAAAATGAATGTTTGCAAAGAGGCAACAACATTTTCCTAATTATAGTAATATTTTGGTTTTAGAAGTGTGGATACCTCTGTTAGTGATAGGGATTTCATACACACATTCACCATAACAAGTATTACATTTTGGTACCAAGACATTTTACCTACTAGAGACTTTGACCATTCAGCATGCATTGTACTAAGTACTACATTTTCAATCCGAAGCATTTTACCTTGAACTTGGAAAGTAATCAATTGTGAACAATTGCCATAAATAATTTAAAAAAAAAAACCGTCCCGCGGGGGTTATGATTCGTCACTGTAGTGCAGTTCTAGTTTGTATTTGTGTTCAGACTTTGTTCAAAATGTGTGCATCTCTCTTGTTTTAAAGAATTCTCTTCAAATGCATAAAGATTTTCATGTACAAAGGACCACAAGTCCGGAAGCAATACGAAAGCAATGCTTGATTGTATGTCTATTGGCGTGTCGTCTTGTAGATGTGGGAGATTAGACCACTTAGAATAACTCGTGTAAGGTCAAATACCATTGAATTTCAATGTCGCTTTCAGAAAAAAAGTTGTTCCCATGGAACTTGTAGTTACTGCCTTTACATCCAGTCCTGATTTTGGGTTGAACTGACGTCGACCATGTACTGTTACCTTGTATTCAGGTCTACTGTTATACTGTGAACAAATCCAAAGAATCACTTGGTTTGGCCTTCGAAAAGTCAGTATAGATTTTGGCATGTATCCAGAATGGGTATTTGAATCGCAATGCATCATGGGATTAAAAGGCGACCCGTACGTCAGGTCGATAAACTTTTATTTCAGTCTAAATGGACTGAGAAAATGTGATCAAAACCTCATTTTATGCAAAGTAAAGACTAGATGTTATGCCGAGACATAATTTAAGGAATTCTTACCCATAAATACCCTGATTATTCCAACTTTAACTTCGTTCAGACTTGTCGTTGCATTTTCATAAAGGTATATTATTCATCAAAGGGGTAGGGCCACGAAAGCCCTAAAACTGCCCTGCAATTTTCCTTAAAATTTAACTTAATGGGAAATATTTGATATATCACATAAAATATAATGTATGTCTTCCCGCTTTTAATGAAAGGAACATATCACCAACCGAAGCACCATAGGAAGTCTTATGACGTCATTTTGACGTTATTGACGAACATGGTAAAAAAGGCTCGAAAATGTGTCTTTAGTGGAGAATTTCGATGGGGCCACATGCGTCGAGAAACACAAAACTTTCAAGGGGATATAATGATTATCAGTAGTGTAAGAAGTCCCGATATCCGGGTAGTATTTTTAGAACAGGGGAATTCCGTGTTTTGTGTGTAGGAAAGGGGGAATTCCATGTTTATTTTTAGGTATTGGGAAAGTCCATGGTAAATTCCAAGGGAATTCCCAGAACTATATTTAGGTGTTTGAAAAGTCCCAGACCTATATTTAGGAAAATTCTAGATGATTCTGATGACTACTTTTCTAAAAATAGAGGTGGCCCTGAAAAGGGCCGTTTTTGTTGTTGTTGATTTCTACTGTGTGCATAGACAACAGTGATCTTCGTGTCTGATCTCGGGTGGAGCACTGGGGACTGCTCTGGCATTCTGCATCCCTTGTAGGATGGAGTACATCGTCTTGAGTACTTTTCTGGTCTTCTTCAATTCCTCTATTATTACTGTTTGGTTTTGCTGTAATAATTTAATACGTATTTCTTCTGAACATTTCCTCCTCTCCTCTACAATGTGTTTCACCTTCTTAGGGTCGGGCTGTGGTGGTCTTTTGGGTGGTTCGACCTTGGCTGGTAGGGTTGGATAAAGGTTCTGTACCTCCATCGGTATGACTTGTTGTGGTATTGGTTGCTGTGGTTGCTGTGGTTGACCATTGGTCTGTTTGTCCAGTTCCAGCTGTTCGTTGAGGATGGACATCAAGATTGGGAAATCGCTTTCAGTTACTTCCATGTTGAGTTGTCAGGAAAGACTGCTGAACTGACGAGTGCGTGCTGTATTTATAACCTATAGTGCGGACGTGAGAGTAAACCCAAAACATGTCAAGCGGGATTGAACATTTCAAAAAAATTTTACAGTGACGGTTTTCACGAGAATACATCTACCTAAAGCATACTTGATGAATGAAATATGGGTTTAAACGTTACCATTTAATGTATTCTATCAAAAATACCATGAATTTTCACGAAAGCATGACCTTTTCTTTCATTATGTGTCTTATTCTAGAAAAATGTGACCTTATTGTATGATTACATATATATAGGATTGAATACTCTATGATTCTAGAAAGTGTCACCTTATTGTATGATGAGTCACCATATCTTAATAAAATTCCCGCCAAAACCAGACATTGTTTACATGGGCGTACTCTCACGTCCGCAAGTACTAGCATAAATAGGAGAGGTTTGAGCAGATGTGCTTCACTCCTTGCGAGAACAATCGAGAAGAAGAAGAAAATGAATTCCTACGAGTACTTCGAAACATCACAGAAGTTGACGGAGCAGGCGGAAAAGCTGCTGGCCATGGCAAAGTATTTCCAGGCGATGGGAGAGAAAATGTTGTACAGAGAAAACTATCCCTATCCCGGCCATAAAGAAGATTGGGACCAGGAGATAAGGGAGGAGGAAAAGAAGAAAGAGGTAAAGAAGAGGCGGTATAGTTACCGCATGTTCGAACCGAGCAGCAGTACCACCACCAGCAGTACAATAGTGGAGCCACCCACCTCTCCAGCTATGGTAATAGACGAGGAGGAGGATTGGGAGCGGGAAATAAGTTTATGCCCGGAGCCCATTTTCAAGGTGCCATCAGTACCAGCCAAAATCAAGGTGGAGCAGTGGCTGTCCTCCTGCCCCACCTGCAAGTCCAAGAGGTGTTCACACCGTCACTAGATGACTTTTTCAGTCATAACAAAACAGCCCTTTTAAGGGCTACCCACATTTTTCGAAAAAGTAACCATAGTTTCAGACGCTATCAATATAAAACCCCAGTCCCTTACAACTAAGAGTTCATTTCACAAGTTGCATTGAAACAAGACAGACACACACGCAAAAAATAAAAAATGATGTATAGTTTATCCATTGCACGTTACATCATGAAAGATCGTACTTATCCCCACAATTTCGACGGTGACCATTTCAATACGTGGGCAGAACAAAAAGTCAATACTTTTTTCGACGAAAGGAATTGGGTACCATGTACGGAAGAAGACGTGAGATTGGGAGAGGCGTGTTTCAACGACGAATGTAGTGACCCCCAAGACGGATTGAAATTGGTGCATCCCGAAGACCCTAATATGACGATCATTGCTTACTGTCAGTGTTGTAGAAGTCACCATTCGAGAATCTTGGAAAAAGAAATCAAAGACAGAGTGGTGGCATGGTGTAAATACGTGGCCTGGGATCGTTTCGAAAGTCAACGGGACTTGGTGGAAGAATTTAAAAAGAAGAAGAAAAAAGTGACATTTGATGTGTAATGTTATGTATATAGATGTTGTGTAACAAAATAAAATATGTGGAACTGGTGTTTTGTTTTTTAAACTTACTTCTGACTACTTTTCTGAACATATGGTTGGCCCTTAAAAGGGCCGTTGAATTTGTTGGTTGCCACCTACTAACAGTAGGGACAGTGACGTGCTGGTCTCCTCATCCTCCCTGATCTTCGCCTAGTCATCACTGCTACTTGTCTTGCAAGTCTCCCCTCCAGCCTCGTGACTTCTTTCTTCAACTCTTTATTTTCTTCTATGAGCCCCTCCAACCAGGCGATGATTTCCTGGTTGGTCATCTCTTGCTCTGGCTGGGCAGCTGGTGGTGACGCTGGCTGGGGTGCTGCTGGTGGAGGTGGTGGTGGTGGTGGTGGTGGGGCTGATGTTTCTACCCCGTCCTCCCTCTCCATAATAAATACCAAATTTAAAATGGCCTCCTCGTCCTCTGTCAATCTCGCCTCTACATTCATTTCCATCCTATTCATCGTTCATCAAATAATTGAGTGAAGCGGTTAAAAATTCTCCTCCTATTTATGCTAGTACTTGCGGACGTCGAGGAAAGCCCCTAACCGACTTTCTGAACAATCAGTACTCTCTTTCCCGTTTGGCGCGCAAATTGTCCAATCAGCTCCTCGTACAAAGGCCAAGGTTGTCCGCCCAGGTTACATCCCATCTTATACGGGAAAGCCAGGGTATTTACCTCAAGGTCACCTAATGCTTCTAAACATTCTCGAAACCATTGTGTACGTTCTTCCCTTGTATCCCGATAGGGAGGAATGTGACGTTTATGTCTTTGGTGTGCTGAACCGTAATCCCATTGTGCTAAGAGGGATACGATGTATTTATGGTGACTGTAATATGTGACGATGGTACCCGGTGTGCCTCTATCTGGATAGACAGCCAAGTTTCTACCCCCTTGTGACCTTCTCCGACCGTATACATCGGACTCTGGATATCTTTGGGCAATGGTTAAACTCAATCCATGGGGACGTACGCAAAGACAATTGACGACGTGCGCTATGGCTTCTACCTCTAAAGTCAAAAGATCACCTCTTACGTATTCGACAGACATGATTGAAATGTTACTAGATTTTGTAATCCTTCATATATATATATATATAAGAAAAAAAGAGATCACGTGACATTCAATACTTTAATGACATTCAATACTTTAATGACAAAGGTCAAGAACAAACAAAAGTTCAAGGACAAATATTCAAAGTCAAATGTTCAAGGTTTGTTACAATATAAAAAAAGTCACTGTTGCATCTCTTCATTGTATCGTCTGCACTTGGGACAGATTTCCAGCATTTGTTGATTTTGGTGATCGTCGGCACCTACACATTCGGGATGAATGGCCGCATAGATGACCTCTTTGACTTCGGGTTTTTCCTTTTTCATCTTTTTCTGGGTCAGTCGTTTCGGTTCCTTTTTCTTTTTGATGAATTTCAAAACTTTCAGTCCGATCCGGGTCGCTATAAAATCGACGGAACCGTCATCGAGATGAACGAACTCGAACTTGCATTGCTTCGTGGGTTTGTCCACCAATTCGAAATGGCCACCCAAGTGTTGATCCATTTGTTCCTGAAATTTCATCAGTTGTTTGACATCTCGTTTCTGTTGTTTCTCCAGTTGTTCGCGATGAACAATTTCTTGATATTTCATAAAGTCATCGTACGAATCGATCCCCATCTTGTGCCTTTGTTCTTGATAAGCGGCTATTTCTTTTCGCAGTCTTTCACATCTCTGTTCCGTGTCGTCATCTTTTTTAGTGTCTTGAGTTTTATCGACAGTAGCAGCAGCAGCAGCAGCGGAGCTCTGTTCACACGTCTGTTCCATTCTGAAGTTTTTGTCTGAATGAAGTGACGCTTGAATAAAAGTTCCTTATATTATGTTCAAACGACCTTGAAATTACCACCGCCACATCTGACCTCAAAGAACTATTTTAAAATCTTAAAATAGAAATTTCTGGAGTCGGATAATTCTTCAATGACATAGACATCAGGTAATTCTACTGTTTTTAAGTCATCGTCATCGATACCATTGGCAAGGAATCTTATCACCGACTTTAATTGTATAAACCTGAGACTAAGTCCCCATCCGGATAATTTGAACTTGTTTCCTTTTTTAACCCATTCTCTTCTATCTATTCTACGTTCTCCGTCACATTCCATGACTTTGATAAATCTATCGTCGACCGAATCGATGGAATCTTGTACTTGGTTGATGTAAATCCTGATGGGATGAGGTAACTGTTCTAAGAGTAGTTCTCTCTTCAATGGATGTTTACATTCTCTGATCACTGCTCTAGCGGCGATGTCTTGTAGAGATTGCATTTTGAATTGACTCATTAACTTTAACTTGCATCCCTCGTGTGGTTTCTTCAACGGATCCATAATTTGATGGCATTGTTCAAAAAGTGTCTTGTATATATATGTGTACAAAACGTCCTTGACCTTGTTACTTCTTCAGTTTAAATCCGTGTGCACTTGACCTTTGAAATCCCAGGACATCCATCTTGTCTTGCAGGTCGTGCCTTCTCAAGGTCGCAGGTAGTAACGAATTGGCCCAGTAAATGTGTCTCATGTCGGTAACGGTACACGTGGGTGGCACGTACACGCGGTTGTACGCGTCTCGACACGTACACATGCATACGCCGTTGATGGGGCAGTATAGAATGGGTAGTCTTTTGACGGCACGGCGTCTGACATTTTTCATGTAGGCACATTGGTGATTGAGTCTACAACACACCCGTTTCTGTGCCCTGGGTTTGATGATCAGTTTGTCTCTTTTGTCCGATACTTGAAAGAAAGTGTTATCCGCCACCCGGATGCCGTACTCGTACTCTCGAGGTCCTCTCGTGCCGAATGCCCAGTGATACCAGTAATCGATCATGTCCACGTGCACTTGATTGATTAAAATCCGGATTTGTTGCGGTATCTGTTTCAATAGTTTCTCTCTTTGAAGGGGTGGTTGAATTTCCTTAATGACTACTCTGGCAGCTAACGTTTGAAGGGTAGGCGTCTGTTGGACGGGTCGCCTTAAATGGTACCCGATGAATTCTGGATCGTAAGGTAGCAAGTGCAATTCCCTCCTCACTCGTCCATACGTATGATATTCGTTAGGTCGATAATCGTCCGTGTAATACACCGTGTGATTATACGTGTCCTCGTCTGGTATCTTTATCGGATTCATGATTTAATACTGATGCCAACAACAACGTCTTTTATATATACATATATGTACACGTCCTTGACCTTTTAACCACACACCATTTTGACATATTTGCACTGAGGACTGAATCTAGCATGTTCTTTGTAAGCGCAGTCATTAGGTTCCCAGAACTTGAGTCCTAATCCACATTGGAAGCAGACGACCTTGTCCCCAATCTGAGAATAGAATAATCCAGAACGTGCCATGTCCTCGACCTTGGGACATCGCAAGTATCTAGGCCAAGAGTCCTTGAACGTTTTGAGACGTGTGGAATATCCCACGTATTCTGGATACAGCGGTTGTAAACTGTAGACTTTCTGAGGTTCGGGAGCCAGAACTATTTCTTGTTCTATACTGCGGCGATAAGTAGGAGTAGCAGGAGGAGGAGGAGACTTCTCTTCCCATAATCTATAGTAAGAAGGTACCGAATCGGTTTCGATATCGTTCTGGATAGAATGCTTGGCAAAACCACTAGCGTCCATCGAAGAGGTGCTTCCTTGTCCAGCCATCGTGAACAAATGATGGTGTGGAGAAGAAAACAGCTCTTTTATAAGAAAAAAAAAAGTCACGTGATTCAATTGCAACTGTTTTAATGGTACCCCGCTAACACAACGTGTCCGACAAGGATTAGGGTCGTCCCATTGTCAGACACTTACAATTTTATTGCGTAATACAGAAATATATACAACATGAAATGTTCAAAGAATAAAAAGGCCATCATAGTTTCGAGCAAGTCCGGTGGCGGTCTTTTCGACGTGGTCGACACTTTTGGCATTTCTGGGGAGGGACTGGGGGGATCCGATATCGTCTCCGAAACCATTGGTACACGTAACGGTCGTTCCAAAGTTTCTCCATCCCCCGGGGTGTTTTGGGATGAGGTAGTATCTGGAACGGGTTCCGAAGTCCTTGACTTCTCTTCTTCAGGAAATAAATGCAATAATGTCCGCATACGCTGGTCTCGTCGCTTTGATAACACACTGGATTGTACGTCATTTGTCGACATCTCGATGCCATAAACCGTTCAAATTCCCGGAGGGGTGGTAATCCGTAACTGTCAAAGTATTCTCCTATCCCGGTACGGGGATCGATGTAGATACACACCCAATGTTCACCTGGTTCCGATGCCGTATCCGTATTCAAGACGAACGTTTGACCTATAGACGTCGAGGGTAAACGGTCCCTAGCATACACCCCGCCAAAATGAGGTCCCACGTCGGGATCTTGCGATAATATATCGTAGATCTGAGAGGTGCTTAGTCCTTGCATGATTTGTTAGTAATCCACACTGACTTCTCTCTGCTTGTTGATTTCCAACACGTTGTCGAATTCTCCGTACACGATACAGTTGATGGTGTTTGCCAAGGCTGCTGAAAACTGCAGTTCTATTCTCATGTTCCCGGTTTTTATCAGGTGAAATTTCTCGAAACTCTGAGCATTCTGATCGGGAGTGAAATCGTAACCCCACAGGGTAAATCCGTCACCGTATTCTTTGTAGCCGATGGCGGGTGCCCAGTCTTCTCCGATACGTCCCAAAGCTTGATACAGGGACATGTATGAGCGCAGGTAAAAGTTATTGGCAAAATCGGGTTCAAAAGGGCGGGTATTCTGTGTTTCTCCGTTCAGGCTGATCTCCACCTTGGTACAGTTGAAATGTTGAAAATTGAACGGGTTGGTACCGATACTCCCGTTAAAGGCCGTATTCAACACCATGCCCAGGAAAACTCTCTTGGGTAATTGTCCGGCAAAGACGTTGTCCGTGATTTTAGAGCGGGTACCGGCAGGAATGGTGAAGGACTTGACTTCTACCCGTCTCAAGGGATACTTGGCCGTACTGCTATTCAATAATGCGTTGGCTCGATTGATGATACCGGGCATCGGACGCACTTTGCGTACAAATAACATCATGCTGGAAATCTTGATTTTTCCGTCGGCAGTGCCAAACAAACAGAAAGGGGTGCTGGCACGATTGAATCTCAGACGTACATCGACACCGTTGACCAGGTAATTCTTTTGTTGAAACATGTCCAAGTGGAGACGATCAAACAGTTCCACTTCCTTACTTCCCTTTATCAAACTGTGTCTGGCTCTCAGAGACTCATTGTATGCGGCGTCAGTTTTGTCGTCTTGGTGGGGATTCCCAGCATCCATTTTTCCCCCTTCATCTTTGACCCATAAATTGCTGGCTTTGATAGATTTCTTCAAGGTATCGGGTCTGTAGGACAACAAGGTCTCCAAATAGGCTCGATACGGATACGTGTTGGTACTGGGTGAAATGATTTTTCCATTCAAGGACAGATCGATCTCGTTAAACATGCTGTGTAAGAAATTGTTGACGGGGGTCGTCTGGGTATCGTCGGCCAAATCGTTGCCATTGGTTTGGGTAATCTTGAGTTTGATGTACACGTAAGTCTGTGCCAAATCCAAAAAGTCTTCACCGTGACCTTTGATCTCGAATTCCACTGGTGCTCCGGCATTCCTGTTGTCTATGGCATTGAGAGGATAGTATTCTTCCCATTGAGCTTTCTCTAAAACGCTCATGGTTTGAGGAACCCGATCAATCTCTAATCCCTCCGTCGAACATTCGCATGATTCGCGGTGCATCATCTTGGACACTAATCAAAGATGTCTATCGTTCTTTTAATGATTCTTTTGACTTTTTTTCTATTAATCCTGCTGGCTTTTCTCAATCTTTTCCCGAGAATCCTCTTGAGAGCTGCTGACCTTCTCCTTCCACGACCTCTTTGCAAATGAGGCCTTGACCTTTTGACACGGCTTTTATGGGTACGTCGAGAGGCTGAGGATGCTGGTGGTGGTGGTGGTACTCTTCTCTTCTTTCTTCTCATGTGATTTACCACGGCTTGCCTCATATTCTTTTGATGGGTCTGTCTCTTTGGTGCACGGGCGTCTCTCATCACGTAGGGGGCTTCCCTGGCGGCCGCGTATGCAAATTGTTTACCCCGGGTCATTAACGAGTCTTTGATAGGTTTACCGTGCATCAGGTCTAGTCCCACATGAAAAGCCGACTTTAAAGCTTGGGGACCAATTCGCTTCATGGCCGCTTTGGCTATATCCATGAATCCTCGTCCCGTCTGATGATAAGGTCTCATCCAACGTCCCACATACCCTCCCCCTCTTCCTCTCTGTCGCGGAATTCCTCGATGTACGATCATAATTGCTTTCTCCGGAAGTGTAGTTTCACGATGGCTTTACCAGAAAAGAATGGCACTTTTTCTCCCATGTCGTTCCTTATATGGATATCAATCGTGTCGAAATAATGCTTGCTGATCGGAAGGTACTCCCGATGTCTTCCTTCCCATTGCGCATGGCCGTTGGTATTGTTCTCTTTCTGGTTCTCAAAAGGAATGATTCTCATCAACTGTAGATTCTGTGAACCCACAATCTGTGTTTGCACCACATCACTGTACAAGTACAAGCCACTCATACCCATGTAGACGTCCGGTGGTACGGGGGCTAATTGGTTGGTACGTAACCAATGAGTGGGATGACTACCGTGTTGCGTGGTGAGGAATCCTAGTTGTAAGGCTAACCGATTACAGAATCGGACGAAATAAAAATGTATGGTATTAATGGTAGCTCCCGTAAATTCCAACGCCACACGATTGTAGGACGTGTTGTATACCAATCGAATCTTGTTGGGGTTGGGGGGATTGGCATCAGAGCCTTTCATCACCGGATCAATGGCATGTTCCAAGGCGTAATTGATTTCATCCACCAGTTCCCGCGCCGATCGGTAAAAACCATGTTTAATCGCTATCCTGAGGATATTGGCCCTAGGGTTTTGAACTTCACCTCTCTCATTGGTAGGTCGTGCTAGTCCCGGAATCTCACTCAATGTGTGGGGTGTTCTACTCTTCATAGTAATCCGGTATCGATTGGTATCCGAAGTGTGCAAAATAAAACTCCCAGCACCTTGATAGTAATAAGGCACCACAATTTCAAAGTAATTACAGCCGTCATCCACATTATTCAGAACGGTAGGATACACTACTTCCGAAAGGGCCACTTCCCAGTCTCTTTCCTCTAATTTCATAGTTTGAGGTAATCGTGTTCGAAACGTTGAAATGGTATTGCCCGGGAAATCCCGCATCGATCCATCGCTGGGTAAAGTGACGTAAAAGTCACTCATGATGATGATCCTTATTGGTGTGTCCTTCTTCCAGGTAGTTTAGATTCTGACATCTTTAAGGTGGGACTGGGCATTATATAACCCATGCAACCACTCAACATGACCATCCAAAATTCTTTGTTGTCTTTGTCCAGGGCTAAACAAGCGATGCTGGCTATAATGACCGTCATGGCCAGAATCATTTGAGCAAAGAAGACGATCTGTCCTTTGGGTAGAGCTTCACCACACCATTTCCAACGTACGGAGGTGGTAGAGGGTTCTCTACTTCCCAATCCCACGTCTACCGTATCATGTCCTTCTGGGGGATCCATGAATCAAAACTAGGAGGATATCCTTTCCACCGGACTAACACTTCCTCTATCGTTTTCTTGCCCACTTTCCGTTTCCGGGTTTTCAAAATGTCTTCCACTTCGTACACGTCGTCTCTCTTGATCACTTTCTGTAATTCCGATTCGTAAAAAGTACCTTCCAATTCTTCACCGTGATCGTCCTGAACCACGTAAGCGTAAGGTACGCGTCCCACCACTCGACGTTTAATGGTAAACAGTTCCGTCGTCCAATTGGGGAGATATCCTTTCTCGAAAGTGTGTTTGGCTTTACTGATTCTGACGCGATCACCCGCCTTATATATAGGTTTCTGCTTCTTCTGGACTCTTTGAGGGGCATAGGCATACAACCAGACGTCCAAAACGTTTTGGTGCGTCACGTCCCGAGGGGCTCTTCCGATGGTGGAATGCTTGGTACTGTTGTAGCCTTTAACCAAACGGGGCAAGACCTCCACGTATCTCCTAGTTTTCTTGTGGGTAAAATATTTCCACATCCTTCCTTTCAAGGTCCTTTGAAACCGTTCTACGATACTGGCTTTGGTTTCCGTGTTATGGGTGGTGAAAAAATGAATGTCTTCTTCTTTCAACATCTTTTGAAATTCCTTGTTGAGAAATTCTTTGCCTTTATCCGTTTGGAAACGTCTAGGTTTCCTTCCTTTAGCTCTTTTCAAGATGGCACCAAACCCTCGGATCATTTCTTTTGACGTTTTGTTTTTCAAAGGTTCCACCCAGGCATACTTGGAAAAGACGTCAATGACGCAGAGTAAAAAGGTGTTCTTATCGTTCCAGTCTTTCATGCTAGAGACATCGGCTAAATCCCCTTGCCACTGTTCGTCCATGGTAGACACGATAGTACGACTACGTCTGAATTTACGTTTGATCGGTTTGTGTAACGTATACGTCGATTGTTCTTGTATCCAATCCACCACCTCTTGTTTGCGCACCACTTTAGGATAAATACGTTTGGCCTCTCTGTACAAAGCCTGTATGCCGGCAAAAGCCACGGGACTCTCGGGATCGTAATACAAACGGTGTAAGACAGAAGGTAAATCTATTTTTTTCCGAACAACCATTTTTGAGGTGAGGAAAAGCCGGTGGGGAGTCTCAACCAACTTTTCTCCAAGTCCGACTGACTTTTCTTCCCGATGCCCGGTGTTTTTATACGTGGAGGGGTGGCTAAAATGGTAGAAGCGTCGACAAATCCACTCTCTTCGTCATCCTCGTCATCCGAATCTTTGCGGGCCGCCGCCGCTGCCAGCGTGGGTAAAGTAGGTGTCGATGAAGCGGCCGGTTGGCTAGTGGACGGTTTGGGGGAGGGTGCCACTTTAAAATGTTTGATGAATTTGGCATTCCTGACGTAATCTCTGGGCATATTCATTTCACTCAATCCTCGACTAAAAAGTTCGATGCCTTGAGGACGGTATCCTTTCCGTTCCGTGGAACGTACGGAATCACTGACCAAATCGATGATGTTGGCATTGGGAATCACTCTACCCCGGTACTTGACCCGTCCTTCGGGATCCCACGATAATATTTGAGGATGACGTTGCATGTGTTGTAGCATCATCTTGGCTTTTCCACGCATGGGTTTAGGGGCACTGGACACGATCTGATCGATCAATTCTTCGGCCGGAGGTTCCACGGCGACGTCATTGGAAGCTGCTGTAGATGTACTAGTAGGTGCAGTAGGTGCTGGTTTTGTTTTGGTCTTATGTAAATAGGTCCGGTACCGATGCAGTTCTTGTCCATACAAAGCAGCCTGTTGAGCCGGAGTCAAGTCTCCTCGTTGATTCAACGTGTCTAACGTTTGACCCGCTTTGACGGCTGCCGTTACTTCGGGGGGATAAGGTAAAGGATGGGGTAAAGATAAAATATCTTTTTCCCGACTCTGCTGCATCTCTTCCAAAAAGCTTTGAGGTACCAATACCATCTTGCGGGCCATCTTAAATACCTTTCAGTAATAAAGGTGCGATCATGGATATCAAGGGTAAAATAGGTAATCCTTTACCGGTTTGACGGACCAGTGTTCTGCGGCGTTGTTGCACGGACAAACCCGGTTGCACCAGTTTCCTTAACACGTGCTTGCTAGGTGCCAATTTGCGTTTCTGACACTTGCTTAATGGTACCACCCCTTTTAAAGTGTTGTAAATGCACTCGCACAATTTACTTATGGTAGCGTTAGGTGCTTCTTGTAACACACGTTGTTTGAACTTGGTGGAATATCCTTTGTTAGCCAACAGTCTTAGGATATCCGCATGCGGTTTTAATCCACTCTTGCCCATGTTACTCCATCTATGTCTGGGTACACTATGACCTTTTCATTCCACCTCGCTGCCTTTTATACACGTTTGGCCATTTTCCAAGGTCCCCCTCTATCTCCCAATTTCTTGCGCGCCGTAAACTTGACGTTTTTTCTTCCGGGGGCATACCGTATGTGTTGGGTGGGACCCGACTGCGGGGATAAGCGTATGTGTTGGCGGGAATGAAAAGAGGTACCCGGCTGCGGGGATAGGCGTTGGTGGGAGGGACCCGGCTGCGGGGATAGGCGTTGGGTGGAGGGACCCGGCTGCGGGGATAGGGGCAGCATGGCTTGTAAATGGGGAGGGAGACCTATTTGACGATTCAATGCTTGCAAAGCCGTCGTGGCCGGTGCACTTAAAGGGGTGGACGTCATAGGATGAAAGGTAGCTCTTCCCGTTCTTTGAAACTCGTCGGCACTGGCAAATCCAACAGGTGTAGCTATGAGTCTTTGTGGGGTCTTCTTCTTCTTCCTCTGGGGTGATTTCTTTTTTTTCTGGGGTGCTGCCTTGGGTGCTGCTGCTGCTGCTGCTGCCTTGGGTGCTGCTGCTGCCTTGGGTGCTGCTGTCTTCTTTTTCTTGGGTGCTGCCTTCTTAGGTGACTTCTTTCTTCTAGAAGATTTTTGAGGGGTACCGGTTTTGTATCCTCCACTCTTTTTGGAACGTATCGTATAATATTTCCGACGATTAGGTTCACGTTGTGGCCATTGTAGCATGGTACGGATGATGATACCACCTAAAAACCCGGCACCTCCTCGTCTCAGGATGATTTGACGTTTTTCCTCTGCCGACGAGTGTCGATCCGCTAAGGTTTTCAAGAGCTCGAAATTTCTCTTGACGTAGTTTTGGGTAGGTTTGGTCAAGGGTAAACTCCCGTTGATCATATTACGGGCACCCATACTGAACCATTTCAACAAGGCTTGACGTCCCAAATCCACCAAGTCTTGACGTTTGTTATCATCTTTTTCATTCCGTAGTTTTCTTAAAATTTTCACCAGTTCACTAGAGGCCGAAGGTAACGCCATTTTTCTTTGATGCGATCGCAGTCTCTACCAGTGTGATACTGACGTCAAAATAGGTACCACACTCATTTTTATATGTTTTTGGGACTGTACACCACGATCCCTCCTGCCAGGGGGTGGTGGAACACGTCCGTTCTCAACCTTAAAGTATCGGGAGTAGTGGGTGTCATGTCTACCACCAAGTACCCGTGGGGTTTACTGGTAGCATCCTGGTACGCATAATTCAAACAGGGAAGTTTTAATTGTCTGGACAACACTTCAACTTGTGATTTATCTCGGGGATTTTTAAACAAGACCATGTAATGCGTATTGAGACTGATGGTGCGGTGATGGGTACTGCGGTCAAAGACGTTTTGTGTAATGTATACGACACTGGTATTACGATGATGTGCTTTGCGTGTAAACCAATCTACAATGTATTCACCGCTATGACCACCCATCATGTCGTCAAAGACCAACAAGTGCCTGGTGTTGAGGTCTGACACCAAGATTTCGTCTTCTGGTGGAATGTCCTTGACAAATTTGACTTGACCTTGCATACTCTCGTAAGCTTTTTGCCATTCACGATAACACCAGACTACTTTTTGAGGAGGAGGATGAATGACCTCGTCCTTGTATCGAACCAATTGTTTGACAAATTCGGTTTTACCGGAACGACTGGGTCCGGCGACCACCATGGTAAACTCGTGTTTAAACACGAAAGCACTCAAATCGTCTAACGTCTGTACGTGAGTACTCATGTTGAAAGAATGACAAGAGAATTCAAAGAACATTTTATTTATAAAGAACAAACAAAGTTTTCTTCAAACGTAGGTTCAAGAGAATGAATGTAAGCCAGAACTAATGTATACATCATAGGTATGTCATCATCAAACACTTGTGGATCATTAAACATGAGACGTAAGAAAAATAGAAAGTCTTGCATGAAAGTTCCATCTTTACCGCCTTCAAACATGGCGTTGTAAGCTCCACAAAATCTCCAAAAACACTGTCTGTCTTTACATCCCGGACACTTGTGTCTCAGTCCCGACATCCGTAAGTTCATGCCTATGATGCAGGTTATGATGTGATGCAGTGAAAACGACAAGTATTCGATCAGTGGGTAGGAGGGCAGTACAGCGTCATGGCTACTTTGGGCGTCTTTTTGGTGATCAGGATACATGGTGATCCGTCTTTAAATGTTCTCAAAATAAAGTGTTCGTCCCAATCCCAATCGATGTAAGGACAGTCCGCCGTACAAAAGTATCCAATCAAAGTTAGCAAAGTCAAAAACATCAGGCTGCTTCAATCAATCTTTGTCTGTTGTTACGACGTATGGCTCGTCTCAGACGTTCGAAAAAATCATCAAAGTCTCTATGGTACCTTCTTCTTCCTTGGAACCAATAGTATATGTACAGTAAGACAGCCAGCAACATTCTGAATGAGTTGTGAAAAGAATCAAGTCTTTATATATACAAACTGTTTAAACGTCCTTGACCTTTTAGAATCCGTAAGGTAAAGTGTTCAGGTTTTCCAGAATCTGACGTTTGTCATACACGATACGATAGTCCTTGGTCATGTCCTTGGAAAATAACTTGTGATCTTTCCCGCGTACAATCTTGGATGGGTAAGTGACCGTGACCTTGTCCACATCTGTTTGATTCAGTACCATGTTTTTCATGGTTTCGAAATTGATGATTTGACTGGTCTTGTAATCCAAGGTCATGCCCTTGACTTTGCACACGGTACTGCCGTCGTTCAATTGGTAAGCGTAGTTCTTGGGTCCGCCCGACACGAAGGTAGTGATCTTTTTCCCGCCTAATTCGTCGGTCCAACATCCCAAACTATCTAAGATGGGGGGACTCCACTTGTGATCGTCGTGTACGTAGATGATGCTGTCGGTATCAAAGTACAGGACTCTGTCGTCCAATCGGCGTAAGGCATCGTATAATTTTAAGCGGGCTAAAGCTGTAGTGTAGCAGGCGATCACTACGTTGCCGAAATTACAAGGCGGTACGAAGTCGTCGTTCTCGGAAAAGTTGGCCAAGATGAGGTCCAGTTCGTCGTTCTCCTGGTTCTGAATCAGTTCTAAATGCATCACCTTCTTGGTATCGTCCTGCATCAGTTCCAGGAGTTCACCACGATCCGACAAGTACCTGTAAATGTATAAATTAGTATTAATGAAATATCATTTGAATAAAAGATAATACAAAAAAATATGATTTTAGATTTGAAATAAAACCTTACCTGTTCTGAGTCAGTTGTTGGCGTTGTCCGAATTTTCCCCATAGGCAGTTTAAAAACATCTTGGCTATTGTTCTCAAGACCGGGTTTTTGTTGACATCTCCGAGTCTGATCCCTTCTCTCCGAAACACTTCTTTGATGAATTCGGCTTTCTTTTCCACGGTGTCACATTCGGGAGGAAATCCGCTGGCTTCCTGTTTGATTTTGAGGAACGTGTCAATATAGTCTTTGAACAGGGTCCTGGAGGTCTGAGGGAAATTCCACACTTCGTGGACACAGTCCATAACATAACCCATTTCCAAAGCCATCTTAACTTCCTCGATCACCCAAGTTCCGGTCAAGGCTCGTGCTTGGGTGTTGTGAGTGCATCGGTAGTCCGGGCCGATCTCTTCTTTCATCTCCACGCAGGTGCGGCAGAGGGGGAACAGTAGCTTACCTCCGTAACGGTAAGGTAATACCGGATGGTACAATTTACGTGGCGGAATGATGCGGCATTTGACTAAGCCCGTGTAATCTCTGATATCGTCAAAGTTCTCGGTGATCAGAACCGGATGTCCGATAGGGAAAGTCCCGTGTTTTAGAACAGAGGGGTAGAGGGAACAAACATCGATGTAACGCATGTCTCCTTCGTCACAGTAGAGGCGAGTGGCATTAGTTCTACCGCCAAATAAAGCATCTCTGGGTTGTAAGGGGTCCACGATTTCCTCGGCCATTTTCTTGGCGAACGCTCCGAATTCCGGATCCTCCTTACATCGGCGATCGTAATCGTGCTCCCAAATGTGTTCAACTCTAAATCCCAACTCGTTCAAAAAGTTCTGACGGTCCTGGGTGGCTTGATACAGTTGCTGAAAGGTGCAGTCGTGTCTGACCGGATGTTCTTCCAATTTCATGTTGGGATAGCATTCGGGACACCCGTGCCAGAAGCAACCGTAGAACTCGTAGACGGTCTGCATGTTCATGTTGTAGCCGTCGATGGACAGGTGAGCTATCTTCATCTCTCCACCGTTCCTGGCATGGCGGATGTCCTGGTTAGTCTCGTGGGCAATCCATCGCAACCATCTCAAAGCTTTGATGGAGTACTTCCGTTCGGGTGAGTATCCTTCCGGGGGTAAGATGGCAACAGTTTCCCTAGGCATGAAGTTGCGGCGGAAAGCTAGATTGGCTGTACTGGCAAAGGTAATGCATTCCACGAACGGATCCACTTTGACCAGGGACAGGAGGGTGCCTCTGAACTTGCCACAGCAACGTCTCAAGATGTCTACGTCCGATCGACAATACTCCTCCATCTCTTTGGCAAAATTGAACTCCTCTCTCCTCTGCACTTTGTTTTGGTACCAGGCCAGGAACTCCTCTCGGGCTTTACCTCTCATCCCGTCGGGTATGTAAGTCTCGATAGGTGGATACAGTCCCACATAGTTCTGGTTGGCTGTAGTATTGAAGAGGTGAGGGAAGTAACCCTTCTTCAACTCGGTCAGTCCAAAGGCAGATGGTAGACGGCTCAAGGCATCGGGCAGGAAGTTGTATGAGTCCACAAATCTCACTCCGTGGGCAGACATCGTCATGATCTTGGCGCCATTCATCAGTACCTGTTTAAAAATAAATAAAGTTTTTTTTGAGTAAAGCAAATAAAACACATTAAGTTTATAAATATTTACAAAATTAAAAAATTAAAACTTACATCTGGTTTGATACAGGCTCGGTTCACCAAAAAGTGGAGGATGAATTGGCCGTCGTATCCCTTCATGTTGTGGGCGATGGCTGTGGCTCCCTCATGACACATCTTTTTGGTTTTTCCGTCACTGGAACATGTGTTGAACAACCAAACCATAAATTGGTCCAAGGTGGTCTCTCCCTTAAAGATGACTTCTCGTCCACCTCCCGGTAGGTTGGAACATGTCTGGCAGTAATCTTTGATAGGTAGGTTAATGCAAGCTTCACAGGCCCGATGAACGACGCAGAAGTTGGGAACATGCTCTCCGGTTTCCTGGGTGCACTCGAAATCGTAGAAGATGTATAAGTCGCTCTTCTTCTTTTTCTTTTTCGGGATGGGTACCGTCTGCACGTAGCACAAGTGTCCCTCTCCCACCTGCTCCTTACAGATGCTACAGTAGTGGTCTTTATCGGCGCATTTGTGGACAGGCTTCAGGCGTTTAGTGATCCAACTTCCGCATTCTTCGCATCTAGTCATCAGGTCGCATACGCTGTTACCGGCCTTGTTAGGTTTGAAATGGTTCCAGTAGCATCTCATACTATGGAAATTTCCTCCACAACTATTGCATTCGACATTGGCGTCTTCCCAAGGACAAGGGGGTGAGGACAGACACCAGTAACAGCGGATAGGGCAGACACTCCTATGACTGTCAGCGTTTCTGTATCCCACATCGCAAAAGTCGCAATAGTAGGGTTGTTCCACCAGACCAGGCATGGATGTAATGGCATCGTAGTGGTTGTCAGAATATAATACATGAAGGATCTTTGGTCTGATCCTATCATTGGTTACGGTCCCTCTGTAAAGATAGAAAATATTAAGTACATGATAACACAAACAACGTAAATTCAATGAAATGATTGTAATGATCACAAAATAATACTTACTTGTACAGAACGTCAAACTTCAGAGTTTTGGCAACTGCATTCTGCTGGTAAATTTTCAGCCTGTAGTTGGGTGTCAGGACTTTTTGGAATTTTTCCCATTCTGCTGGACCGCACCCATGTTCGCTGGAGACCCCTGCCTGGTCGCATAGTGTTTTAGCTCTCTCCTTCTGTAGTTTGTAGTCTTTAGGTTGTATGACTTTACGCCACTCTGTTTTCCATTCTTCCGAGTCTTTCTCTGGTTTGTTGGCATGGACCATGGTGACTACTATGGCACGAGACAGACACATGTGGTCCTCGTCATTGACAATGCTTACAATAGACCTCTTTCCTTTCCTGAAGTTTTCTTGATCCGAATGCAGGTGTTTCTTACTGTTACCGCCGCTTCCCATAGGCATCTCAACATGGAGTAAGTCAATAGTTGTCTGACCATCTTCCATTTTAAAGTCCTCGTTGGATTGCTGGACCTTTTGAACTTCTTTTAAAATAGCGTCCCCGGACATCTCGGTACTCTGTGAGAACGGGATCCATATCTCAGATTTCAAAGAAGGATGGTGTACAATGGCCCGAACATAATCAGCATCCTTGATACCGTTCTCGTCTTTTAGGTCGTCCACCAAAGTGTTCATGATCTTGGGTAATACTTTGGGAAACTGGGTGGGTGTAATGTCCTTACTCATGTCTTTAAACTGGACGGTGTACTTTTTCCCCATGGTCCTAAACTTGCGGGACTGGTAGGCCTTATTGACATTGATGTCGTAGTAATCCCGTACATCTTTAGCGTCAAAGTCGCGCTGTTTGTTGGTTTCTTCTTCTCTTTTTTCCCTCTGGGTAGATTCAACATCTTCCCGGGTCTTTTCTCTAATGTCAGCAACAGTTTTCTTGTCAGCAGCCATCTCGGTCTCTTGTCAAGGACAAAATGATGTTGGCTCTGTGAAAATTGGGGTTTATATATACATGGGGAATTCTAGAACATTCGGTCACGTGACTGATCACGTGATCACGTGTCATTTGACCTTGAGCATGACCTTGAGTTTTACATCCATGACCTTGACTCTGTCCTTGAACGGGAAGGACACGTGTCAGTTATATATTACTTAAAGAATAAGCAACTAAGTGCCTGACCTTATTGTACTAACCATTTATTCTACAGAATTCCAGGTGACTGACTTTATTGTACTGACCGACTTTTCTACAGCGCGCCCAACATTAATGACGTCATATGTTCTTGACACTTCTAGAAAGTTCTTACTGGCAAGCAGCCAGCGCGTGCCGTTGACACGAAAGGTTGTTTGAAAGTCAAAGTAGCACGTGCTGTTGACACGAAAGGTCGTTTCAAAGTCAAAGCTGCAGGTGCAGGATAAAATGACGTCATATGTTTTTGACACTTCTACACAGTTCTTACTGGCAAGTAGCCAGCGCGTGCCGTTGACACGAAAGGTCGTTTGAAAGGCATATGTTCTAGAAAGTTCTCACTGGCAAGATACCAGCGCGTGCCGTTGACACGAAAGGTTGATTGAAAGTCAAAGTAACACGTGCTGTGAAAGGTCGTTCAAGTGCACTTAGAGCTAGGACATATGCAAATTAGATAGAACACTCTAGAACAATGATTTGAGTATATATTTCACACACATTGTCAAAGCCAGTCATTCATGCTATGTGCTTCATAGGAGACACAACTAAGATGGCATCTCAACAAGTTTCTGATATTGATTTAACCAACTTTGACTTTCAATGGCCAAACGGCAATGTACAGCAGCAGCCTGCAGACAACAAAATGGACGACATCCATAGCAATTGTCAGCGCATGACTGCCATGATGGAAGATGTACAGACTTCCATTTCCAAGATGCAAGCCGACATTCAAACATTGATGGAGAACAAGAGAAATGCAGAAGAAGGAGGAGAGGAACCACCCAAGAAGAAAGCCAGATACGTATGTTACAATTGCAATGAAGAGGGACATTTTGCTACCGAATGTCCTCAGCCGCCCAAGAAGCAGAACGACATTTGCTACAAGTGCCAAGGCACGGGACACTGGGCCAAAGACTGTCCTGTACAACAGGAATACAACACGTATCCGGGACCCAACAACTATGGACCCAACAACTACGGACCTAACAACTACAGGCCAAATTACCCCAGACCCATCTATGGAGCAAACAGAGGACGACCCATCTATGGAGCAAACAGAGGACGCTCACCTATGGCGAGTCAGAATGTGAGACCACAGTACAGTGCATAGACTTTTTTTCTGAAACTTGTACAATGTTGAATAAAATATGTATAAACTTTCAATTCGTCTTTATTAATTCTTTCATCTAGTTGTAGGGGGAAATTATTCCTTCCACAAATAGATGATTTTCTAGAACAACACTTAAAAATAAAACTGGGACAATCCAAACACCTATAAATAGAATTGGAATTTACCATGGACTTTCCCAATACCTAAAAATAAACATGGAATTCCCCCTTTCCTACACACAAAACACGGAATTCCCCTGTTCTAAAAATACTACCCGGATATCGGGACTTCTTACACTACTATTATCTTTCATTTGTAATGTTTTCATGTTTCTCGATGCATTTGGCCAATGCTAATTTTAAAGAAACATTTTCTAGGTTTTGCAGCAATTTCATTGAAGATGGCCGATTTGGGGGTTTTCAAAGGGCTTAAAGCTACTGTTGAATGCATTATTTACACATAACCAACACATAATTTAATAAAGAACTTTACAAAGTATCAAATCACAAAATATTCAATCAATTCAAATGTTACGAAACAGGGGTTTTGTGGCCCTACCCCTTTGAGTGAAAAAAAAGGGGGGGGGGCATTCAGCTTCCATGGTTTTCTGGTTTTACATAATGCATCGAAATTCAGAGTACTGTGTGCATGTTTACTTGCAATTTCTCCTTTTCTATTTTATACATAAGAAATCAATCATAAATCTCTTAAGCTTTCATGTACATAGGACACAATCCCATGGTTAAAGAAACACTTCGTAACTTTACTGATCGCTCATATAATTTCAAAAATCTAGTCAACTGTGGTGATGAACCTAATAATAAGTCTAGAGGAAAGGTCCAACAATTCTGACAGATTTTATGTTCTTGTTTTATGTGCATGTATGACTGCGGACATTGTGTATAGGGACTCTTCCTAAAACATGTAGAAATCACGAATGATGAAGTTCTAATTTGCATCCAATTATATGATTACCAAATGTCCCCATACGATGTAAATCAAGTCACCTGCGGTACAGATTTCATTGGTCAATTATTTTTATATATCCAGTCAGGTTGATAAGAATTTCTATGAAATTTGTTAAAACGCCATAATTCCATCGGATATATTATTTTCGGTAACATTTCTGTCAACCCTTCTTTGTAAAATCAGTGGTGCCACCTATGATAGCTTCGGCTTTTAAATGAATTATATAACCCAGTGGTGCCACCTATGAAAGCTTTCATCTTTTAATTGAATTCTATAATCCAGTTGTGCCACCTATGATAGCTTCGGCTTTTAAATGAATTCTATAATCCTTCTTTGTAAAATCAGTGGTGCCATCGATGATAGCCCCGGCTTTTAAATTAATTCTATAATCCTTCCTTGTAAAATCAGTGGTGTCACCTATGATAGCTTCGGCTTTCATCAGTTTTGTCTGAAATAGTGTCTTTTAACATGTATTTTTTTTTCTCTATGATTATTGCCATTTAGTCTTGATGGAGATCTTCTCTTTCTTGGGCTGTTGTCGTTATATATGGGATTGACGGAGATCTTATTACGCCGTTGTGACTGAGATAGTTAAACACAAGGGTTCGAATCCCTCTTTAGAATTGGGTATCATAGAAGTTATTATATTCTTCATAAAAGATATATTTCTAAACGGAGATTTATATTAAGCATATGATCGGACCTCCGGGCAGTCAAGATTGAAGCTGATATTCTTCAAATATTTGTGGAAAATGTCTGTTCTCAGTATCATGGTATTGCAGTCTAAATTGAATTTGCTGAGAGAGAATTTTGTATTTGAGCTATAATAAAATGTCTTAGTACGGTCGTACCCATTCCTATCTTTCCAGTATGTTCTATGATTCTGTGAGTTTTCTCATGGATGGATCTAGAATATGTGTCACTGGACCACCTTGTCTCAGAGTGACACATTCTGGTTCATATTTAATGATTAGTCAATATAAAGAAATGGCCATTTTATGTAACGTGGGAGGAGGATAAGCTGTTTTAACAGCATCACTGGAATTTGGCAGGCTATTACTTCAATCTTCCTCGGTGTACTTTGTATTGTTTCGTGACTGAATCAAAACATAAAATTTTGACCTGACCCCCAGCTTTTATTTAATTATTTCATTTCCATAATCGAGCATGAAATAAAGTTTTTATATCGTAATATTTGAGAGGCTATGCTGGTAAGGAGTAACACAGATCATTCTGAGTCATAATTTAAGCGGATTTTGTTTATTTGTGTTGGATTTGAGTCGAAAACATAAACTTAAACATTTATATCTATACTGTCGAATTATGTGTTTTGTGGAGAAATGACTTGAATTGTAATGAGATTTTCTCTGAAAGACCACACGGTACACGGAGAAGGAAGTAATCTTTCAAATTAAATTTTCTTTTTCTGCTTTCATCAACGAACAACAGGATATTATGTTTCGAAACTAATTTATTACTGATATTCAAATGTTACAATTTCTTTTAATTGATTGATTTGAAATGACTATAAAAGTTTCACTAGATTTTTAATAAATGAAAATGAATCTTTGCCAGTTTTTAATAGGAATGAGTAAAATCGCGATAAATGCCCTTTCAAACTAGGTTTCGAGAATTCATTAGACTAAGTAAGATGTTCTGTTCAAACGTTGACGTTCACTGTGTAATAACACCCGGAATTGAAATTCGTTTTTCCAAACAAATAACATTTTCATTCTTGATCAGAGGTACAATTTTCTGTATTTGTCTACATAAAAACAAAACAAAACTTTGGAAAACACATGAGACTGACGGTCATCAATATTTCCTGTCTAAACTAAAATCATGAAAAAAAGTTTTGGTGTGACCTACACAGTTACATATTAATTTTGCAGATAATAAACGTTGTTATAGATTTCTCAGGAAATTTAAGTTTAATAAATGTTCTATTTCCGAGTAACCGTAAAAATAACAATGCCCGTATCTGCCATCATTCACAATCGGAAATATTGTCAGAGATGTATCTTTCTTTACAAAAGAACATCCGGATTATTTATTTAAAAAATTCTCACATTTATCACGTGTTTACAGAGATGGCCGTTCCTTTGATATACCGTCAGATTTTCTATACGGATGGAGCAATAGAATGCGTTTTAATATCTGGGGTAGCGTCTAACACGAACCGATGCGCCAATATAAAGGTTGAATATGACATCGTAAAATTCAGGATCAATTTATGGCACAACCATGTTCTCTTTCAAACTTTCCGTATAGGGTTAATGAAACGGATAAACGGCGACGTGATCGCTTCATTTGCCATGAAAATCTATTCAAATGCATGCAGATTTGTCGAATAGTCAATGCAACAATCAGATTACGCAAGGAAAAATAATCTCATATTCTTAAGAAATATACGAAAAAGTTCCGCAGTTCTTCAGCTAAATATTTTTTTTTGCAAACTAAATTCCCCAGTTTTGTCCATCAGGCTCATGCTGTTTAGCCATGTTCTGTTGTAAACATCTCTGTTTGACCGCCAATGTCTTGAGTTTATTTTGTTTGACCTTTTCGTCCAGTGCTGCCTTTTGACGGTGTTCGTGCTGTATCATCTTCAGCGCGTCTTGTCTCAGCTTGGCAGCTGTTTTTTGTCTCAGTTCTTGCTCCTTCGTCTGCCGTCTGTGTCTCACCTGCTCCAGCCGCTCCTGGTATGTTTGACCTCGCAGTTTCCCTGTAAGAATATAAAAAAGAAATATGGATAAATCATGGTAACAATGACAGATTGATCTACATCTATCAAATCGAATTTAGTAAATCTTCTTCGTGTTCTCCAGTTAACCATCAATAACTGAAGATTATTACCGGTGCATGCGTGGCCTACAGTCAGGGCTCTCACACCCAATTGTGGAACAGGGGCCGGGGCCTTTGAAATTAGGAAAAATAGAGGCATTAATTTTCACAAAAATTGGGAAAACTATTGATATATTTCATTTGGATGCGTTTTCTCTATAATTTTTTTTATTTTAACTTGTTTTTCATGAATTGGGAAAATAAGATCAGCATTATTTTTCATTGGGAATGGGGGCCGCGAATATTTTTCCCAAATTGGGCCGATCGAGAGCCATGACAGTATATACATTTTAGGAGTGCAAAACAAAAAATTATCAACAAGAGTGGAATTAAAACTATTTACAACAATCTAGAATGAGTTACAGTACAGAAGGGTGCAGAGAACAACAATAAATCATAACTATGTAACTGATTCGTATTCGTGCATGAAGGCATGTTTTAGATGAATATACCCTTGTTCTGAAGGAGATTTTCTCTCATAATTTCTGCAATAAGCATTTTATCTTCTTCTCCATATCCTTCCGAGAATTCGTTGAGAACATCCTTGTCATCGTCATCTATCTTCATATTTCTGGATGGATCTTCTGCTTGTTCACGACTTTGTTGCAGTATTTCTTCAATAAGCATTCTCTCTTCATCTCCGTAATCGTCGAATGAAACACTCTTTCTTACAGTTTCATTCCTCTTTTCGTTCGCCGCTACATTCCTCTGGAATTCCTGTGAATGGGTTGCTTTCACCCTCCTCCGCCCGTTGCTTTGCTCCTGTCCTGACAAAGGAAAAAAGAAGGCCACACCTCCTTTTCGTAGGCTAATTGGCTTTATGGACAGGTCATTTATGTCTGACAAAACCTTTGACTTCACGTCAGTTTCTTTTTCATCTTCTTTTCCCGAGGATACGTTCATTCTTTTTGTTTTTCCTAGTTTCGCCCCCATTGAATGTTCCCTATGGACACTTACCGGATATTGTTGCCCTCTCTGTGACGTCATGTATGACGTCAAAGAGAGAGACGTCTAGCGCACTTTTCTTTAGGTACATCCTGTCGTTTAAAAAAGGTTTAAAGAGGCTTGACACGATATGTGTTTGTAACTGCATTACTGCGATGACGTATTCAAGAGAGACAGATACGTACGCGTATATAACCCGCCGCCACTATTTCCCACCAAAGCCCATCTTTCCGGAGAGTCAGTGCTACGCAAAACTTTTGGATATATAAGATTGGGACTAAGTTATGAATATCATTATATCGTGGGTTTTTTTTTAACTACTACATTTTTGTAGTATATTTATTCCCGGTACCCTAAACTGAACAAAGGCCGTTGTTCGCTGTGAAGAGAGACGATCGAACGCACACGTCATGCATCATATTCATTTCATCATAATAATTTGGAGTCTTTGCATTTTAAAAATAATATTCATCACCAAAATATATTAGACTTGATATGCGGGATATCGGATGCAATCTAAAATTTTCGCAACAGTCGATCGTCACGTGACTTTTTAAATCTAATTTAAGACGCCAGAATGTGAAAATTAGTCATAAAGTATAGAAATGAACAATCCCTGTTCATTGACGCGAAAAATAACGAGGGAGGGGTTTAGTATAAACATGCAAATAAGTGATGTATCCGAGTTTAAAGTAGTTTAACGGCCAATAAAGATGTGAAACCGGTGCAGTCAGGATGCGGATGGATCACAACCTTACTTAGACGATAATTTCGGAAAACTTTGAAGTTCTTTTCACACGAGGTTCATCAATGTTATTTTCATAAAATAAGAACATAATAATCTCGTGCATGATCGTGTACGACCATCAATTTCTGAACGACCGATTTTGTCGCAGACGTGACCAAACATAAATCCTGTCTCAGTGAACAAACTCGTCTGTTGCCAAGACCGATCACGGCATTTTTAACAATTACAGAAAAATGGTTTTAAAATACTCATGTATGTATATTTCCACCCTGGTTTGGGACAGGGTACCTTGGGACAGAGGGAGGTTGCAAGGGAAGTTCTAACTTTGACTTGAATAAAGCCTACGCTCACGCAGCAAGATAAACCCGTTGGAATTTATTTTCACAACACCAAAATATCTAAGTCCCATAACTCCATAACGACAAATCGGATGAACCTGAAAATCGAAGAGCTGCTTCCTCTCCACGGTCTAATCACTATGTACAAATATCACGAAAATCCGTTGACGCATACTTAAGTTATTGCGTTCCATAAGTGGACGGACAGACGAGCAGATGGACGGACATCACCATACCACAATACGTCCCATCAAATGACGGGCGTGTAAGTCATTTTGGACATACCAGTAATGCTTATTCATGTTCATTGGCGGATCTAGCGAGGTGGATAGGGGGGTTGCAACCCCCCCTTTGGTCCGAACAAAAAAAAAACGAAGAAGAGAGAGAGAGAGAGAGAGAGAGAGAGAGAGAGAGAGCTTATATTAAAAATCTTAAACTCTGTCCTTCTTACTTAACAAGCTTTCAACACCAAGGTGTACAACATTTGTGACCTGAAGTCCGAATATTATAATGTTGAAGATTTGAGGCTTCTAAAATAATCTTTGCTCCGATGCGTGTTTAGTTATAAGTAGGAAATACTCTTTACTTTACAAGGGCTTAGGAGAAGGGGGCAGCGGGGCACACCCCCTCCCTTTGAAAAAAGGGGGCACAACCATGTTTGTGCCCCCCCCCCCCCCACTTTTCAATCACAAAATTTTATGATGCTTAAACATTGTTTAAAATAGCAACATTTTGTACCATAAATCTACAATTTTTCAAAAATTTCCTCTGGCTCGCTACCGCTCGCCAATTCTTTATAGACTTTCTGAATGATTTAGCTATATTCTGATCCATCCTTTATACATATTACTTTATCAACGCACATGAAGACATTTAAGGCACGGTCCATTTGATATTCTGGGGGGGGGGGGGGGGGGGGGGGGCTTGGGTTTTTTGTCGGAGCAAGATTATTTTTTTCGCCCCAGACCGGGGCAAAATTATTTTTTTCTCGCAAAGTTGGAGCAAGGAAATTTTTTTTATAACAATTGATGTGAATATTAAGAATGTTTGTGTTTTTCAATAGAAATTCTTTATTTTTACTTTTAAAAATACTCCAAACATTATTTTTATATAAAACTTGTATTCACATCTATACTGAGAGAGGTGAAAGATTTTTACAATATGTGATATATAATGTTTAGTTATCAAAATGTATAAAAGGTCATGTAACATGTAAAAGGGCCTGATGCAAGTTTTTACCATGTTTACATGTAAAAATGATAACTAGTGAAAAACTTATTTAAATTCTCCTTCCAAGCTTGTATATAAAATCAGACACTATGGTGATACATGTATCTATTGTAGTAATGAATTATATTGATTATGTATATAAGCATTTTAATTGTTTCAGTAACATGCATTCTTTAGATATTTTAAAATATGAACTTGCCATTACAGAAGAAAACTATGGCGAGCGAAGCGAGCCAAAAATTTTTCTTAGAACGTAAAAACTGCGGCGAGCGAAGCGAGCCGAAAAAATTTCAAGAATTTTAAGCGAATTTTATGGTTATTCTTCAAATTCAGATTACTTGTAAGAGCAAGATTATTTTTTTCTGTCACACCATAAGCAAATTTATTTTTTTCATCAAAATTCAGAGCAAAATTATTTTTTTCGAAAAAAACCCAAGCCCCCCCCCCAGAATATCAAATGGACCGTGCCTAATTCAAACTATATAGAATATTATTACATGTACTTGTTAATGATAGAGGGTATAGAAAGTATTTTCTGATAAGTCAATATTTTGCTAAAATTTCCTGGCTCGCTACCGCTCGCCAGACATTTATTCATGTACTTAGAATTTAGAATTGCGCCAGAAATGTTAAAATTTGTGCATGAAACCCCATATTTTAAAATCTCTTCCCCCCCCCCCTTTAAAAGATAATAAAACAGATGTAGATTATCTTTGTGTTGTCGATAATGCACCCTTTAAGGTATTATTACAAAACAGAAGCTTTTGATAGTATGCATTCAACATCCCCCCTTTCAAAATCTTCAAACCCCCCCCCCCTTTGAAAAATTCCTAGATCCGCCTATGATGTTATTATAGCTATTATTTTCATTGGGATGGCATGAAATAACGTTCATTCACATCTATTCTATGAAACGTTTAACATTTGTAAGTACAGGTGTCATAATGCAAGATTATCAACGCGACATCTGTAAATTGCGACCCCCGTTTGTAGTTGCCGAACACATTGACAACTTAAGCAGGAAATCAGTAGTTTCAAAAACCAGTTTCGGTCTCTCAATTTCGTATGATTTACAAGAAAACGTTTAAGACACAATAGTACGGATTCTCGCGATGTGTTCTTTTATGTATTTCGAGAAACTAATCGTCTTAGAAAGCTAGAAATCGTCGATCAGTTAATGTTCCGTCTTTGTTTCCGCTTCGACACTTAATTTAAAATAAATCGTGATATATTGTAATCAAGTCTACAGATTCTATCAAGTGAAAGTTAATAAAGGACGAACAACAATAAGATCAAAAAGTCTTCATTTTCCTGGTCTGTGCCGTTTGGCCAAGGTATCCCACCTGTGATTTCTTAACTGAAAACCCTATTTAGCTCTCTTTCTGAAATCAGCCATTGACTGCTTTTGGTGGACCGTAAATGGAGGGCGGGTCCTATACATTAAGTTTGGTGGTGATCAACATATCAATAGAACTTGGCTCGTCCCACTGTATCGACAGTTCTCTCTTTATGGCTGCGGTTTGAATCAGGCTGTCAACAAATGAACTGTCGAGTTGATGTGATAGATTGGGAGAAGCTTAAATTAATGGCTCTTTGATCAGTTAATTTATGTGTAATCGACGAAAGTTACGACCAAAAAAGAGATATAATAAGTGCAGAGAAAATGTCAAGCGTTATATCGAGTATCAGACAAGTGACGATACGACATCCCGAAAAATTGGCCAAACGACAAGTTAGCAGACGACAACAGAAAAGTTGATGTTCAACATTTGTTGCACAAGGATATAACATTTTGACAATGTCTGGTGCATTGAGGATACCAAATTATACTGATTTCATTGCAGAGACACAACCTAGAGGACAGGACGAGGCAACAATGAACTTGTTAAGTTTTGTGGATATGGCGTCCAGCAACATCAAACTGGCTCTAGATAAACCTTCAAAATCAAAAAGGAAAGTGAACCATCGTAAGTACCTTCAAAAACAACTCAAAAGATGCGGAAGCTCGGGTAAAGACGATGGAAGCAGGACTTACGAAACAAGTCCGTATTCTTCAGGACAGGCTAAGTATAGCAGAAAAGAAAATTCTCAAATCGGCCTTCAAATCAAGTCTTTGCAAGCTCTGTTTGATCCAAGAACCTTGCATGAGAAATGTTGTGCCGATCCAGCATCAAAGGGAACTTCCGGTTCAAGCAAGGTGCCGTTGCGAAAGAGAAACCTACCTCCGTCCTTTTTTATTGAACCCACGAATTTACAAACTGAAAACAACACTAACTTCAACAGTGTTTTGCAAAACAATCTTCTTCCAAATGGATTATTACCTCCTCTAGACATGAATATGACGTCACTTCCGACAGACACCTTGGAATCGATTCTTGGTGTCGGTGCTCCCGACTTGCATGATTTATTATCTGTGCAGTGGAATGACCCACATCGTGACAATTCAAGTACTCCGAGTTGTGATGCGAGTATTGGCAATTGTAGTCCAAATTCACTGTCAGATTCGTCAGAGGGAATGTGTAGTAGTGTCTCGCCTATCTCTTCGGAACTGAGTCCGAATCATTCTCTCTGGTCTCCTTCATTTCTCACACAATCGGAAACAATCACTGGACAGAATTTTCCAGCTGAAAATAATCATTCTAATTTCCAGTTTCCCTTTCCGTCCGATAATCGACCCAATCAATTTGTCGAAGAAATGGACAGATTCCGGTTTCCGCAAAATGCAGATAATCTGAACTTGAATTCGGGTACAACACCGCTTCCTACCTTCCCTCAAGCTTTTTGTGGTACTTCTATGGATCTTGGACAGACATCATGGACAGACACACAGATTCAGCCTTGTTATACATATTTGTGATGTGAAATTATAATTCACAAGTTTATCGATAGGATTCACTTTCTATGTTCAGCGGGATATTGTTCGAGTCATATTTCACGCTGCCAAGATCAAACTATACATTTTAGAGCATTATTAATTTCAAATCTAACATTGTTAACTTCTAATCAAACTGTTTTGTTCTCTGTGATATCCACCCATAAAAATCAAGTTTTTATAGATAGAGAAAGAAACAAATCCATTATTTTCTATGATCCCAATGATGGCATGATTTCAAATGTTTATCTATATATAAATAGATTTAGTCATAATACCTGATTTCTCTTGAATTATAAAGAAAGTATATATCTTTCGTATTATTTGTTCATAATAGAACGTACGAGTTCTGTGTAGCAAAAAAAAAAATCCTAAATTTAAAGGAAGATTGGGAGCCTGCAAACTGAGCTTACATTTATTTTTTTCAAAAGTATAACAACAGGAGTTTATCCCGTCGGGGAAAACGTGGAAAATCCTCGTGGACTGAAAAAAATTGATTTTTTTTTTTACAGTCAAAAGTGTTTTTTTAGAGTTACGTAGCTTCGCACGTTTGAAAAATAATCAGAAGTTTTATGATTTCTAAGGGTTTCTTCGTCGAAGAGTATTATTCGTTTTGAACAATACAATGGTTTTACTTTCTGTAATATGAAAGTATAATTGAACATGCCGTACTTGATGTATAAATTAGTCTGTTTGTTTTTTTCTTTTACAAAATGAAAACCTAAACTATCTAAATTTCATATTCAAAAGAAATATTTTAAAATTACCATGGCCTAATTGGGTTTTATTGATGCTTAAATGTTGTCGATGTACTAGTTGTAGTCCTATACAAGACTTAATTGACCTTGTTACTTGGATTAGGTCCACAGGGTAATGGATTCATGTACTAGTTGCCATTCCAATGCCCAGACAGAAAGTTTAACCCTTTGAAGGCCTCTCGCAGTGTTGCCAATAATTAGGTTCAAATTTTCAAGAAAAACGGACTACTTTTTCGTTAGCGTTTTAATGTTCTTTAATTTGAGACCCACGCGTTGACCGAACTTCCTTACTCCCTGGTGGTGCCATAAAACGTTATTCCCCAGATTTATAGTTTATAGAAAACTGGATGTCCGATATAAATTTGCATTTTGAACTTTGAGCCCTGAGGACGTGTCGAGTCAAAGCACCCATGTGTCGTTGCCTTTTTGAAACGTGCAGGTGCGAGTTTTATGACGACGTTACGTTACGTTTATAATGATGTGCACTAGCATTTTCCCACTGTTTAATTCTGTGACCCTCTTCAGTCAACATTGAATCAATGGAAAATTTGCTCGAATAAAGTCCAGCTCGTTTATAACTGTCAACTGGGCTCTAATAATGTGAAAAACGACCGATTCCATTTGAATTTCCGTGTAAAATGAAATGCATCAACACAATTTATTGAAAAGCCCTAGGAAGTTAGACTGTTTAAAATTGATGGCGGATTTGAAATGTTGAGGGTTAAGTACTTAAAATCGGGGCTATAAAGAGATGCGCAAGTTTGACTATTAAATACTGGCGGATTTGAAATGAGTTGCGGCCATGTTTACTTAAAATCCGTTTACTTTCAAAGAGTAATCTGCATTGAGATTCAAATTTTACTCTTGTGAAAACATTTTCGAGTGACATTTGAAATTAGGATCAAGGCGTTAAATAAATACCAATTCGTAGAATAGAATAAAGGACCTGTAACGTTAAGGGCCGTAATCTGCCCAATTTTTACTTGCGATACCAGCTCAATCAGTATTATTTAAAATGTGTCCTGTACGTGAAATTATTTCATTTCAAGTATCTTTTATCAAATATAGTAGTTTTATTGACATAATTATGAGAAACAACCTATATTTTTACGTAGAAGTGAGGGCGGGGGTATTTTTTATGATATAAATTATGCGAGTGAAATGTCGAAAAATTTCTAAAAATCGGTCACTTTTATTGATCAAAATGTCAAAATGAACTACAATGAGAAGATTCAATAAAAAATATCGAGCTAATACATGATTTTCTCCAAATATTATATTCCGGATTTATCAGACCGTAAACACGTGGCCAGAGATATATAATCGAACACTCACTCTCACTTATATTGTACAATTAACAACGCCGCTGTTATAAAAATAGTTTGAATTAGCTTTTTTTCATTATATAAAATCATATTTCTTTTACATTTACCATAATTACATTTTTTAAATACTTTGTGAATGTTACCGAGGAAGTTTTGAGCTTTTTTTCTAAGGTTGACTGGTACTTCATTTGTCAACGCTAATTGTTAACTTTTATTGCGAAGGGTTGTTGAATTATCAATGCTCAAAATTAAAATAAAGAAGTTTGTTAGTGAAAAAGTAAACAACAACGAATATTTTTGTTGAAAATTGATTAAATCGAAACCATTAATAAAGAAATCAATTAAATGCCGAAGCGAATCAAATGCCAATTACTAATTCCCTGTTAATTCAAAATCCTTCCTTCACCCCTACCCGCCCAATCGCATTTTCGTAAATTGACTATTGTTCCCCCCTTTGGAACACAACTCCGCTTTTACAGAAAATTTGTATTATGAATATACATCTTAGGTAGAAGTGGTGCTGTGTTCCAAAGGGGGGGAACGATATTTTATAGAAACTTTTCCGATTTTCATTGATTTCTTTACAAAATAAGCACTTTTATACTCAAATATCTCTCTATTTGAGCAATTTTATGAAAAATGTTCTTCAGATTTTGAAGGGGTTTTATCTTTTAAAGTATTTCACCAACTTGATTAAAGAAATGAAGTACTTTAAAATTTCATTATTTTTGGGCAGATTTTACGCCTTATCGTTACAGGTCCTTTGTGAAATGATACATATATCTGACTTCTAATTAATTATTTAAAAGGTGTAAATATATATTATACATATTGAACTGAATATTAATTGTGTGACATTATGATGGATTTTTTAAATTGTAATTTTTGTGTTTTTTAACATTTCGATAAAAATTTATAAATATATATACATTTATCACATGAAACACCCATTATGCAGTTTCATAAAGCCATTTCATATATATATGGTATGATAACACGTTACGTATCGCTCTGCTTGTATGCGATTGGTCAAGTTTGGAACCTCATCACATAAACCTTGACATATGTGACCTTTCAAATATCGGTCAACTGTTAAATTCAGACCCGGAGTCAATATCAATGATTAAAATTGTTGTTGTTGAATTAATTCTTGCATTGAAATACTATTCAAAATTGAAATACTTTTCTCTTACGCACAGAATATCTATACAATGGGTACACTACTTCTCATGGCGTAGCAGACGACTTCTAGATTACGGCGTGGTTCGCCTCTATATAGTTCTCGGAAACGTTGATTTCACGTTAGAAATACACATTTTAGGCAATATCCACAGGGATTTATCACGCTAATACCGTTTGCAGTATTTACTATATATATGTGTTAAAGGGATCTAACTCGGCGTTTAACGAAAAATCGACAAGTCATCTTTAAGTCTTCAGAAATAGGCTAATCAATGTAAAACCCTATTTTCTGTGGTATATTTCGATAGATTAATTCATACTGAATCTTCATACGAAATTTGAAATCAGTACCTCCCTTACGAGCCGAGATATGCCCAATATCGCTCTCTTATGAGCGCCACATTTTTAGGTCGGACAAAAAGGTGTCCGGTGATAATCAAGCAGTATAGACAAAATCTGGTTACTGCTTTATCGTTTAAACGTCCGAACACTCCAAAGACATACAACTGCATGATTATCTACTCTTCACATGCTTTTTACCATCTCAAAAATAGCTGGTATATGAAAGTCCCTCATATGGCTACCTCTTTGCATGCACGTATATGTCTTGGTCTTTCATAACTCTGCAAATGTTGAATTTAATCTCGCTTAAATCCGACGCTTTTCTTATTTCAAAGTCGTCAAAAAAGACTTTATTTGAAATTGTACTAAGCATATATGGGACTATTTCATGCAATGTTATGTATTCGAGATGTTCGCATCATTGAATGGTCAAGCGGTGCCTCAAGTTGATCACTGATGCCTGATTATCATCGGACACCTTTTTGTCCGACCTAGAAATGCGGCACTTATAAGAGAGCGGTATTGGGCATATCTCGGCTCGTAAGGGAGGTACTGATTTCAAATTTCGTATGAAGATTCAGTATGAATTAATCTATCGAAATATACCACAGAAAATAGGTTTTGACATTTATTAGCCTATTTCTGAAGACATAAAGATGACTTGTCGATTTTTCGTTAAACGTCGAGTTAGATCCCTTTAACACATATATATAGTTAATACTGCAAACGGTATTAGCGTGATAAATCCCTGTGGCAATATCATGTGATAAAAAGAATCTCAAATGATTTTTCATTTCATACGATGTATTATGAAACTCGTTGTGTGTTTTATATCCCCTCGCCAAGGCTCGGGGATATAAAACTCACAACTCGTTTCATAATACATCGTATGAATGAAAATTCATTTGAGATCCTATATATCAGTTTATAAGTTTTATAAATCTCCGACAATACATGAGACCGCTTAAGAAATCTCAAATTATAGCAAGAAAGCAAACGGTTTCAACAGAAAGTGAGAATATATAAATTCCTTTCCTTTATAGGTTTTCTTTGATTTTATTTAGTCTACAATTTTATTCTTCCTCTCATGTTTATTTTTTTATAGAGATAATTTTCGGGGGGGGGGGGGGGGGGGGGGTCTCAAAATGAAAATTCGAAAAAAGGACGACACACATTTTAAAAACTTGTTGTTTAGTCATACACGTCCATGAGCACCTATCAGGTCCTGCCTGTAGTGAATATTGGTATAGAAATTCAATTTTTTCATTACTCCTTAAAAAAAAAAACGGGGGGATCAAAGACATTGCTATCATTATTACGATGTACATTGACACCAGGTAACAGAGGTAATAATGCTGAATATACATTGTGTTGTTTTGGGTTCCTTTTACGTGGCTATTGGATTGCCTTCTGAAACTTTGCTGTTTAACCACTTTCGACAAGATTTAGTCAAAATTTCACTTGATGCTAAGTTATTTGTTCAATTGGAACAAGATTTGCCAGTTTATCTGAAATTTGAACCATTTCAAATGATCTGTGAAAACTTTATCTATTTGGGTACGGTATCTTTACAGCCTCCAATATTGTCAAAGACTATGGTTCCAAGGGGATTCGGGCAAACAGGACGTAATTCTCTAAAGTCACTCTGTATAGAACTGCGTTTTGACACCAGGACTAGTGTCGTTAAAGTGGCACCGCGTCATGTCATGCAGATTCGTTTGGGCGTTGAGTTGCACGCAAAGTTGTATTCCATTATAGAAAGTACCTATACTGTATTTGAATCATACCTCTTATTTCAAAGGACCAAAACTATCTGTTGTGTTTCCTTTTTGTCCGGGTCTGTTTGAAGTCTTCATCTGATTTCTTGTAATGAACAGTTAAGAGGAGGAACATGCGAAAACATGCATAAATTTAATGAAAGGTAATCATCTATAGACCGTAAGCCCATAATTCTCGTACACTGCATTTGCACGTACATTTTCCATTAAATGCGTGCGCGTGGTAAAATGGTGAAAGGGGATAAATATATAGTATTATACCTGGTATAAGCACTATTTGATAACCATAAGGAAGACATTTAGAAACTGATATCCCATATCATCAATGGACATGAAAAAAAAATAGTTAACCGTGACTCAAGGAATAATCTCCCAAGGTCTCTAATCCGGACTGGACAGACAAACTGACATTCAAACATACCAAAGGGACAAGAAGTTTTCCCTCGGCTTTGTCAGTGGAGACTAATAAGTATACACGTATTGTATATACTGTTTGGCGATATTCGGATTTTGTTCTTCCCCAAACCATCTATGTCGGTGTGATGTCACACAAAGGTTCAATTAGAGATAAGCACAGAGAAGTTCCGAAAATAGTTTGGGGATAAACTCTATGTTTATCATAGAGCATAGTGTATGGAAATTGCTTTATATCTAGAATCTAACGTTTATATCAAGGATAAAACTACTAGAATTCATTGAAGGAACCATTGATGAATTAGCTCTTCAAACCCAAATATAAAACGAGATTTGAAGAAGGAGCAAACATAATCACGGATTTTTCATAGGGCACAGTGAAAAATCTAGAGGCACCCCCCCCCCCTGTAAACATGGCGGAAATTTGGTCATGTGACCAGTCCGACATCAAGAATAGTCAAAAGTGCTTCGTGAATGAAAATGAGATATAGCAATTATCAAAACATTCAGAGGTGCTCTCATTGTTTTCAGTGTACTTTGATTGAAACAATGTGAGTACTGCTGAAATGTCCCCCACCACACGTCATTTAGAAGCACTATAGTAAGTGTATGTAAGTACTGGTTACAAAGTAAGAGACAAGTCCAGAAAGCTCCTTTTTAAACGGCAAATATTCCTGCAAATGTAGATCAAAGACTTAATGATAAAACTTTATATGTAATTCGTCACTCTGGAGCGCCACTGTGACCAAATTTTCATTCAAAAACTGTAAAAATGACAGAAAAAAAATGGTCAGAAGTAGCAATGACACTCCAATAGAAGTAGATCAATGACGATCATGGTCAGACTTGATCCGTACCTCATCACACTGAAACTTTGCACAAACAGACTTGTCGCAGAACGACCAACAGCACATTGCTATTTGGACGAACGTTGTGTGTTTGACTAGTCGCAAAAACAGTCAACAACACTGCTATTTGGACGGACATTGTGTGTTAGAATAGTCGCAAAAACTGTGTGTTGGACTAGTCGCAAAAACGGCAAACAACAACTTGCTATTTGAACGAACATTGTGTGTTGGACTAGTCGAAAAAACGGCAAACAACACTTTGCTTTTTGGACGGACATTGTTTGTTGGGCTAGCCGCAAAAAAAGTAAAAAAAAAACAAACCCCCAAACAAACAAGAAGATGAAATAAAATAAAAAACTACAAACGGCACTTTGCGATTTTGACGGACATTGTGTGTTGGGCTAGTCGCGAAAACGGCTATATATAGCCGCAAAAACGTGCAACAACACTTTGCTATTTGGACGAACGTCGTGTGTTGAAGTATTCTAAAAAATGGCCAAAACACTTTGCTATTTGGATTTACATTGTGTGTTGTGTTCAAAGCAAAGCAAAGGACGGTCTGCTTTTCGTTTCGCCATGTGTTTAAATGATATTCGTTTACACTTGTGTTAGGGTCCCTGTGTCTCAGGGTCTTCGTTCTATTATAAGAATAATGCCGCCCATTGATATGCACATTGTCATGTATTTCATAAACTTATTTTATCACATGATACACCCTTTATGCAGTTTCATAAAGCCATTTCATAATCAAATGTTATGATAACACGTTACATATTGCTCTGCTCGAATACGATTGGTCAAGTTTGGAGCCTCATCACCTACACTGTGACAAGTGTGACATTTCAAATATCGATCATATGTTAAATTAAGACGCAAATTCAATATCAATGATTGAAATTGTTGTTGATGAAAGAATTATTGCATTAAAGTACTAAACAAAGTTAAAATATCTTTCCCTTTACGCACAGAACATCTACGATGGAGAACTACTTCTCATAGCGTAGCAGAAGACTTCTACAGGCCATGGCGTGATTCGCCTCTAGTTCTCGGAATCGTTGATTTCACATTGGAAATAAACATTTTTTGGCAGAATCATGTGATAAAAAGAATCTGAAATGATTTTTCATTTCATACGATGTATTATGAAACTCGTTGTGCGTTTTATATCCCCTCGCCAAGGCTCGGGGATATAAAACACACAACTCGTTTCATAATACATCGTATGAAATGAAAATTCATTTCAGATCCTATATTTCTCTTTTGCATATTGTTATACATACATGGTGTAATTCGTGATTTTGGAAAACTTGGCTATTAATTAAATGATCTCTAATTAACAGACTGCGCCTTTAGAGAGCTGCAGTAAAGTCACCTTTACGTTTATAATATCAAAGTTTTCTTGGATAAACATCAAAGTTTTCTTGGTCAAAGTCCGTCAAAGAAAACGTTGTCAACATTATCAAAGTTCTTTGAGCGACTTGTACAAGAAAACGTGTGAAATATGCACCAAAACAAAAGAAGAGTCCCGTTTCATTGTGGATTTTGTGTATCGGTATAACTAATAATGTCGGGTACGGAAACGGGTAGGAATGAAGTTCTTTAGGAAAATATTTGCCCATACATACTCGAGTCGTGTATATGTGTGTATACAATGTACAACAATTATAGCCTATTCGTTTCAGACAAACGGTATAAAGTCCATCATAGATGCACAATTTGCAGTTGATTTGTTCAATGAATAAAATGAGGCAATGATATATTTCTGGCTCCCGATTCTGGTTAGACAGAAAAAAATGTCAAAAACCAATTTGGTGTGAAAAAGTTGTTATTCGAAAGAAAAAAATCAAAATGCGCTCTCACGGATATGTAAGTTTATGGCCTACCCCGAGCGGATTTTGGTACAGATTTATTACAATATTCACTGTTTATGGGTATCCTTTGTTAAAGTATACAATAACTTCCTCTTAAATGATTCTCATGAACATTTACATAAAATAGGATTGATTTATATTTACTGATATGTACCTGGTCGGAGACGTGGAAATTGGACATTAAATTGACGAAAATATAAAAAAGGGAGCAGTACACACCAAATTCGATATATACAATGAATTTAGAACAGCCTAACTGGAGCGAAATCATACGATATATTTTGAACTTCGATGTAATTTGATACTTTTAAAATGTATTTTGTTAACTTTTGTATTCATACCCACTCCCTTCCAAAAAGAGGGACACTTACTGCTTCAATATGGTTCTTTCTTTAGATAAAAAATTCGCCCCCCCCCCCCCCCCCTCTATGATACTAGCTTATCTGCAATTTCTACATATTACAATGCGCGAATCCAATGTAGGTCAGGTAATAATTAAAGGATAGCTCCCCTGGAAAGATAAAAAAAAACTGATTTTTTTCTCGAATTTTCCAATTTTTCATCCCCCCCCAAAAAAAAAGATCATAGAATGGGCTTTCTTATTTTTCCTTCAATCCCCTTTTAAGATAAAGATCCTTATCCAAACATGTACTCGTCCAGTCTATATATCAGCCTACTTCTGTTTTTCTTTTTAAATACTTTTTTTCCACTTTTCCCTCTTTCTTATAATCTTTTTATGTGTCAACAGCTCAACACTGGCCCTAGGAGGTACCCAGGTTGAAGTAAAAAGGTGAAATAAATGTCGGATGCGCTGAAGAGAAATTGATAACCAGAATTTATCCTAATTTTAGAAAAGTAGAAAAACCTTAAACGCACAACAATGACGGGGTCCAGTGTCAAAACAAATTGAAAATATTTGCATAAATTTGGAGTTATTGAAGGAAGCGATCATGAACGTATTCATTCCAAAGCAGTGCGTTGCGTAAAATGTATTCTGAAATTACGAAAGCCTATTGAGCTCAAATGGTAGCTGAGAAAATTATTTTTTCGCGTTATAACGCGAAACTTTCGCGTTATATCGCGAAACTTACGCGTTATAACGCGAAACTAACGCGTTATAATGCGAAACTTTCGCGTTATAACGCGAAACTTTCGCGTTATAACGCGAACTTTACGCGTTATATCGCGAAACTTTCGCGTAATATCGCGAAAATAAACGTGCAGAAGCTTTCGCGTTATATCGCGAAACTTCGCGATATAACGCGAACTTTACGCGTTATAACGCGAAACTTTCGCGTTTAAACGCGAAACTTTCGCGTTATAACGCGAAACTTACGCGTTATAACGCGAAACTTTCGCGTTATAACGCGAAACTTACGCGTTATTACGCGAACTTTACGCGTTATAACGCGAACTTTACGCGTTATAACGCGAATTTTACGCGTTTTATCGCGAAACGTTCGCGTTATAACGCGAACTTTACGCGTTATAACGCGAAACTTACGCGTTATATCGCGAAACTTTCGCGTTATAACGCGAAACTTACTCGTTATTACGCGAACTTTACGCGTTATAACACGAAACTTACGCGTTATATCGCGAAACTTTCGCGTTATTACGCGAAACTTACGCGTTATATCGCGAAACTTACGCGTTATAACGCGAAACTTTCGCGTTAAAACGCGAAAATTACGCGTTATTACGCGAACTTTACGCGTTATTACGCGAACTTTACGCGTTATAACGCGAATTTTACGCGTTACAACGCGAAACTTTCGCGCTATATCGCGAAACCAATAAGCAGGTTATGTACGATGAATATATGTATGAAATATCAATGACCTTCCATTGATAGTATAAAAGTTATCTGCGTTCAATTTTCTCGACTTTAAATGAAATATAGGCCAAAAGTTAATGTCAGACTGAGTGCAATTTAAAAGTATGGTAAACATGGTTAAAGTATTTTGGAGTTATCTGACCTGGTCACTAGAGTATGAAGTATGATTCAGATCATCCACACAAGAATTGCAGTAAGCATGCCATCCTCGGATACATACAAGTTTGGTTGATCTAAGACTCGTGATAAGCTGGATCTGTCCTGTTTTACTTAATATTGTCAATCTAGTGTAAAATATAGGTCAAATTCAGCTTCCCTACCATGCATTGCAGGAAGGATCCTCAGATTCATCATTCACACAAATTTGAATGATCTAGGACTTTTAATAGACTGGAAATTGACCTGTCCAATTTTACTTAAACTGGTTTTTCAGGCATGCAATATAGGAATGCAGCATACGTACCGTACATTACAATATGCATCCTTACTAGAGTAGATGCATCACACATACAAGTTTGGTTGATTTAGGACTTTTAAAAGATATGCTGATAAAGGACATGTCCTGTTTCACTTAACCTGGTTGCTCAAGCGTGAAATATAGGTCCCATTTTCTTGAGTGCGGACACTATTGCCGCAACCCCCCCCCCCCCCCTTCCCCCTCCCTCTTCTACGTCGAGGTGAATCTTGCTTGGACCATGGAGCTCAATATAAGCTTTCGTACCAAAGTGCAATGATGTTCGATTCGTCCCAAAATCTTGTCGCAATTAAAAATCTTAGTATTTAAAAGTGCTTACTGGGAGACAGCAATGATTGACGTATTAAAATTACGTTTCATACTGATATGTCTGGCAGGGCATTCGTTCATCACTTTTATATACTTTATATCAGATTCAGATACATATGTATCACATGGAAGGTAGTTGGAAATCAACACATTTAAGGCATTTATTAAGCCTTATCGAGAAAACTAAATGTTCTTAAGAATACTAATGTTTCTCCTACTTTCGGTTTATGTTTAAAAATACTTCAATCATCAATCATTTTAGATAAGTTCTTGATTGATACTTTGGTTTTATGTTCAATCTGCATAAAAATAATAAATTGAACCCTTAATTTGAGCAATAATTTGATGGATATTACCTAAACTCTAGCTTGAATATTTCTATTTATTTGACATAAACATTCCTTTCTACTTGTCAGAGAGGATATTCAGCATCAAAGGACAGAAAAAGCTATGAAAAATTGATTTCAAATGTCAAAAGAAGAAAAAAAATAACGGTTAGGAAATACATGGAACGCCTGGCCAACTTCAGGAGTTCCATGTAATGACCGATCGATACAGGCATTACACGAAATCCCTTAATTTTAGGAATCACGTAAAATCTCTGATTACATTTATTCACTATAATATATACATGTATATTAATATTCCTGAACTCAATGGATTTCGTGATATTATGTGTATATGTTACAGTGAATAAGTATAATAAGGGATTTTACGTACTTCCCAAAATTAAGGGATTTCGTGTAATGCCTATATCGATCATTCATAACATGTAGTTCCTGGAAATGGCAAGGTATTGCAAGGGTGTTGCATGCAAGCAGGAGATGCTTACTCTTCCTGGGCACCTGGTCTCACTCCCATATCGGGAGTTCGCTTCTTTTCATATGGTGGAGGTTTTTGTTTGTTTGCTTTGGTTCCTGTTTTGTCCTGATTTTGTATGCCTTCGGTTTCTGATTTTTGAATTATCGATTTTGTGCTGTATACAGGGATATGGTCATTATCCATATTTGTCATTTCAAGTAAATCTTGACATTTTCTTGAAAAATCTACTCTTGTTTTCTGATTGAAATTTCGTCGTATATATATATACATGTATTTCATAATCATCTTATATATTGTTATTGCTATGAAACTACTCTGGGCTGGGGGTATCCTGAAGCTCCTACAAGGGCTCCGATTTGAAATCTTTTACATACTGCATACATACAAATTTTCGCGTAATAACGCGAAAGTTTCGCGTAATAACGCGAAATTTTCGCGTAATAACGCGAAAGTTTCGCGTAATAACGCGAAAGTTTCGCGTATTAACGCGAAAGTTTCGCGTAATAACGCGAAAGTTTTGCGTTATAACGCGAAAGTTTCGCGTAATAACGCGTAAGTTTCGCGATATAACGCGAAAGTTTCGCGTTATAACGCGTAAGTTTCGCGTTATAACGCGAAAAAATAAATTTCTCAGCTACCACTTGAGCTCAATAGGCTTTCGTATGAAATAACTCGCGGATTATACGCGAAAGTCTTTTGTTAACAATGCTATAATGTATTTTCTTGACTGGAAGTGAGATCATTCGAAAATGTACTCCTTTGGAAACACGACATGTGAATCAAGCTGCATTCATATGAGATCGTTATACATGTATTAACTAGACTTCAATGAGAAAATGTTCTGAAAAAAGTGATTAAATTGCTGAATTTTTTTTCATCAAAATAATGCTTAAATTACGCAGATTTGAGAATCATTTCTGATTTACTTGCTTCAATTTGAAGAATTCATTTCATTTATAAGTATGTTTAACAAATGGTGTGACATAAGACAAAATTATTTATATATACCATTCTGATTTTTTTTCTTTCCAAAAAGCACATGATTTAAATATTGTCATGGTATTCGAATGGACATGCAAAAATCATAAACCCTTTCCTTGGCACAAATCCTTTCCTCTACAAGCCTTTATTTGCTTATCACATTTGATTTAGTACTTGTTGTAATGAGAAAATGTACAAACTTTAAAGAAGAGTGGTATATCGAAAAAAAAAAAAAAAAAAAAAAAAAAACAGAACCTGCGCAGACGATTTTGGTCTCTTTACTTTAAACATGGCATGCGTTCTAAAAATGTTTTGGGGTATTTGTTCGATCAGGCCATGGTATACGAAAGCCAATTGAGCTCTAGTGGTACCTAAGAAAAAATTTTTTTTCGCGTTATAACGCGAAACTTACGCGTAATATCGCGAAACTTTCGCGTTATATCGCGAAACTTTCGCGTTACATCGCGAATTATCGCCATTATATCACGAAACTTTCGCACTATAACGCGAAAGTTTCGCGTTACATCGCGAAACTTACGCGTTATAACGCGTATGTTTCGCGTTATATTGCGAAACCAAAAAGCTTAACTAAATGAAATAAAAGTCATTGAAGTCAATGCACTTCAAAACTGTCGTTAACATGATGAATGTATTTTGGAGATACGAAAGGTCTACCATTGATCGAATGAAAAATATCCTTTATCATATTAAGCTACATCGTATGAATAAAAAGTTCTGTTATTGCTGAAAAAGTTATTACATCTATTCTGGATTTCATATGGACAAATCCTGCCAGTCAGACAACATGCTGCTCAAAGTTATAGCAGTACATTAGAAGATGTCATGGAAGAGGACTTGGTCGTACAAGCGCGAAGTATGTGTCAGACGCAGCATCCATACCATGCATTGTACAAATTTCTATTTTTTATTTTCCAATCTATTATATCTTTATCATATGTTTATGTTATAATTTATAATACATGATTTTGGACAATACAGTATACTGTATGTTACACGGAGTAAATGCGATCGATATTTTACGTAATTCCTGAAATAAGGGGATTTCGTTAATATGCCTGTATCGATCAATCATAACATGTATTTCCTGAAATGGGCCAGGTATTTCATATAATTCCTTAATTTTCATTCAGTTTTACTCTTATTTCCTGACTGAAATTTCGTCTTATACATATATATAATAAGTATATGAAATTTCCATTTCCCTTCAGAAATTACCAGGGCTCCGACTTATATTAGCTATATATATACATATAGTTTCTCGTTTTAACGCGTAACTTTATATTTAACAGCTACTGCTTGAGCTCCGTTCAAGGCTTTCGTAAGGTAACTCATTTTGTTTTACGTCCGAAAATTTCTTTTCCTGTTCGGCATGAAAACTGACAAACACATGGTCAATATATTCAATGATTTTAAAAGATGAACTAACAAATATTTTAGTACTAGCTGGTTGACTGCGGAATTAAAACATAATGTTTCATATTCATGATTTTTATTTATTTATTTATTTATTTATTTATTTATTTATTTATTTATTTATTTATTTATTCTTTGCTCTGAACTCACGTAACGCGCCTGAAACTCGGAAAAAGTTGAGCAGGATCAGACAGGTTTCAGACAAAGTCTTCAGAATGTTTGCATTGATACACGTCAATATGTATGAAGCGTTTTCTCGACGTTGATCTTAAGAGCAGATGCCCGGATTGAAAACAAAGTTTTCAAAAGATGATTTCGTGTGTTTGAAACAGTTTTCCTTCTGCAAATCTTGTGAATCTCAGTCGTGAAAGCAGAGAATGGCTGCTAGGGACTTATCTAAAACCTTCGACGAGATGGAGTCGGACGAAATGAGTTTAGAAACATCTGTCCCGACCGACTTGACTCTGTCTCCAGAAAGAGAAACAGAAATTCGCGAGGAAAGAAACACAAGAAAAACTAAGATAACAAAACAGTTAATAGAACGAAAACAACTTCTACATGATTTACAACTTTTGAAAATAGAATTGTCACAAAAAAATCTCACGATAGAGAATATGAAAGCTGAGGCTTTGAATAAAGTTGAAGAGCTCGAGGAACAGCTCACCGATGCCCTACATCAAAAGCAAATATTGACAGCTAGACTAGAATCTCAACTGTCATTACAAGAACATGACGCAAAGAGAAGACAAGAACTGATTAGAACTGAATTGGAAGAATTGCAGCAACGACAGAAACAGCTAGAATCAACAAATGAACGGTTGCAGGAAAAGGCTGGAAATGTCCGTCGAAGTCTGAAGGATCTGGAGCTGACAGAGGATCGTTACTATGAAATTCGAGCCCAAAATGAAGATGATATTTCCTTGAGAGATTTTGTTGCTGTAAGATTGTAGCTTTGTCATATAGATGATATATGATTTGTATATTTATGCGGATTGTGTTGTCGACCGTATACACGACATATAGTACAATTTATTAAAATGAGTATGATATCTTCAGCAAGACAAAAGCGGAACACACATACATGTATATGACTGCATCCAATAATGGACATAAAAAATTTTACCACATTATTATTAATAGGGATTATTAATAGGGATTATTCTGGCTGTTTCCTTTGATGAGAGAATTTTTCTATAAGAGAATCTGTCAAAATCAAGAATTTCAATGAGTTGTGAGAGATTCTCTCAATTTCGCAGCCCAAAATTATCATTGCATCAACAACAAGTGACTAGGAGACAACAAAAACACCAGCAACAAACATGAAAAGAAAGCAAAGACACATGCCACATGAATGACAAAACATTAAAGGAGAGAGACCATTGTATGCCCTGTGACTAGTTTTGACTGCCCATGCCGACTACAACATGTAGTCATAGCAAAATATGTAGTTATCCAGTTAACATGCAAGCATCTTTGTCACTTATTAAACCCCTCGCAAACAAGGTTTAAGGGGTATATAGGAATCGCCCAGTACATGAACGTCTGTCTGTCAGTCCATCTGTCTGTCCATCCAGTTAAGATTTGAAAACATACCCGGTATTTCTTTCCTAGTAAGTACTATCAATGCTAGGCCTTTCATATTTTATGCATGCATTCACCATAAAGAATACTACATTTTGCTACCATGACTTTTGACCTTGTAACCTTTACCTTGTGTCCTTGACCCTACGTAGCATTTTTGGTTAAGAAGTTTCGAAAGCTGATCTCTTTCATGTTACACATGTAAATGGCAGGTCTTTCATATTTAGTACACACTTCTACCACAAACAGTACCAAATTTTATTACCAAGACTTTTGACCTTTAAACCTGAACTTGACTTTCATGTCAAAGCATGAACTATTCGAAAACTGATATCTTTCATATTATCAATGTTAGGCCTCTCATATTTTTTATACATACTTCACCGTGGGGAGTACTACATTTTGACCTTGACCTCAATTTTGTGGCTGTATTGCATTTTCATTTAAGAAGATCTTTCATACTATAAGTGGTAGGCCTTTTACATTCTATACACATTTTAACCACAAAGAGTACTACATTTTGATATGGTGACTTTTGACCTTGTGACCTTTGGTCTATGTTGCAATTTAGGTTATGAAGTAATGAACTTCATCTCCAGAAAAATAGTATTTTGGTTATGAATTTCTGAAAGCATCATACTACTAAGTACTAAATTTTCATACCAAAGCATTAAAAATTTAAGTACCGAATGAGATTTTCAATTTGAACAATTGAATGTCCTTGGGGTATCATTCGAGCTCTTGAGGGCAGTATTAGCATGATCAACAAAAGAAAACCTTCTCAAATTGTACCAGTACATGTAAAATGTAAGGTGACATTACAAACAGCTCAATATGCACATAATTCATGAGCCATAGGTCAAACGAAAAAACCCTCCATAAATAGATGCCAAGGTATAGGGCATATAAAATTGTCCATGCTTTGCTTACTGAAGCAAGTTTATGGTCAATTACATGTACCCAATAAAGTCCAACCTGTTTTCAGATAGAACAAGACATGAGGGCCCAATTTTCTCCCATGAAATTTGGACCGTGCATTCAAGAAGTCACATTGTCATGGTTTGTCAGTGTCCTTTCGTTGTCTCGTCTATGGAAGGACGAGGTCTTACACATTTCTTAACAAGTCCACGATTTGTGTCCATCATATTCAATAAAAGTACTGTATCAAAATGTACAGTACTACTGGTGCAATGTACTAAAGGTAGTAACGGAAAAATTGCGACCAGAACTTTTCCTCTAACCGTGTGTGATACCAGTACATTCTGCTTATCGTTTCTACTGCCTATTCTGATTCAGTGTTATATTCTGTATGATACGACAAAATAAACATAACCTCATCCACTGTCGTACTGTTGCAAATGATACTTTTTCATTGTACATTGAAACATATTTAGAGGGATACTGTATAAGAAAAAAAAGTCCGGAAAACTAAAGTATGACAGACAGATGGCCAGACGGACAGACAGACGGACAAACAGGATGGAAACTATAAGTCCCCTCTGACGAGACTAAGAAAAATGTTAGCCTAATTAGCATGTTAATCTTCTTGTAAATTTTTTTATTAAATTTACTTTGAACAATATCTTGTGTGTTTTAACTTTTTCAGATGAGATTATTTGAAGCAGCACGTCCGCTACAGACGGAGATAGATCAGCTTCGTATCCGAGTTAAAACAGTAGAGGAAGAAAACAAGGCCAACTCAAAAGAAGTGCTTGAATTACAAGAGGTACAAAAATGTATTCATTCTATTAGTATTACTGTAGAAATGCAGATATTCATACAGGTTAGGGAAATGCATGTCCATTTTATTGTCATCCTTGAGAATGGACTTAGCATGGTACCGATATTAAAATTCAAATTCTCTTAAATCATCATGTTGGAATACATTCAGCTGCAAGAGTAAAAACTTTTAAACATGAATTATGAATAAGAGATTCTCTATTTTCTCTTGAGAAAATTTGGGATAGGAGGGGGTTTAAACTTTGACAGGAGCTCAATTCCCTGTGAACTAAGAGAGTGAAGGAGTGCTGTTGCCCCATGGTACGGGTATACTTTTTCTAAGGATAGAGTCAAGTTGTATGTTATTAAACTTCCAAAGTAGGAACTTGAGCTACCATTATCAGGCATGAAGAAATGATATATGTATGATCTGTAAAAATATGTAAATTTGTACATGCAGAGATGTTGAAAATTTTTGAGGCATGCCAGTCATTTTTACAATCATGTTGCCAGTCCAAATAAAGAAACTAATAAACCTTTTTGTCAATCTGAATGAAATTTTGCCGGTCAAATCCTTCAGACTTTTAAGCATCACTGTATACATGTATCAAAAGCATTTAAAAACATAATGATTTTCTTTCAATATTTCTTTCAAACTTCATTAATTTTAAAACTTCATCAAAGAAATAATATACTGAAGCTTATATCATTGTCTCACATTGGCTCAGATGTTTTTTTTCTTACCTTAATATAGAAACTGACAGAGGAGAGGGAGGCTCATGGTGAAGTCAGAGTCAAGTATCAGAAAATGACCGTCAACTACGCTGAAACTAAGGCACAACTGAAATCAGACGATTATAAGGTTCAGAATTTTGATAGAGTGAAGACGTAAGTATGCAATAAGAGACTGGTACCTGTAAATATTTATTGTGCAAGTGAAATATCATGAATATTTGTGACTTATCTGATTTTGACATTTAATTGGTAATGAGTGTCTTCTTAGGCGAGACCATGGCTTCTGCATGCAAATCATCTAAGAATAAGATTCACAAAATTTGCAAGTAGACAAATCACAGTGTAGAGGTCATAAGCACATCCAAGAAGAGCCCCACTTTCACTTAAATTACTCAAAAATAAATGTTATCATAAATGGTGATTTGAATTTAACCACTTGTTATTATGAAAGGACACTTGTACTGAAATATTTTCATATACACGACATGGTATCATAAGTAAAAATGTGGCAGGTTAGGACCCTTAATGTGACAGGTCCTTTTTAGCTCGCCGGGACGAATGTCCGGAGAGCTATTGTCATACCCCCGGCGTCGGCGTCTGCGTCTGCGTCTGCGTCTGCGTGCGCGTGCACAAAAACTTTAACCTTGCTTATAACTTTTAAACCAATACAGATTGGGCTTTCATATTTCACATGTGCATTCCTTGTGACAAGACCTTTCCATGGATACCAAAATTTTTGACCTTGTGACCTTGACCTTGGAGATTGACCTTCTTTTGAAAAACTTTAACCTTGGCCATATTTTTGGAATGGTAAGTGATAGGGCTTTGATATTTCACATGTGTATTCCTTGTGACAAGACCTTTCCATGGATACCAAAATTTTTGACCTTGTGACCTTGACCTTGGAGATTGACCTACTTTTGAAAAACTTTAACCTTGGCCATATTTTTGGAATGGTAAGTGATAGGGCTTTGATATTTCACATGTGTATTCCTTGTGACAAGACCTTTCCATGGATACCAAAATTTTTGACCTTGTGACCTCGACCTTGGAGATTGACCTACTTTTGAAAAACTTTAACCTTGGCCATATTTTTGGAATGGTAAGTGATAGGGCTTTGATATTTCACATGTGTATTCCTTGTGACAAGACCTTTCCATGGATACCAAAATTTTTGACCTTGTGACCTCGACCTTGGAGATTGACCTACTTTTGAAAAACTTTAACCTTGGTCATATTTTTGGAATGGTAAGTGATAGGGCTTTGATATTTCACATGTGTATTCCTTGTGACAAGACATTTCCATGGATACCAAAATTTTTGACCTTGTGACTTTGACCTTGGAGATGATTGACCTACTTTTGAAAAACTTTAACCTTGGCCATATTTTTGGAATGGTAAGTGATAGGGCTTTGATATTTCACATGTGTATTCCTTGTGACAAGACCTTTTCATGGATACCAAAATTTTTGACCTTGTGACCTTGACCTTGGAGATGATTGACCTACTTTTGAAAAACTTTAACCTTGGCCATATTTTTTGAATGGTTAGTGATAGGGCTTTGATATTTCACATGTGCATTCCTTGTGATAAGACCTTTTTTATTGTTGTTGTTGCAATTTACATATGGTTGCCACCGGCGAGCTATGTTGTCATTCTGACAAGTCTGGTTGCTATTTTCCGTAACACACATTTCGTGATATACATGATATATCAAGCAAATAAAATAGTTTAGCTTTCTATATGTAAATTCTGAATTTCTGATACTAGTATGGTAATTTGAATGCTACATCTTAGTCTTAGTCAAAAGCTGTATTTTTTACATGGGCGGATCCAGAATTTTTTTTCAGGGGGGGTCCTAAAGTCCGAATTTTTTGAAGAGCAAAAAAAAAAAAAAAAAAAAAAAAACGCTAGTAAAGTAAGTAATTGATTGATGATTGTCAGTTCTGTTTCCAATTATTAATAAAACGGGCGACTGGAGAGCAATGGTGTGCAAGAAGCTTAAAATCTTGAATTTTCACAACATAGTTCTTGTTCTTATTCGTAAATACATGTACAACATAGGGCGAGCGATAGCGAGCCAGCGAAAATTTTTCCAAGAATTGGAATAAAATACACTATTCATGTCTTTTTCAGTTTCTTTTCGTCTTCTTAGTGCCCTTGTTTATTGATTTAGATGTATTGTATATGTGTTTTGTATATGTGCAGCAGTATTTGAAAATAATGTACATGTATGTAATAAATTCGGGCGATCCTGAGAAAAATTTTTGAAATGCTGTCGTCAGAATCTTGTCAAAATGAAAGATTTCTAATATAAATTCATGATATATTTATCAAATGTTATGACAACAGAAGGGGAATTGGGACTAAATCTTATGAAATATGTATATTAATAACAAAATTATGCTATGCTTCGAAAATTGCAGGGGGGGTCCGGACCCCCCCGACCCCCCCTCTAGATCCGCGCTTGTTTTAGGTGAATACCCGATTTATCGTTGGAATTTTTGCAGGGATCGAGATAATTTTGAGCATGACAGACTTGATGTACAGAGGCAGCTATCTGTTTTGGAAGGAACCCACCAAACTCTACAAAAGGAGAGAGATGAACTACATCAAGATGTAAGACTCATTTTCTTAGGCAAAAGAAACCTTGAAAATTGTGTGTGCTATTTTTTCTACAAAGTTTTGTTGTTCTTGTATTGGTATGTGATGTAAAAGCATTATAAAATGATTGAATTCCTATTGAAATGTGATATCATCTTCTCATTGTTTCCCTGAATTTTGTGCTGATTTCTAATGAGTATTTGCGGAATACAGAGTTATTTACCATTTGAGACGGTATCTGATGTAAACCTATTATGATGTCATGAAAATGGTATGGTAACGTCAAATTTTTACTGTCATTTTCCAGAGTTTATGGACCGTTTCCATAGATTTTGATGACGTCATAATTACTCTACGTCAGATACCGTCCGAAACGGAAAGTAACTATGTTTTTCGAGAAATAGGGAATAGTAATTAGAACTTGGCGATATCACTATTCCATACCAGATACCGTCACAAAAGAGACGCAACTCCGCATAAAGAATGGACTGAATACCCAGGAACACACTTATACCGACTAGGCCACTTTTCTTTGATATATTGAATAACAAAGCATGGACAATTTTCCAGGACATCTATTTCATATTTTTGATGCACATGTATTCATCAATATCCAAGACACAGCCTATTTACATATTCAAAAATTAAAGTTAATTTGCAAATACAATGCTTTTGCATTATATAATCATCATTTTGTTAATAGGAAAGTCTTATAATAAGAGAATATTCCGTGCATTCCATAACTTTATTATTTATTTGTTATAGATACTTGCAAACCTTGCGGACAAAGAAAGATAACTCTTTTCTAGAACTGCTCTACAAAGGATTTGAAGAAAATTGTTTGCCAAAAATTATGCTCCTTTATGCGCTAAAAATTATAAACCAGATTTTACCAGGATACTCAAATACCAAAATACATTCTAAAGATGGAAAAATGGTTTATTCAGGAAAAATTGTCACATTGCCTAAATTTTGTTCAAAGCTGAAGCAAGCATGTTTTCTGAGTTCCCTAATTCTTATTCGTATTTTTTTTTACTGTGTTGCTATTTTCTTGTTTGTCTGACAGACTTTTTTTCCTTGAGTCCAATCAATTGTTCAAATATGTAACCATCATGCCCAGTATGTATTTTGATAATCATATAAATCTTTTGAGGTATACTTGTATAGAAAACTTGTTTATGTTTTCTTTATGAATAATAATAATCATATTAGTTTACATGTTTAGGTATCACCAGTATTGAAAATTTGAACACTTTTTCTTTTCAGTTAACTGCAGCCAAACAGTCGCTATCTCTACTGAAACAAGACAAAGACTATCTCAGTAAACAAGTGTCTGACCTTAGCAATCGCTGCACGTATGCTGAGGAGAAAGTAACCTCGGTAAACATTGAAATTGAGGACGCAAAGAGAGCTAGAGAGGAAATGTATGAGAAATATGTGTCTTCAAGGGACCAATACAAAACGGAGTACGAAAATAAACTAAGGGAGGAATTAGAAGGAATCAGAACAAAGACAAACAGTGAAATTGACAGACTGAGGACAAGTACTAAAGAGATGTATGAAAGGGAAAATAGGTAAGGTTTGAGGTGGTTCCTATTTGATTAAAATGTTTAAACTTACACAATGATGAATACATTGTATTTTTCAGTATTGAATGTATAAAGGTTCAATATGTATATTGTGTTTCTCTTGGATTTTACAAGCATAAATCAACTAGTGACCATAGATTTGAAAATTGTCAGAATTTTCATTACAAAAGATATAGTAAGACATGCTTCTCAAAATTATAGATACTGGTGCATTATAGACGACACAAAATCTTCATTGATATATAATACAGTATAACTAACACTCAATTTTAAACTTTCTTTACACTTCACACTTGATTACATCATACTTATAATTTATATTTTGTCATCAGGAATTTACGTGAGGCACGAGACATGGCGGTCTCCGAGAGGGAGCGTGCTGTGGCCACAGAAAGGGAGACAACCACGAAATATGAGTCTCTTCTTAATGAGTATGTTTCATTTTTTTAATTTCAATACTTGCTTTTAATTTTCATTTCTCCTCTAGATTAAGAAAATATTTCTGTCATAAGTAAAATTCTTCTTAAACTTTATCCAAACATATATGCACAACCAATGTAATTCTTTGAGATGAAACTATTGAAAGGAACATGCTGTACATGTATTTCTGCATGAAACACTTGTTACGTCACAATGCATTAACTCTACAGAAACATGCAGTGACGGCTGTTCTAACCTGCAAAGTGAACCCTTGGAAATCTAAATTTTAACGTCACCATTTTACCTCGAAAAGGCGATTTCAGAAAACAAGAATGAAACTGACAATTGTGGTACATTCATGTATATATAGAATAAATGTCATAAGTTGTATTTTGTTACGGGTATGCAACACACAGTAAGTGCAGTTATCAAATGAAATTGTATGTACAATAAATGAACTTGCTGTGTGTTGCATACCCGTAACAAAACACAAATTAAGACACTTATTCTACATAAAGACTATGTAATGGAAATAATTTTGTAATACTTGTGTAAAGTTTGTAATTATTTAAACAGTATGCTTTGGTTTTATTTTGTCAAATCTTGGAAAAAGGCATTTTTACAAAAAAATACTTTTTCAGATTCCGACAGATGCAGATGAATGGTGACAATAGAGCGACAGAAATTCAGAACGAATTAAAACTGAAGAGCTTTGAGTTAGAGAGAAGTCAGATGGTTTTAGATGAAACAAACAGAAATCTGAGAGAAGCAAAGCTTGAGATTGATAAGTTACAGAAGAAAGTAGAGGTATTTTAATCATATACATGTATTTTGCATGAATATTGTAAGTTAATTAGTAAAAAAAGCTTTTCATTTTGTATGTGCAGCACTGTATGTTAAGAAAACCCAGGATATTTTGCTCATGATTTAGGCATTTCATTGTCACTCTTTCTCACTATAGTTTCATTAATTGTAGGGTATTTTAATGAAAATAATATATCCGATAGATTGGTCCGTTCATTGATGACTAGTACCATGTCAAAATCCTTAAGCAGAAGCATGCATTTTTGCTTGTGTCTGCTTAAAATTTGTTCCCCTAAATCATGCACAGTATCTCATATGAATAAAAAAACCCAACTCTTAACCTCTTATATCTTTATCTCAAATATTTTAAAATTGGAACTTGAATCAAAGTAGAATGAAAATCCACAAGATGACTTGTCATTGCATCCAATATTAATACATGCATTTGTTCGAAAAAATGAAAAGTTATGAAAAATTGATTCAAAAGTACAGCACTTTCTAAGTAACAATGTTCATGTATATTCTCTTATTATATGATTTTCCAAGGTGCTAACAAAGGAGTATTACAGTTACCAAGCTTCGATGGACAAGAGAAAAGGTGAACTAGAAGGGCAGATAGCGGAGAAAAACACACAGTTACAAGCTTACGAGAAAGTAGAGAAAGAATTAGATGAAGTGGTAATGCAGGCAGCAGAAGGTATTTAGCATTTTTATACAGAGTTACTTCCCATTTGTACAGGTTTCTGACATAATCCTGTGCTAATGGCAAATTCATGGAAACAATGTCATGAATACGAATTTTCTATTTTTTGACTAAAGTGATGTCAAAATCCTTTAGTAATCCTTAGAGCCCTTGTATTCTTATATGTAATGGCTAAGGATGAAAAAATAATAGTACAAAAATTCGATAGTTTGTATTTCGACTGTAGTTTTATTTGTTACACACATAATGAAATAGATTAGAGATATGTGGCTGATTGTAAAGTTTCATTATAATGAACCGTGGAAAAGAAGTTAAAAATTTCAAATTGGCCATCAAAGTCATTGATAAAAAGTTGTCTTTGGGTAAGATTGGCAATAGTTATGAAAAATGTCATTAATTTGAATATAGAAACTTGTCAGTGTATAAATAATTCTGACAAAGAAGATATCTTTATTTTAAATATTTGCTTACTCAAGTAGAGAGAAATTCATGTATGCATTGATGTTTGATAGATGATGTTTAACAGCAATTCTCTGTAAGAACCAAAGAATTTCAAAACATGTTGGCACGGCATGTCGTGGTTTTTTGAGATTTTTGGTATGGAAGTTCAATATGAAGTACTAGTATGTAAATCAACCCCAGTTTTTTCAAAAAGGTTGTCGTTACCATGGTAACCGTGTTTGAAGTTTCAAAAATCGGGAAAATCTATAGGACAAGGCATATTTGTAGGCTCCATTACCATGGAAACAGGTACATTTTAAATCTTAAATTGCTTTGGTTATTTTCTTTTAATCCTTATTATTATGCATATTTGTAAATTTTTTTTACATTCATCTCAGATACCTTATGTATACAAGATGAAAAATTGGGCCAAAACAGGGTATCAAAAGGCTTTGTTTTGGGCACTCAAAGACCCTTTTTTGCATGTTTTTACTGTTTTACAAGGTTGAAAATTTCATAAAAGCACCAATTTTTGAAGTCCAAATTCTAGTTATCCAATTAGTATCATCTTTGAACTCTACATGAATATAAAAAATTATTTGGGCTAATTTGTCCTTTTATATGCAAAGCAGCATCAAATTTAGTTGCTATGGCAACAATCGGCTGAAAGGTTTCAATACGATGAATTTAAACACAACCTCTTTCAAACTATCTACGCATGATATTGGAACAGAAGCTCATGTATACATCTATCGGAGGCGTTTTGATATAAAAATGACCTTGAAATTATTTCAAGGTCACCCACTGAATTTTGAAGGTCATTAAATTTTCAGTGACCATATTTGATGAAAAATCCTGATTTTTCATAAAATGAAGGTGTCAATATTTTAGAAACCTTGAAATATTGAACTTAACAGTTATTTGCCATAAAATGATAAATGTATCACTTATTTCTTAGAACTATTGATTATGTTTCTTCAGATCTTCGAATATCTAAATTCTTGGTGAGTATTTTGATATAAAAGGGACGAAATCTGTATTTTTCTTGTTTTTTGACGGAAAAATATTTTCCTATTGAATTGCGACAATTCAATAAATTCTAAGATTTGTCTTTCTTATATTCATGTGCTTACATAATATATATGACCTATGAAAATATTTAAATAAAAAAATCACTAAAATCGGTAACAAAAAAATTAAAAAAATCAATATTTTATGCAAAATTTGAGTCTCAAAGTATAAATACCTTGAACATCAAGCCAATGACCTTGAACATTTTAATTGTTCTTATGTAAAAGATATAAGTCATATCTATACATGCATACATTTTGACAATCTTATGTAGCACTAAAGAGGAATAAAATCAATTTCAAAGATAATATGAAACAAGCAAAAAAGTCTAATGTTGCTATGGCAACGGTCTTTGACGACAGAATTTAGGTAAAACTCTTAAATACCCACTCCAATTTTTCGTTCATTTTATTTGTCAATAAAGATACATTTCCATTGATGAAAATCACTAGTCTCCTATTGGTGCCTTTTGTGATATTTTATAAGATTGAAAATGGTCAAAAACACACTAAATTGGCCCTTATTTTCACCTCTATTTTTCGCTTCATTTTGACTTATTTTGGCTTAATACAATAAGGTTCCTGTAATAAATATCACATATATAAGTGTACTAAGTAAGAATGGAAGTAAGGAAGAATAGATTATATAAAGATGAACAAGCTGTATCCATGGCAACGAAGTCTCCGGATCTGGCTTATTTCATGGTCCCAAAAGTGCTATAAATAGAATGACCTCGTTACCATGGCAACCAGAGGTCACATTGGCTGAAAAGTATTATTTTCATGGTCAGTACTTAATATATACCCATTATACCGAAAATCATAAAAATCCATGACATGCCGTGCCGAACGATTTTGGTCCTTACAGAGAATGGCTATTAATATGTTGTAGTTGAGGATGACCAGGAGGCTGAAAAGGTGTTGTTTTCCTACGGTTATGGTGCTAACGTCCCTACAACATCAAAACGACGACTACAACAAAGGTTGATATAAAACCATGTTCTTATTTATCCAAAAATAAAATTTCTTACCCAATGTAAATGCTCTTACCTAAGATAAAAGTTCTAATGCTCTAGTTGCCTCAATTAAATCATGTTCTTATTACCTGAAATAAATTATCTTTGATGTATAGTTCTAATATGATATCTATGTGCCGGTATATCAAGCAATTATCATCCGCGATAGTTTATCATTATCAACAAATCTATGGATAAGTGAATTCTGTTTTGTAAGTTGTTATTGAAATACCACCTCCATTAGCAATAAATATTCATGTAAAAATTTTCTTTGTAATTATGATAAGAATCTATTCAGGTCCAATGTCTAACAAATATTATGATTTAAAAATTTCAGTGTCCATCTTGCAAGAAGAGTGCTTGCTTTGGAAAAAATCAACTCTCAACATCGTCAGGATCTAGAAAGAGAAAAAATGAAAATAAAACAACTAGCAGAGGAGGTTAATTTTTATGCATTATTAATTCCCCTACAACTCAAGGCCAATGTGCTTGTTTAATACTTTGTCCTGTGTACATCTATTTGGTTAGCACTAGATATGCATTATGTGTACAGCCTGTTTTTAGAGACAGTTTAACGGAATGTAAATGTCAAGGTCATTAAAGACAGGCGGTCTTTCACAACAGGTTAATTTGTATGAAAGTAGTTTACTTTGGAAATGAAAGCCTTAGTCACTTTAGACAGCAAGTTTCCTTTCACATTTGTCACTACTTCGTCAGAAACCAGTGCTTGGTCACACAAGCTCACCTCCCATGGATCATAACGGCAGAATTTTTGCTGGATAGCATTCATGGGCGGATCCAGAATTTTTTTCCAGGGGAGGTCCTTAAGTCCAATTTTTTTGTTCAAGAGCAAAAAAAAAAAAAAAAAAGAAAAAAGAATAAAACCTTTGTTTGTGAAACACGAATGCCCCCGTTGGCATCTTTGTCAGTAAAACAAATGAAAAGTAGTTTCACATTTGAGGTCAAGGTCACAAGGTCAAATTTAGTATCCATGGAAAAGTCTTGCCACATGTAATTCATATGTGATATATGAAAGCCCTATCACCTACCATTCAAAAGTTACGGCTAATGTTTAAATTTTCGATATAAGGTCAAACTCGAAGGTCAAGGTCTCAAGGTCAAACATTTTGGTATCCATGGAAAGGTCACAAGAAATACACATGTAAAATAAGAAAGCCCTATCACTTACCATTCAAAAGTTATGCCCAAGGTTAAAGTTTTTCAGAAGTATGTCAAACTCCAAGGTCAAAGGGTAAAAAATTTAGTTTACATGGAAAGTTCTTGTCACAAGGAATGCACATGTGAAATATGAAAGCCATATCACTTACCATTCAAAAGTTATGCTCAAGGCTAAAGTTTTTCAAAAGTAGGTCAAACTCCTAGGTCAATGTGACAAGATCAACAATTTTGAGATTCATGGAAAGGTCTTGTCACAAGGAATGCACATGTGAAATATAAAATTCCTATCAATTACCATTCAAAAGTTATGTCCAAGGTCAAAGTTTTTCAAAAGTATGTCAAACTCCAAGGTCAAGGTCACAAGGTTAAAAATTTTGAAATCCATGGAAAGGTCTTGTCACAAGGAATGCACATGTGAAATATGAAAGCCCTATCACTTACCATTCAAAAGTTATGCCCAAGGTTTAAGTTTTTCAAAAGTACATGTAGGTCAAACTCCAAGGTCATGGCGACAAGGTCAAAATTTTGGTACCCAAGGAAAGGTCTTGTCACAAGAAATGCACATGTGAAATATGAAAGCCCTATCACTTACCATTCAAAAGTTATGCCCAAGGTTAAAGTTTTTCAAAAGTAGGTCAAGGTCACAAGGTCAAAAATTTTGGTATCCATGGAAAGGTCTTGTCACAAGGAATACGCATGTGAAATATGAAGTCCTATCACTTACCATTCAAAAATTATGGCCAAGGTTAAAGTTTTTGCAGACAAACAGACTAACAGACAGACGGACAGACCAAAAACTATATGCTCCCGAATCTTCGATTACGGGGGCATAAAAATACACAACAGAAATAAAGTCCTTGATTAATCATTAATGATTGTCAGTTCTGTTTCTAATTATGGATAAAACAAATGACTGGCAAGCATTGTGAGCAAAAAGCTTAAAATTTTGAATTTTCACATCATAGTACTTGATAAATGAATGTCAGTTCTAATATGTAAATACATGTAAAACAAATGGTGAGCGATAGTGAGCCAAAGAATTTTTTTTTCCGAATTGGAATAAAATCCTCTATTCATGTCTTTTTTAGTTTCATTAGTCCTAGTGCACTTGTTTATTGACTTAGGTGTAATGTACAATGTATATGGGTTGTATAGGAAAGTGATTACTGAAAAATTAGTTACAGATGTTTAACATTTAACAAAATTTGTTTAAAAAGAATGTACAAATTTTGTATGTTCAGTATGACCTTTTTTTCTGATTTAAAGAATAATATTTATGATGAATCAAAGAAAGCCTAATCTCATTTTCAAAGCAACATATTAATTTACATGTATAACATCTTGAATGCAAATATCATGTTTATAACCGTTTTTCAGCTCAAGAACAGTAACTCTTTACTAGACCAAGCTCAGCAGCCGTATAACTACCTTATTGAGAGTATTAGACAGAGAGACAGTCAGATACAGAAACAGAGGGAATATATAGCAAGTCTAGAGAATGATGCTCAGTAAGGAAATGATATTCTCGCTTATTTTATATTCAAAGTCTGTTAATCTTTTGGTCTAAAAATGTGCGTTTAAGTTAATTCCCGAGTGATGAGGAAAATGTAGCAGCAAAAATGGCCAATAGCACTTTGCTATTTTTATGTCTTTATTTAAAAAGCTGGGATGGAAATTTAAGATTTATCCATTGCGAATCAGCACATTTTCCGGGGGACTTATGACTGTGCCTGGCTCTAATAAACAATATAGATAAACTGCCATCATATTTTTACTATTAATAATCATATGGAATTCTTTAGCGTTCACTTCATCTCTTCAAATGAAAGCACCATGTTGTATGTCTGTCAGACAAGTGGCAACTGATAATTATTACAATTTGGGGTGGAAAATACCAAGTTATTTCCAACAATTGGGAAAAAAAAACTTCAGTATTCAGGTGTGACTATATAAAGTATCCATTATTAGAGAAAACTCTTGTTCAAGGCTGTATGTAGTACAGAATCTTGTAAAGAAACCTATATCACATGTAGAATCTTTTGCCTAAAATTGTGGAAAACATTGTTTTTATGACATCAAATCTCTAAGTTCTGCTTACTTATTGGATCTTTATCAGTCACCCTACTAAATGAATGAGTTGTTTTTCATTTGCAGGGAATTAGAGAAGGAGAAAGCAGATCTAGCTAGAACAAAGAACCAGATGTCACTGGATTTAGAAAGACTATTAAATCAAAAAGAGGTCAGAGTCTATCAGTATTTCTGTTACTATAATATTTATAGGGAGTATCAAATTTAGGGAGAGTTAGCGCTTTTGAGTTTGTTATTTATAGACCACATTTAATCATATATCTGTTATTGGTTATAAAGGATAACCTACAGGAAATTTGGAGCCACACACTCTCTGTAAAGTAAATGCACAAATTTGATTTGAAAAAATAAAACCAGAGTGTGCAACTGAAATGAATTTTGGCGGCTCCTGTAAATCACTTTGGCCGGAAGTATCACTGATGAGGATTTTATATCTGAAACACGTGTCTGGTGCATGATAAAGTGGTAAGAAATTTCTTCAAGAAGGTATAGAGTTGGTACACCAACATATTATTCTGTAATAGATTATTAAGGAAAATGAGTCGAGGACAATTTCTTGATTACGCTTATACATTGTATATACATGTATGTCATTTACCCAAAATTGTCCATATACAGTAATTGGTGCAAAGTATTCATGAAAAAATCGAGTCCTGAGTTGTATTCAAGGAGGGGATGGTATGAAAAAAAGTTATCCCTACATGTCACTTTTGCGTTGCAGGCATAGTAATAACATTTCCTGTAGAAATTTATTGATGTGGTCATGGTTGCACATTGCATCAAATTTTGAAGTAATTTGTTAAACAAAGCACAAATCTCTTCAAATAGACACATCATGTTGGTGTTACTGAACAGTTATTTAAACTCTAGGAAGGAACAAATTAAACATGTTAAATTACGGACTATTTATAAATAACCCGAAATTACACCATCAATTTATATCCCCATGGTCTGAACCAATTAAAGTCAAAGGATTTTTCATCTGATAGTTTTGATATTGTAATTCAAGTTTATTATTTGCAATCTTTGGTTTCTTTACATATAGGAAATGTCAATCATGAAGCAAGTAGTGATGAATTTGTCAACTCGTCAGCATGGAGATAAAAAGTCAAAGCACATAGATACCTCAAAACCTAAACATGCCCCTATACACACACCTTTTGCCGGCATGGACCTCCATGATGAGCCGAACGTTGTAAAACCAGGAGTGATCTCAGTGGTGAGTTCTGACGACAAAATTTCATACTTTGTTACATGCAGCATGTAGCATTTTTCTGTCAGGTTTCTGTCTTTGTTACATACAGCATGTAGCATTATTCTGTCAGGTGGTATGTGTCCGTACATGTACATGTATAAATTTTAAGTATATAAGAATTTATTTTAACCAAGTTACATTTACATTTTGGGCAGTTTCTCGAGTATGTGTCTGTGCGATGTCTCATGGAAGTATATTTTCAAACCGTCATTACTCCAATTCATGTGATGGCGACCATAGCTTGACAGCATGTGTTTTGATTTCGTCTACAGTGTATAAAGCATCACTTAGGATCATTCACCTAGTGAATTTGTTTCTTCATGAATTTCATTATCTATCTACTTTGTATATTTGGTAAACTGATGGTACATCATTCCTAGTGATGTCCATTTTAGGGACACCTGTCCCCCCTACAGTCCTCTCTACATTGTTTACAACATCATGGCACATTGCATGAAAGTAGACGGCAGTAGAGTTGAATTTTATACAGCCTGACAGGCGAAGACCATTTAAATTTTTACTGTGAAGTCGAAACATATTTATGACGTCATACTAAAAAAATAAGGTCAAAAGTTGTGATGCCAGGTCTTGGGAGTGTCTAAAATGAAAGTCTGGGCATAATACAATCTAATTAAAATCATCATGGTGATATGATCCCAACAGCTGATTTTAATTAGATTGGGGGTAATATGAAAAGTCTATAGCAAGGAAGTTCCTAGAGAGCTGTAGGTCAAACCTTTGAACCAAAAGAACGGTCTTGTCACAAGGAATACATGTGAAATAAAATAGCTGTATCATGTACTGCTCAATGGTGATGCGCTGGATAAAATTTTCAGACAAATGTACATACAATAGGAACAGAAATATTTGCCGATCTTTTTGATAGTTCAGTATAAACATATTGCCAATATATCTTGCAATTTGATCATTCATGTATTAAGAGAATTTAAACCTACTTTAGGTTAAATTTGTTTTGTGTTAGCATATGTAATGCATATCAGTATTTTCTAGATACTGCATCATCAAAGATCTGCATGCATGTTGTTTTCCACCATTTGTTCGAAAATATTTTCTGCTTTACAATGTTGTAAATATCTGTTGTAGACATTCACAAGTTTATTTCTTTGATGACAATTTCTTTTCAGACAAATGAGAAGGCACATTGGTCCAACAAATTAAAGCAGAAGAATACAGAAACCAATACCAAGTTTTCAAAAGTGTATGCAACCGCTACGTCCTGACCATAGATATGCACAGCATCTGATATCAATGTATCATCTTAATAGACAGTCAATGTATTACTCTGTTGAAATATGTCACAGGAACGGTTCTAATGACTTCATTAACAGGCCGAAGACAATATGACAGTGATGGCATAGTTTAATAGCTAGTTTATACACTTTTCCCTTGTGGTGGGACCATTATCACTCCCTGAAGAGGTCCTTTTTCCTTTGGGCCAAGTCCTTTGCGAAAATCATTGTAGCTCTTTTTTGTGTACATTAGAAACCAATCCAAAACAATTTAATATTGTGAATTATAGAAGAATGCACTCCAGTCATAAAAATTCTATACGAGACACAAAAAGTTATCCAATTCATAAAGTATGTTGAGCAAGGCAATTTTACTATACGTAGGTATTGATCTTCCTCTATATTGTGACAATTTTGTGTTAAATTACCTTCTCTTATTTTCATTAAAGAATTATCAAACTGACAAACAAATTAATGCCAAATACTTTTAAAATACATGTTCATGTAATATAAAACATGCCAATGAATATTTATACTGGTAGAATGCAGATATATAACAGGCTGTGATATCTATGTACATGTATTTTTAAATATGTAAATAGTAAATTGAAACATACTTGCATGTTATTTTCTATTCATGATCTGTATACAATGTACACATGTTTGTTAATGTAGTCTTGTATTATTTATACTCAGTTGAAAATTTCTTGAGTATGTGGGTTTGAAGTTCTAAAACTCTCTGAGGAGTTATGGATGGGGCCTTTGAAACTAAAAAAAAATCCCATTTGGGATATACATGTATTTATCATGCTGTTTCAAATTGACTCTCCAGGTTATAATGGTAGCTCAGGTCAAGACATGCCAAGCTTTGTACCCTATTGACAGCTTTTGGTGTATAGCGCAAGCCCGAGCAGGGTCAAGGTCACTTGGTACTTAAGAAGTCTTGCATAACATAGGGCTCTGCATGTGTAATATGGTAGCCCTATCACTAGCCAATCAAATGTTATGCATCACAAGCCAATAAGTTATGCATAGTGTTAAAGTATGAGACTTACAGGCAAAAAGACAGGGTATTAAACAAGAAGTCCACATCGCTCACCTGATTTGCAGACAAAAGAATGATAGAAGGCAATTTGTTGGAGGTCCTTAGTTCTTGTTTCCTGTTAGGTTTTGATAAATTCTGTGCACAAGTTTTGAAAATTTCCCAGCCACCCAGAGCCATTGGTAGCCATATTTGTTGACTGATCAGCACAAACTTGACCATCAGATAGAGCACCTCCAGTATTTGCTTCCTGTAAGGTTTTGTGAAATTCTGTGCAGCGGTTGCAGAGATGTTGAAAATGCCTCAGCCAATCAGAGCCCTTGGCAGCCATATTTTTTAACCAATCGGCACGAAAAACAAAAACTTCCTAGAGCACCTTAACAACTTCCTGCAAGGTATCCTTAAATTCTGTGCAGCAGTTGAACAGAAGTCGAAAATGCATCAGCCAATTGGAGATCTTGGGGCAATATTTGTTCACCCATCTACACAAAAAAACTCAAACTTGGAAGAGGACCTTAAGTACTTGCTTCCCTTAAGGTTTCCTGTGTAGCTGTTGTAGAGGAGAAGTTGAAACTGCATCAACCAATCAGAGCCCTCAGCAGCCATATTTGTTTACCTATTGTCAAGAAAAACACAAACCTGGTAGAGTACTTGCTTCCTGTAAAGTTGCAACGGTTGCAGAGATGTTGAAAATGTTAAAAGATAACTACACCCAATGACAATAGCTCACTTGAGCTACAAATGTTGTAGTGACCAAACTTACAAACTGAAGTTTGAGAGACAACACTGTAGTTTCCATGGTTAATCACTATCATGCATGAACAACTCATAGTCATTCTTGACCTACATTGATGAATCTCTATGAAGAGATTTTCTCCATAGAGATTTTCGTTGGCCGAAGGAGACGCCCTACAATTTGTTGTGAAAAATTCTTGGTATGGACAGTGATGAAAAGACCTGCACAGTTGAATTGGATCTAGGGTTAAGCCCCATTTATCATTTGTATAAAGCTCAATCAAGCTGAAGTATTTACCTACATCAATGAAAGTGTTCATTAATGAACATACGCATTGTAATTGACCTAAGCAGAAGCCCTCTCGATATATTTGTAACAGGTCAAGGTCAAACTTTGCATGAAAAGAAAACAGCATTCTGAAACCATAAATCGGGTTTTTCTTCACCCACAACAATTCAAGGTCAAGGTCCTATAGTATTTCAGTGAAACAGGTCTTGCCATAACTATTCTTGATCAACTAGCAATTGCCATATAGTTACATGCATAATAAAAAGAAAGCTCAAATGAAATCTTTAAAACAAGCGTCTCTTTGAGATCAATTTACTTGAAAAAAAGAGGCAAAACATATGTACAAGAAACAATGTGACTTAATAAGTTGAAGGAATGGATAAGAAACTCCAAGGATAAATGATAACAATTATTCAAGACTTATCATATATAATGTAAAGAACAATGTTAGTATTATTGTATGACGCTAATACATTGTAATTCAAAGATTTTAAATACATACACATGTACAATATAAAGTCATATAATTTCTTATAAGTTAAGATGTACAAGATGTAATACAATGTATAATAGCGCTTTCAGACACAGAAAAAACTTTGTTGAAAGTTAAATTAATCAGTATTCATACTGTATCAAGAAGAATCTCTCTCTCCCTCTTTCTCTCTCCACATTTACATGCCATTTTTAATTAGTAATAAAGCTTACAATATGGAAATATAATACTAGTATCACAAAGGTTGACTAGATTTTTCTTCTCATATTTTTAATATTTAACAGAGAGTTGACACTCCAGATGAAACACATTGGATTGACTCCTCTCGGTCTTGTACAAAATAATTAGAATATTTTCGGCAGGCTTGTTGGTCTGTGCTTCAGGGTGGGAGTCAGGTACCGATAAAACTCCTTGTACTCCACTGTGTGGGGGTGCACTCGCCTTTCTTGGTCAAATTCAATGTATTTGATTTCACGTTCGATCACTGAAAAATAGAAATAAGATATACATGAAAAGCATAAAAACAGGTCAGTTGCAGTATCTTTACCATATATTGGCAATTTGCAGTAAGCATCCTCAGATGCATCACCCACATCTTTGGCTGACCTTGGACTTGTTATAGGCAGGAAACTGAGCCGTGCCACTCTATTTAATCTGGTCTTTTTAAGTATTGGTCAGATCCAAAGTAAGTACCATTTATTGCAGTAAGCATCCTCAAATGCATCATTTTGGATAATCTAGAACTTATCATTTCTAGCTGGAAATGGAGAAGTCCAATTTAATGAAATATAGGTCAGATGCAGTTCCCATACCATGCATTACAGGAACCATCCCCAGATACATCACCCACACAAGTTTGGTTTATCTAAGACTAGTCAACTGATCTTAAAGCTTCTTGACTAAAGCTATCATTAAGGTCAAAACTCAGAGTCTGAGTCACCTGGTTTTTTCCCTAGGAAAAACAAAATACTTGAAAACTTTTAGAGAAATCTACTTTAAGAACTTAAACATAAACTATTATCAGGTCAAAGTTCTAGGTCACTGGGTTGAATGTCTTGGCATAAATGTTGTGTGCGAGATATGGAAGAAGCACTTTCACATATACTTGGAGAAATACTCAAATTCATATATTCTCAACTAGACATACATGGTGTCCCCAAAACTTCGTCTTGGAGATGAATGTTTATTTACTTTTAGGAGATGAATGTTTATTTACTTTTATCTTCAATTTCATTTCTCTGAAATCAAGCCACATGTATAACATTTATCGATTGTAATACTTTTCATTATTATAAAGTTTTTTACCATGTATCTAGCATAGTACAACCTTTCACATACACTAGAAGTTAAACTTTCTTTGATCCTGTCATCAAGGGACCTCAATAGCATAACTTAATGACTATTGAAAATGAAATTAATTTTTCAATCTTCTCTACGTTTTCCATATTTTACACAGAAGATCGGGAGCATGTATGTTTTGGTGTGAATCATAATGTTAAACGGTGAGCTTTCAATAAATTGCATTACCTTTTTTAAATATCGAATTTCATCATTGCTGAAGAAAATGACCAAATGAATTCTTATAGGTTTCTCTATTTAAGTGACCTTCAAGTTCAAGTTCAATTTATTCAGATAATCCAACTTAATGGAATACAGAATAGACCTTGACGTGCGACTATTGACAAAGGAAATCAAACGTGACGTGTTGTCATTGGCGTCTTGTATAGTGTTTGTCCGTTGTGGTTTTTCCATATAAGCTGTTTCGGTGATTTGTTGCAGAATATTATAACCGAGTCTTGTTCGAGATGCCTCCTTGTTTCGGTTGCATGTGTGACGTTCAGATTTTATGTTATGATTTATTTGTTTGTTTGAATTATCTTTGCTTCAATATTGATATTTTATTGCATAATTTATGATTACCCACCTTGGGTAATATTACTCAAAGCGAGTACTCACATGTCATATGACTGATAGTACCCATGATGAGTACTGAGAACTTACTATATATATAAGAGACTTTTGAGAGACTCGGGGCAGACTTAGCCAGACTTTATAGATTTATTGATATTGTTGTGACTTGTTGTTATAAAATGCCTTGATTTTATATTTCTTGGATTTAACTTATGTGAGCTCATCTGTATATATGTAAATATTAAAGTAGTGAATTAGATTCATGATTTATGTCTCATTTCACATGGATTATATGGAAACCACAGTTTTACCCTGGAATATACTTTGAATCATACCGCTCGGATTTTACAATACACACTAACACTACGCTATGCTTCAAGAACATGCCATCCCCACGAAAACAAGACACGTTACAACTGGTGGCAGCGGTGGGATGGCATAGCAGATTATTTATTGTGAAATATTGTGTTAGTGTCAATTTCCAGGAACTTTTCTAAATTTTGTGAACATGGAATTTTCTTATATAAGGATTTATAAGATTTTCCCGAATTGAAAAGCTACAGTGAAAACAATTTGTGATTTCGGAAATGTGGAAATGAAGTGTGAAAAGTGCCTTTCCATATTTCCCAGACGACTTGCGAAAAATAAGAAGATTGTGAAGTGTGTTTGTGCGCGAGTGTTTGTGTTTATGTGCCCAATGTGTCATGAAATTGATCGAATCTTCTTCTAGCTCGAGGAAAATATCAGCAATGTGATATTCTCGGAACATTGTTGTGCTTGGAATTTATTTGCAATTATTGATTTATTTGTATTGGATTTATGGATTACTATAAATTTGTACCAATTGTGAACATATTGTGCATTGTGCATGGAATCTTATGATGTAGATTCTGCCGGTAAATTGTGCCGTACAAAAGGAAATTTTGACAGTGTTTTGTGTCCGAAGTGCGAATAGTAAGTGGAAAAATTGTACATGTGTTTAATACTGTGTTGTGTACGTTGTGCGGATACAAAACTACAGTGAACCGAAGAATATAAGGATATGGATAATTCTCCGCAGGAATTAACTTCCGGTGTACCGCAGGAATGAATTGAAGGGAGGGAACAAAATAGTCCCCCGACCGTAAGGCGGAATTTGATGTCAGCATTTAACGAAGCTGCACGACAGGAATCTCCTGTTAGTGATATAAATGAGGATACGTTCCTAAAAAGTCCTCCTGTAACAAATCTGCCTTCATTGTCAGAGCAGAATATGTGCGAGGATATAGACGAACAGAAATCAAGTGAATGGAGCTGGTTTTGGTTCGCGTGGATAATGGTGTTTCTAATAGGATGTGTTTGTGTTGGTGCTTTATACCAGTATTTTCCAGGTTATTTGCTCTTGTGCTTAACTAAGGAATTACTTGTGTCTGGATCACTCGGATTACTGTGCATTATATTGTGTAGTATTATTGTGAAACTGGTGAGGAGCAAGCGCCGTTATAATCAAGCCGTAAGCACTCCTGTGTATAGAAGGACTTATGTACCCGCAAGGAGCACCAGACCACCAGTACCCGCAAGGAGCACTAGATTACCAATACCGGAGAACTATGGAAGCCCTAACCTATCAATGAATTCACCAACATCTGGGAGCATGAGTACCAGTAATGTGCCAGTAAAGCGTACTTTCAATGGTGACAGCAGAGACACTTGGTCTGAATTTATCAGATACTTTGAGAATGTCAGTTCCCTAAATAATTGGGATGAAGATAGAAAACGGAAGATCTTCTTCACTGTTCTAAGGGGCCAAGCTGAATCGTTTGCATACGGACTTCCAGATGAAGAGAGAAACAGTTGGATTGCTTTGAAGGGAAGGATGAATGATAGGTTTGGACACCATACAATGAAGGATAGTTATATTGCCGAGGCAAGGCTTCGCACAAAGAGATCATCAGAATCATTCAGAGATTTTGGACAAGCGCTTGAAGATTTATATCGTAGAGCATATCCAAACAATCGTGAATATATTGCCGAGAGCAGTATGAAGACTTTTATGGACAATTGCAGCGAACGAGACGACTTTAGATTAGCTGTAAAGAGAACTCGACCAAAGACATTACAAGATGCTGTTACGGCTGCGATGCAAGAAGAATGCATCAGAGTAAGTGAAAGCCGTAAGTCTGATATACAAAAGGACATACGAAGGCCAGTTTTCGCATTAAAACATGATGCGCGGGAAAACAATGGACCTTTCGAAAATAGACGGAACCTCAAGTTCCAAGACAAAGCATCGAATGAAAGCCGAAGTGCAGAAAATAAGAACATTGATAACAGAAAATGTTTTGTGTGTAATTCATCTACACATTTATTCAAAGACTGTCCAAAGAGAAGAAGTTATCAAAGTCATTTTCCAAGGAGTCACTGTGAGAAGAGTGAAAGGAAGCAATTAAAAGAGGAGGGACCGAGGCAGTAGGCCGTGCGTCGGTCGCCGTTCGTGATAGGCCTGTAATCGAGAAAGATGTTTCTCATACAAAAAGTCAGTGTGATAGTTTGGAACAAAGAAGAGTTTCCGAGTCTGAAATTTCTTCTGCTCATATGTCTATGAAGAGTTTCATTTCTTCACCTGATAGTGAATGTGGTTCAAAGAAAAGTGTTTCTTCTGATTCTGGTAGTTTTGAAATCTATAGCCTTAATGTGAAAGGGAGATCTGGAATGATCGTGGATGGGCTTATAGAAGGTAGTCCGATAGAATGGAAGATGGATACAGGAGCCAGTAGAACATTCATAACCGAAGATACGTATTACAGTATTCTTCCAATTACAAGGCCGAGTCTGCAAGAAGTGCGGAACAAATTTGAAACAGCGGACGGGAGTAAATTGAATCTACTCGGAACTGCGTTTATGACTTTGACGTTTGGAAATACTTGTGTGAATTTTAGAGTATATGTATAGGTGACGTAAAGTGTAACCTACTTGGACAGGATTTCTTATCAATGTATAAGTGCAACTGGGATTACGAGACGAATCATCTTGTAATGAACATAGATCCAAGGATAAGTGAAACCCTCGACGATGTGTGTGTTGTTATGTGTAACGAAAACACATGTGTGCCTTCCGGTTGTGAAACAGTGATAAAGGCTGGTTTCAAAGGAAAACCGACGTGTTGTGAGGGAATGTTACTTCCATTTAAACGGTTTGTGCATTCTCATGGCTTAATTGTGGCTCAACAGATCGTAAATACACAAAATGATATTGTGTTTGTGCGAGTGTATAATGCTGATGTTTCAGATGTTTGGATAAATAAACATACTGAAATAGCTCAAGTGATAACTGTGGATTTCATCAGTGAGCCTATGGAATCATATAGTGCAACTGAAGTGAAACGAAAAGGAAATTCCGGAGAACTACCCGATCACTTATACGAGTTATATGATGACGGTTGTAAGGAGTTATCACATGAAGAAGCGATGAAGTTTAAGGAATTCCTGATAGAGAGGAAAGATTCCTTTGCTGTTCCTGGAGAGAAAATGGAACGTGCGACTATAGGGGAGCATGTCATCAAACTGAGCGATGAAACCCCGTTTAAGGAGCCACCGAGGAGAATTCCGATATTCAAGAGGGACACTCTCGATAATGAGATAGAGAAATTAAAGGAGCACGGACTTATAGAGAAGTCTAACAGCCCTTGGTCTTCTCCCCTCGTGTTAGTCCAAAAGAAGGACAAAACCTGGAGATTGTGTGTAGACTATCACCAGTTAAATGCACGCACTATTAAAGACGCTTATCCAATACCAAGAGTAACAGATGACTTGGAAGCATTATCAGGATCAAAGTGGTTTAGTTCTTTGGATCTTAATATGGCATACCACCAAATACCCATGCGTGAAAGTGATAAAGAGAAAACGGCATTTGCGACACCGAGAGGTGGATTATATCAGTATACGGTAATGCCATTTGGACTCTGTAATGCGCCCGCAACATTTCAGCGCGTTATAGAAAAAGCACTTTATGAACTACAGTGGAATGTAGCTGTACTGTACCTCGATGACATCATAGTGTACGGAGGTAAAACATTCGATGGACACTTGGATAACTTGAACCTAGTGTTTGATCAATTAAAGGCCGTTAACCTCAAGTTAAAAGCTAAAAAGTGTAGTTTCTTTAAGAAGGAAGTTACATTTCTGGGCCATATCGTATCTGAGAAGGGAATTATGACAGATCCCAACAAATCAGATGCTGTCAGGAACTTGAAAAGACCCTATAAACGTCAGTGAATTAAGAAGCTTTCTTGGTTTAGCTACGTACTACAGACGATTCATCAAAGACTTTGAAAAAACAGCTTCGTCTTTTATATACATGCATTGGACCAGGAAGAAGATAAGAGGATCGTTGTAAATTCGTGCGACAGTGATAGTGACACTGTGATATATGTGGATGCGTACGAAAACTATCATGTTGGAGATAGTGAAAATGAGCACGATACCCGCAGTGAGTACAACAGTGAAAATCAGGACGATACCCTGAATGAGTATCATAATGAAGCACAGGACGATACCCAGCCCGGGTACTCGCGATCGTGTGATGAAGACTGTGACCTTAACAATAATAGCGAAAAAAAGACGCTGTAAGTAAAAATGGAGATTACGACGAGGAACCACTGAAAACCGCTAAAAACGCTATTTTCCTCCAATTAACGAAAACAGAGGACAAATATCCGAGTGGCCAGGAAGTTACGAAGAGAGACACTATATACTTTATTCAAAAGATGTGAATATTGGCAGTGTAGATTTCGTAGCCACAACACTAGAAATCCTCGAAGAAATTAACATTTACATGCAGAATAGAAACGTGAAAGTTGTGAGAGGAGGTTTTGACTATTAATGGATTTTGTATTGACTGCCGATGTTTGGGATATTTATATTTACGTGACTTTGAACTGTAAATACTTTGATTTATGAACAATATATTGATCCACTACTGAATGTCAGATTTTAATTGCTTTGTTGTCTCCCCCTTTTTTTAAATTTATTTGATTAATCTGCTTTGAAGATAATTGACGGGAGTCAATGCTTAAGTCGGGGGGAGTTGTGACGTTCAGATTTTATGTTATGATTTATTTGTTTGTTTGAATTATCTTTGCTTCAATATTGATATTTTATTGCATAATTTATGATTACCCACCTTGGGTAATATTACTCAAAGCGAGTACTCACATGTCATATGACTGATAGTACCCATGATGAGTACTGAGAACTTACTATATATATAAGAGACTTTTGAGAGACTCGGGGCAGACTTAGCCAGACTTTATAGATTTATTGATATTGTTGTGACTTGTTGTTATAAAATGCCTTGATTTTATATTTCTTGGATTTAACTTATGTGAGCTCATCTGTATATATGTAAATATTAAAGTAGTGAACTAGATTCATGATTTATGTCTCATTTCACATGGATTATATGGAAACCACAGTTTTACCCTGGAATATACTTTGAATCATACCGCTCGGATTTTACAATACACACTAACACTACGCTATGCTTCAAGAACATGCCATCCCCACGAAAACAAGACACGTTACACATGCATAAAAGCATTCCATAAACACAAGTTTTCGATTTCATGTGCAAAGAAAGTCGCTCGGGTCTGATAAAAAAGCTTCTCCATAATATCAAATTATTGCTCCTTCATCAATTTAGGCGATAAACCTTTAGTTAGGATCACGATTCCCAAAGGGTAGTGCAAACATGCATTGGACGGATTTTGGTACCCGACGGATTTTCAAATTTCTCTGCCCTTGGTATACTAATACTCGGTTTTTGAGGAGCTATCCGTATGCATATATTTATCGAAATTCGGGCAGCTATTCCTTGACGCAGTACAGCTCCCTCGCCCCTTAATAAATTGGATATGCCCCTGCTACGATGAAGTACTTACATTCGGGTGACGGCAGTGTGTTGTGGATCTCTGTTTTTGATTTTCTGAGAGTGCCATACAGATTGAACTTTCTGACCTCAACTTCAAAGTTTTTTGGTCTGAAAATTCCAGGAAATTTCAGTGTTGTCTTTGAATCAGTCCAAGCTCTCTGTCGATGACGGGACCCCCGGGTCTCAAGGCGCATAGCCCGGGAGTCAAGCCTCATCCAAGCGTTCATTTACTCTACAATAAATGGATATAGGCGGTAACAGTGAATGTGTAATGATTATTAAATAGATACTTACACAGAAAAAATCATGGTTAACGATAAAATTATTCTAAGGAATGCAAGTGTCGCCTGCGAAACATAGCGACACTTAGGAATCACTTTTATATACGGTAGGGTGTGACAGACAGACGGATATCAGACAAAGTGATCCCTACGTGTCCTACCGTGTCGCTATGCTTCGAATGCGACACAAAAACTGTCTTCACCGATATGATCCGATGATCGTGTTATGGATATTTTTACCGAAAAAGTTTACTAGCTCCCTTTTATATGTAGAGTGTTTTGGGGCGATTTTTTCTCAAGACAGAAGGTCGACCTTTAATTTTCGGAAGGAAATAAGTAATGACAGATTATAACCCCTTCAAATTAATTTCGAACGTTGATTTGAACTTTAAGAAAAACTTCTTAATCGAATCTTGTGATTATCATCAAATCCGAGCCTGACAACTAGTATAACCCTTAAATAGGATTTACCGTAGTTCGTCGTGTAGGAAAAACATTAAAAGGTGTGAACCAATATTGAAGTTTTGGATTCAATCTTCTTTTGGGGGGGGGGGGGGTAAATGTCCTCTCCTATTCTCCGATGTTTAAATTTTGACACATTATTAAAAAAAAAAGCATTCCAAAGAATGCATGTGTCGCCTAGCTGCGAAACATAGCGACGCTCAGGAATCACTTATATAGGGTGCGACATCCAAGTGTGACAGACAGACAGACGGGCAACGGACAAAGTGATCCCTAAGTGTGGCTATGCTTCACAGGCGACACAAAAATAGATAAAATTTCATACAACTGTAATTAGATTCATGGAAACGTACTAAATACCTGTGATTTCAATATGTCATGTATCATAGTTTATTATTGAAAAAGACTGACCATACTATTGCCACTAGAGTTTGGACTTACCAGTTGGGTTATGAAGTAATGTACTATTCCTCCATTGAGACAAAAAGGTTGTTACTCTGAATGAATCGTCAGCCTCTCAAAAAGCTAGGATCAAACGTCTGCTTTTAGCAAAGTACATCAAGATTAATTATTAGTGTCGAGTACAAATGGAACTCCGAATTAATATTTATTCTTTGAAGAACATTCAGCGCTCTTTCAAAAGATCGGGGATATTTAAAATGTTTCATTAATACTTTGTAAACCGTTTAAATACACAAGGATTATTGAACATTTAGAACAATTGACTACTCGGCAACAATATTACAATGACGAATGTAACAAGGCGCTGATTAAGAGTTATCTGCCCTTTCAATAGGTAAAGTAAAACAAGTCTGTTAACTTGACGACGAGAAAGAATTATGTTAGACCATTGTAAAAGCGAAAGGAGTATATATGGTTTATATAGTAAAGTGGCCCCCTAAAATCGACTTCTCCAAATCTAAATTTTATTGTCATTTTTAGAGAGTTAAATATTTATATTTTGCTAAATCTAGTTATAAAAACTGCTTCTCGCTTTCTAAGGCGTTGTAAAATTTGCATTAATATCATGAAAACCGGTGATTTTATCAATTTTTCATGAAAAATAGCATAATTCTTGATTATTTTCATTAAGATAACATGCACCAAGCGGGATTGTGAACAACTTTTTCCTTTTGCATGCACTGAAAGACATACATAGGTAACACCATATCAAAATATAAAGTTGTTCAGAAGCCCGCTCAATACTAACTAATAGGAAGTTTGTCGAAAATTAGCCCCACTATGACGTTTTTCCATAAAATTGGCAAAATATACCATATTTGGAGCCCAATTTCCAAGACGTTGAGACAGGAAATTAAATGTTATGTATCATTTCATAAGTATATAGCCTACATTGTAGAAGAAATATTGGTACAAATTCATTACTTCATGAAAAGTTAGATTTGGTCCTGAAAGGGGGCCACTTTACTATATAAACCATTTATAGTCCTTTGTTTCAAATATCATAACCTGTCCCACCTAAACGCGACTTTCAGAAGTTCGGTTGCAGAGAAGAAGTCAAAAAATGTGTCATCCAATCAGATCCCTGGGTGGCCATATTTTTTGATCGGTCGGCATGAAAAAACACAAACTTGGTAGAGGACTTGCTTCCTGTAAGATTTCATGAAATCCTGTCCAGCGGTTGCAAAGGAGAATTCCAAAATGTGTCATCCAATCAGAGCCCTCGGCGGCCATATTTGTTGACCGATCGGCACTGAAAACACAAACTTGGTAGAGGACTTGCTTCCTGTAAGATTTCATGAAATCCTGTCCAGCGGTTGCAAAGGAGAATTCCAAAATGTGTCATCCAATCAGAGCCCTCGGCGGCCATATTTGTTGACCGATCGGCACTAAAAACACAAACTTGGTAGAGGACTTTGAGTACTTGCTTCCTGCAAGGTTTTATGAAATTCTGTGCAGCGGTTGCAGAGAAGATGTTTAAAATGGGTCAGCCAATCAGAGCCCTCAGCGGCCATATTTGTTGACCGATCGACAGGCCATATTTGTTGACCGATCGACACGAAAATTACAAACTTGGTAGAGGACCTAGAGTTCTTGCTTCCTGCAAGGTTTCATGAAATTCTGTGCAGCGATGTCGAAAATGTGTCAGCCAATCAGAGCCCTCGGCAGCCATATCTGTTGACCGATCGGCACGTAAAACACAAACTTGGTAGAGGATCACATACCCGAACGTAGAGCTATGTAAGAGCTACACGCGTTGTATAAGGCTCGGCTAATTAGTGGAATTTCATGATATATACCGAGTTCTGACTTCAAAATTGCGTCGTACCATTATAATGACCTATGGAATGGAATTTTGCTTAGTGTTTTGACTTTTGTGATTTCTGAGAGGTATTACAGAGAAAAAACAGGTAATCACAGATTGCGAAGCTCACCTCGTGGCAGCAAAATTCAATTCAAACATATTTCTACGTACATGTATATTGGCTTTTAAAGGCAAAATCATTCAAGCGGAAAAAGTAGGTCAAGGTCATTTTATGAAAGTTTGATCAAAGATACATCCAATATGCAAGTTTGGTACATGTAGCACTTATATATACTTTGCTCAATATTGGCTTTTAAAAGTAAAATCATTCAAGTGGAAAAAGTAGGTCAAGGTCATTTTATGAAAGTTTGATCAAAGATACATCCAATGTTTAAGTTTGGTACATGTAGCACTTATACTTTGCTCAATATTGGCTTTTAAAAGTAAAATCACTCAAGCGGAAAAGGTAGGTCAAGGTCATTTTATGAAAGTTTGAACTAAGATACATCCAATAAGCAAGTTTGGTAGAATTCAATCAAGCACTTCGGATCGGGTAACATTATTCTTGTTTTATCAAGTGTTACAGATTCGAGGACAGGCTTAAAGTAGTTCTGGACGCTCGGGTAGCGAGGAAGTCGATATTTATGCTGAACTTTTAGATTAAAAAGTTCAAGTTCAAACACATAAATCTATTGTCAGCTCTGACGATATAAAGGCAATCGTAAAAAGTGTCATGAAAGAAGAGTTTAAGGAAGAAATAAAACGAGAAATTAAGGAGGAAATAAAAGAGAACATAGAGAGTGAAATAGAAAGAGAAACAAATGAGAGAAAACAAGAAATGAAAAAAAAAAAAAAAATGAAAATCGATGAATTAAATGACAAGCTTATTACACAAAAGGAATGCATCGATGGTCAAAATCTTGATATTGAAAATCTCGGAGAAAAATTAACAAACAAGCTGCCGAAATGCGCGAAGTCAAATCACGTCTCAATAAAAGTGAACAAAATAACGAAAAGGTGCTAATCATGGCAAATTTCAACCAACAATATAGCCAAAAAACAATATAAAGATCCTACACAGGCAGGAAGAAAAAGAGGAGTGTTTGAGGCAGGAATTTTGTGACATCGTCAAGAAAAAATCCGGGCATACAGTCAACCCTCTCGATGTTCTTGCAATACATCGGGTCCCTAAGCATCCTGATAGTAGGGGTCCAAGACCGGTGATTCTCAAATTCATAAACACAGAATCCCCTGTCGCAGTTCTGAAAAACCGTGCGAAGCTGAAGGATACATTCACGATGTTGGACCACCTTACTCCCATAAACGTGAGCTTGATCAAACGCCTTAACGAACACCCTAAAATTGAAAAGGCATGGCATTTCAACACACGAGTGTTTGCTCACGACACACAGGGTACGCGGCGAAAATTTGACATTTGCGATAACCTTGACTACAAGCTGAGGGATGTTCACTCAACGGATTAGGACCCAACGTATACCACGGACTAATGGATGGCAATGGTTAGCAAACTTTTCTCTTCCACAATTTGCAACCTAATATACTCTAAGGTTTAATCAGGTACTGATTTCCTTTGGGTAAATAACCTTTGAATGTTGTTGTTTCTTTGTGTAAGTGAGAGAGAGAGAGTGGGTATGTGTGCTTATTTTTCGTACGTTTTTTAAAACTTCGATATGTTTTACTTTTACTTTCTGGCAATGAAGTCATAGATATGAAAACAGAATGTTTTACGTTTGTCCAAAGCTATGATTGATAGCGTTAATGTTTTAAGCCTAAATGTGAGGGGGTTATCAGATGTAAAGAAGAGAAGGGATGTTTTCCAGTGGTTAAAGAAAAAAGGTAGTTCCATTTTCTTACTTCAAGAAACTCATAGTACTGAAAAAATAAGAGCCCTGCAGTGATTGGAAAGGCAAACTTACTCAATGGGACTATGGCCCCTTCCACTTGGCCTTCAATGGGCCATTCTCAAAATCAATGGGCCATATTTCTTTCCGAAAGGGCCATTCAAAAAAAAAAAGAAGATCAATTTTCGAAAAGCTTTAAATACAATGTATATATAATACATCAGATGTTAACACATTTTTAGTCATGAAATTCCCAATTTTACCATTTCCAATGAATAATTTTCAGTGTATATATCACAGAACAACCAAGATCAAATTTCAGCCATGTATCCTGTATTTTTCGTGTCAAAGTATGGGCAGCTTCATTTTCAGCTTTGTTGAAATTAGGACAGGGGGGTGATTGCAATTGACATTTCTGTACAAATTTTGTCACCCGGTACATGTAAATGTACTTCCAATTGAACCCATTTACTGACCACTTAATATGACATGATAACTTTACGGACGAACGTGCTGCACACAAGTACCTTTACGTCGGTTAGATACGTAAGTGGATGTTGGAAGTTTTAAATCTCAGGCGCAGAACGAGGATAAAAAAGAATGTCAGAGAAAAATCAATATTTTATCATTATAACCTTTCGGGTGAGCGGAGCAATAGTCAGTGAACAGAAGAATTTTGCTGTGATCCACACATTACTGCTACATGTACTGGTGTAGATCTACGTAACAACGTAAATAAAAGTACAGAACTTTCAGAAAGATTTGAAAACCAAACATGGACACCGTAGAGTAATGCGCACCAGGGCGCAGCGACTTGCCGATTTTATGGGCAATTTTTTATCAGAATGGGACTATGGCGCAGGGATTGTGGTCTTCCAAATCACTGGCCCTGGGCGGCCATATTTGTGAAACGATCGGCACGAAAAACACAAACTTAATTGGTAGAGGACCTTGGGTACTTGCTTCCTGTAAGGTTTTATGAAATTCCGTGCAGCAGTTGCAGAGAAGATGTTGAAAATGGGTCAGCCAATCAGAGCCCTCAGCGGCCATATTTGTTGACCGATCGGCACAAAAAACACGAACTTGGTAGAGGACCTTGAGTTCTTGCTTCCTGAAAGATCTCGTGAAATTCCGAGCAGCTGTTGCAGAGATGTCGAAAATGTTAAAAGTTTACGCCGGATGGACAGACGGCCATTATGACAATAGCTCACTTGAACTTCGCTCAGGTGAGCTAAAACGCACAACCTGTCATACAATATGAGATAAAGCAAAGGTTTAACTTTAAGTTTGTTTAAAGTAGGTCAAACTCAAAGGTCAAGATCACTAGGTCAAAAGTCAGGGTCCCAAATAAAAGGTCTGGTTATATAAAGCAGTCCTCATGTGAAATTCAAAGCGCTATCCCATATTGTTCATGAGGAATGTCAAATATCTATCCCTCATTGTCAATGAGATATAGCTCAGGTCAAAGTTTTGTCCGCTCAACCAATACATGTAACACCAACAATCAGGCTATGACATTGGCTTCAAGGACATTCACCATGGTTCGCTAAAAAGGCACAAAAAAGTTCTTCCTCAGACATTTCATTTTCATTTTGTCAGCCATTATGAGTTTCTATGAGTGGTTTTATTTACACAGGACAAGTTTTGATCATCATTTTCTGACAGCAGGCATAACTACCTAAATATGTTGTTATACAGAAAGTTATGGAATTTTAACCGCTGTACAAAATTTTAAACTTGTGTGAAAATAAATGAGACTTTCTCTTTGGAAGAAAAGTTTTCTGATGAATTGGATTAAAAAGAACATTATGTTCAATGTTAATCTTTATTTTGCAAAACATTCATTCTATATATCATAAATAGTTAAATAGAAAAGATCAAGAAAGACTTGGCATGAAAATCTTTTAAATGAATTAAGATCTTTAGAGATACAATTCATCATATTTAAGGGTGAGAAAATAAAGAAAAAACAAACCCCTATGGTTCTAACAATTATTCAGCACTAGAGCACTACATCGACATTCATCATACTAAATTATAAAGCTTCTCATATTAGTGTCCCCTGATGTGTCCTCTGATGTATCATAAGATTATTAAATTGAGCAGTACTATACCCAAACTCATCACACTTATACATGTATGTTATAAGGCTTCTCTCCTGTGTGTGTCCTCTGATGTTTCTTGAGATGACCAAGATGAGCAGTACTATACCCATGCACTCTCATCACACTTATACATGTATGTTATAAGGCTTCTCTCCTGTGTGTGTCCTCTGATGTTTCTTGGGAGCACTCTGTACAGCAGTACTATACCCACACTCATAATACTTATAAGGCTTCTCTCCTGTGTGTGTCCTCTGATGTGTCTTGAGAATATCAAGTCTAGTAGTACTATACCCACACTCATCACACTTATAAGGCTTCTCTCCTGTGTGTGTCCTCTGATGTGTCTTGAGAATATCAAGTCTAGTAGTACTATACCCACACTCATCACACTTATAAGGCTTCTCTCCTGTGTGTGTCCTCTGATGTGTCTTGAGATTACCAAGTCTAGTAGTACTATACCCACACTCATCACACTTATAAGGCTTCTCTCCTGTGTGTGTCCTCTGATGTTTCTTGAGATCACCAAGCTGAGCAGTGCTATACCCACACTCATCACACTTATAAGGCTTCTCTCCTGTGTGTGTCCTCTGATGTGTCTTGAGATCACCAAGCTGAGCAGTACTATACCCACACTCATCACACTTATAATGCTTCTCTCCTGTGTGTGTCCTCTGATATGTCTTGAGATCACTCTGTACAGTAGTACTATACCCACACTCATCACACTTATAAGGCTTCTCTCCTGTGTGTGTCCTCTGATGTGTCTTGAGATGACCAAGATGAGTAGTATTATACCCACACTCATCACACTTAAAAAGGCTTCTCTCCTGTGTGTGTCCTCTGATGTGTCTTGAGATCACTCTGTACAGCAGTACTATACCCACACTCATCACACTTATAAGGCTTCTCTCCTGTGTGTGTCCTCTGATGTGTCTTGAGAATATCAAGTCTAGTAGTACTATACCCACACTCATCACACTTATAAGGCTTCTCTCCTGTGTGTGTCCTCTGATGTGTCTTGAGAATATCAAGTCTAGTAGTACTATACCCACACTCATCACACTTATAAGGCTTCTCTCCTGTGTGTGTCCTCTGATGTGTCTTGAGATTACCAAGATGAGCAGTACTATACCCACACTCATCACACTTATAAGGCTTCTCTCCTGTGTGTGTCCTCTGATGTTTCTTGAGATCACCAAGCTGAGCAGTGCTATACCCACACTCATCACACTTATAAGGCTTCTCTCCTGTGTGTGTCCTCTGATGTTTCTTGAGATTACAAAGCTGAGCAGTACTATACCCACACTCATCACACTTATAAGGCTTCTCTCCTGTGTGTGTCCTCTGATGTGTCTTGAGATGACAAAGCTGAGCAGTACTATACCCACACTCATCACACTTATAAGGCTTCTCTCCTGTGTGTGTCCTCTGGTGTCTCTTGAGATGACTCTGTACAGCAGTACTATACCCACACTCATCACACTTATAAGGCTTCTCTCCTGTGTGTGTCCTCTGATGTCTCTTGAGATCATTCTGTACAGTAGTACTATACCCACACTCATCACACTTATAAGGCTTCTCTCCTGTGTGTGTCCTCTGATGTCTCTTGAGATCATTCTGTACAGTAGTACTATACCCACACTCATCACACTTATAAAGCTTCTCTCCTGTGTGTGTCTGAAGATTACCAAGATCAGCAGTACTAAACCCACACTCATCACACTTATAAGGCTTTTCTCTTGTGTGTGTCCTCTGATGTGTCACGAGATGACTGAGATAAGCAGCACCATACCCAGCCTTGTCACACTCATAAGCATGCCCTGAATGTGTCATCTTTGTTTGATTGTCCTTGATACGACTCGGACTACTCAAGTCATACTCAACAATATCATGTCCATTGTTCTCCTTTTTCATTACCTTTTCAATCAAACTTTCTTGTAGATAACCATCAAGATCTGTTAAGAAAGAAGTATCAAACCTGCTGATATCTAATTTGAAAAGGTCTGTGTGAATCTTCAAGTGTTTTTTTCGAGTTTCTTTTAGTGTAGAAGAAAATATATGTTTATTGCTCCTATATATCTCGTTTCTGCTTTCCTTTTTCTTGTTTTTTTTAGCTGGGACAATATCTTTTGCCCTCAAACATACCTGCAAATAAATACTACAAATTGGAACTGTATAACTATCTCAAATTAATTTTTCTCACTCACTTACGTCGTGAGACAAAAGGAAGAATGTAGACATAGCGGTTTGAGATTTCCTTGTCTCACACTCCACGTGACTCCTCTTATGACGTCATAATACGTAATGTCATGCCATTGTTTGATTTGTGTAGGTTCTAGTTTTAGAAAATAATTATATAAATGATAAAAAAATAGTTGCCAGAGTCACCTAATGCTCGACTGCATAGCATAATATCTCTCATGACAGCCAATTTATTTAAACTCCCTTTCTCAGGCAACAACATATATCAAGTCACATAAAAAAATTAAAGTTATAAATTAAAATTAGTTTATGGTGAACCAATGACAGAGGATACACTATGACAAAAGGTCACTTACGCTTTGCTCATATGAGCTGAAAAAAGCCAACACTCTTTGAGATGCAGAACACTGCATATATATAGGAAAATCCTAAACGAAACCATGAATCATCAGACATGGAAAGTTATGCTATCAAGTTCTAAATACATACCCTGTATGTTGAAATAGTTGCATGTTTTTTTCTTGGTAATATGGCAGTTACTGGACTGATCTAAGAATGCATGACAGTAGGTCAAGGTCATATTTCAATAGTCTAACCCAAGATGCATCCAATGTGCAAGTCTGGTGCATGTAGCACTTATACTTTTCTCAATATTGGCTTTTAAAGGTAAAATAATTCAAGCAGAAAAAGTAGGTCAAGGTCATTTTATGAAAGTTTGATCAAAGATACATCCAATATGCAAGTTTGGTACATGTAGCACTTGTACTTTGCTCAATATTGGCTTTTAAAGGTAAAATCATTCAAGCGGAAAAAAGTAGGTCAAGGTCATTTTATGAAAGTTTGATCAAAGATACATCCAATATGCAAGTTTGGTACATGTAGCACTTATACTTTGCTCAATATTGGCTTTTAAAGGTAAAATCATTCAAGCAGAAAAAAGTAGGTCAAGGTCATTTTATGAAAGTTTGATTAAAGATACATCCAATATGCAAGTTTGGTACATGTAGCACTTATACTTTGCTCAATATTGGCTTTTAAAGGCAAAATCATTCAAGCGGGAAAAAGTAGGTCAAGGTCATTTTTTGATCAAAGATACATCAAATATGTAAGTTTGGTACATGTAGCACTTATACTTTGCTCAATATTGGCTTTTAAAGGCAAAATCATTCAAGCGGAAAAAAGTAGGTCAAGGTCTTTTTTGAAAGTTTGATCAAAGATACATCAAATATGGAAGTTTGGTACATGTAGCACTATACTTTGCTCAATATTGGCTTTAAAAGACTTTATTGCTATCTTAACATTTACCTTATCATCTCAACATTTGCCTTATCATTTGAAATAATTTTAAAAATCCCAACCCCAGGGGCTATATCCTCATCTGGATATATTAAATGATGTATAATTAAACATTTGCAACAAAAAAAACCAACAGAATATGAATATAGGAAAGGTAAATGTGTAATCTAAACATTTACCTTATCATCTAGTTCGGACGACGCCGACGCGGACGCCGGGGGTATTGCAATAGCTCTTATGCACTAAAGTGCAGTCGAGCTAATAAAATGAGTGAGAAAAATAATCACGACCTATACAGGGGAATCTCATCCTTGTGCAAAAGATTTGCTACATCCACGACTCGGCAAGCCTCGTCATGGATTGCAAATTTTTTACACTCGGATGAGATTCCCCTGTCTCAGTCGCAAAGTCGTGATAGATTCTATTATTAGATTCTATCATTCCATTCAAGTGACAAATTTTTGTGAAGAGTTCCAATAATGTCTTGTCAGAAAAACTCATATACATACATATTTGAAACATCAATGACAGCTTATATACGTAGGCTTTTACCTTCATCTAATATCATCTTTTTTTTTTTTAAATGGAAAATGATGACATTCAAAAACTTCTGAAATTATAAAGCCATGTAAAATTTGATTCTTCCCTACTATTTATTTATATTGTCTTACCCTTTTCTTTTGAGAAAAATAAATTGGGATTGGACTCTCAGCATCATGGTCTCTATCTAACATATCAAAAGTCACTTGCATTCTCTCTTCCATGGATCCTTTAAATAGTCAAATGATAGAATGATTATTTTCCCTTTATATATGTCTCCATAATATTGTCAAATGTATGGTGAATTCAAATCAAGAAAGCCTGTTTTTGATTTCACAGTCCTATACCGAATACTACAACACACAAAATGTCGAAATCATTGACAATATCAATTTTGATACAAAATTATGAAATCAAGAAGCGCGCCAGGCCTTGCAAAGTATGATTTTGTAACAGTCGATGGATTTCTGATCGGCCTCTAAATTTGCATAAAAAAAATGTGGGCAAGGCCTGGCGCGTAGACAAATTTTTAAGATGTGTATGTAAAATGATAGGATTTTCCTTTGCGTCATTCAGGGCAATTGATGAACATGATGTCATACACACGCCTGTGACGTTTTGAGAGCTCAAAATTATAACGCCGTATTTTCTTAAACATTCCACATTGCAAAAATAGCAATGCCAACGCTGCAAGATACGCCCATCGGGGTATTAATTTCTCATAAATAATTTTATGATTATAATTTCTAAATTAACATGATTAAGAGACCAAAAAAAAAACAAAAAAAAAACATGTGTTGTTCTTCAAAAGTACAAAGTTTGAATAAAGATTAAAATTCAAATAAATTGTCAACATAAAAATTTCTACAAAAACCTTGTTAATTTCAGCCACAAAATGACACTGACACCTAACCTTTCAAAAACATTAAGGCTCTTTTTGACTTGCTAGAGCATTAACCCATATGGTAAATTTTAAGGTTCTAGGACTGAGAGTCATTCTAAGTTCAAGAACCATAACTCTGCAAGAAAAAGTCAGTTGGACACAAACTAAAACTGGATCTGTAATTCATAACTACGAATGTGTATACCAATTAGCTTCAATTCAATAGCTGCAAAAGGCTGCGAAAAAGAGTATGGAAAACTGTTAAATTGTTGAAAAATTCTATGTTGAAGGGCCATAACTCGGCTAAAAATAGGTCAATTTTTCTGAAACTGACATACTGGATTTGTAATTATTTATCATACTAAGGCCTATGTCAAGTTTCAATACAAAATCTGTATAATCTGCTCAGAAAAGTCCAGAAAACTGTAAAATTGCTGAAAATTTCTAGGTTCAAAGGCCATAACTCAATATTTTTCTGAAACTCGAACTGGATCTTGCATCGCGTGATGTGAAGTCATGTGTGAAGTTTCAATCCAATATCTTGAAAGGCCTTGGAAAAAAGTCTTGAAAGCATGACCTCGGACGGATTCACAGACTGTGCCATAATATAATACGTCCCGTTTAAAGACGGGCATATAAAAAGTGATAATTAATAAATCATTTATTAAAAGCAATTTTTGTCAAAATTATAGGGCCAATGAAGGGTGTGCGCACCTAGTCCTTTGTGATAAAAATAACAGCCCTATTATCTGACCTGAGGATCCATAAATGCTTGTTGATCTTGCATGAGAGACTGTTAAAGTTAAAACATTTTTATTGAATAGAAATTGATAACAAATATTATTTGAGATTCTAGATTGGAATACAATGTAACATGCTGGAGGTTGGGTGTTGCTGGTGATGGACTAATAAAATAATTGTATGGAATGTTCTTATATTTTGAATATTTATCCTGTTCATACAAATACATTGTATAAGGAACCACACATCACACAAGAACTTATTAATACAAAGATATGAGGGAGGGCTACAATAATAAGGGGTGCCATTAACTTTACAGCTCCTTTCTTCTGATTAATACTCCCATGAATGAATACTGTAATATATATATTTTCACTCTAAAACTAAGAATGCAGTGGGAATATAAATTCATTATCGAAGCATGCAATCCTATCACCTTTACACAAGACTAGTACATAAGAAGGAAACTAATACCTCTGTTTGCATGATTCAATTCAGGTCCTGATAACTCTGACAGGTTTTTCTTGTACTCTTTATGTAGTTCTCTTTGTTCAGCTACTGCAGATGGACTGAAAATCAACTTTTTGTACTGAAGATCATCTAGGTGAAGTGTTTCCTTATGGACTTTCTTCATGTGGGACACCAAGTAATCAATGTAAGAATAGCACACATCACATTTTCCACACTTGTAAATATCTGAAATATCAACAACAATGAAGAGGTGAGAGTCAAACTTGGCAACGCAACAAAAAATCTAAAATTTAGAATTGATCGATATCACCTACAAATACAAGGACATGATTTTTTAAATTATATTTAATCAATACGTAAAAAAAACTTTAAAAAAACGTGTTTGTGAAACATGAATGCCCTCGCTGACATTTTTGTTGGTAAAACAGCTGAAAAGTTGTTCACATTTTGAGGTCAAGGTCACAAGCCAAGGTCAAATTTGGTATCCATGTGAAGGTCTTGCCACAAGAAAGACATATGTGAAATATGAAAGCCATATCACTTACCATTCAAAAGTCATGGCTTAAGTTAAGATTTTCAAAAGTAGGTCAAATCCCAAGGTGAAGGTTATAAGGTCAACAATTTTGGTATACATGGAAAAGTCTTGTCATAAGGAATACACATGTGAAATATGAAAGCCATAATATCACTTACCATTCAAAAGTTATGGCAAAGGTTTAAGTTTTTCAAAAGTAGGTCAGACTCCAAGGTGAAGGTCACAAGGTAAAAAATTTTGGTATATGACGGAAAGGTCTTGTCACAAGGAATACACATATGAAATATGAAAGCCCTATCACTCACCATTCAAAAGTTATGGCCAAGGTTAAAGTTTTTCAAAAGTAGGTCAATCATCTCCAAGGTCAAGTTCACAAGGTCATAAATTGCAGCATCCATGGAAAGGTCTTGTCACAAGGAATACACATGTGAAAGCCCTAACACTTACCATTCAAAAGTTATGTCCAAGATTAATTTTTTTCAAAAGTAGGTCAAACTCCAAGCTCAAGGTCACAAAGTCAACAATTTTGGTATCCATGGAAAGGTCTTGTCACAAGGAATACACATGTGAAATATGAAAGCCCTATCACTTACCATTCGAAAGTTATGACCAAGGTTAAAGTTTTTCAAAAGTAGGTCAAACTCCTAGGTCAAGGTCACAAGGTCAAAAATTTTGGTACCCAATGAAAGGTCTTGGCACAATAAATACACATGTGAAATATGAAAGCCCTATCACTTACCAATCAAAATTTATGGCTAAGGTTAAAGTTTTTCAAAAGTTGGTCAAACTCCAAGGTGAAGGTCACAAGTTCAAAAATTTTGGTATCAAAGGAAAGGTATTGTCACAAGGGACACACATGTGAAATATGAAAGCCCTATTACCTACCATTCAAAAGTTATGGCCAAGTTTAAAGTTTTTGCGGACAAACAGATAAACAGGCAGACGGACGGACAGACCAAAAACTATATGCCCTCGAATCTTCGATTACGGGGGCATAAAAATCATGTCCTTGTATTTGTAGTGTTCTTTTATCATCAACAAGATTTCAGTCACATGAGCCTGCAAATTAACTTTGCAGATTCATTGGAAAGACCACTGATTTGTGTGTTTTATGTGTTTTACACATCACATGTCAGCTGTATTGTATGTCAGAGTTTTTCTAGTTTACCCTAAAGTATATAAAATAAGCTTTAAATCCATAATTTTTTTTAAAATGCAAAGTGTCGAGTTGCAAAACTGGGACTTAAGCATGAAAATGCAGACTTGGGTCTGAAAGGCATTTTTTTCACACCAAAATAGTAATCTTGACCCTTTTGACTCTTCACCTTTTCATTCTAAAAGCAATAGGTGTCATCCTTGACTCAATTTAAGGGATACATTTCTGGCGAGTTTCATGATAATAGGTACAATACTTGCTCTAAAATGACCAAGAAAATATTTTCAATCATCAGAGTCCTATGACCTTGACCTTTGGACCCCACAATCAAAACAGGTCATCCTCGACCAATAGGGAACATTTCTTGCGAGTTTCAAAATAGGCCATTGTTTGTTTTTATTCCGTTTTGGGTCCTTTTGAAATTGAAAAAGCTACCAGCCAGCCAGGGAGAAAAACAAACAAGCGTTTAAAACAAAGTTGCATTTTCATAATACATGTATTTGACATATGTACCAAGTGAAATCTGACAGAAACTATTACAGATTTCAGTCAACAAAAGAAATATATTTATCAAAGGTATAAATGATCAACATATGATCAGTGATGATGATAATAGAGATACGAGTGTTTGTTATACTTGATGAGTGTTTGATTTTAAAAGTGTAGTGATATGAGAAGAGTGTTCGAAAGTAATTTGCATACAGTCCATACTTTATTTTTTGTCATTTTAATGACGTATCATATCATGTGTGTATAGTATTGTATCGTACATTTATTTAAGAAATGACTGTCTTACTTTTGGTGTTCATGGGTGTATAATTCTGGTTGGTCACGTGCAAATTCCGTGAATTGCGAAGCGATTCTCGGAAAATTTGCACGTGTCCAACCAGAATTATACACCCATGAACACCAAAAGTAAGACAGTCATTACTTATATTTACATTTATTCTAAATATCGGTCATTTTTATTTGCATGCACTTCGCATATTTTGCCTGTTTTAGCGTCAAATGTATTTGAACGTTGGTAAATTCTCCTTACATCAAAACTTGAACGTGAGCAACCCAAGTTATTGGAATATAATTCTAGTCGCCTAATGGGTGTTTAACATGGGGAATCTACTAGTAATGTAAATATATAATATTGTGTATGGCATTGTATCTTATCCTATCATATCCTATCCTGAATCGTGTACAATGTATTGTGAATCCTGTTGTATCGTGTAATATGTAACCAGTATCCTATCCTATCAGGTAGCCAATCAAATGGCTTGTATTTCTTTTTTGTTTATTGTGTTTATATTTGGATTGTTTTGTATTCGTTAGGCATGGTCCATTTGATATTCAGGGGGGGACTTGGGTTTTTTGTCGGAGCAAAATTATTTTTTTCGCCCCGGACAGGAGCAAAATTATTTTTTTCTGGCAAAGTTGGAGCAAGGATTTTTTTTTTTTTAAAAGTGATGCGCATATTAAGAATGTTTGTGTTTTATCAATAGAAATTATTTATATTTTTACTCAAAACTCTAAATATTAATATATTAGTTTATTTTTATGCAAGTATTCAATTCACTTTTAAAGATTTTTACAATACAATTCTCAATATTTTATATAAGGTACATGTACATGTATATTGTATATATACAGAGGGTATGAGGGGAAGTTCTCCTAGACAATTTTTAAAATGTTACGAAGAATTGTAAATTGGTGAATAACTGAACAAGACTGACCAAGAACATGACTCTATGGGATACATGCAACATGTATTAACAGCAATGCATAAATATTGATAATATATTGAAGCTTTTAAGGAAGCCCTTTTTCATTCACATACATGTATAACTTTTGATATCTTCAAATATTTGAACTTAAAATGCAGTGAATAATGTTTTGATAGAAAACTATGGCGAGCGAAGCGAGCCAAAAATTTTTGATACAATTTTGAAAACTGCGGCGAGCGAAGCGAGCCGGAAAATTTTCAAGAATTTTAGCGAAATTTCATGGTAATTCTTCAAATTCAGATTATTTGTAAGAGCAAGATTATTTTTTTCTGTCACACCATAAGCAAATTTATTTTTTTCATCAAAATTGAGAGCAAAATTATTTTTTTCGAAAAAAACCCAAGCCCCCCCCCAGAATATCAAATGGACCGTGCCTTACAGATTCTTTAGTGAAAGGATGCATTGTTGAGGAATTATAAACATATATACATTCTTCTTTATACTTTATTTTACTGTTGACTTCACTTCAATGGGGGATAATAATGTAGAATAGCCAGTATAGTAACTTGACCGATCGATGCCTTCAAATTTTACCTGGTCAGCGTACATACCATAATATCCCTCTGTCTAAGTGACATCAGTATTACTACATACATACAAATCAATTTATATACATTTATTGCGCAATTGTTTTACTTACATTCAGTCAATTTGTGTCGCTTGATTGGTATTACCAATTAGGTCACAGTCATTGCTTTTTTTTTTTGATTATTTTATGGCGACTTGGGTAGAGTAAATGAAAATAATAGATTCCAAGCCACAGATTTGATAAACAAAACAATTGTGGTTTTTTTTTCTCGAATGTTATTTATTATCATACAAATATTAACAATAAACCCACATAACGCACACATCCTATCATATTGTGCAAAGTTGAAATGGTTGCTTTATCGTGTTTATTGCCCCGTATGATGCAAGCTAATGTGAATTATTTAACATTTATTTTATCGTTTCGTGTATAGTGTAACATGTATCGTTTTGTATCATGCAAGGTTTTCGTATCTTGTATCATGCATTGTATTGTATCATTTTGTATCGATTCCTATCATGTATCAGGTCTATCGTGTTCATGCGTGTATTCTATCGAATCATGCGTTTATCATATCGTATCATGCATGTATCACATCGTATCATGTAAAATATAACGTATGATCTGTAACATAACTTAATCGTGAAGAGAATATTTATATAGTGGCATGAAAAATAGTAAGGTCATTAAAGCCTTTGCCACAGTTGAAACACTACATTTTTATTTATAGATGCTAGTTATTTTACTGACAATATTTCTATTTCTTCATGGCTGCCTCAGAACTCTTCTACTTTAAGTATTCATATAAGGCATGCAGAACTTTATTTTCAATACATAAAGAGTTGCTATCCATTCATTATCTGTCCAGTTTTCATCAGTGTGCATTGGCCTTTGACTATAAGGCTGGAAAAGAAAATAGATCCTGTCATTGGACTAGCTCTGCGCACTCATAGGATCAGAGAACAGTTCCTATTGTCACAGGGACTTGAAGCAAAGAAATACTTCCTACACGATGGTATACTTGAGATGGAGTTGACCATCATCTTTCACCGACTCGACATATCCATCAGATTGAATAAATGATAAGTATTTATTCATTTACATCATTTGGTATTCTGTTGTTGACCATATAGCAAGAGTTTTATAACTAATGAATACAGGTGTAGAAGTTTGGTACGTATACAGTATGTATTATTGAGTAATATTATATCAACTCAATTGATGATTGCATCATCGTTTTATATCCTTTCATTGCATTGCGAAAGTTATTGAAACAACTTCAGCGTTACAGTTCTAAATGATTCATTTCTATTTTCAAAGTATATAATTGAACAAATTTTGTTCTATCTGCATCTGTTTTCAGCTGCCTAAAGACGATAATATTTCTTGTCATATTTGCAGCAAAGACAAGAATCAAGTGTTATTGAATGTCATCAAATGAGTATGCACAAGCGGTTTACTGTGACTGAGAAAACATGTACTTACATGTTTTATAATAATAATTTTGCATCTCTTGTTCTGAAGACGCATCGATATATTGTTTAAATAAGAATTTCTCGCATTCGTTTATGTATAACTCGATGATTTTTGTTCTAAAGATTCCATCTCATTCTTTAGTTTGAATGTCACACAAACTTTATACATTTTTGTATATTTATAGACATTCAGATGATGTGATATTGATCTTAATTAGTTTGATTACTTTTAAAAGCAAGAAATTATAGAACTCAAATGAGCTTTTATTTTTCAAAATGGTTGTAAAAAGGTGGGGAGGGGGGCAGTGTTTAACAGTTTTAAACAAGAGGCCCAAGGGGGCCACATCGCTCACCTGAGGAGACTGTATGTATGTTTTCAATCAAAGTCAAAACCTGAAGGAAATCGCTTTTAGTGAAGCTTTGAGAAGGACAAGGTGTACAAGTTACTTCCTGTAAAGTTTGGTGACATTCTGTGCAGTAGTTTAAGAGGATAAGTCAAAAATGTGTCATTCAAATAGAGCCTATAGAGGACATCTTGGATTTCAAATCGGCTCGAAAAAAAAAAAAAAACTAAGTAGAGGGCAATGAGTACTTGCGTCCTGTGAAGTTTCAAGAAATTGTGTGAAGCAGTTTCAGAGGAGAAGTTGAAAATGCGTCAGCCAATCAGAGCCTGTGGCGGCCATCTTGGATTTCCGATAGGCTCCAAAAACGTAAACTTGATAGAGGGTATGAGTACTTGCATCCTGTGAAGTTTCATGAAATTCTGCACAGCGGTTTCAGAGGAGAAGTCGAAAATTTGTCAGCCAATCAGAGCCTGTGGCGGCCATCTTGGATTTCTGATCAGCTCGAAAAACACAAACTTGGTAGAGAGCAATCAGTACTTGCTTCCTGTGAAGGTTTGTGAAATTCTATGCAGCCGTTTGAGAGGAGAAGTCGAAAATGTGTCAGTCAATCAGTCTGTGGCGGCCATCTTGGATTTCCGATTGGCTCGAAAAACACGAACTTGGTAGAGGGCATTGAGTAGTTGCTTCCCTAAAGTTTCATGAAATTCTGTGCAGCGGTTTCAGATGAGAAGTCGAGAATGTGTCAGCCAATTAGAGCCTGTGGCGGCCATCTTGGATTTCCGATCGGCTCGGAAAACACAAACTTGGTAGAGGGCATTGAGTACTTGCTTCCTGTGAAGTTTCATGAAATTCTGTGCAGCGGTTTCGGACGAGAAGTAAAAAATGTGTCAGCCAATCAGAGCCTGTGGCGGCCATCTTGGATTTCCGATCGGCTCGAAAAACACAAACTTGGTAGAGGGCATTGAGTACTTGCTTCCTGTGAAACTTCATGAAATTCTGTGATGCAGTTTTAGAAGAGAAGTCGAAAATGTGTCAGCCAATCAGAGCCTGTGGCGGCCATTTTGGATTTCCGATCGGCTTGAAAAACACAAATTCGATAGAGGGCATTGAGTACTTGCTTCCTGTGAAATTTCGTGAAATTCTGTGCAGCGGTTGCAGAAAAGATATCGAAAATGTTAAAAGTTTACGTCGGACGGACGGACGACGCGCTATGACAATAGCTCACTTGAGCTTCGCTCAGGTGAGCTAAAAACAACAATACTTGTAGGGTACCATGATTTCTTCATTTCTACGAAGTTTAACGAAAATCTGTTCAGTGGTTCTGGAAAAGAAGTTGAATATGTATGAAAATCATCCCCCCTTCTTCTTGAGTAATCTAAGTAACCCGAGAGAGATAGTTATACAGAAGCTAAAGCAAAATAACAGACCCCCTCCCCATCTTTTCACTGTGTTATTGATAATATTGATCTGTTCTTACATTAATATTTTGAGCTGCTCTCAATATTGTAATTTCAAAGTTGTATATCCAAGTCTTCACAAGATAAATTTGAAAATACTTATTCATCTTTTTAAAATTATTTAGTTTCCTTTTCCATACCTATTTAATAATTTAAAATATATAACATTCAAATGAATCGATAATCCAAAAATTTAAACCTCAAAAACATAAATCAATATTAAAGAAAGACAACTCTTGCATACATGAACATGTACCAACTTATACGAAACTAAAGTTACCAGGGTACCAGAACTTGAACTTACAAGCCTTGGGTCCATGTTCACAGTAAACATATCTATTCATGATTGAAAAAATACTCATAAAAATCTGTTCAGCAGTTCTGGAGAAGAAGTTGAATATGTATGAAAATCACCCCCCCCCCTTTCCTTTTCACATAAGAAAATAATTCATAAAACATCAAAAAATTAAAATTTCAGTATAAAATACATATCAAAGCATTTAGTAACTTAAATGTGATAAATGTGCAGTAAATGAATGTGTAAAATCATACACATATTGAGTTATTTAAAGAAATAGTGCAAAAATGTGCATTTCTGACGATGTCCGAAAAGACGTCAAAAACGCGTCAAAAATTTGACTTCCGAGTGGAACCAAAAATAACGACACTTCTTAAGACATCTCTCTAGATCATCCTGATGCTTTCGGTTTGTCAATACGTGCTTCCGTTCTGAAGAAAAAGTTTGTCAAAGGATGGTACCCCATGTGACCTACTTTTGCCTCTGGTGGCGCCACCTGTTGATGGATCCGGACGAAAAACATCAACACTTGTAGGGGACCATGAGTACTTCATTCCTACCAAGTTTCATGAAAATCTTTTCAGTGGTTCTGGAGAAGAAGTCGAAAATGTTGAAAAGTTTACGACGGACGACAGACGACGGACGCCGGACGGTGCGCTATGACAATAGCTCACTTGAGCTTTGCTCAGGTGAGCTAAAAAATATTCCTTAAAAATCCAAAAGTGGATATCTTGACAAAATTCTTTCACTTGTAGGGTACCATGCATGAGTACCTCATACCTACAAATTGTCATGACAATCTGAAGAGTGGTTATAGAAAAGAAGCAGAAAATGTATGAAAATCAACCCCCCCCCCCCCTTCCTTTTTACATAAGAAAAAAATTCATAAAAAATCAAAAAAAATAAAATTTAAGCATAAAATACATATCAAAGCATTAAGTAAGTTAAATATGATAAATATGTAGTAAATGAGTGTGTAAAATCATACACTTATTGAGTTATTTAAAGAAATAGTGCAAAAATGTGCATTTCTGACTAAGTCCGAAAAGACGTCAAAAACGCGTCAAAAATTTGACTTCGAAGTGGAACCAAAAATAACAACACTTCTTAAGACATCTCTTTAGATCATCCTGATGCTTTCGGTTTGTCGATACATGCTTCGGTTTTTGAAGAAGAAGTTTGTCAAAGGAGGGTACCCCCCGTGACCTACTTTTGGCTGTGGTGGCGCCACCTGTTGACAGATCCGGACGAAAAACAACAACACTTGTAGGGGACCTTGAGTACTTCATACCTACCAAGTTTCATCAAAATCCCTTCAGCCGTTCTGGAGAAGAAGTCGAAAATGTGAAAAGTTTACGCCGGACGACGGACGCCGGACGGACGCCGGATGGTGCGCTATGACAATAGCTCACTTGAGCTTCGCTCAGGTGAGCTAAAAATGTTATGATCGCTGAGTGATATAAGTCCCCTACCGGTGGCATATATTTATGTCTTGCAACTCTGCCTATGAATTACTCTTCAATTAAACATGAGTTTTAATTAAACTTACTCACTGTCTGTGCAGCTCAGTTCTGAGGTTTTATCGGCTTTATCGATTCGAAAAAGAGGTCAAGCGTGACGAAAGTTGAACATGCTCTGTAACTATGCAAGACTAAGCTGAGTATCAAATCTTACCTGAATATCACTATTTGTTGCAGAAAAAAGTATGGAAAACTGACAAAACTGAATTGTGCAAGTCATCAAGGGGCATAACTCCTCGAAAAATAGGTCAAGCGTGACAAAAGTCAAACTTGCCCTGTAACTATCCAAGACTAAGCTGAGTATCAAATTTCACCTGAATATCTCTCTTTGATGCAGCTGGGAAAAGTCCGGAAAACTGACAAAAATTGAATTTTCCAAGTCATCAAGGGACACAACTCCTCGAAAAATAGGTCAAGCGTGACAAAAGTTAAACTTGCTCTGTAACTATCCAAGACCAAGCTATGTATCAAATTTTCACCTGAATATTTCTGTATGTCGCAGACAAAAGTCGGGAAAACTGACAAAAACTGAATTTTCCAAGTCATCAAGGGACATAACTCCTCGAAAAAAGGTTAAGGGTGACGAAAGTCAAACTTGCTCTGTAACTATCCAAGACCAAGCTGTGTATTAAATTTCATCTGAATATCTCCATCTGTTGCAGAAAAAAGTCCGGAAAACTGACAAAAACTGAATTTTCCAAGACATCAAGGGGCATAACTCCTCGAAGAATAGGTCAAGCGTGACAAAAGTCAAACTTGCTCTGTAACTATCCAAGACCAAGCTGTGTATCAAATTTCATCTGAATATCTCCATCTGTTGCAGAAAAAAGTCCGGAAAACTGACCAAAACAGAATTTTCCAAGTCATCAAGGGGCATAACTCCTCGAAAAATAGGTTAAGCGTGACGAAAGTCAAACTTGCTCTGTAACTATCCAAGACCAAGCTGTGTATCAAATTTCATCTGAATATCTCCATCTGTTGCAGAAAAAAGTCCGGAAAACTGACCAAAACTGAATTTTCAAAGTCATCAAGGGGCATAACTCCACGAAAAATAGGTTAAGCGTGACGAAAGTCAAACTTGCTCTGTAACTATCCAAGACCAAGCTGTGTATCAAATTTCATCTCAATATCTCCATCCGTTGCAGAAAAAAGTCCGGAAAACTGATATTTGGACAGACGGACAGACAGAGGGACAGACGGACAGACTGACAGACGGACAGACAGACCGAGAGGAAACTAAGAGTCCCCTTGGGTGTTGCCGGTAGGGGACTAATAAGTGGATTTACAAAGAGGTAATCTTTTTGGAATACATATACTACATTTAAGCTTAACTGTGATAAATGAATATTAAGACTTCTAGCAACAGACAAAACATTGTATCACAACTAGTCAAGGAAAAATGTTAAAATCATATTTTCACTCACTTTTATGAAGCAAAAGTTTAAGGAAAGCTATCATTTGCGTAAACGAACCATTTTATAAAACATTGTACGATTTAACATACTTTTAGTCATGTTAGATGCAGTTTTTCTTCCAAAAAGTATCAGAATGATTTACTAGTATTCCCATGCAGATCTAAACTTCATTGTAACCACAGCAGACATGGCCTCCAAACTAGTATAGATGTAAAGAGGAATGCTATGTGGATTTCCCATTAATATCAAATATTCAATAAATTGTTTAGCATATCATTTCAATTATCAATAAAATACTTTTTTTTACAAAATCATTGCTAAACAACGGTCGGTCATGGAGTCACATCACCTGTGTTTTTCTATCCACAGATGGTATACTCGCCTAACTTTAAAGGTTTTGAAAACAATGGCGATAAAATAGTCTGAAAGTACTCAGTATGCTTATGTCTGGATGCAAATAGACACAAATTTCTAGTGAATTATTTATAATACGTATAATTCTAAGGAATAGATGCCTAAAAATTATTCAAAATTGCCTCTATATATTGCCTATATATCCCATACAATAACAAATCCAAGTCCTGCAGCCCATTTAACAAAAATTCTTATGAAAAATTTCAGGAATTTTCTAACTTTTGATAACTGAGCACTTTTTGTAATTTAAAAATCGCATTGTTTTGCATCTAAATACATATGAAGTATGTCCAAATGATATTAGAAAACATAATACAATCCATAATGATGAATACTGATCCTTTTAATTAATGAAGAAAGTTACGAAAATTTCAGAATTTTTTCATAAGAATTTTTGTGAAACTGGGCACTGCAACTCAACCTAAAACGCTTCAAACAAAATTAAAATGGATAGTGTGCAAGTACCTACTACACCACACATCGATGTATCAAAAGGTTTTTCAACTCAAACTATGACATGCACTGTGACCTTGAATGAACCAAGGTTATGACACATCCTTGGGTCTGAGAGAATCTGAAGGCATTAAAAATAATGGTCAGGATAAAGGTCATCTTCGAGTTCTGAGCAACAATTCTGTAAAATATTATTGAGACCCATGAAGCAGTGAAAATTAACAGACGGACTGATGGATAGGAAACCTCTTAAAATAAGTCCTCTCCGGATTCACTGGTTTAAAACTAAAAATATACTTACCATCCCCTTCATATTTCTTCTTGTTAGGATCTGTGCCTACTAACTGGCCATGTTTGAATTTGCAATGTTTACTTAAGAAATCTCGAGTCCCTAAACTGATTGTGCACCACGGACATCGATACATCTCTGAAGTATGAAGAAACTAGGATTAGTTGCTGGAAGCTAAAAGATTGCTATAATTTGCAAATATCAATTGTACATCTTTATAATATTTGTGCACGTTTTTTTTTAAGTTAAAAGGCTCTAATCACAGGGGAATTTCTCAGGGTTGAAAAATTAATGCTGCTACATTCACCTATGAAATACATGTCTGATGTATCACTTGTGTATTTTCTTAATTTGCTTTACCTCTGATATCAAATTCTGATCTTATGACTTCGACTTCTCTCAAGAACTTTAAACTTGTACAATCTCTACATAATGCATATGCCTTCTGACAAAATCCATTTTAGCAATGCTCTTATTACAGTAACATTTTACTTTTGGACTTTGACCTTTGCTTAGTGATACATGTATTTGTACAGAAATTCTTGTACATCACAATTTTTAGATCTAAAACATACTCAAAATATTCTATTTAATTTTTTGAAATGAAAATTTCTACATGTACAATGCAATGTACATGTATAGGCATTCTTCTTACCTACACCATTAACAAACTTGGGAGCTATTTCTAGCTTTTTCCTGATGATACCTAGTTCCTTCCCATATTCATGACCATACCATACTAACAACTCTGTGCCTGGCTTGATCTCTTTGTAAGTTCTATAGTAGATTTGTCCTCGATACTGAAAAGCTACAAGATTTTGCTCACTTTCTGATCTCGCACAATTCACATATCGCATCCAATTGCTATTCTTCATGCCATATGCGTTGACAAAATGCTTAGGTTTACCATGGTAGTAAATCTACAATCAATAAAATAAAGTCTGAATTTCCATCTAAAACAATTAAACCTTATCAAGTTATAATCAGAAAGTAATTAACCGGATTGTTTTTCAGCTTTTGCGCTTTTATAATATTGGTGTGTATTGGCAGTAGGGAATGGAAACAAAATATGTAAAGCAAGAAGTGCTTTTCAAGAATTTTGTTTTCATTCCCTTCTGCCAATACGTGTCACACCGATAAAGCACAAAAGCTAAAAAACTGTTAAACAATCCTTATATTTACATTTTACATGTTAATTAAGTTGTTTCTATGTGTTTATCCCGTTTCTTTATATTTCAAATATCATCGCGGAGGGGGAACGTCACCTGACATAAGAGCAAACAAATGTTTGACCTTTTTCGCAAGCTTCGAAAATAGTACCTTCTGTATGGAAACTTTGTAGAAAAATGAGAAACTGAATTTTGTCTTATTGTTGTATTTTGAACATTTCAATTAAAACTTAAAAAATTGAATCGTAAAAAATTTGCGGTGTTTGTCCAATATAATTCAGACCAAGCAAAGGGTTAAACTGGAGAAATTTCACAGAGCTAGGAGGGAAAACTTTCAAAAACTCCCTTTAACACACTGTTAAACGCTTAAGACCTATGAAATCAATCGGTACAATTATACAAACTTCTGTAAATTTACCCCGTTTCTTCTTGAAGTAATAGAATAATGCAAAAGTTTAGTACAGCCATGGAAAAAGATACAAAAACACGAAGACTTGATCAATATTTTTGCAACTTGCCTCAACATTTGCTGATACTCGAAATATTTTGTGATATTATGATTCCATAAGAAGCAAAGATTTATTCACTGTTGATAAATGACACAAGTGGATCAAATCCTTACGACATCCTAAATATTGAATATTTGATCCACCAATGTCTGATCGCTCATTAAAACATGGCATCTTCCTGTTGACGACAGTGCGGGTTCTCTGAACTTTGTCTGGTGTGACGCATGAACAACTTACTACGTCACACTTCTTGGAAGTGTACAACTGGGTGACCTAGATTTTGACACATGTTTAATCACTGTGAGTAGACGGCGTTGTTTGATAGTTGATAATATACATTGTACAAGTTTTGAATCAATAAAGTAGGCATTTTATGAGAAATTAATCCGGGTTTTAAACATATTTTATTTCCATAATGTCGAAATGGGATCAGGCAAAAGTTTAACAACATTATAGACGCCTTCTCCCTATAGACACCTTAATCCGGTTATGTTCTAAAGTCATGTGATATTCTCTTGCGTTTATCGAGAATTAAAGCAACAGTTGGTTTGGTACCTTTCATATAAGGGAAACGCAGTAGGAATGTAAATATTATACGATATAGATAAATATCTCTTTTTTCATTTTATCTATTGTGTATTCTCCATTGCAAAGGATATAAACACTGAACATTGCACCTGTCATCATCCTCAGCAATGCTTGTTAATCAGGTAGAAGTCTTAGTAACAATAAACGTATTCAAATCCATTAAGAAACCCCAAAACTAGAAAATGTAATACTTACTGAAGGATATTAAAAATAAAGGCAATGCAAGCATAGCATCCCCTCACAACTGCATGTTCTATCTTATCAACAAAATTAATTTTAAATCGAGTCCAGTGACCTTGATATTTGACCCTGAAAATCAATAGGATTTATCCCCTCCTCACGAGGAATATTTGTGGAAGGTTTGATGTTTTTATGATTATTACTTTGTCTTCTATACTGTTCACAACGATTTTAAGCCTAAGTCCACAGTGCCTACAATTTTGACCTTGAAAATAAGTAGGGTTAATCCTCTCCACATGTGGAAGGTTTTAATTTTCTATGATGATTGCTTTGTCTTTTATGCTGTTCACAAGGATTTTTAAGCGTAAGTTGACATTGACCTTGACAATCAATAGGGTTCATCCTCTAGACCTCTACCCAGGGGGACATTCTTGGAAGATGTTTCTATGATGATTGCTTTGTCTTCTATGCTGTTCACAAGGATTTTTAAGCTTGAGTTGACAGTGACCTTGACAATCAATAGGGTTCATCCTCTATCCAGGGAGACATTCTTGGAAGATGTTTCTATGATGATTGCCATTTGTTACGTCTACAAGAATTTTTAACCCATATCGAGTGTCCATAACATGTGACTTGTGACCTTGGCTCTTCTTCTCCCTATGATGAACATTTATGAAAGGTTTGGCTACTGTCTTCTATACTGTTCACAACTCACAAAAAATCTAAGTCTAAGTTCACTGTGACTTTGTCCTTTGTCCTTGAACATCAGTAGGGTTCATCCTTTCTCCAGGGGGTTCATTCGTGGAAGATTTGGTGATAAATGATGGTAGCTTTGTCTTATGCGCTGTTCACAAGGATTAAAAGCCCAAGTTTACTATTGCCTTGACTTCTGACCCTGAAAATCAATTGCATTCATCTTCTTCCCATGTTTTTTTGGTGATCCTATGATGATTGATCTTTTATGCTGTTCACAAGAATCTGGATATACACACTAACAAACACACGGATGTATGGCAGAAATTCTATATCCCCTCCGCAACAAGATTTGAAGGAGTTATCTGCCCGTACCAAGGGATGGACGGTTAACTTCGAGCTCCGAGAAAAAGTTACTTTTGAGGCAGAATAAAGAGTCTGATACAACAGATTTGTTGGTATCTTAGGTATTTATACAAACTTTATCAACATATTGACTGGTTTTTGAGTGAAAATCGTCTAGAAGGCATTGAAAGAAAAATGATTAATAGTACACAAGGTGTAGGTAATACACAGCGGTCAACTGATGTGGAACGGTCGTCCGAGAATCAGGACACAGGTATAGGTGAACCTTCTCTCACACATAGTTATGCAGAGTCTTTACTTGGGATAAATGACAATAAATATCCTAGAGGCTATGGAAATGCAAAACCTGTGTTTTTGAACGAGAAAGATGTACTGGGATTCAGCAAGCCAAAACCCTCGCAGTGGTTAAAACACGAAGAAATATACTTCGGCATGAGTGAAGTTATTTCTCATGATCATATATGTGGCATACAGAGAACTGGGTATCATTGGCGACTTTATGTCGACAATATTGATGACAGAGTAACCCTTCTCTCTACAGGTATAAATATACGCAATAAACACGTTATGCTTCTACCGGAAAACCCGCGAATTGACCGTGCGCGCAACGCAAATACTACGCAAATTAAGGTCTCCAATGTACCGTTGTCGGCTGACGACGGGCAGATTCGACGGGCAATTGAAGATAAAGGTTGCAAAGTGCTAGATTTGTACAGAGAGAAACTGCGAATAAATTATCAGCTGACAAACTGCGATACCGGAACACGAATAGTAATTACCGCGAAACTTCACACGCACCTTCCACGTTCCCTGCGAGTAGGGCGGTACTTCGCCTCGATCTGGTATTACGGGCAACCGAAAGGCGAACCGCGTAATCGAGAAATCGAAACCGAACCTACTGATTTCGAGAACGCGGAAGGTTCCAGCTCAGATGATCACGATTTTGAGAATGAAGAAAACGCAGAAAAACAAGATGATGGAAGCAGTGATGACGATACTCAAGAGGTAAATGATTCTGATAACTTAGAAACAGATAAAGAGAAAAATAACAAAGTTCAGGGTAAAAATGGTGAAGTGAGAAAGGAAACAAATACAAAACAGAAAAATAAAACAGCTAATAAAGACGGAACAATAGAAAGGTTCCTGACATCTGTGAAAGAGTCGTCTGTCAAAAACCAGACCCCTAATGCAAACAGAAGTAGGAGTCTATCCAAACATAGGACTCCCCCCTCCCCACAACAGCCAGAAAAGCTGAAAAAGGTGAAAAATCGAGCAAAATAGATTTTCGATGAGATGTAATGCTTCTGATCTTTGCTTTATAACACTCAATACCCAAGGTCTACGGGACAAAGGGAAACGGTTAAGATTATACGAATATATAAAAAATCAAAAGTTTGGAATTACATTTTTACAAGAGACACATTTCACTCACGAATTATGTGACAAAGTCGACGATGAAGTTATTGATCTGGCATATACATACCACAGCATCGGGTCATCAAACAGTTGTGGTGTATCTATTTTCATAAACAAACTTTTGCCTATTAAGGTCAATGATTTTATTTGTTGTGATAAGGGAAGATATGTTTGTATCAACATTGAAATTGATGATTGTTTCTATACACTCGCTAACATTTATGCACCTAATGATAATAAATCTAGAAACGCATTCTTCAAAAACAAAATAATATTCTTTCAGAATTTAAATCCGGTACAATGATTATCGGCGGATATTTCAATGAAGTCTTAACAGAAAGTGACAGACGTACAAAAAATAAATCTGTAAAAAAAATAGTAAGAACATACGGACTTAATCAGCTTATAAAAAGACACGGAATGAAAGATATATGGCGAATTAAAAATAAAGAAAAGCAACATTTTACATGGAGAAGAAAATCTGAGGGTAATTTTAGTAGAATTGATTATTTCTTAATTGAAGATTCTCTGATTAAAGATTCAAACAAGTGTGATATTAGACCTGCCCAAATAAGTTCAACTGATCACATGGCTGTTGTATTAAAATTAGGTTACGCAAATAGGGCAGACAAAGGATCTGGTTTGTGGAAAATCAATAATAGTATTTTAAAACAAAAAGAGTATATAACTTATATAAATCAATTAATACAAGGTTTAGAAAAAGGTGTAGAGAATAAAAAGCTAGATAGGAGACAATACTGGGAATATTGCAAGATAATGATCAAAAGCAAAACAATACAATTTTGTAAGAATAGGTCAAAAAAGAGGGAGGACGAAATAGAAATTCTGGAGAAAAAATTGCAAAGTATGAATACTAGAGTCCAATCACAGGATATAGAAAGTCTGGAACAGAGATTAAATGATTTATATTTACAAAAAGCGAAGGGCGCGCAAATTCGTTCCCGTGTAGAATGGGTTGAGAATGGAGAGAAGAATAATTCATATTTTTTGAGTTTAGAAAAAGATAGACAATCAAAAAAGGTAATAAAGAAGATTATGCTAGAAAATGGGGATTTCATTGAATCGTCAGAAGATATATGTAAAGAATTACACAAATATTACAGTAAATTATATGAATCAGAAACAGAATGTACAACAAATGATATACATGCTTATCTAGAGGAGATTCAAATTGAAAATAAGGTAAGTGAAGAAGACAAAAAGACATGTGAGGGTTTGCTCACTTATGATGAATGTCAAAGAGCTATTTTCAACATGAAGAAAAATAAAAGCCCCGGAAGTGACGGCATTTCGGTCGAGTTTTACCAGGAATTCTGGGACATTGTAGGTAAGCCATTAGTGGACTCATTAAATGAAGGTTATGTTAAGGGAGAGCTTAGTAGTACTCAAAAACATGGTATTTTATCGTTGATTTTTAAAAAAGATAATCCTTATCAATTAAAGAATTGGAGACCAATAAGTCTTCTAAATAATGACTATAAAATAGCTGCATATGCCCTCGCGTCACGCTTAAAAAATGTTATGCCAAGTATAATAAGTAGCGATCAAAATGGTTACATTAAAAACAGATTCATTGGGTTTAATATTAGATTGATTCAAGACATTATAGATTATTCGGAAAAATTCAATTTAGATTCATGCATTATCTTCTTAGACTTTACGAAGGCTTTTGATACAATTGAATGGGGTTTTATGTTCGAAACTTTGAAAAAATTCGGGTTTGGGGAATCCTTTATTCATTGGGTAAAAGTATTGTACTCTAACATCACTGCCTGTGTTAATAAAGCCTACGCTCACGCAGCAAGATACGCCCGTTGGGATTTTTTTCACAACACCAAAATATCTAAGTCCCATAACTCCATAAGGACAAATTGGATGAACCTGAAAATCGAAAGGCGGCTTCCTCTTCAAAGTCTGATCAAATATCATGAAAATCTGTTGACACATATTCAAGTTATTGCGTTCCATGCACCTATATTTTGCCCTTAGCTTAACATGTATGTGCATATAACCCCCCCCCCCCCCCCTTCCTATTACACACAATATCTCGCTTATGCGACCAAAAAATTAAAAACCCGTTACATATGTCAAAGAGCATCCTTTCTACCTTAAGTATACAAAATTTCAAAACATTTCGACCAGAAATAGATTTTTAAATAATTTTTAACTATTTTAGTATATTTTCACTGTATTTTAAAATATCTAAGTCCCATAACTCTGTAACGACATATCAGATGAACCTGAAAATCGAAAGGCGGCTTCCTCTCCACCGTCCAATCAAAATGTATGAATATCATGAAAATCCGTTGACGCATATTCAAGTTATTGCGTTCCATGCGCCTATATTTTGCCCATAGCTTAACATGCATGTGCATATTACCCCCCCCCCCCCTTCCTATTACACACAATATCTCGCTTATGCAACCAAAAAATTAAAAACCCGTTACATATGTCAAAGAGCATCCTTTCTACCTTAAGTATACAAACTTTCAAAACATTTCGACCAGAAATAGATTTTTAAATAATTTTTAACTATTTTAGTATATTTTCACTGTATTTTAAAATGTCTAAGTCCCATAACTCTGTAACGACATATCGAATGAACCTGAAAATCGAAAGGCGGCTTCCTCTCCACAGTCCAATCAAAATGTATGAATATCATGAAAATCCGTTGACGCATATTCAAGTTATTGCATTCCATGCGCCTATATTTTGCCCTTAGCTTAACATGTATGTGCATATAACCCACCCCTCCCCCCTTCCTATTACACACAATATCTCGGTTACGCGACAAAAAAATTAAAAACCCGTTACATATGTCAAAGAACACCCTTCCTACATGAAGTATACAAAATTTCAAAACATTTCGACCAGAAATAGATTTTTAAATAATTTTTAAATATTTTAGTATATTTTCACTGTATTTTAAAAATCTAAGTCCCATAACTCTGTAACGAAATATCGAATAAACCTGAAAATCGAAAGGCGGCTTCCTCTCCACAGTCCAATCATAATGTATGAATATCATGAAAATCCATTGACGCATATTCAAGTTATCGCGTTCCATGCGCCTATATTTTGCCCTTAGCTTAAAATGTATGTGCATATAACCCACCCCCCTTTCCTATTACACACAATATCTCGATTATGCGACAAAAAAATTAAAAACCCGTTACATATGTCAAAGAACATCCTTTCTTCTTGAAGTATACAAAATTTCAAAACATTTCGACCAGAAATAGATTTTTAAATAATTTTTAAATATTTTAGTATATTTTCACTGTATTTTAAAAATCTAAGTCCCATAACTCTGTAACGACAAATCAGATGAACCTGAAAATCGAAAGGCGGCTTCCTCTCCACAGTCTGATCACTATGTATAAATTTCATAAAAATCTGTTGACGCGTATTCAAGTTATTGCGTTCCATAGGCGGACGGACAGACGGACAGACGGATGGACGGACGGACTTCGCCATACCATAATACGTCCCGTCAAATGACGGGCGTATAAAAACAATAATTGGTTGACAGAGAGTTATAAACTATTCCGTGGAATAAGACAAGGGTGCCCGTTGTCTTGTCTGATTTTTGTTATTGCAGCCGAAATTCTTTCTATAAAAATAAGATCAAATATGCACATCAAAGGCCTTAAATTGAACAGAAAACACGTTAAGATCGCTCAGCTAGCAGACGACACAACTTTATTTTTGAAACAAACAGATGTACCCGTTGCCTTAAACATTGTAGAGAATTTTGGAAAAGTATCTGGGTTGAAACTAAATAAATCAAAAACTGAGGGAATTTACTTGGGGAAAAATAAGGGAAAAAGTAGGACCTATGAAAACATAAAATGGGTTGATCAGGTGAAATCTTTAGGTTTTATTTTTGGCACTAATACAAAAGTGAATTATCATTTAAATTGGAAAGAGAAAATATGCTCTATCGATAGATTGATAAAAAATTGGAAAAAACGAAAACTCACAATCATTGGTAAAAATGTGGTGATACAAAATTTTATCATTCCGAAAATAACTTTTATCAGTAGCGTACAACCAGTAAGTGATTTACAAATAAATGAATTAGAGAGAATGATTTTCCGATTTATATGGGATGACAAAATAGACAAGGTGAAAAGAAAGGTATTAAATAAACGATTACGAACAAGGAGGTTTAAAAATTAGAGATGTGACGTCACATATTGATATGCTTCGAATAATGTGGATAAAAAGAATAATCTCTGAAAGTGAAGCTAGCTGGGTACAGCTTCCAAAATTTTATTTTAATAAATTTGGGGAAAACTCATTAATTTTTAAAATGAATATAAAGAACATAAATAAGATACCATATGTCAAAGATCTACCGGAATTTTACTTCTATGTTTTGAAGTCATGGGTTAAGTTTAAAACGAATGTTCCTTTCGAAAATACAAGTAGGGAAATTCAAAATCAAATAATATGGGGAAATGATAACATAACGTTCCAGGGAAAATCATTATTTTTCAAAAATAGCAATCCAAGGAATGCTTGTGTCGCCTGCGAAGCGGTTTGATTATTATTCTAGAAAGTGAATCAAAATTATTGGTATCAGTAGAAAAGTCTTTTCAAATGAAATTAATTTGAAATATCAGACCACTTCATTTCAAAATAAAAGAGTGTCAATCATCTAGGTCAAGGTCGTAAAAATTGGTAACAAAAAGGTCTCATCATAAGAAATACATGTATTAAAGACCTATCACCTACTGTACCAATTAAAAGATATATACAACCTTAGAAAAGTAGGTCAAATATCTAGGTCAAGGTCAAAAGGTAAAAAATTATGCTATGTGTACAATGGCATTGTTAAAAGGAAAATACATGTGAAATATCAAAGCCCTATCACCTACCAATCAAAAGATATAGCCAATATTACTTTTCTTGAAAAGTAGGTCAAATATCTAGGTCAAGTTCAAAAGGTCAAATATTATGGTCTGTGTAGAAAGGTCTTGTCACAAGGAATACTCATGTGAAATACCAAAGCCATATCACATACATATCATAAGATATATATTCATTCTTAATTTTTGTGAAAAGTAGGTCAAATATGTAGGTCAAGGTCAATAGGTCAAAAACCATGGTATGTGTAGGAAGGTCTTGTCACAAGGAATACACATGTGAAATATCAAAGCCCTATCACTTACCAATCAAAAGATATAGCGAATCTTATTTTTTTTCAAAAGTAGGTCAAATATCTAGGGCAAGGTCATAAGGTCAAAAATTATGGTATGTGTAGAAAGGTCTTGCCACAAGGATTGCACATGTGAAATATCAAAGTCCTAACAATTACCAATCAAAAGATATAATCATTCTTAATGCTTTTGAAAAGTAGGTCAAATATCTAGGTCAAGGTCACTAGGTCAAAAATTATGGTCTGTGTAAGAAGGCCTTGTCACAAGGAATACACATGTGAAATACCAAAGCCCTATCACTTACCAATCATAAGATATATTCATTCTTAATTTTTTTTTAAAAGTAGGTCAAATTTCTAGGTCAAGGTCACTAGGTCAAAAATTATGGTATGTGTAAGAAGGTCTTGTCATAAGGAATACACATGTGAAATATCAAAGCCCTATCACTTACCAATCAAAAGTTATGGGCTGTGACACCCAAAGTGTGACAGACAGACAGACGGACGGACAGACGGACAGACGGACAACGGACAAAGTGATCCCTAAGTGTCGCTATGCTTCGCAGGCGACACAAAAATTGGATAAATTCTGGAATAATTTACATAAGAGATATGTTGAATGTTAATGGAGATTTTGACCAAAATGTAATATTGCAATCACTGAACAATAAAACAAACTGGATTTCTGAAATAAATATAATAAAGCGTTCTATTCCCAAAACTGGAAGGACACATTGAAATCATTTCGACGAAAGATTAGTCCTATAGGTTATGAAGAAGTGCGCGTTTTGGATGAGAATAAAAAAGAAATATGTATAAAAGATTTAGAGAATAATTCTTCCTATAGAATACTCCTAAATAGTCGTAAAATAAAAAGTAATTCGATAGAAATTTGGAGGAGAGAATTTAATTTATCAAATGAAAGTAAAATAAAACATGCATTCTTTTTCCTTTCAAATAAAATAGTTGTTAACAGTGAGAGGATGTTCCGATGGAAATTATTACACAATATCCTGCCAAATGTTTTATTGAAAAAATGGAATTTAATTACATCGAATGTATGTACAAAGTGCAAAGTAACGGAGGATTATAAACATTATTTTATTACATGTAAAGAATTGATATCCTTTTGGGAACTAATCCAATCATTCTTTTCTAGTTTGGGATTCAATTTAAACATGAAATCGCTTGACAAGATTGTTTTGGGGTACAAAATCGGAGAAGAGGCGTATGATGAGTGTAATTTACTGCTCTCTCTGATTGGTTTTGTAGTTTATAAATTTTATCACAAAAGTGAAAGAAAAACGAAAACTTCCTCTGTTACAAATATATTAAACAAGAGCCCCAGGGGGCACAACGCTCACCTGATACCCATGCACGCTCTAACTGACATACTGACATTGAATACTGATAGTGCCAGTACCAGGATTTTAGCCCACAACCTTTCTAAAAAGATTTTTGCCGGATGCAGAGAAGTGTTTTTTTTTCAGACAACCTTTAAAGGTACAAAAAAGAAAAAAATAGTCACATTTCAAAACAATAACTTTTTTACTGATTTGAAAAAAAAAAACGGATAAAGTGGTCCAACGTCATATGCCCAGCTAGTATAGTTCAATTATGCAACATCAAAAATAAAATCATATTGTAAAATTCCACATAAATGTGCAGCAGAAAAAGAATAAAACAATGAAATGATTTCACAAATTAAGTTTATTTAAAATTAAACACAAAACCTTTCATTATTGATAGCTAGCATGCCAGAAATTATAAAGCCTGTGTTTGTGAAACGAGAATGCCCCCGGCGGCATCTTTGTTAGTATAAACACCATTTTCTGTTAAGTATGTGAGAGGTCAGGGTCAGCGTAATATTGGTATCAATGGAAAGATCTTGTCACAAGGAATACACATGTACAATATGAAAGCCCTATCACTATAACCATTCAATAGTTATGCCCAATGTTAAAGTTTTTGAGAAGTACGTGAAAGGTCAAGGTTATGGTCATGAGGTCAAAAATTTTGGTAAATACACATGTGAAATATGAAACCTCTATCACCAGCTTCCATTCAAAAGTTATGCCCAATGTTAAAGTTTTTTGGAAAACAGACAGACGGACAGGCCAAAAACTTTATGCTCCCGAATCTTTTATTCCAGGGGCATAAAAAACTAAGATTTTTCGGGTTTGCCTTTATTCACTGAAATCTATGAATTATGCTTTTGAATAGTATTGATTTCATCTCAAATACATGAAACGTACAGTTAAAATCGTTTTGATCCAATATTCATCAATTCAAGTGAGTTGTGCAGAAATTGTGCCAGTTTGTTTGTTTTCCAAAAAAGCAGTGTATGTTGTAGCAAACCTCATGACCCAGTGAAGCCACTTGAACAAATAATTTTAAGTAAATATGCTGAAATGCGACGCTTCTTGCCTATGCATATTTCAACAGGCGAGAAGGAGCGTCGCATTTCAGCATACGCTGTTCAACAACTCAAGTGGTTTCTCTAAGGTTTCGCAGTTTGAAACAAATTAAAAGGCCCATGAAATTGTTAAGCTTGTCCAACTAGCAGACCTACGACATCGTTATTTACTGTTAACTAATTGTTTTACCTCATCATAGGTCTGTTACACGGGCAAGTTGTTAGCAGAGAGAGTTCATGAAATGTATCGGTTGCATTGGATTTGCCGACAAGAAGTTATTTGGTCTGATAAAAACTCATTATGTATCTATTATTTGAACTGATAAAAATTCCCAAATGTCTTAACACAGGATCCTGTCGTTTTATGAGAGAAAATGTTTTATTATTCACAACCTCAGGCCTCTGTGTTCCTCTTAGAAATATTATACATACAAGATGACGAACACAGTGGCTTAAGGTTGTGAATAATAATTTATTTTCTCTATTAAAACAACAGCTTCTGTGGTCCAACATTTCATTGGAAGATTTCAGGAACTCTGAACGGAATTATTTATTTTCAAGAATTTCAGATATTAAATGTCCTATGCATTCTCAAAATCCAGAGGAAGAGATTACTCATTAGACGTTTCTTCAAGAAATCAGTCCGTAAATTACTTCATCTAAGAGAGTCTAATACAGAGGAAATTCGAGCAAACTTTATACATGATAACAAGTATATGCAAGTGTTCCAAGTACATGAATGATAACCATTATGAACGTTGTTCATAGCTCAAACCATACTCGCTGCTTTAACATACCTACATGTAATTCCGTCATCAGGAAGAACTCATTCTTCATACGTACAGTCACAGAGTGGAACGAACTGGATAACCATCAAGTGCTGTCAAGGACTGTGGAAGGCTTTAGATTCAGCCTGAAGCGCGATTAAGTAAGTTTATGCGCTCTCTCATTCCGTTGATCACAAGCCAGTATTGGTAATTCAACGTACCCATACAGATACAGATACAGATTATGAAAGTGTTCCAAGTATAAAAATCTATTCCGTTTGCACTGTATCTCCTGAAATATATCGCAGTACTGCTTTGCGGTTTGTATTGCAATGAAGCGCCTAGCGGAATACGATGCGCCTTGGGGACAAAGATGAATTAATGCATATCTAGGTCATTGTCCTGTCAAATAGTTCCGATTATTTTCTTATTATTTTCAACAATTGGTGGAAAATACACACAATGTTTATCTTCAATTGTCTTCCCGTGATTGTTTACTAGATAGATGAAATAAAATTTTGAATATAGTTTTAAAGTGTGTGAGACATCTACATGTGTGGAAGAATACGTGTGAAAATGGGTCCTCAGATCATAAAATTCGAATAATTCCGGTCCGGAACCAGGTGCATGGCTTTGAAAAAATATTAAAAAAGTTGTGTACTTTTAATCTTTACGGCATTTTTTTTTTGTGATTCAAATAAAATTTCTTCATTCAAAAGTAGTATCAATGTGTATAACCCGGTGCGATTTGAGAATTTCTTTTCTTTTTTGGTAAGAAAACATACATTATACCTATGTACAATCTTAAAAAATATTCCTTAAAAATCCAAAAGTGGATATCTGGACAAAATTCTTTCACTTGTAGGGTACCATGCATGAGTACCTCATACCTACAAATTGTCATGACAATCTGAAGAGTGGTTATAGAAAAGAAGCAGAAAATGTATGAAAATCACCCCCCCCCCCCCCTTCCTTTTTACATAAGAAAAAAATTCATAAAAAATCAAAAAAATAAAATTTAAGCATAAAATACATATCAAAGCATTAAGTAAGTTAAATATGATAAATATGTAGTAAATGAGTGTGTAAAATCATACACTTATTGAGTTATTTAAAGAAAAAGTGCAAAAATGTGCATTTCTGACTAAGTCCGAAAAGACGTCAAAAACGCGTCAAAAATTAGTTGTCGGATTTTAACGAAATGAACAAACTTGAATCATACATCCTTCTAGATCACATAGATACAATTAGTTTTTCAATCCATTCAGTGGAACTGGAGAAGAAGATTTTTGAAGAGGGGTACCCTCCGGGGCCTATTTGACCCCGCCCTGGATCCACCCCTGAAGGGATCGAGCCGAAATGAACAAACTTGGTAGAGGACCTTTAGTACTTCATGCATACCAAGTTTCATCAAAATCCCTTCAGCCGTTCTTGAGAAGAAGTTGAAAATGTTAAAAGTTTACGACGGACGGACGGACGGACGACGGACGACGGACGCCACACTATGACAATAGCTCACTTGAGCCTTTGGCTCAGGTGAGCTAATAAAATAGTTGCCAGAGTCAACTTATGCTCGACTGCATAGCATAATATCTCTCATGACAGCCAATTTATTTAAAACTCCCTTTCTCAGGCAACAACATATATCAAGTCACATAAAAAATTTAAAGTTATAAATTACAAGTCTGGTGCATGTAGCACTTATAGTAAGCTCAATATTGCCAATTTAAAGCAAAATCACTGAAGCGGAAAAAATAGGTCAAGGTCATATTTCAATAGTCTAACCCAAGATGCATCCAATATGCAAGTCTGGTGCATGTAGCACTTATACTTTTCTCAATATTGGCTTTTAAATGTAAAATCATTCAAGCGGAAAAAGTAGGTCAAGGTCATATTTCAATAGTCTAACCCAAGATGCATCCAATATGCAAGTCTGGTGCATGTAGCACTTATACTTTTCTCAATATTGGCTTTTAAAGGCAAAATCATTCAAGCGGAAAAAGTAGGTCAAGGTCATTTTATGAAAGTTTGATCAAAGATACATCCAATATGCAAGTTTGGTACATGTAGCACTTATACTTTGCTCAATATTGGCTTTTAAAGGCAAAATCATTCAAGCGGAAAAAAGTAGGTCAAGGTCATTTTTTGAAAGTTTGATCAAAGATACATCAAATCTGTAAGTTTGGTACATGTAGCACTTATACTTTGCTCAATATTGGCTTTTAAAGGCAAAATCATTCAAGCGGAAAAAAGTAGGTCAAGGTCATTTTATGAAAGTTTGATCAAAGATACATCCAATATGTAAGTTTGGTACATGTAGCACTTATACTTTGCTCAATATTGGCTTTTAAAGGCAAAATCATTCAAGCGGAAAAAAGTAGGTCAAGGTCATTTTTTGAAAGTTTGATCAAAGATACATCAAATATGTAAGTTTGGTACATGTAGCACTTATACTTTGCTCAATATTGGCTTTTAAAGGCAAAATCATTCAAGCGGAAAAAAGTAGGTCAAGGTCATTTTTTGAAAGTTTGATCAAAGATACATCAAATATGTAAGTTTGGTACATGTAGCACTTATACTTTGCTCAATATTGGCTTTTAAGGACTTTATTGCTATCTTAACATTTACCTTATCATCTCAACATTTACCTTATCATTTGAAATAATTTTAAAAATCCCAACCCCAGGGGCTATATCCTCATCTGGATATATTAAATGATGTATAATTAAACATTTGCAACAAAAAAACCCAACAGAATATGAATATAGGAAAGGTAAATGTGTAATCTTAACATTTACCTTATCATCTAGTTCGGACGACGCCGACGCCGACGCGGACGCCGACGCCGACGCCGGGGGTATTGCAATAGCTCTTTTGCACTAAAGTGCAGTCGAGCTAAAAAAGGGGAAAAAATTTTGTTGGGGTCCCGCCGGGGTTTGAAGCCACTCCCCATGGGTCCATTGGGCATGGAAAACATACATTATACCTATGTACAATCTTAAAAAATATTCCTTAAAAATCCAAAAGTGGATATCTGGACAAAATTCTTTCACTTGTAGGATACCATGCATGAGTACCTCATACCTACAAATTGTCATGACAATCTGAAGAGTGGTTATAGAAAAGAAGCAGAAAATGTATGAAAATCACCCCCCCCCTTCCTTTTTACATAAGAAAAAAATTCATAAAAAATCAAAAAAATAAAATTTAAGCATAAAATACATATCAAAGCATTAAGTAAGTTAAATATGATAAATATGTAGTAAATGAGTGTGTAAAATCATACACTTATTGAGTTATTTAAAGAAAAAGTGCAAAAATGTGCATTTCTGACTAAGTCCGAAAAGACGTCAAAAACGCGTCAAAAATTAGTTGTCGGATTTTAACGAAATGAACAAACTTGAATCATACATCCTTCTAGATCACATAGATACAATTAGTTTTTCAATCCATTCAGTGGAACTGGAGAAGAAGATTTTTGAAGAGGGGTACCCTCCGGGGCCTATTTGACCCCGCCCTGGATCCGCCCCTGAAGGGATCAAGCCGAAATGAACAAACTTGGTAGAGGACCTTTAGTACTTCATGCATACCAAGTTTCATCAAAATCCCTTCAGCCGTTCTTGAGAAGAAGTTGAAAATGTTAAAAGTTTACGACGGACGGACGGACGGACGGACGCCGGACGCCACACTATGACAATAGCTCACTTGAGCCTTTGGCTCAGGTGAGCTAATAAAAAGGGGAAAAAATTTTGTTGGGGTCCCGCCGGGGTTTGAAGCCACTCCCCATGGGTCCATTGGGCATGGAAAACATACATTATACCTATGTACAATCTTAAAAAATATTCCTTAAAAATCCAAAAGTGGATATCTGGACAAAATTCTTTCACTTGTAGGGTACCATGCATGAGTACCTCATACCTACAAATTGTCATGACAATCTGAAGAGTGGTTATAGAAAAGAAGCAGAAAATGTATGAAAATCACCCCCCCCCTTCCTTTTTACATAAGAAAAAAATTCATAAAAAATCAAAAAAATAAAATTTAAGCATAAAATACATATCAAAGCATTAAGTAAGTTAAATATGATAAATATGTAGTAAATGAGTGTGTAAAATCATACACTTATTGAGTTATTTAAAGAAAAAGTGCAAAAATGTGCATTTCTGACTAAGTCCGAAAAGACGTCAAAAACTAGTTGTCGGATTTTAACGAAATGAACAAACTTGAATCATACATCCTTCTAGATCACATAGATACAATTAGTTTTTCAATCCATTCAGTGGAACTGGAGAAGAAGATTTTTGAAGAGGGGTACCCTCCGGGGCCTATTTGACCCCGCCCTGGATCCACCCCTGAAGGGATCAAGCCGAAATGAACAAACTTGGTAGAGGACCTTTAGTACTTCATGCATACCAAGTTTCATCAAAATCCCTTCAGCCGTTCTTGAGAAGAAGTTGAAAATGTTAAAAGTTTACGACGGACGGACGGACGGACGGACGGACGGACGACGGACGCCGGACGCCACACTATGACAATAGCTCACTTGAGCCTTTGGCTCAGGTGAGCTAATAAAAAGGGGAAAAAATTTTGTTGGGGTCCCGCCGGGGTTTGAAGCCACTCCCCATGGGTCCATTGGGCATGGAAAACATACATTATACCTATGTACAATCTTAAAAAATATTCCTTAAAAATCCAAAAGTGGATATCTGGACAAAATTCTTTCACTTGTAGGGTACCATGCATGAGTACCTCATACCTACAAATTGTCATGACAATCTGAAGAGTGGTTATAGAAAAGAAGCAGAAAATGTATGAAAATCACCCCCCCCCCCTTCCTTTTTACATAAGAAAAAAATTCATAAAAAATCAAAAAAATAAAATTTAAGCATAAAATACATATCAAAGCATTAAGTAAGTTAAATATGATAAATATGTAGTAAATGAGTGTGTAAAATCATACACTTATTGAGTTATTTAAAGAAAAAGTGCAAAAATGTGCATTTCTGACTAAGTCCGAAAAGACGTCAAAAACGCGTCAAAAATTAGTTGTCGGATTTTAACGAAATGAACAAACTTGAATCATACATCCTTCTAGATCACATAGATACAATTAGTTTTTCAATCCATTCAGTGGAACTGGAGAAGAAGATTTTTGAAGAGGGGTACCCTCCGGGGCCTATTTGACCCCGCCCTGGATCCACCCCTGAAGGGATCGAGCCGAAATGAAGAAACTTGGTAGAGGACCTTTAGTACTTCATGCATACCAAGTTTCATCAAAATCCCTTCAGCCGTTCTTGAGAAGAAGTTGAAAATGTTAAAAGTTTACGACGGACGGACGGACGACGGACGACGGACGCCACACTATGACAATAGCTCACTTGAGCCTTTGGCTCAGGTGAGCTAATAAAAAGGGGAAAAAATTTTGTTGGGGTCCCGCCGGGGTTTGAAGCCACTCCCCATGTGTCCATTGGGCATGGAAAACATACATTATACCTATGTACAATCTTAAAAAATATTCCTTAAAAATCCAAAAGTGGATATCTGGACAAAATTCTTTCACTTGTAGGGTACCATGCATGAGTACCTCATACCTACAAATTGTCATGACAATCTGAAGAGTGGTTATAGAAAAGAAGCAGAAAATGTATGAAAATCACCCCCCCCCCTTCCTTTTTACATAAGAAAAAAATTCATAAAAAATCAAAAAAATAAAATTTAAGCATAAAATACATATCAAAGCATTAAGTAAGTTAAATATGATAAATATGTAGTAAATGAGTGTGTAAAATCATACACTTATTGAGTTATTTAAAGAAAAAGTGCAAAAATGTGCATTTCTGACTAAGTCCGAAAAGACGTCAAAAACGCGTCAAAAATTAGTTGTCGGATTTTAACGAAATGAACAAACTTGAATCATACATCCTTCTAGATCACATAGATACAATTAGTTTTTCAATCCATTCAGTGGAACTGGAGAAGAAGATTTTTGAAGAGGGGTACCCTCCGGGGCCTATTTGACCCCGCCCTGGATCCACCCCTGAAGGGATCAAGCCGAAATGAACAAACTTGGTAGAGGACTTTTAGTACTTCATGCATACCAAGTTTCATCAAAATCCCTTCAGCCGTTCTTGAGAAGAAGTTGAAAATGTTAAAAGTTTACAACGGACGGACGGACGGACGGACGCCGGACGCCACACTATGACAATAGCTCACTTGAGCCTTTGGCTCAGGTGAGCTAAAAATGAATTAGAGATAAGGATTCAAATTAAGAAATATATGAAAATTAAGATTTTTAAAAGACTGCTCAACTTTTTAAATCAAATAAATTAGACACGCATGAAGGCACACATACTAACTCAATTCCGCATTGCATTAGATGTTCGTCAAATTATTTTTCAATGACATATTGTAGAAAGTTTGTACAAGTGAAGAGAAAAATTAAATAAACACTGAAAGAAAAGAAAAAATGTGCTATGATGAAAAGGCAAATTAATCCAGACAATCCTTTGAAAATGGTGTCATGGAGGATTATATGTTATGCTAATCAATCACTGCACTATTAATCATAAATCAAGTAACAATTCACCAATCTTTTTTTTTTCCTAATATATATGAATATATGCCTTTCTGAGCACAAAAAGAAAAAAAAAAAAAAAAAAAAAAAAATTTGTGAAGGGATGAAAAAATGTATAACTCCAAGGTCCAAAGTCTTGGTACCTAGAAAATGGTCTTGTTAATAGGAATATATGAAAGCCTCATTACTAACCACTCAAAAGTTAAGTTTATTAAAAGTAGGTCAAACTCCAAAATCAAGGTAAGTATTCGAGATAAGGTTTTGTCACAAAGAATGGTAGATTAAATGGAGATGCCCTATCTTGATTTCTCAAAAAATTATAGTGCCCCTCAAACTGAAAAAATCCTGGAGTCCTACCTGGACGCTCAAATGGAAATGTTAGAGGTTACAGATAGATCTACATGTACCTGCCAAGAATACCCTGTCGAGTGAGCCTCATCAGCATCTTGTGTAATATCTCCAAGGTAAGGACCAAACCTTGTTCTATCAGGAATGGTATCTATAGCCCATACACCTAGTCCAGCATTGGGTATACCTGATGATCTCACAACTAATCCTGCCGGAAGGCTTTGAAGAGGTCGCTCATTTTCTAAACAATCTGCTGGAACCTAAACATTAAGCAATTTAAGTTGTTTGATAATGTATCAGCTAATTACAATGTATTAAATTCAAAATAGATATATGTATATCACTTTTGAACTTTATCCTGAACATGTCATACAAATCAGATAAATGTAACATCATAAAGCAGACAAATATGTTACCTCCCTAAACAGCTTATTTCATTTTAGTAGGCCCCTAGAACAGAACTACATTGGAGACTCAAGATTTTTAATACAATGCAAGAGTAATAATTCAAATGCAAATTTTGACCTAGACTTTTTAAGGCATTAGGGGTATACTGTAAACGAGTTTAATTTCGTGGTGTTAAAAGTTTGCGGTTTTCAGAATGTACCCTATTGCGGTTATCTAATTTCGTGGTACTGAAAATTGCAGAAGAAAAAACTTGTACACTTTTGATAGATGTATAAAGATTTTGTCACACAAGCACAAATGTACTTTGACTTTTGTTTGCTGTACGAATGTTCGAATATTTTGCCTTCAGCCTGTTGATGTTGGAGGGAAAGAAATACAAAGTATGTTGTAATAAAACACCGCTAAAGACGGTATGGCCGGATTGCAAAGTAAGTTTTTGTCACCAACTGGGTCTAGGTCACTAAGTCAAATATTACAGCATACATTGAGAGGTCTTGTCAGAGGCAACCTACATGTATAATATAAAGTTTCTACTGTATACAGTTCCTTACATTTTGCTTAAACCAGGAACTTTAACCAAAGTCTTTAACTAGGTCAAAGTCCAAGGTCAAGGTCACTAGGTCCAATGTTACGGCATAAATTGAAAGGTCTCGTAATGGGCAACCTAAATGTATAATATAAGGTTTCTACTGCATACAGTTCCTTAGATTTTGCTTAAACCAAGAACTTTAACCAAAATCTTTAACTAGGTCAAAGTTCAAGGTCACTGGGTCAAATGTTACGGCATAAATTGAAAGGTCTCTTCATGGGCAACCTACATGTATAATATAAAGTTTCTACTGCATACAGTTCCTTAGATTTTGCTTAAACCAGAAACTTTTACCAAAATCTTTAACTAGGTCAAAGTCCAAGGTCAAGGTCACTAGGTCCAATGTTATGGCATAAATTGAAAGGTCTTGTCATGGGCAACCTATATGTATAATATAATGTTTCTACTGCATACAGTTCCTTAGATTTTGCTTAAACCATGAACTTTAACCAAAATCTTTAACTAGGTCAAAGTCCAAGGTCAAGGTCACTAGGTCAAATGTTACGGCATAAATTGAAAGATCTCGTCATGGGCAACATACATGTATAATATAAAGTTTCTACTGCATACAGTTCCATAGATTTTGCTTAAACCAGGAACTTTAACCAAAATCTTTAACTAGGTCAAAGTCCAAGGTCAAAGTCACTAGGTCAAATGTTACGGCATAAATTGAAAGGTCTCATCATGGGCAACATACATGTATAATATAAAGTTTCTACTGCATACAGTTCCATAGATTTTGCTTAAACCAGGAACTTTAACCAAAATCTTTAACTAGGTCAAAGTCCAAGGTCAAGGTCACTAGGTCAAATGTTACGGCATAAATTGAAAGGTCTTGTCATGGGCAACCTTCATGTATAATATAAAGTTTCTACTGCATATAGTTCCTTAGATTTTGCCTCAACCAGAAACTTTAACCAAAATGTTGACGGCAGACGGACGGACGGACGGACAGACGGACATCGTCAATCTATAGACCGGAATTGCTTTGCAATCCGGCCAACTAAGGTTAGTGAGACAGACACACACAAAAATGAAATCTTGAAAACATCCAGTAGCGCTCACCCACTGGTCAGTTTATGTGGCTTTTAATTTTAAACAAGCACATGGCTGTTGTATGACATTTGCATTGGAAAAAATTATCAAAGTTCTGAGTACGTTTTGTATTAAAAAAATTAATGTTTCCTAATTCTGCAACTATCATGGAGTATTTTTAAGCAAAAGCCGCTTGGATACCTGAAAATGTGTGCCCCAAACTCCATCCAACCTCTCTTACTGCCTTATTGTAATATAAATTTATTAAAAAAATCATATCCAAGCCATTCGCTTCGTATTTGGGTACATTATCAGACATTATAAATAACTTTCACTCTTTGGCCATATTACATTGTTTAGACTGAAGATAACTGATGAGGGTTTAGTACCCGAAACGTGCATGTGTGGTACATATGACAACTTTTATTCATCGGCTGCAAAGTGATAGGAAATCCACAGTCTGTTTTGACTGAGGTTTTTTTTATGGGGGAGGGGGGGGGGGGGGATGGGGGGAGGCAGGTCCTTAAAGGTGAATTTTGTCTTTTATTGCATCATCATATAAAACCATGCAGGATTCCATCGTGCATACAATGTATTGCATGTCTCTATGTAATTTCCCATGTTGTCATAGTCAGTAATAACAAATATTTGAATATGAATCAAATACATGTCACAAATATTTGAAAGCCAATTTCAGGTTTTCATTTCAGCACTAGACAAGCAAATTCAAGGAATTGTGGTCCCCCGCTTTTGGGTGTTTGTCTTTAAAGAAATGCTTACATACATCCCCCCATTCTTAAGTTTTAATAATATATCTCATATATTATCAACATTCTAAATATGAAAGATTAACTCCAAGAAAAGGTCAAAAGGTCCAAACTTTTGTTTTGTTTCCAGGGGACAGGGCTTATGAAAAGGTATGCACATGTGAAATATTTAAGACCTATGATTTAAATTACCATCAAAAACTTATGGTCGAGGTTGAATTTTTTCAATGTGGGTCAACCTCCATGGACAAGGTCACAAGGTCAGAATGTTGTTACCAACAGAAAGGTCTCATCACAAGGAATACACATGTGAAATGTGAAAGCCCTATCATTTTCCATTAAAAAATTATGGACAAGGTTATAGCTTTTTGAATAGTAGGTCGAACTCAAAGGTCAAGGTCACAAGGTCAAAAATTTTGGTATCCATGCAAAGGTCTTGTCACAAGGAATACACATGTGAAATATCAAAGCCCTATCACTTTCCATTCAAAAGTTATGGTCAAGGTTAAAATAAGTAGGTCAAAGTCCAAGGTCACAAGGTCAAAAATTTTGGAAATATCAAAGCCCTATCACTTTCCATTCAAAAGTTATGGTCAAGGTTAAAGTTTTTAATAAGTAGGTCAAAGTCCAAGGTCAAGGTCACAAGGTCAAAAATGTTGGTATCCATGGAAAGGTCTTGTCACAAGGAATACACATGTGAAATATCAAAGCCCTATCACTTTTCATTCAAAAGTTATGGTCAAGGTTAAAGTTTTTAATAAGTAGGTCAAAGTCCAAGGTCAAGGTCACAAGGTCAAAAATTTTGGTATTCATGGAAAGGTCTTGTCACAAGGAATTCACATGTGAAATATCAAAGCCCTATCACTTTCCATTCAAAAGTTATGGTCAAGGTTAAAGTTTTTAATAAGAAGGTCAAAGTCCAAGGTCAAGGTCACAAGGTCAAAAATGTTGGTATCCATGGAAAGGTCTTGTCACAAGGAATACACATGTGAAATATCAAAGCCCTATCACTTTCCATTCAAAATATATGGTCAAGGTTAAAGTTTTTAATAAGTAGGTCAAAGTCCAAGGTCAAGGTCACAAGGTCAAAAATTTTGGTATCCATGGAAAGGTCTTGTCACAAGGAATTCACATGTGAAATATCAAAGCCCTATCACTTTCCATTCAAAAGTTATGGTCAAGGTTAAAGTTTTTAATAAGTAGGTCAAAGTCCAAGGTCAAGGTCACAAGGTCAAAAATTTTGGTATCCATGGAAAGGTCTTGTCACAAGGAATACACATGTGAAATATCAAAGCCCTATCACTTACCATTCAAAAGTTATGCACAAGGTTAAAGTTTTTGTGACTGATGGACAGACGGACGGACGAACCGGTTTTAATGTCCCCGCGCTTTCGCGAAAGCAAGGGGACAAAAACAGTCTGCTACAGCAGCTATGGATATCAAAAATATGTATTTATGTCCTCAACATCTGTATAGATAGACCTAATGTGCATCAAACCAAGTCGCACGCAAAGTTATTTTGGCAGTTGGTTACGATTTTGACATGTATTATTCGTAGCAATTTAAATCTTCACTTAACACTTTAATTTACTCATTTTATAAAATCTGTATCAATTTATAAATGTATCTTACCATAGTATCATTAACAATAATATATGGTCCATGTAGAGGACAGTCACCTTCATGTTCCCTGTTACAATCTTCACAAACTAAAATAAATGCATTAAAATAAATCCATTTGTAATTATTTAAAAGAGCAGCGTTCTAGGATTCCATCATCCGAGGTAAGTGAAAATTGAGGTCAGGTAACTGGAAAACAGAATGCTACCTACCCGTTGGTAACTGAATTTTGAAGCACAATTCCCATTACACTCTCCGTGTATACATACATGTCTAGCAAAAACAGAAGTAAACAGTCGCCCCAAAGTACATGTACCAATGTACAAGATCATATTTTAGCAGTCATCCAGTATTTTCGGTGTGACAATATTTCTTGACATAATAAATCATTTTCATGGTGATGGCTAGAATGCCTAATGGAAAATTAACACCCCCTTTTCATTCTGACATTTTTATTTGGGTAAGTGAGTTTCTTTTCTGGGTAAGCACATTTTTGGTGGGCACTTACCCATTGGTATGTGGTTTTTAAATAAAATCCTAGAACACTGAAGAGTATCCAGAAAATATGACAAAAATTCCCAGCTTTAATTCACACACAATGTAATTCACATCTTTTTCAGCACAATATAGAATTGAACCAATTTCCCATACAGTGTACTAGTAACCATAATATTACAAGAACATGTTTGGGACAGACAGCATTGCTAACAAAGCATTACTTAATAATGCTCACATATATCATGACTTAATCATTGTTAATAATGCTAACATAGCATTACTTAACCTTTGATGTAACATTACTTGATCCCAGTAGCAACAGTTCTTACTTACTCAAAGTCATAAAATACTTGAAGTATCACATAAAATATGATGAATGTTTCCCGTTTTTAATGAAAGGAGCGTATCACCAACCGAAGCACCATAGGAAGTCTTATGACGTCATTTCGACTTTATTGACAAAATATGGTCAAAAAAGCTTGAAAATGTGTCTTTAGTGGAGGATTTCCATGTGGCCACATGCTTCAAGAAACACTAAACTATTATGACAAGAAGATGTAGTGATTATCTTTCATTTGTAATTTTTTCATGTTTTTCGATGCATGTGGCCACTGCTAATTTTAATGAATTTATATTTTGCAGCAATTTCACATAATTTGCTACTGATAAACTCATAATTTGCAAAATCTCAACACATAATTTAGTAAAGAACTTGACAAGTATCAATTCATAAAAAATATTCAATCAATTCGAATGTTAAGATATAACAGGGCCGATTTAGGGGCTTTGTGGCCCTACCCCATTACAGAAAATTACACTTAAAAAGACTCAATTTATTCAATATCAATAAAATTCTTAACACTGAAAAAAAAGTTTGAATGCCTTTATTCCTTAGGATCCAGTCTATACTTATTCATAATTTGTTGGGGGAAGGGGGGGGGGAGCCTCAGGAAGTAATTGTAAACAGCCGGGGTCTAATTTTCTTTTTAAGTGTGCGTCTGGATTGATGTTTTTATTTCCAATACCAGGGAAGGGTGCATCTTGACAATTTCCTTAGAATCTTTGCTATGATTCTAATTCTTTATCTTAAAGCAATCCAAATTTGAGAAGTTAAAATTGAAATGCAATATAACAAAATCTGGGAGCTTATGACTTGTATAGTTTTTGTGAACCGCTACAGTATTTCTCTTACATTTGCCCTAGTAGTTTTTCACATAAAAGTTACCTAAAATTCACAGTTAACAAATCTTCACGGCAAGGAAGGTGATATACATGTCTCTAATGGTTTGTTTACGGATAATTGTTAAACAAACAATGAAAACAGATTTGATGATTTGACGGTGGATCTAAATGTTAAGTTGGCATTTGAACAGACAAATTTACATTTTAGGGACCCTTGGATGACGAATTCATGTAATAATGAAATTGTCATGTTTAACGAATTGACAAAAATTGGTACTGACAAAAATAAAGCAATTTACAGTATTATAGCCCAGACAAGGTTTCACCTACTATTTGCATCAGTATAATATAGCTTGACCATGCATCATGACATCTGTTCCAGATCACAACACAACCCACACAATGGTCCTAAGCATCAGCTTAATTTACACAAATTAATAATATAGAATAAAGCCTGTGTTTGTGAAACACGAATGCCCCCGGTGGCATCTTTATTAGTATGAACACTATTTTCTGTTAAGTACATGTATGTGAGGTCACTGGGTTAAAAGGTCAAAGGTCAAGGTCACAAGGTCAAAAATTTTGGTATCAATGGAAAGGTCTTGTCACAAGGAATACGCATGCGAAATATGAAAGCCCTATCACTTACCATTCAAAAGTTATGCCCAATGTTAAAGTTTTTGAAAAGTAGGTCAAAGGACAAGGTCAAGGTCACGAGGTCAAGATTTTTGGTATCAATGGAAAGGTCTTGTCACAAGGAATACACATGTGAAATATGAAAGCCCTATCACTTACCATTCAAAAGTTATGCCCAATGTTAAAGTTTTTGAAAAGTAGGTCAAAGGTCAAGGTCAAGGTCACAAGGTCAAAAATTTTGGTATCAATGGAAAGGTCTTGTCACAAGGAATACACATGTGAAATATGAAAGCCCTATCACTTACCATTCAAAAGGTATGCCCAATGTTAAAGTTTTTGAAAAGTAGGTCAAAGGTCAAGGTCAAGGTCACGAGGTCAAAAATTTTGGTATCAATGGAAAGGTCTTGTCACAAGGAATACACATGTGAAATATGAAAGCCCTATCACTTCCCATTCAAAAGTTATGCCCAATATTAAAGTTTTTTGAAAAGTAGGTCAAAGGTCAAGGTCAAGGTCACAAGGTCAAAAATTTTGGTATCAATGGAAAGGTCTTGTCACAAGGAATACACATGGGAAATATGAAAGCCCTATCACTTACCATTCAAAAGTTATGCCCAATGTTAAAGTTTTTTGAAAAGTAGGTCAAAGGTCAAGGTCAAGGTCACGAGGTCAAAAATTTTGGTATCAATGGAAAGGTCTTGTCACAAGGAATACACATGTGAAATATGAAAGCCCTATCACTTACCATTCAAAAGTTATGCCCAATGTTAAAGTTTTTGAAAAGTAGGTCAAAGGTCAAGGTCAAGGTCACGAGGTCAAAAATTTTGGTATGAATGGAAAGGTCTTGTCACAAGGAATACACATGTGAAATATGAAAGCCCTATCACTTCCCATTCAAAAGTTATGTCCAATGTTAAAGTTTTTCGGACAAACAGACAAACAGATAAACAGACAAACAGATAAACAGACAAACAGACGGACAGGCCAAAAACTATATGCCCCCGAATCTTTGATTCCGGGGGCATAAAAATAATAGGTATGATTAACAAAATGTTTGACCTACTACTTACACTTCAGAATTTTTACCTACTATTAACTATTTAGACCTGTTAGTTCTAGGTCAAAGCACATCAATGATTTTTTTCCAATACATGTATTTATTAGATCCGATTTATTTGTAAATTAGTACAACCAAGATTAGATTTAACATGCATCCCCTTTTACACTGTGACATTTTATTAAGTTTTATACCCCAATGCAAAATTACTCAAGACAGTACACTGTTCAATAAATACTACTGAAATGCAAACAGACAGTGAAGAAATCAAGCCTCGGAATGGTTTACTTATTACTTTTGCAGAGTGCTACTCAAAAGCATGGTAAATCTTTCTGAGGCACTATGGACATTTGTGCATGTCATGATGACCTTGCAGAAATTAAACTGGATCAGGTTGTTTTGCTAAAAATCAAGCTGAATGAAATGAAGAAATTTTAAAACAAAGAATACATACAGATGAAATCATCATCATTTGGTGCTTCTAGGTCCATGTAATTCTGCTGAGGTAGCTCTCTAAGGGGATATCTGTGCGAGTGCTTTGCCTCTGTCAATGTGCTCTCACCTGTCTTCATGAATGAGAAAGTTTTATTAGTAAATAGTTAACACATTTCAGTACTTGATGAGGATAAGGCAGGTAAATCAAAGTGCCTGAATTACTTTGCTTAAATGTTTCATATCAAATTAACACCTTAAAGAAAAACCTTACAAATTTTTCTACAGAGTTTGATGGTTTATAAGGGCAATAAATAAGTTCAATAACAATGAGGAAAATTTTATCTTCCATTCTAATTAGATGTAACAAAGTGGAAAGGTAAGGCAAACTCAACATCAATACATGTACTTTGAGAAATGAATTAAATGATGTCTATTGCAAACACAATCATGTATATAAAAGGGTAAAAAAGAAACACCATGCTCAATGGGTAACATGCCCCTGAGAGCAGCAATCTTTTGTATGCAATACTCATAGCACTGCAAAACAGAAAGGTCTTGTTTCAAGAAATGAATATGTAAAATAGAAAAGCCTTACCAAAAATATGGTTCAAAGTTTTGATACAAGGTCAAATATTCAAAGGAGAAAGCATTAAGACAGGTTGAAATGCTTATAACCCCAGTGTCAAGCTGCCCCTAAAAATTGTTTTGTCTGATAAAATCTCACATTGCTACTTCATTTTGTATTACAGTCAAATCTGTCTTGAAGTGACCCTCTTAAAGTGACTTCCTGCTTTATGGGACCTTTTTTATTCCTCCCGAGTAATTTCCCTAGCAAAGTAATCTGTACAAAGCATCAACCTGTCTAACATGACAATGATCGACCAAGATTTTTCTGTCCCGTATCAAATTCAGAGCCTGTATATGACAACTTTTAGTGTTGCAAAGGACCCAAACTACATGATATTTTACATTGAATCTCCTCATCAGTGTCTTTCATAATTAAATCTAATGTGAATTTATATAAATATGGGCAATACGATTATAATCAATACATACACGAATTGATATATGCAGTGATTCTTCTAATAGAATTGCTCTTATGTAACGAAAGTTTTGTTCACCCGGTCAAAGTCAGATCAACTTGAACCTGCAGGGATTTTTTTAGGGTCTGTATACAGGGGGCCGAAATTCGGCCCCATTCCCAACGCCAAAAAGTGGTACTTTTTCCCAATTTTAGACCTAAAAATTCCCAATTCAATCTTTTCTCCAAAACGAGAAATTCATTTCTAATTTACGTATCATTACATGTATCTGAAAGGAAAGCGAAAGTAGAACAAACATATTGACATGTTAGTTTATCTCTAGGAGGGATTCAAAATATTGATAATTGATATGATAAGGGATACTTTGCATGAATAAATCTTTTTGTTGTTTTAATTTATTTCCCAATTTAGGTTGAAATGTTGCAAAATTCCCAATTTCATTGGCCCAGGCCCCTGACATTAGGGGCTAGAAAAAACCCTGACCTGTATACAGTGACCACCTGTCTTATGTGAGCTATTTTCTGTCGCCCCTTGTAAAGTCACATAGGACACTGGTTTGACTGTATTTGTACTGACAAAAGGCCCCAAATGTCTGAATCAGATACTTCATTGAAGTTTTCAAGAACTCTGAAAATAAATTGTAAACATACTGCTTTTGTCCTATTAAGACAGGCTATCTCTTCCCTAATAACAGATTGAGTGGCACTTTTTTTCTTTCCCATTGTTTTGCGAGGTACACTGAATGGAATTACTTTCCTCCTATCTGTTAAACAAAATTATATGTATGAATGATTATTACTTCGTATAAAACACTGTATATGTTTATTCCATATCATTTGCAAGATCGCAAGATCTGTACTTATGAACATACATGTATCAGGAAAGTCGATCAGGTCATATTTTGGGATTAATAATTGGACCCGCACCAAATAGCTAGTATCTGTATCCTTTATCAGACGGAAAATTTCTCTGAATTGTTTAAATCATATTACAGAGGACAGGCCTAAAATTCAAACATTAATTATTTTTACAAATTATTTCAATGCATTTGCTGATTATTTTATAGAGTATATAATATAAATCTCAAGTTCATACCTTAAAACAAATACATATGGGCAAAAAAAGGTTTAATTTAGAGACAGAACTGCCTACCTATTTCTTTACAAAAGTGTAATACTTTCCTCAAGAATGCGTAATTTAGGAAATAAAAGCGTCATATAACAAAATTGACAGTAAATTTGATAAAAACATTGTGTTTTCCACTCTTTGACATTGTTACAAATCTATTAATCACTTACACAATTGCATGTTAAACGTCTTCAAATTCAATAGCATCATTTAAGAGAAGATGTATACGATACCAAAACGCTCAACTTTCAAGTAATTTATGTACGCGAGTCTATTCATTTGTTAGAGATAAGTTTTTAAAAAGTCATTCTGCTTGGAAATATGTTGGAAGCATAAAATTGAGCAGCAAAAGTGTATAGCGTAATTGTAGGTCAAAAATTGGAAAAATTACGCCAAAATCGTAAAAGTAGGCAGGTCTGTAGAGATAAAGAAATGAATTTCAACATTTGATTTGAAGCAATGCCATTGATCCCTAAAAATGTTGTCCCCAGTCCCATGCAATACTATATGCCTTGCATAAATGTCCATGGACAAATAATACGAATACTAATCTCATATTGCTACAGGGATCAAGGACACTTATGAATGCCAAACTTTGAATTGCTTTAAGGAGGTATTGAACACTTGGACGCCAGATTAAATTTTTCTCAAAATTTCTGAAATTATATATTTCTTGTCTGTCCTTGAATATGCAATTCTTACATTTGATTCTATTCACAGGAAAATTTTCTACGAGACTTTGAAATATGCATTAATCGACGTTTTCGTTAATTTCTTAATGACATCATAATATTGAAAGTGTCATTCCAGTTTTCGTAAAGTTATCAGAAATTAATTTTGATTTAACTTCCAAAATTTTTATAAATGTATTGAACTTACATATTGAAAAGATGAGATTGTGTTTTAAACAAAGACAGGATATTGGGATAAAAGTTGACACTGTCGCTCAAAAATTGTGATTTCTAGCCAATTGACTGTAGTTGATACTTAATTATTAGGAATCCTGTGGATGAATCTTTGTCTAAAACTAACAAAATTTTCAACAATGTCCAGAGATGATTTCATAATTAAATGAGAAAAATTGAACTTTGGATAAAAATATTACAAAGCTTTATATTTTCTAATTTTTCTTTCGAAAATTGTCCATTTTCAATGAAGTGACATCCACTTTCCTGTAATGTTAATTTGTCAATGAATTCACTGTGATGAAGATTGAATTGTCTTTTTTATACATGCAAAGTTTCAATGCGATACGTTCGGTATTAATGTTTTTATTGCATTTTGAATGCGAAGGTTTGTGACCAAAGTCCATAATTTTGAAAATCGCCATAATTTCTTCAAATGACGCCGAGAATTATTCAAACTTCATCAGGATACTCAAATGTGTATATCAATCAGCATATCAAATGTTTTAAGGAAGTTAAAACTGTACTTTTCCTAGGAAGTGAGAAAACAAATAATGCTGCCGTCATCTTGGTGTTCAAACCCTCCTTGATTTCTCTACTACCTGAATTATACAAGCCTTGTATAACTTAGCATTTAAATGAAAAGATTACTATAAGCAATAATTATTTCCTATGATTATTTTCAAATAAGAAGCAAATACAATTTAAGGTTTGTAACAATACATCAATACTAATTTGATCACAAAGTGAAACAATATGTGAAGTCTCAATTATAGTGACCTGTGTATCCACGTATTAATGAAAGCTAACCAGAAAAGCATTTTAATTGGGAAGGTATTTTTTATCTGACTGAATAATATGCCAGTGAAATTCGTAAAAAACTAATGATTACAAATACCCCTTTTACTACTCCTTTGATAGTCATTATCTGGTGTCCATTCCTCATCACTATCAGAATCTCTCTGTCTTTTGGTATTTCTTGCCCTGGCTCTTCCTCTGCTTGCCCTTTTCTCCATAAAGTCTGGTTTCCTTGCCGGGAGACCTGTACCAGACAAATTCATAAAGGTAAATTTCCAATTCACTATCCTGGTAATAAGAGCTGAACATTCTTGACATAAATTATCTTCAAATTTCAATGAATTCTTCATAAAAACTTCATAATGAAACAAGACTTAGTGGATTTACTGACAATGAGTAATATAAATTATGTGTAAATGTCACAGTGTTTATGTGTTTCTGAATACAAAACATTATATATGATTTCTGAAATTTCAGAACTCGACAGAAATAAAATCTAATTCTCCATACATGTACAGTGATCTACATGTAGGATTTTATTTAAAAACCACTTAACAAAGGGTAAGTGTCTACCAAAAAAGTGCTTACCCAGCAAGGAAACTCACTTACCCAAACAAACATAGGTAATCACAGATTACGAAGCTAACCTCGTGGCAGTCGAATTCAATTCAATCATATTTCTTAATACATGTAATGTGTATTGGCTTTTAAAGGCAAATTCATTCAAGTGGAAAAAGTCGTTTTATGAAAGTTTGATCACAGATACATCCAATATGCAAGTTTGGTACATGTAGCACTTATACTTTGCTTAATATTTGCTTTAACGTATCCAATGTACAAATGAAGATCTCGCGGACGTCTCGTCCATTTAAACAGTGTTAAAATTATCTCGGTAATTTTCGGCAGTGTCTCGATAGTTTCCGTGGCTTGAGTGACGGTCGGCATGTTGACCTTTGATGATAGAAACCATTATTTATGTTGTATTAGGTATATTTAGGTAAAAATATGCCATGATTCTAACTACATAATATACTTGATATTTATTTGTACAACGGATACCTTAAAAGGCAAAATCACTCATGCGGAAAAAGTAGGTCAAGGTCATTTTATGAAAGTTTGATCAAAGATACATCTAATATGCAAGTTTGGAACATGTTATGTAGCACTTATTCTTAGCTCAATATTGGCTTTGAAAGGCAAAATCACTCAAGCGGAAAAAGTAGGTCAAGGTCATTTAATGAAAGTTTGATCAAAGATACATTTAATATGCAAGTCTGGAACATGTAGCACTTATACTTTGCTCAATATTGGCTTTTAAAGGCAAAATCACTCAAGCAGAAAAAGTAGGTCAAGGTCATTTTATGAAAGTTTGATCAAAGATACATCCAATATGCAAGTTTGGTACATGTAGCACTTATACTTTGCTTAGTATTGGCTTTTAAAAGCAAAATCACTCAAGTGGAAAATGTAGGTCAGATGCTGCATCCGATGCATGGGTCCATCTCGGCATCCAAACATGAATCACTTGTGCAAGTTTGGTTACTGTAGCATTAGTACTAAATGTCAGATACCGAGCTACCCCAAACTTCTTAACCAAGTCACTCAGGCAGAAAAAGTAGGTCAGATGCTGCATCCGATGCATGGGTCCATCTCAGCATCCAAACACGAATCACTTGTGAAAGTTTGGCTACTGTAGCATTAGTACTTTGTCAGATACTGAGCTACCCCTAACTTCTTAACCAAGTCACTCAAGCGGAAAATGTAGGTCAGATGCTGCATCCGATGCATGGGTCCATCTCGGCATCCAAACATGAATCACTTGTGCAAGTTTGGTTACTGTAGCATTAGTACTTTGTCAGATACTGAGCTACCCCAAACTTCTTAACCAAGTCACTCAAGCAGAAAATGTAGGTCAGATGAAGCATCTGATGCATGGGTTCACCTCAGCATCCAAAGATGAATCACTTGTGCAAGTTTGGTTACTGTAGCATCAGTACTTTGCCAAATACTGAGCTGACGCGCGGGGGTATAGCATAAGCTCACTCAACTTTGTCGAGGTGAGCTAAAAATGTAAGAATATAAAGGGGATCATATTTTCTTTTGCACATCCTAGCCATTTACCATGAAAATAAATTATATGTTCAGAAATATTCTCACAATGAAAAAACAGGATGACTGCTTAAATATGATCTTGTGCTTTGAACTATTAAGACAATTTAAGTACGGTATTTACTTCTGCTTTTGCTACATATACATGGAGAGTGTAATGGGATCAATTGTTCTTCACAATTCACTTACCAACGGGTAAATAGCATTCTGTTTTCCAGTTACCCGACTTCAATTTTCACTTACCTAGGGTAACGGGAATCCTAGAACACTGCAATCATTGTGATCATATAAAGCAATTATAAATTGCTTATACAAATAGCTTTACTTTCTATTAATTCATATTCCTAAAAAAATATAAATAAAGCCTGTATTTATGAAACACGAATGCCCCTGGTGGCATCTTTGTTAGTATAAACTTGATTTTCTGTTAAGTATGTGAAAGGTCAAGGTCAACAATTTTGGTATCAATGGAAAGGTCTTGTCACAAGGAATACACATGTGAAATATGAAAGCCCTATCACTTACCATTCAAAAGTTCTTCCAAATATTAAAGTTTTTTAAAAGTAGGTCAAAGGTCAAGGTCACTAGGTCAAAACTTTTGGTATCATACTGCATCACCCTCTTACGAGTATTATGTGTGTGTCAGTGTAGTGTTAAAAATCGATGAAGTTCATAGTGTGCTGATAAAAATTATGAAATTTACAGTTAAAAGATAAAGCAGATTGGCTGATTTATGGCCTTAGGTGGTGGAGGTCTGAGACCACTGCCTTAAAGGCATCAGGGTCAGCAAGCTCCACTGCGTGCTGTGGGAGGGAATTCCATTGGACAATAGCCAGAGGGAAAAATGAATATATCAATAGAAATCTTTACATGTTTGTACTTGCCAAAAGGAGAGGGAATGTGTGAAACAAGTCTGTCTGGTGGGTTGCACAATATACTCTGGGGGGGGGGGGGGGGGGGGGAACTATGTTATGGAACAGTGACAGCCTAGCACAGGATCTCCAGTGTTGCAAAGTATCCCAACCAAGTTGGTCAAGCATACAAGTGACACTGGAAGTTTGGCTATCAGGGATTTTTTTTTGCCACTTTTTGGGGCCGTTATTCGGCCCCATTCCCAATGAAAAATAGTATATTTTTTTCCCAATTGTGGCTCTAGAAATTTCCCAATCACATATAGATGGAATTATCACCGAAATTAGTAAAATCAACTGGTTCAATAGTAGGGAATTTACTCATTATTTGCCATATTTTTGTAAGCATAAGAAATTAAATCATATTGAAAAGAAAATTATTTGATTAAACTTTCAATTCTGAACTCTTTGATTGTATAAACTGTCATTTTACTTTTATATTAGTACTATCCAAAATATTCCCAAAAGTCGTTAATTTTCCCAATTGCACGGGCCCCGACCCCATTCCCAAATCACTGAAAAAAAATCACTGGCTATAGTCACTAATAGCCCATCTAGCAGCTCTGCGCTGCACTCTAATTTGTCCGAGAGCTCATTTGTAGGGGGATCCCATGCACATGCCGCATACTCAAGTTGGGACGAACAAGTGTCTTGTAATCTTCAAGGAAAAAATGCCACACCTACCAAGCCTATGTCACTCAGGTATGCATATGAATGACCCAGTGGTTGCCAATGACTGCCTTTAAGATGTGTCTTACCTACAGAGACCATCATTTCATAATTTCTTCTGATGTTGCGATATCTCTTTTTCTCATAGTCAGAGAGCTTTGCCAACTCAGCTGTGGAGAAGAACTCCTCTATATCACTTGATTGATCTCCAATCTTTCCAAGGGCTTCAAAGTCAGAATCCTTGCTAGCAACCTAAAATTAAACAACATATTAAATTAAAGTCTTCCAAAAAAAAAATCTTTTTTTTTAAGTCATTGGTTACCGGTTTGGCTGTTGATGAATCATCATATAGCTTTAAATTGACTTTCTGTGAAGACTGAACAGATTCAATTATGTCATGCATGCAGGTCCTTGTTTAGGACTATGTGTGAGACTACTGACCCACCTTAGAATGTGCTCAAGTGGAACAAAAATGGGATTATTTCCCTGTAAGCTTTTTTTGTTGGTAATTAAAACTCCGGAATAATTATCATTAGCAGGTCATACTCCACAGTCAAGGTTGTTGGTAAAAGCAAGATACTACAAAAAGACTGTACACAGGAAAATAGGAAATTTGAATTTGAACCTGGGACCTTTCCTAAATTCAGTTCTCAGATACAGATGCAACATTAATTTTGGAAAAATGTTATACTGAAAATTCAAGCACATATTAATTCAGTCTTTAACAATGTACATGTAACTTACTTTGTCAAATACTTCACCAGACATTGTCAAATAGTACTCCACTTTATCTGCAGATTAACTTTGATTCCTGGAATAGTTTAATATGATAATCATAAGAGTTTGGATTATTTACTTTGCAAATAAAACAAGACAAGCTTGATGTTTGTAAAACATTATATGAAATGGCAGGCCAGCCTTTTTTTTATTCTGTTATAAATATTATTGCCAAACAATAAAATAACACAACAAGATGGCCTGTTTTACAAATGCTTTTGTTGCATAAAATAAATTTTAAAAATGTTATGATCACTGAGCAATATAAGTCCCCTACCGGCGGCATATATTTATATCCTGCAACTCTGCCTAAACATGAGGTTTAATTAAACTTGCTGTCTGTGCAGCTCAGTTCTGAGGTTTTATCTGCTTTATCGATTCCAAAAAGAGGTCAAGCGTGACGAAAATTGAAATTGCTCAGTAACTATCAAAGACTAAGCCGAGTATCAAATTTTACCTGAATATCTCTATTTGTTGCAGAAAAAAAAGTCTGGAAAACTGACAAAAACTGAATCGTGCAAGTCATCAAGGGCCGTAACTCCTCAAAAAATACTAGGTCAAACAAGATGAAAGTCGAGCTTGCTCTGTAACTATCCAAGACTAAGCTGAGTATAAATTTTACCTGAATATCTCTATTTGTTGCAGAAAAAAAGTCTTGAAAACTGACAAGAACTGAATCGTGCAAGTCATCAAGGGGCATAACTCCTCGAAAAATAGGTCAAGCAAGATGAAAGTCGAATTTGTTCTGTAACTATCCAAGACTAAGCTGAGTATCAAATTTCACATGAACATCTCTATTTGTTGCAGAAAGAAGTCCGGAAAACGGACAAAAACTGATTTTTTCCAAGTCATCACGGGGCATAACTCCTCGAAAAATTGGTTAAGCGTGACGAAAGTCAAACTTGCTCTGTAACTATCCAAGACCATGATGCGCATCAAATTTCACCTGAATATCTCTATTTGTTGCAGGAAAAAAGTCCGGAAAACTGACAAAAACTGAATTCTCCAAGCTGTGTATCAAATTACATCTGAATATCTCCATCTGTTGCATAAAAAAGTCCGGAAATCTGATATTCGGATAAATGGAGGGACAGACAGACCAAGAGGAAACTAAGAGTCCCGTTCGGCGTTGCCGGTAGGGAATTAATAATGGACTTTATTTTAATATGACTTTGTTTCTCATCCGAGATCGATCATTCTATGGGGTTTCTAAGCGACCCTCAATATCTAAAGTTGGCGACTATTCATCTATTGTCACATCAATAATCGTAGGGCACCTAGAAATATACACAACACTGCATTACTACATTACTATTTATATGGGCCAATTGCAAACGCAACTCCATTGCCCATTCACTAGTCTCGTTGCATAAGGTTTATTTGTTGTCTTTTGTGACTACTGCTCAGAGATGTTAAAAAAATGATGCCAGTCCGAATAAAAAATTGCAGTAAAACTTTTTGCCAGTCAGAATGAAATTTCGCTGGTCAAATCCTTCGGGCTGACACTTTTCAGCATCACTGGCTGTTTTGGTTTTATAAATTGAGAATTCAAATCATGAATCATAAACAAAATTTTGCATCCAAGTTGCATTATTACACTTTCTTCCCTATTTGATATCGCAAACCAAGAGAATTTAGTCGCCAAGAACCATAATTTTTCAATCTACACGATCTTTGAGGTTTATAAATTTGCATCGATTTCCAAGATTTTTACAAAGTCATTTGTAGAAAAGATTGAAGAAAACAATTTCTGAAATTCATTAATTTGGAAAGAAGATGATCGAGATTGACAGCTTTAAAATCGGGTGTCCGGAAAGTGGTCCAGTTATTTATGAATAACGTCTGAAATATAGAGTCATCAAATAAGTATATATGCACAGCCAATGTAATTCCCTGGGATGTTACTATTGAAAGAAATGTGCTGCAATTCGTGTATTAACACTTGTGATGTCACATTGCATAAGATCAAAAGAAACATGCCGCGACGGATGTTCTAAACTGCAAACTGAACCCGCGGCGGCCGCGAGATCAATTTAAAAAAAAAAATTTTAATGTCACCCTTTCATATAGAAAATCAATTTCAGAAAACAAGAATGAAACCAGTGGTGAATCCAGCGCCCCCTTTGCCGGGGGTCAAGGGGCAAATTTTGCCGATTTTACTTGAAATGGGCCAAAATATACCTGTTTTTGGAAAATTTAGGGTCAGTGCAGGGTTGGGTGGGTGGGGGGTGGACACCCCCTCCGCACCCCCCAGAATCTGCCACTGGAAACAGACAAGTATGGTGCACATATATAGAATGTCATAATTTGTGTTTTGTTACAAATATACAACACACATCAGGTGCATTTATCGCATGAAATGCGCTAACACGCATTTCATGTATCCAATAAATGCACTTGCTGTGTTGCGTACCCATAACAAAACACAGATTAAGACTCTTATTCTCAATCTAGAAACCATATTTCTTAGTAGATTTTTAGTTTTCTTTCTACACGAAAGTCTGCATGGATTTTTTTAGGGGTTTTCCAGGGCCATATTCAGCCCCATTCCCAATGCTGAAAAGCAGGCATTTTTCCCAATTACTGAGCTTAAAATTCCCAATTTGAAAAAAAAAAAAAATTCCAATAAACTAGGTATGAAAACCCTTTGAAATTACTGAAATATATTTATAATATCTGTTTTACAATGTACACTATCTGAAATATAATATTCTTGGTACTACAGTACTGGTCGGGTACATATTACCGCCGGGCACATATTATCGCCACTTCATTTATATATCCGCATATTGTTGATGTAGAAGCTAAATTTTTCCATCATAATTACATCTTTGAAACATGAAATGGTATACAAAATTTCAAATAATTTCATAACCTGCAAATACTGAATTTTATGATAGAAAGTCGGTAAATCTGAATGTATCTTCCCCGCCCCTCCGGGGAAAGGGTAGGTCACTTCATCTTCCTATATCTCTTTGGTTTTTGAATTTTTTTCTATGAATCTTTCACAATCAAAAAGAAGAAAGTTCAAAGATACAAATAATATCAATTTTGTTGAAAAAGTGCAAGATTTTCAGTAAGAAAAGATAGAGGTGGCGATAATATGTACCCTTCCTTCTTTCAAACTTTGCAATACCCTGACGTTCACAAATCACCGATTTACAAGAAGAGATAATCAGATTTTCATGAAAATTAGATGAAATGTGTATCAAGGGCTCTTCTTCCTTCTGTGCAAATTTTATTGAATTTCATAAAGAAATAAAGATTTTAGAGCAAAAAATGTTGAAAAAAGTGGCGATAATATGTGCCCGACCAGTACAGGTGTCTATCTACATTGGTAACAAAGTCAGAAGATCTTTTCAGTTTTTGCTTGTTTTCTCAATTTATTTCAAATTATTTGTATACTTTTTTCCCAATTTCAACCAAATGTTGCTATTTTCCCAATTTTGAAGGCCCAGGCCCCTGGAATCAAAGGGTGAAAAAATCCCTGTTCTGTGTGAAGGGCATTTATTTGAGAGAAATTCGAACATTTTCCATGAAAGGACAGACGAGTCATCACAGTAAAACCTTTAAACTCGCCAGGAAACCTCCAATACCAATCAAATAGATACCTCCTTAAAGATTTGGAAATTTTTGATAGTGATCTAAATAATTTAATGGATTTTAGCATTGCAACATTCGATATTTCTAAAAATCGAGAACGCAAGATTTGTTTTTCCCGCCAAAATAAACTTTCGCACACTTACAAAATGTTCCACAAAATGCATTTCTGAGTGGAATCAAAGTTTATCTTTTCAATCAAATGTTTATTATTTTATCGAAAACCTGGCTTTTAAATGTGTGGAGTTTCAATATCATTGAATATATATATTACTTATTTTGAAAGGAAGACGCCACCCTCAGTTTCAGCAGCAGACACCGAACAGCATGCGCAGAACAGTTTGGTTTATCTTATTATTCAGATTAGAAACGATAACGTAATTTCCGTATTGCGACAAAATTTGAATGAAGGTGTGGATCCAGAACCTGAACTGTCCGGGAGACCACATGCACTCAAAATGCATTTATTTGCAAAACTCGGAGGGAGTGGGATGTGCACTGGGTGTCTGGTAAGGGTTGTCAAGACAGCCCGTGTTAGAATCGGAAAAGTATCAAGGTCTGATCAAGGACTTTATTATCTTCTAAACAGAGTTGTGTTTAGAAGTCCTTGGTCTGATAAAGTTCTGTGCAAGTTGACCAAATGTGCTTCTCGAATGGGTTCGAGAAGAAAAGATGTGTAATTAATTGGCGCGTTGAGTTCTCTTATGTTTGCATGTAGATAATCAAGCTTATCTAGACGGGCGAAGGGTGCGATTCAGAACGGAGAAATTACTTTTTGTGTCGCCTGTGAAACATAATGATGATGCAAAGCATGGGCGGATCCAGGAAGTTTTTTTCAGGGGGGTCCTACAGTCCGAAATTTTTTGAAGAGCAAAAAAAAAAAAAAAAAAAAAAAAAAACCGCAACGCAAGAAGCTAAAGTTATTGATAGTTCTGTTTCAAATTATTAATAAATCAGTGACGGAATCTTGAATTTTCACGACATAGTTCTTGTTCTAATATGTAAATACAACAATGGCGAGCGATAGCGAGCCAGCGATTTTTTTTTCCGGGAATTGGAATAAAATCCACTATTCGTGTCTTTTTCAGTTTCTTTTAGTCTTTTTAGTGCCTTTGTTTACTGACCTAGGTGTAATGTATATGTGTTGTATATAGGAAAATAACGTACATTTATGTAATGAATTCTGGCGAGCGGATGCGAGCCAGAGAAAAAATATTAAATGCTGACGGCAAAAATTGATCAAAATGGAAGATTTCTAATACAAATTCATATATTTTTCAAATATTATGACAACAAAAGGGTAATTGGGACTTAATCTTATGAAATATGTATATTTATGAAAAAAAATTAGCTATGCTTTGAAAATTCCAGGGGGGGGGGGGGGTCCAGACCCCCCCGACCCCCCCTCTAGATCCGCGCTTGCAAAGTGTAACTTGTCCGGCGTCTGTCAGAATTCGGTTGTAAGTAGTTCACAAAAGATCATTCTGCACATACCATTTTGACCTTGTAACCGTAGACTTTGACCTACTTTTGGAATACTTTATATTGGACATGTTTTTAATGGTCGGTAATAAGAGTCATAGATCTCATGCGTATTCTTTGTGACAAGACCTTTGTGGTGTCAGCTGATACCAAGGTTTTTGACCTGGTGACCTTGACCTTTGACCTATTTTTGAGAAACTTTGATATTGGGTAAAAAAAATTGAATGGTAGGTGATATTCCTTGTTACAAGACAATTATGCTGATACCAAGTTGTGTGACCTGGTGACACTGACCTTGGAATTTGACCTACATGTACTTTAAACAAAATTAGATAGTTCTCTGTGTATTCATTATGACAAGACCTTTATGCTTTTACGAAGGTCTTTGACCCGATTACCATTACTTAGGTCAAACTGCTACAATGCAAGGTGGCACTTATCCGAAAATTGTATCAATTTATAAATTCTTAGTAGATTTAATACTTTCTTCTCATTTAATTTTTTTATGTGTGTTTGTGGCTTTTTTCGGGGGGGGGGGGGGTAGCCTACATTACATTGTTGTCCATATTATATAATTATATTTTGTTAGGGACTCTTCAAGTTCGACTCTTAAAGTGTAGTCGCCAGTGCATTTTTATGTTTGTTTGTGGCTTTTTGTATGGGGGGAAGGGGGGGGGGGGGGGGTAGCCTATTTCACACTGTTGTCCATATTATATAATTTTATTTTGTCAGGGACTCTTCAAGTTCGACTCTTGAAGTGTAGTCGCCAGTGCATAGATGAGGATTTAAGAGGGATGACTGATGTGTTGCGAGCCTCGCTTTTCTGGGATGCAGAAGGTATTTTACTCTGCAAATACATGTATCTCCGAAAGGGACAAAAAATCAATTGCACATACTATGCTTCACTTTTGACACAGTTACGGGGAAATATTAAACTTAAGCGCCGCGGAAATCTCACAAGTTCAAATGAACTTGTAATGTTTAAAGTGTGTTGTTCCATCAGGACAATGCTTCTGTTCACAAGTCTGTCACTGCCATGGCTGCAATTCATGATTTTGGCTTTCATGTGATGGAGCATCCGCCTTATTCAACTGATCTTGCTCCATCTATTTCCAAATATTTCTGGCATCCACTTTCAGTCCGATGATCAATGACGTCATACGTGCAGCGGATGGCATTCTGACCAGTCAAATAAGTTATTTGAAAGTGGTATTGAGGCCCTTAAACACCGTTGGCAAAAGTGTATAGACACTGAAGGCAATAAGGAGTGGACTTTCAAAGCCATCCCTCTCCCTCTCTCTTTCTCTTTGGGGGATAATTTGCCAACAACATACATACATGTATGGCTCGAGCCAGTGGCTTCAACCAATGCTAAACTGGTATTAAGGAATGTCATCTTTCTGTTTCAGTATCAATAAGATCGAGACTGCACAAAGGAGAAGCGGATGAAGCCCTGTCCATCTCTCTGTATATTAAAATAAAAAAAAAATTGGTTGCGCCTTCATGCTCGATTGTTCATTTATCGATTAAGCAGAATTTTATCGTACATTGAAAGTTGTAGTTTTTCAAGTCAATAATTACTGCAACAATTCATTTGTGTTAATATTGATACATTTAATGACTGAATAAATTACGTAAAATATTCATTCTCTATGAAAAAGGGTAAGTTTTTTTTCTCTTTGATAGGGGGGGGGGGGGGGCACAGGGGCTCAGTAACTCTCCTATCCTAGCAAATAGAAAGACCAAAAAAATAATCGTTTTCAAACTCAACTGAAAAGACTTAATGGACGAATAGGGCTCAGTGTATCTGTTTTGCAAGATCGGCTTCTTTTATATCAAGATGATCTTTTTGAAATAGAAGTCTACTCTGTATATAGGCACTTATTCTCTCGCTTTATCGAGAATATGCAAGCAGCTGGATGGCTGTCATTTTTACACTTTTGCATACAGTTCAACTTGAATCTTTTTATGTCCCCGTCATGTAATGGCAAAGAGCATCAACAGTCTGTATTGTCCATCAATCTCTCACACTATCGTTTCTAGGTCTCGAGAGCCACAGTCAGTGAAAATATACTTAAAACTAGATGGATACTGTTGCGAGCAACAGACGGGTTCTCCTTCATTTAATTTCACATTGGATGCATGGGTGAACTTATCAACAATCAAAATAAAATCTCAAGATCTTGTTAATGTTCTTTCATAAGGAAAAGTACATTTCAGCGTGAAATATTTCTGAATGAGGTCTGGATAAAGAAGAGGATAAGAATAACTAAAAGTATCTGATGAGACTGAGGCTTTCCTGGTTGCTTGCAAATTTTACTAAATTAACACATTGGTGTTCTATTACCATGAGGTCAGGAACTTTAACAAAATATCAGGTGCATAGCTAGACCATATTGCTTACACATAGCATACACATGTCTGAAGTCTATGAAGCCTACTTATTAAATAAGAATAGAAGTTCTTGTTCTGAAACAGGGGTCAAGTAATCGTTTTCAAGGTCAAATGACTGAGTTATTTACATTTCCAACTTGTCTATTTTTTTCGGATCTGTGGATTCTAATATATAGATTTACGATATAATTCTCAGATAAGAAAACGCCACAACAGTCAACTATAAATCATGACCTTGACCTAAGGTCACATTATAACAACTCCAATGTTATTAGTACACTGGTAGCATTTACTGTAATACAAATACTGTAGACATGTTTATTTTCGATGGGGGGGGGGGGGGGGGGGGAGATTCGCAATTATAAAATCAAGATGTTACGCTTGGGGGAAATTTTCACAAAAAAAAAAAAAACATATCTTCCATAATAAGAATGCAGCAGGCTTATTTTTGCGTATGGGATATTTTCGCGTATGGGATATTTTCGCGTATGGGATATTTTTGCGTATGGGAAATTTTCACGAAGTCAATTGATTCGCGAAATATGCAAAAATTACCCCCATGCGAAAACTTCCACGTTTACAGTTTATTCTTCTCAAACTTTTAGTACCCAAATGTATTTCTACTCATTTCAAAGAAGTAGCATAAAATGTACTCCAATCTCGAGACCAAAATGCTACAATCTAAATGATGTACGATATGCACTGTTCAAGGTTGGAAAACGTAGAATTTCCATCATATTCATTCAAGTAGAAATAAGTATAGGGGACTGTTGAAATGTCTTACCATTCATGCAGATATGTTTGAGATGAAAGTTTGGTGCATGTCGCCCCTCAACTTATTAATATATCAAAATAACCATCAGATCTAACACATAAACCACTATAAAGGTAAACTTCTTAATTTAATTGTAGGTGAAATTATAATGCTTTAAAGATGTTTTAAAACATACTTTATTACTTAAAAATATTAAGCATACAACTTCACAATTTGTCCTCAAATGTTCTGTATCTCATACCAAAAGAATTTACATGTACAGTATTTAAAGTTAAAGCATAAAATACATTTATATCTAACCAATCTTTGATACTTTAGCTAGATGTAGTTGCGAGACATTTAGTCCTCTTGGCAGCCATCTTTAGAGAGCAATTTGAAGGTTACAAGGTCAAATCTTGCTGCATGTACAATGTACCAAAAGACAAGTTTTTCTTCAAAAGGACTGAACATGAGAAGTACAAATATTCTTATACATGCTATTGATGTAACAGTTTGACAGAACAAAAACAGTACCCATCAAGTTTTAATAAAATCACAAGCCATGCAAAGCATACCATCCCCTTTCGTGGCAACAAAATTTCTAATATTCATATTATCCTTAATATGTATGAGCTTACAACCTACATGCAAAGCTTGATAAAGACTGGAGGTAAACTGCGACCTCTAGAGTGTCCAAAAGGTTATTATTTATTTTATTTTTTATCACCTTTTATTATGACTTTGACCTTGAAAATTAATAGGTGTCACCATCTTGACAACTCTTATCCACACACAAACAGGCTACTTACATGTATGTTTACTGAACCATGCGGCCAGATTTGAGACTTCCATGATAAGGCGGTGGGGTACAATGGGGGAGCTCCCAAAAGCTAATGGATTTTACAAATTAACAGGACAGTTTTCTACGTTAGAAATAACCCTATGTACATGGTCGTTAACTATATTTTAGTTGTTTTTTTTTTATAGCAAAATGATGTGGAAGCACCTTGGTAAGCCTGGCTACACGCCTGTAAACCAACTTTGCAACAAAGTAAATTTGTAATGCAAGGAGACATTATAACAGAATATACGGTACATGTACATATATACATAATATCTTTGGCACAATGACATTCACTCTCGATATTGATACACATAAAATCCTATTTCACAAAAAATACAATGTAACTCAAATTTTGCGGACATACATGTATTTGGTTGGTAATAATCGATCAGTATAGTTAATATGAGATCCAGTTAGTGGAATGGAGATGAACACATACGACAGACTGACATCAGCAATAAAAAATGAACACAATGTAAGGCAATTTCCTGGGGAACATTGATGTTGTCAACCATTGTATTTTTTTTGGTTTCACAATCTTCACAATTTTTTATATCACACATAAGGAATAGCTCCACAGAACATAATTACGTATGCAAACGGACGATCACGGAGAAGCACAATATTACGAGTGAAAAGAATATCAACCACCCTGTTGCCGTAGATAAACACAACCCTGATTTATTGCCATGACGACAGCTGTTGCTATGGCGATCATTAGTGATAAGCATCATGGATTCTTGCAGCTTCTTGAACAATTGCTCCTTCATTTCCGAAGAGTTTAACATTTGGAGACACCTCTTTCCATGTTACACTATAATCCTGTTATACAAGTATGAAATATATTATTCAATTACACATATCTATATCGATCTATATCATTGTGAAAAGAGGCAAATTTCTTAATATCTTCAAAGGGTACTAGTAGGTAGACTACCAACATCACATACATATAAGGGAGAGGGCTTTACATAATGGTGTTAAAACTTGCTGCCCAATCCCTTTTCGCTTTATTGAAATAAAATATGTTTTAAGTTTGAACTATCACATGCATATAAATTTATGATGTCAAAATTGATTCATTTGAAACTATTTAGAAACTTCATTGCATTGAGGTAACAAGAAATGCCAAATTACTACTATAGTACATAAGTCATCTACATCTAAAATGATTACATGTATTTTGAATTTTTTTTTATTTCACAGTTATACAAAGATACTTTAAAATAAACTGAAATTCTAATGTACCCTATTCAGTATTTTCGATAAGAAGAATTACTTCCCCTTTAGGACTGTATCTGACGTAGACTAATTGTGACCTCATAAAATTCTCTGGGAATTGATGGTTATTAATAAAATCGACATTACCATACCATTCTCATGACGTCATAATAGTTTTATGTCAGGTACGTACCGTCTCAAATGGGAAATAACTCTGTTTTCCACAAATACTCAATACAAAACATAATTGTGAAAACACAAGACTGTTCATGAACAGGTATGCTGCCTGTTTAAGAAAAAACAACTAGCTAGCCGTGATTCATTGTCCAGTTATTCCACTTCGCGGCTCGGTGATAATTTGATTGGTTCATGTGACGAGTGGAATTACTGGACAATGAATCACCGCTAGCTAGTTGTTACATTTGTATTTCTATTCTAATGTAGCACGTGAATAAGTGGAGCTTAGCGTACTGTTAGTTTGTTGGAGATTTTACACCAGGCGAGTTCTATTGTACATATAGGGAGAAAATTTTAAGTCATTTTAGAATACATATTAGACCTATGTGGACTTTAACCATGAATGTTATCCCCCTTGGTGTTGAGCCTCATCATGCTTGATAATCTCTGATAATTCAATGGTTGTATAATGAATATCAAATAGACCATTTTCCGATCTTGTAAGAAAGCACAAAATGTGGAGTCAACACCTTTTGGCATGTTTTACATTATGACGTCAAAAAGACGAAATTCCATTGAGACATAACAATGAAAAAGTGCGCAAAAAATGTCTACCTCTGATAATTTTCGTCATTTTGTCAACCATTATGAATTTCGGTAAGTGGCTTAGCCTTTTATGTGAGTCTGAGTTATGGACAGACGGACAAACAGACAGAAGTGAATCTTATATGTTGCCTGCCTGATATGATGTAATGTTCACTTTATAAATATATATATATATATATTTTTAAATCAAGACTTAGTCTAAACTGCATGCTGTTCATAAGTATTCAGTAACATATGTATGTATAAACAATATTGTAAGTTACATGTTCGTGTACATAGATTTTCATTTTTATGTACAAAGTTATTTTTCATTTTCTGGATACCAAACTCTATAGAAACTGACAGTTCAAGGAAGCAATGCTGAAGATATTTTGCTTCTACAGGTAAAAATATTTTTAATCAAATGGGAAGTAACTGTGTGAATCAATAAAAAAAGCCTGTGTTTGTAAAACACGAATGCCCCTGGTGGCATCTTCGTGAGTATAAACATCATTTTCTGTTAAGGAGGTCAAAGTTCAAGGTCAAGGTCACGAGGTCAAAAATTTTGGTATCAACGGAAAGGTCTTGTCACAAGGAATACACATGTGTACTGAAATACATGTATGAAAGCTCTATCACCTTCCATTCAAAAGTTATGCCCAATGTTAAAGTTTTTCAGACAAAGAGACAGACAGACAAACAGACCAAAATCCATATGCCCCTGAATCATTGAATCCGGGGGCATAAAAAGACAGAAGAAGAATTTGACAAATCAAAGATAATTTCATTGTCATATGTAAGAAAACAACAACATGGAAATTCATGACAGAACCAACAGTGAACTTTTATTGATTCAGAAAATTTAAGCAAGTATATTGTTTGAAATATTTTATTATCAAAATTCATTTTCTATGACAAGTAACAGAAAATACACCCCACAGTAAACTGTTCTAGACCTATGACCTTGACATTTGACTTCTGGTCAAACAGGGCTTTCCTCATATCATGAGGATCCTTTGTGGAATGTTGGAAGATTTTGAGATGGAGATTATCTCAGCATCATGTTTTATCATGGTCAATTGCCTCTGACCTTGACCATTGACAATTGAAAGGGTGTCTCCAAGTGTTCTTTTTATAAGGTAATTATGAAGAGTCTCGGGCTTACAAATTTTCTGTACACAACAGACACATAGCACCATAACACATATGTTAAACATTGACCAATCCAAGTCTCTAAGAAAAAAAAAATAATCCTTACCCTAAGAAAAAATTCTCTTCTTACATTATGTAAGAAGAAAACAAATATAGAATTTTATGGAAAACTTGTAGCAATGTCCTTGACCTTCATTTGATTATGTATCTCATCACAACAATACCTTCATGCATGCTTGACACATATTATAAATTCAATTTTTTTTTGGAGATGATTTTACTTTAATATACATGTACATTGTCTAAGAGAGCTCTTTGCTCTGGAAAATAAAAGCCTAGCTTGTACATATTGTTATGTATTATGTACCAACTTAAAGTCATAAGTAACTATAACATCAAAATCTCCAGATGTTCAGGATGTAGTAGCAAGACAAACAGACTGATGGATGTGCAGACTGATGGACAGACAGAAGAACAAAGTGATCAGCCTTCCTTTTACAGATGACATAAGATACAATTTTTAAAGTTCTTACCTCCGGTATTCTAATGTCAAAGGAATCAGACAGGTCATAGTGGAAATTCCACACCTCTGCCTCGACCCAGGCATTGTCTGTGTTACGTGGGTCATCTACATACCCTTTGTATAAAAGACAGGCACTGAAACCATTGGAATCTACGTCTGTCCGTAGACTTGTCTTTGACCCTTGGAGGACAGGCATGGTGGTGGACGCAGAGGGGGTAGGTACATCCATGGAAAACGACACTTTGGTATTGGCATTTGCCATTGCAAATTGTGCAAAGAACTGAAAAAGTTATTTATAGGTAGTGTACTTGCCTGTACATGTACTACTGTATATACATGCATCATAAATCTGAATGAATCTGTGTCATATTCATATTCACAAATGCAGCAACTGAAAATTCTCTCCATTTAATTGACATGCAGAGTTACCTCCCATTTGAGAACCTATCTGACTTCATAAAATACCTACAGAAACATAATATTTTCCCTGAATTCTTCTCTGGTGTCTAAAGAATTTGACAACATTACAACAACTTTAAGTCAGATACCGTCTAAAATGGAAAGCAACTCTGTATATCCAAAACACCAAATACTTAAATTAAACTTGTCAAAAATGCAGAAGCAGAACAGCTTTAAAAATTGCACTTCTATAATACTTAACTGAATCTAAAATTACAGATGGACAGAAGACCATAATGTGCTAACAACCTTTTTGCCATGCATTGCATCCTCAGAAATAATATACATAGATGATAACTATTGAATTTAATCAAAGCCAAACCCTGGTCACTTTTACCTGAATCATGTCACCCTGATCAAGGTGCTCTCCCTTGAAATCCTGATCATTAAACACTCCTTTCATGAAAGCCTCACACAATGTGACGTAGGGAGTGGTCAGCCCTTGTAAGGCATCCTGTAAAACATAAAATAATCTAAATAAATAAGACATGATTTATTTATCAGTGTTTATGTCAGATTAAAAAACTTCGAACAATATTGTTATTTATAATTTTCAAATGGCGACCTACAATCAGCCAATCAGTATCAACATATTTTAAAAGGTTACAGTATCATCAAAGTTTTCTTTAAGGTTTGATATTTACTGATGTCAGATACAGGCTTTCACAATCTTCAAACATACAATTACAAGGAGCATCATATGAAAAGACACACAGATAGGCAGACAATTGGAATATCATTGCTTCTTCTCTTGCATTTCAGACATATAATACCAATGAACAAGAGACCCAAGTGGGTCTATATCGCTCACCGAAGAACACTGTCTATCTGGTTTTATTAGTAGATACTGTGAAAGTTGAAGAAACTCCAAGAAGTGTCTGCCGATTAAACACTGAGCGACCACTTTGGATTTCCTATCGATTCAAAAAAGACAAACGTACAAACATGGTAGAGTCCATTGAGTATTTTTTCTAACATATACAGCAGGCATATTAACACACTGGCTCAGTGTCAAAATAGGGCCAAGGACAAAGGGAGGATCATCCCCTTACCTACTTAAGCCTGTGATGGTGTCACCTATTGACATATCTGGATGAAATACAACAAAACTTGTAGGGTCTATGAGTACTTCATACCTATCGAGTTTCTTCAAAATCCCTTCAGTGGTCCAATATGTATGAAAATACCCCCCACCCCCTTCAAGTATGAAAAAAAAATTATGAAAAAATCAGAAAGGACAAATTTTCCACCAACCCATTGAATGACTTGAACACAACAGATATGCAGTAAATGAGTGCACAAAATCACATAGAGTTAAAACCTCAGTTAAAATCTGGGTTCTGCATATGACCATGGACTGAGATTTCCCAAATCAATCTCATAAATAATACCCTATTAGTCTCTCTGTGCCTAATATAAAAATTACTAAACTAATCATACCCCAGGCAGTCCATAAACAGACTCAGAGTCGCCATCTTTTCTAATGGCGATGAATTCCAGTAAGCGCTTTCCTTCCACGTACAGGTATCCTGCGTTTTGATTATCGGCTGTGTATTTCTGTCTCCATCGTGTACATACTGCCTTAATCACATGGTTTGGTCCCCAGCGCCACAAAATTCCCTTCCCTCTTATGCCAGTGCGACCCATAGGATTTCTGAAAATAAGTCAACATACAGCATCAACACAAGCGTGGAATGAAAATGGAGTTGGATGCTGTAAATCACATTAATGCATAGCCAGAAAAACTCAGCTTGCGACCGTAAAATCATCATTTGCCGTCCGCAAACATCACCTCCAGGCTAGTTATTCCTTAATTTTGTCCTAATTTGAATGAGACTTTTAACAGAGGGATCAACGAATGTCCAACATCCCACTTACTGGCAGACTTACACATTATAATGCAATAAATCAATGGCCCATCAAATAATTCTTTAAAGGGTCATTGATTATCATGTCTTAATTAAATTCCATCTTATCAGACATTTGGTGATCCATAAGTATACATGAATCTGTAAATGACAAATATGATCATACTTTAAGGCATTAGGGGTATAATACTCTACTTTTGGTTGTTTTGATAACAGAAAAATTAAATACCATGAAGTTGGCTGAAGACGCACGACTTCGGCAATGTTCCGGACCATACATTTTCATGGTGAATTGAATGAATTGGTAAATAAATATCAAATATAGAAAATATGTAAGATATGGCAGTACATAATTTCTACCTTATTGATGATATTGTTATCATACCCCTAATACCTTTTAAAAGTAAGAGCTTCAATATACATTTACATGAACAGCCTGTCATTGTAGAATTTCATTTTGTTGACATTGTTATATAATTCATTTTGAAAATGACAGCCTTGAAAACTTACTTTCTCATTTGACCCACTCATCACAATCCACCTTACAGCACCCAATGGTTTGGAGTTAAGTGATATCTTCTGATTGTGCTGAGTTGGTAAAACATGAAAGGAGAAATAAAAACAAAATAGACTGAACCTCATCACGAAAAACATCCATTAAACTTACATTGGTAAACCAGCGGCATCAATGTTGTATCGTAATGGCTGGTTATCTAGAGAAATCCATGACCTTCTGTCTATCACCCTTGTCAGATCTATTCCCGACTTCTTTGATACCAACGCATTCCATTTGGGAGAAAATAATGGCAAGGGTGGTAACTCTGCTAATTCCTCTTCACTTAAGAGTTCTCTTTCTTGTTTAAGCTTCAACAACCTGTAAGATAGCAGATAATTAAAACCCTATATACTTTGCATTGTAAAAGACAGGCATTGCTAAAAGACTGCATACAGCATAATGACTTATAGTCAAAAATTATGCCCCGTATTTCATAATTTTTTCTAAATCTACTTGGCATTCAGGATATTCTTATACCAACATATTAGAATATTAGATAGACATTGAAGGTCAAATTTATTATTTTTGTGGTTAGTATAAAATTTCTGCCCTAAAATTCCTTGTCTTCTCCATGAGTTCAGCATATTTTCTAAGACCTTAGAGAAATATTGAAAATTTTAAATGCACTTAATTCTGCCATTTCTATTTGAGCATTTTTCTGACCTCTCTATATAATCAAATTGATACATGTAGGTTCAAGAAGTGAAATTTATTTTAGTAAATGTTCACAAACAATCATGCAAAAGGTAAAATTCAGTGATTTTTCCTTAAATTCCACTTTTGACATGTTTAATTCTATGATTTTCCATGCCCGGTTGAAACCAGTACACAAGTATCTTTTAAACAGACCAACTTACTCTATCAAGTCTTCATCCACATAGATGATTTCATCTTCATTGAACTGATCTTTGGACTTGGTGTAAACCTTGGGATCATAAATGTCATAGGTTTGCTGAAAAAGAGAAAAATCTAGTATCTAGAATATAATAGAAAATTGAATATAACGGAAGAAAGATTTCTTTTCACCTAAACATTTATTTGTAATACTGTACATGTAGTTTATTGCATTCAGAACAAACAGGTCCTTAGGGCTTTATTGTAGTTGCTCAAGAACTTCTGTAACAAATTTCAGTAGGAAGCAAAGTGATGTCTTGACAACTTGATACATGTACATGTGCCTACATACATGTATGTATACATATTTACACAAAATTTAACTGTTTATACATGTATATGAAAGAGGCATATTTGAACTTTGCAAGGCTAACCTGAAATGAATTGGGAGTAAAAATATGTTGCCATTAGTAACGTACATGTCTTAAAGGCAATCACTATCAATCCTGGGCAGAAAGTTTTAATTCTTATTTTACAAAGAAGTTCTTTAATATCATAAACATGCTATTTTCTACATCTCCTGCCTACATCCTACATGTATATCCTACATCTTACCTCCCAAGGTACATATTTATCAAACACAGGGAACCTAATGATCCTAGTGGTAGGGTAGGGAGACTGTCGGGCGGCTACGTGTACCACCTGTCCCTTAGCTGTGGACACACCCAAAACATCTGTAAATAAGGAAAAAAATCATATTTAATGTACCATTCATCCTTGAAGAAACTTCAATATTGTGCATGTATGTGCTACACTTAATAAGCAGACTTAAAATTTGTGGCCGTTTGGGTATTATGCCTAGTCAGCTCAGTTGGTAAGATAGCAGGAGGTTTTGGGTTGGATTCCCAGACTGGTAACATTTTCTATTCCGTCCAACACAGTACATGTGTTTGGTGCTGTAAGACTGAACCCCATGAGTTGCTTGTGGTTAAGGGCAACTATGAAGAAGAACCAGGGATTTTTTCCCTTTCTTCGTTAGGTTTCTGGTTAACAATTTTGGGAAACTTTTTAAATTTGGCAGGGTTGGAGTGTGACTGTTCAGGTGTCATACCCCATTAGCTCAGGCAATAAGAGCGTCTGCCAAGATAGCAGAGGGTCTCAGATTTGATTCCCTAAACTGTCTCTGAATTCTGCCTGTCAAAGTTTATTTCATAGTAGATATACATGTAAATATTCTTATACTGTTCAAATGTAGGAGCCAATTTTCATTATAAGGAATTTTAGGATTTATTTCTTCATTCTATCATGAACACTTCACCTGTTTTGTCTAGCTTGTGGAAGATACTTTCTAGGTACATTCTACTGGTTGAGATGGTTCTCTCTAACTCTAATATCCTCTCGTTCAGCCTTTTGATATTTTTCTTCTGAAATCTCATGTCATCCTGTATGTTGTTGATCCTAAAAGAATATTATATTATTTTATGTCGTATCAATATCAAATCAAATTGTTTTTCTTGTTCTATTCTTTTTCAAACAAAATTTTAGTAGATGCAGATACAAATCTGAGATAACCATTTCATTACCATTACCATTGAGATTCAACCATTTTGTTGTTAAATTATGTTGTTACATGTAATTACCAATGGACCCCATTGGAAATAAGCATTTATGCTTTAATGGGTCGTCCAAGGTCAAAGTCAGTAACATCTGTGATACATTTAGAAACTAGTCCAAAATATATTGTGATTTATCTGTGAAATATACTTTCTTAAGCAGGAAAAGCATTTTAATGATATGAAGATCAAAATGTGATAAACTTTTTTCCAACTGTGATATTTAAATTACATCATCTATGATATTATCTATTTATGAACTGTAATGCAATATGTGATATATCTATTTTAATATTTAATATCTGTCACAATAACAATCTAATGTCCAAAGCCTATGTGAAAAAGTTTGTTTGTATAGATCTATCATACTCATACAAATAATAAAACTCAACTTGTAAAATTCATTGACAACATTGCCATAAATGGCTTATTTGTTCTGTGTTTTTACCCTGTATCATATTCTGATTTTAACCTGAATAAATTTATCTATATACATGTATCTACCAAATCACATCCTGTAGTAGACAAATACTTACACTGCAGCTTGTTGTTTTGGGAAGTTTTCCTCTTTCTTCACAGTCTGTTCTTTTGTATTATATTCTATTGAGCACTGCTTCCAGTAGTTATAATTCTGGGAACGTTTCTGCTTCGTCACACCGTGACTCATCTCCGGATCTTGCTGAAAAAGGTCAATAAAATTATTTACATTTATTCATAAACATTGGAGCAGGTTCTGTTTCCTGAAAAATAGGACCCATTTTAAAGTGATACGTGTATTAGAACATCTGTGAAAATAGTATAGCATTAGCTCTTTAAAAATGAAATTTTTCATGCTGTAACCACAGAAAAAAAATCCTGGTTTTAGAGGAAATCGACATTTTTGTCAATTTACCCAATAAATTTTCGGGATGGACTGTATTCTTCGTGGATCTCAGTAAATGACGTCAGAAGTTGTACACAACAATACACGCACATGTGTATACGCATGTGGTAACCGTTTCAAGAATAAAACTATCAATATCTAAAACATAGTTTTTTATTTATTGAGCAAAAATAAATAAATAAATTAAATAAATAAATAAAGGGCACACCATTTCTAAACATGCTCATGGCTGGCGATCACCTGTAGATTCAGGACAAAAGTTTGACATAATTTATATTCTGATTAAAAAAAATAATCGTGCTCGCCAATATTAGATTCTGAATCTACATATGGATTTATGGATCTAGCACTTGCCGAATATTAGATCGTGGTTTGCTGGGGTAACCCCCCCCCCCCCAACACACACACGGCACACACACACGCACATTTGCATATTTGTCCATTTTGAGTCGTTGAGAGAGAGATCATCCAATCTTTTCTATCATCAATTGCCTCTCACGAAAACGTATTTCAAAAATGTTTTCAGATCAGTATAAATTTATTGCTTCGTTCTTTTATTATTATGTTATTCCATTAAAAACCGCTAGCTGTTACCACAACTTAATGATTTAGAAAAAAAAGAAAAGAATAATGTCAAATCGTTTTTTGTTGTTAATCTCTAAAATTGTGACCATATATATTGATATAATAAAATTTGATCCTTATTTTAATTAAAATAGATTCCGTGACATCGACTTGGAGCCTCAGAATAATATTAAAATTTACTGAGTGTTTTACCCACTGGGGAGCTCGTGAAATAAGGTCTACCCTATGTCCCTTGCACCAATGCAGGTGAATTTTGAAATAATTATTTATAAAGATGAATTCAAAAAAACATATGTAAAAATAAATTAATAACGTTTTGTTTTAGTCATTATACCCCTCACCCCCTTCCTACGCTTCTCCGAAAGATTGTTTTCAATGTTCACTGTGATCCGCCCTCCCTATTTTAGATTCCTGAATCCGTCTATGCCAAAGATATCTCCATCTGTCATTTGTCATTAAAGTGAATGTATATGACAATATGAATATAGGTAATACTATGTTGTTCACTAAGCTCAATAAAAGGATGGGCAGGGGGCCTCCCCGTCTGAAACTCCAGTCGCACGCATTCCAAGTTAAACCCCCCCCCCCTTCTGCGTTTGAAACAGGTCGGGCTGTATATTCAACCATAGTTTCAAATCGTGCGTGTTTAGAACAAATAGTAAAATAGGAGAGACAGAAAATATGATGTGAAATCATGTGTGAAATCGTCCATCTCAAGACCCTTTCCCCCTCCCCTCCCCTTTTTTTTCCTCACAGACAGATGCTTGGTCGCATGAAAATTACTAACATTAAACATTTACATAGTAATACTCGACATGATCAAGAAATTATCAAAAGATGTGAAACTGAGGAAATTAAATGCGAACTCAGCTTCAATACCTCAACGGTACATTGCATTGTTTACACTACTTTCGTCTCTCATGTACAACTTTCTACGTCATAAGTCTCTCCATCATATTTACCGGAAGTGATCATTTATAGAATCAGGGTTTCTGTAAATGGCTAAAAATAGCAACTTTAAAACTGATTTACATATGTGTGCAGTAAGAGCTGAAAACTATTTTTGGCGTATTATGGGTTATTTTTAGGGAAAGTTTTAGATAAAAGTATTATCTCATATGTTCTAATATCACTTTAAGGATGGTTTAGATGTCATTATACGTGTATTTAGTCTTAAAGAAGGGAAAATGTACTTTCAAATATTTAAACAATTACTTCATTATCATAGCACCACTTTGAAATCTGCAGTTTCAAAAATGTTACAAATTTGTGAAATCAATAAATGGGCAAAATTTCATGCATGTGACAATAAGACTACTAAAAATGTTGATGCAGCACTGAAATACATGTAAGTGATACATGTAGTAAATTATGCTTTTCATAAAAAGTTATTTATTCCTGAAAATACAAGGCCAGTCTTTTGAATTAATGAATTCAAATAGAAGTGCTGCACAGAATTTTTACCATGACAAAATGTTTTGCACACACCAATGCAAACACAAAATATGAATAACAATTCTTATATATATACATATTCCATTTTTATGAAACAAATCCCACCAGACTTCTCTGTATTATAAATCGTTCTCCTTTCATTCGAGGTTGGAAGAACAATGTAAGAACAGCTTTCAGAACAGATTACGGCAGCCGTAAGTTGAGAAGTAGTTCTAAATTTGCACCCGCGTATTGTCTATCTTACACTACACAGAACATGCAATATACTCTTATTTTCAAAAATAATTAAAAATAATCAAAACAGATACGTCTTTGTTTCATCTTGATGTCGATTTTACAAAAATTGAATATGGTTGCGAAACATTAAATTTCATCTTGAGTGATGCAGCTCTGAATTTTGGCCGCCAACAGTACTGTAACATGCAGATTTGACAAGTGTATTTTAGAAGGATTTTCTATCTTTATGGAGGATATTATGTGATAAGGGCTATTCAGTGTTTGTGCCAAATTATTACTCTTCGATCAATTTACAGGAAAAGCTGTTCTTCTGACAAACAGCCTTGTTATTTGCACTCGATCTTGAATCTTCTTCTACTGTACTGAATAACCTATCGGCTGATAGATTTGAACTATAAACTCAGATTTACTCAACTGTTCATCAATGATTTCATGACTTTGGTCAGTCTACCGGATTAGAAACAATCATAAGTACAATCGGTTTCAGTGATAATATTTGAAACTGGGCGCCTGCAAATTGTATTGATCCAATGTAAACAAAGAAAGATAACTCGAAGAATGTCTACCTGATTTTAGTGTTTGAACCGCAACTATGCAATGACGAGTAATAATAATAATTTATTTCTATTCAATAACAGACTTCGAAATACTTTGAAAAAGTCGAAATTGCAATTTCTGCTTGTTTGTACGTTTTTTTCACTGTCAAGAAACGATGTAAACTTTTGATTGCATATATGCACAAAGGGGAATCCTGGTTACATGTACAAATGTATTTATGGGCAGATCATTGAAAAGTGATGCAGCTTTGAGTGTCAAAAGGCACGTGCATCAATGTTTTGCATTGGAAAATGCAAGCAAGAGCTCTGGTTACTTGTACTGAAGGGAACGAAGTTGAAGTGTAAATATTGTAATATACAAAACCAATTGTGCCTCACATGAAATGAGCATAATGTAAATTTCATATGAAATTTCATTTGAAATTCATATAAATTTCACATTAGATTCATGTGAAATATATTTCACATGATTTTCACATAAATTTCTTCACAAGAATTTAACATGAATTTTTCTATGTTACCTACATTCAAAATTGAATTTATACGAAATTCATTTCAGAAACTTGCATAAATTTCATGTAAAAAATTTCATGTTCGTGCTAGTTTCACATGAATTTCATGTGACCTTTTACGTTAAGTTCATGTAAATTTCACATGAATTTCATATGAGGCACAATTGGCTGTATACAGACTTGAATCATCCCAGCCCTATTTAGAAACTAGACCGAATTGCCTGGTCTTGGATTTCATGAGAAAGAGATAATTTTAAATTCATTTCTTATCAAATACTATAAGTACGAGCCACTATTTATAGTGTACCTTTGAATCTTTATGACGACAGCGACCTAAACAGGCTCTCCGACAACCTCTGATTTTATTTACAAACCACATGATGAGGATATAAAAATAGTACAGGATCGTGAAAGGTGGTGGGAAAATCAAACGTTGTTCAAACTCCACCACCAAAGCATAACGTTGAAACTTCCAAATATCACTGGCTATGTTATCCACTTTGGCAATTGTCAACCTAAAACATACATGTAGAAGCTTAACACAAATAAAGAAATGCATAAGTACATGTACAAGTATTGAAGAAACATGTACATGTAAAAGCATATAGATTTTTATGAAATTACAAAATGCACAGTTCAGATCTATTAAAACTTCAATAGCTTATTTGTAAGTTATCCAGTAAGACAGATATACACCAGACATAACTTAATTTGGTGATAATTTCAATGTGACGTCACAATAGACATTATGACAATGCATCTAGACACATCAAGACAGTATGATCAAATGTAACGTCAGAATAAAATTTGTCGAATGATGAATTTTCTGGTGTAGAATGGTCACTGCCCTTAAAAGGAAATGGATCATTTCAGATATCAATATGCTTTCAGTTTATATTATGTTCTATTCTTTTTCCAATAGCTGATGCAAATGGTATCAAAAACTTACGCAAACATTGCAAACAGTAAAGTGACCAACACCAGTTTACATATGAGAAGGTACTGAATTGTGACAACATAGCCGAAGAAACTGGAATATGGACACTTCTGTATGGGCTCTATTAAAGGCTCTGAAAGCAAAACATGGTGATCATAATTATATATCTATTCTGCAAACAAAGTATTCTACATAGTCTAATTAAATTCTGTTATGCTAGTTGTATTTTCCGAGTCATATTTTTAGAAGAGATACATGTACATGTATATATATTTAGAATTTTCAAAAAACCAGAGTTACATTCTGTTATGATGTCATTGAATTCTATGGAAACTTCCAAGGAATTCTGGGAAATAATTGTATGAAAATTATGTGACAATATCAATTTTATGATTTCATAAGGGTTCAGATATAATCTCAAATGGAAATTAAATCTGTATTCTGAAAAAATGCAATAGGTATAACATAATAAAGACTTTGTTACAGCAAAGCAAGATAACTTTTAGAAAGTCTGATGGCTGGACAAGATGCCTGCTTGTGACCATCCATCATAAAAAATTTGAAGGGGGAGAATTAATATACAAGCATTCTTACCTGTGTTATACATATGGGAACCCCCTGACTGGAACACCTCTGAAAAGGTAAGAAAAAAAAACTATTTGATGGTCTCTAATTCTTTTGGTTGATACAAGGTATATGTACACGTATTTTCCTAAGTGTATGACAATATTAGGTATAAGACTGTAAACGTGGAAATTTTCGCAAGGGGGTATAAATTTTCGTGTATTTTGCAAATCAATGGACTTCGTGAAAATTTCACCGATTCTTACAAAGACAGAGATGTTTCTATCAGGAATATTTCCGCAACGCACAATGTCTTAATGTCATAATTGCAAAATTTCCCCCCCAGCGAAAATAACCATGTTTACAGTATTAACATGTAGGTAAGTCCATTTCCATCTAAAATTATCATTGAAAGATACAAGCTTTCTACTACAGACTCCTTTACTATAGCAACCTCAATCTAAAATGTTGTCACTGAAAGACAGCAAAGTCGCACAGATGAAAATTAGACAGATGAAAAGTTCAGAATCATCATCAGAAGTGGAATAAAATTAATAATGACATACATGTTACTATGTAGCAGTCCACTTACCGCTGGCACAAAAACTTGGTGTCACATTCACATAATGACTAGTGCAATCAAATCCTGGCAAAAAATAAAACACAAGTTAATTCTATGGGAAAAAAGTCAATATAATTAGTTATAAATACAATAGATAACAATAGTTACGAATATGAATCTATAAAAAGATGTTGATTTTTCTTTTTTAGACTTTTGTCATATTACATGTATTTTATACATTATTTCCATAAATGGAGACAATTGATTTCCACCTCACCAATAAGAGTTACATCAATAGAATGTATGACAGGTTTTGGTCATACTCTGTTTAAGGACATTGGACGAGACAAACCCAACACTTAATGTCAATATACATAGAAAGTTAAGAGATCAGACATTCAAGTACCTTTTTGTTAATGACGAGAACTTTTGCAATTTAGCAATGAAAAGGTTAAATTTCAGCTGGTTAACATACCACTCAAATCATCCACTGGTGTAATGAACATGCTGAATAGCGGCCTAGTAAGAACTCTACGTATAAGCTCCTTGTTCAGGGGAAAGTTAGGGTAGAGCACTGCTTGGATAGTTACACCTCCAGAAATCAGGAATATCAGAAACATCCGCACAAACACTACAAAATCTCCCTTAATCTGCAATATAATGTATATAAAATTATAAGCATACAAATATCAAGGAACATTTAAAGGAAGAGGATAATCATTTGAGGAAACGCCAAATGAATGATATTGCACTTGCTCTAGAAATCATACATTCTGACAACATAATCAAAAGACGCATTAAGATATTGTTTAACAGGCCATTGCAGGGTCATCGTTAGGGTAATATGGGCCAATATTTGGCCCCAATCCCAATCTTTTTTCCAAATTTAGGCCCTAAAAATTCCAAATTCTCTGTGGTCTTTGTTTGATATATATTCCACCATCTATCAACATATAATTTTTCCTTAAATAAGAGGTCATACAAAAGATTCTGTGCAGCACAAAGTCATGTACTTACCATTCTTTTCATTCGGACAAGCATGGGTCCGAGACTAGGTGATATAGGTAAATAGGTCCCTAATAGTCTATAGAAGAAGAATATCAGTGCCAAGCTCAGTACTGTCTTAGAGAATATGATATCCCCATACTTGTGCCAGTGTGGAATGATCCGTAGGAAGAGGTAGAAAAACAAGAAGGCCATCATTATCACAATCTCGACCAGTGCTCCTAGAAGCATCCCTCCTTTGTTTACATAGGCCTGTAATTACATTGTTTTTCTTTGAATACTTAGATACTCTCATAAGAAGTTGTTTTTATAATATCAACTTCCATATGCCTAGATCCACCCCTCTTTCAATTTACATGTCCTTTTGCTCTTCAAAAATCGTTTTTAAAATGGTCTTGACGTAACTGAACTCTACAAATTGCGCTAGGAAATTAGATTTTCTAACTTTACTAGGCAAGCTTTCTAGATATACAAGTAAAAGTCTGCTATAAAAGATATGAACATAAATGTACAATTATACATTGAAATATACAAATACATGTACATTTGTACATGTACACGGAAGTATCAATCTTAAAAAGTTGACAGGAACTCTACATGTATGTCTCTATACTACATATCAATTATGAAAATTGTTGAATCTTAAAAGTTTTGAGATGCATGTATAATGAATCATGTTAACAAATAGGACTTTTAAATTGATCACTTGACTCTTTTTTAAAGACTTATACAAATCTTAATGACTGCATTTCATGATGTTATGAATTACATGGAAATTGTTTCATATACATGTCCATTTATTTACCTGATATTTGAAGTAGGTCCTACGTATAAGTTCTATAAGGATAGTAGCCGTCCACAGCCATAGTACTATGTCCAGATACAAGTTCCCACACGTTGGCCATAAGGTGGCCAAGCAGAATAGACCCAGGAACAGGAAATAAAATGTCTGAAATCAAAAATACACACATGTATCATGGATAATAGCTGTCCATAGCCGTAGTACTATGTCCAGATACAAGTTCCCACACGTGGGCCATAAGATGGCTAGGCAGAATAGTCCTAGGAATAGGAAATAAAATGTCTGAAATCAAAAATACACACAAGTACCATGGAAAGTAGCCGTCCGTAGCAATAGTACTTCGTCCAGGTACAAGTTCCCACATGTGGGTCATAAAGTGGCAAGGCAAAACAGACCCAGGAACAGGAAATAAAATGTCTGTAATCAAAATACACACATGTATCATGGATAGTAGCTGTCCATAGCAATAGTACTATGTCTAGATACAAATTCCCACACGTGGGACATAAAGCGGCCAAGCAAAACAGACCCAGGAACAGGAAATAAAATGTCTGAAATCAAAATACACACATGTATCATTGATAGTAGCCATCCATAGCAATAGTACTTTGTCCTGGTACAAGTTCCCACACGTGGGTTATAAAGTGGCTGAGCAGAACAGACTCAGGAACAGAAAATTAAATGTCTGAAATCATAAATGCATGCCAAAAATATAAAGAAAATGAGTCTCCACTCTTTTAAAACAATTATTTATTCAGTAATTATTGGTATGTAATTGATAAGTTTTGTTGAATGCAAAATATACTACCTATTATGCTGTTCATAAATGCTCTCTGTAGCAAGATTATTTTTACTTTTTATGAAGTCTACCTGAGTAAGCCAGAACTTGGTGAGAGGAGATGACCACAGTAAATGTATCTGTTTATAGAATGGTAGTTTATGACCCTGAGCCTTGTCTTTTAATACACTCTTCAGCCGGATCTTGATCTCATTCTTCTTTTTCATCTACATGTAAATCGAAAAATTCCATGAAATAAACAGTTTTACATGTACATAAATGTTCTCCTCCCTTATAAATATTTTAAATTATTGACTTGTACTTATTTTAGTTGTATTCATATTCTAGAGGAATTAGTGCTATTCAACGTATGCTACATGCTGTAATTCAAGACAATATTAAATACCATATATCGGGTATTTTGGCGTCGGGTAAATTTCGCGAAAATGACAATAAAAAGGTGTCTTTTTTTTTTGCCGAGTCCAATTTTTGCTGATCTATTAAAAAGTTCAAGATTAAAGATTTGTGTCTTTTTTTTCGCTTTGTCCATTTTTCTGCAATTTCATAATTCTTATGATCTTAGTGAAATTAGACACAAGCAAAAAAATCCCGATATACGGTTGTTTCTCTGACAAACAAAGAAAACAGACTATTCTTCCTCATATCAATTTTACCTTTTTAAGTTCAGTTTCCAGCATTGATTTGGAGGCAGGTAAATTTTCCTCTTCTGAACTATCAGATTCATCCGAGTCTTCATTCATCAACATAGATGCTACAAAGTTCAAGGAAATTAAAAAAAACACATTGTAATATTTAGTACTGCATAAGTATACACATCCACTGGTTCATATTTTTTATAATATTTTCAATGCCCAAATATTTCCACTTTTTCCTTGGTGAAAGGAATATCTGTAAGTCCTCATTATCCATGAAGATTCCCTCTCCTACTGACATTGGTTTCAGTTTGATATACATGTATTTGCATAATTTAACCAAAGGTCTGTTACATGAATGATGATGTTCTATGCAAGTTAATAAAGCAATAATCTTATCACTATGAAAATCGCTAAGTAAGATTAATGTAAACACTTAACCCATATTTCTATTATAGAAATGAACTTAAGAAAATGCTGAAGATATGCAATGAAAACAATTCTAGAATGCTATGTGAAATATAAAAAATGTCAAGGAAGTAAATGAAAGAATGACCTAGTTACTCACAGTTCATTTTCAACTTCCTGCTTTTTTTCTGGCTGATTTTCGGCTCAAATGATATCCAGATTAACATAGGAAAGATAAGGAAGACACTAGCTAGGATCTATAAAAGAAAATTTAATCTTCATGTACATCTTATAAGGTACAAAATGTATTAGCATCTCTCTTTCACAAATATATCTTGTCCAACACTAATGCATATCACTTGTGTCGGATGTCTATAATTTTCATCTTCATTTGACAACTCCCATAAACCAGAAGAAGTTTTGCATGTTGATAATCAAGGGAATTACTACATGTACTGTCCGGGCGGCTCACTTCTGAAACTGGATAAATGCAATTTTGAAAACTTTGTCATACAAAAGTTAAAATAATATCCATACCATTGAATAGATCTCGCTTAGTCGTAAATTTTGGTATATGTTAAGTGGTTGAATGTTTATGAAATAATATTTTACAGGCAAAATAAATTTTAGATGGGGCGTTTTCAATGTTAAATTTCAACGTGACGTTGCAGAGTTTGACATGAGCCTATGGAGGGCGTCCTTGACGTCATGGAAAAAATTAGCGTGGGAAATGGCCCATCTAAAACTTGTTTTGTCTATAAGGTTTTATTGTATGCACTGACTATCCTATAGCTTATACCAAAATTTATGACTCAACGAGATCTATGGGATGGAATCAATTTCATTTAAATTTTTGCATGATAAAGTAGTCAAAATTGTGTTTATCCAGTTCCCAAAGTGAGCCGTGTGGACAGTAACTATAAAATCTTACTAAATAGAGGCTTATCTTAGCTTTGTATAATTACAATTCAAACTATCGGAAATTTTATCAATCATGTCTATTTTATCACTGGACTCATATTTACATTGATTATACAGCTCTTTAAATATTCAAGCTTATGGGTCTAGTGCTATTTTCATTGTGACTCAATATCAAGATTCTATCTTTTACAATAAGAAAACTACATGTACAGAAAAATCCTAAAAAAGATGCTTGGAATTGGTCAACTGATTTGTGAAAATTTGAAAGCATGTATAAAGTATAACACTAATCATGTAAATCTTTCTACTACATATTGAAAATACATGTACTGCTGCAAATTCTATCATCTTCATAACACATTACCTTGAACCAATCAGGTAACCTCAAAAAGCCCCAGTCCAATTCCTTCACACTGATTGGTCCAAATAATTTACGAGTAATCCATTTCTGACAGCAAGGATGAGCGATAAAGCTCAGATAGTTGGCATCATGTGCTATCTGTATCACAGTCTTATTGTTGAAATCCGGCAGCTTAGAGCCGAGCATGGTATAGGCCTGAGCGCTGGAATCTCTGTATCCTATCTCTAGTACTCCTAAAGCCATCTTTCCAAAATCCCTAGAATAATGGGACAAGACATTTTGTGTAACAAAGTGGGGTATCACATTTACAATGTACATGTATATGAAACAGAAAAAAAATCAATAATTTTTCCAAAATTTTGGAAAAGTCCCTAATTATTTTTCAGTTTGTTGCATAAATTGACTAAAATCTAATGTTTGTAACATTCAAATTACACGAAGCCATTTACAGAAACATGTTCAATTTTAATACTTGGCAAATAAATGTACATGTAGAAACATGTAGAAATCAATAAGAAGTGTAACATTTTGGTAATTCATCAAATTCAGTTTTCATGTTGCCTGCATAGCATAGCAACATGTAGTGGTAATATTTTCTCTTCACACACTTGTACATTAATCAAATATTACAGATAAAGTACATACTGAGCATTTTCTTCCAGTTCTGTTCGTAGATAAAGCTCCATCTGTACTTTAGACAGCTCCCTGTACATATTACTACATAACAATGCTACGGCTATCGGCTCTTCACACCTGTTCCACAGAGCCTTGGCAAGTTTACATCTATTCATCAACACAGCCCAAATGATGAGACAGTTCATAGCCTATAGGTTGAATAAGAATAGACATTTCAAGAGTTCGCTATTATTCAAATTAACTTCATTTTCCAATGTAAATTTTTACAAGATTAAATAAGGAAAATAAAAAAATTTGAATTTATGAAGTGGAAGTAGAATTCTACACAATTGCTTTCACAATGCTTATAGTATGACCAAAATTCTGTACACATGTCATTGAGCACAGTAATTTCAACACATCTGACTGATAAATCTTTTTCAATATACCTTTCTTTCTGCTACAATTGGGTCAAGGACGTACAAACCGACAGAATTCATTGAGAGTTCATACGGCTGTACCAAGTCTTGGATTCCGGCTAGTTTATACAGAAGTCTGTTCAAGTCTGTTACGATGAAATTCTGGTCCAAACTCTGGTCCTGAGCCTGAAAGACATTTTTAAAAAGAAGTAAAAGTATTCAAGACAAGGTATGTCATCTGTTGCAATTTTGATCTAACTAACGAACAGACTCATGACACCAGACAAAGTTATCTTCATCTGTCACCCTAGCATTGCAGACGAAAAAAATACATAAGTAAGTAAACTAAATAAAAATAAAACTTTTCTGAATTCAAGGAAAAAATTAATCTTCATCAACTGGACAATACTTTTAAGTCTCAACATAATATAAGAACTTTTAATGAATATTACAATTCTCACCATTTCTTTTCCAAGTACTTTTCCCATGCAGACACTGGTGAAAAATTCCCTTTCTTCTGCCCTCTCAAATAAAAACTTCAGCTTCTTATGGTTTAGATACTTGTGTACTTGTACGCCTTGGTCGAGGAAGATATTAACAAACTCCTCTCTGTCCTGCTTCAGTAAAGACTGCTCAAACAGGTGCTTGTTGATCTGAGAGTAAACAAAGTAAATATATGAAATCTTAAAGCATAATTCAAAGATATAAAGTCTACTCTGGATAAGTCGAACTTCAAGGGACCATCAGAAAAAGTCCGAATTATCAGGAGTTTGACTTACTGAGTACATGACCAGCAATCGATTTTTAATACATGTAATACTCAGGTGCTCCTTTCTCGATCGCCGTTCACAAATGTTTTTGCTGTCTTCCCTAAACGATCAAGCTACCTTTAATATATGTTCATATACAATGTAACTCCAAAGCAAGAAAGAATCAATTATCAGTCCACTGATCTCCTTATAATTAATTGATTTTTGTTTTTAAAAGAATTAAGATTTATATATGGTTAGACTTATCTAGGTGAATTTTCAATGTAAAAATGTGTTATGGGACCTAAAAATTAGTTCGAATTAAAGAAAAATTCGAGTTATCGGAATTCGAGTTACATGTATCAGGAGTAAAAATGCATACAAACCAATGGAAGAAAAATGGGACTTTTAAAAATAGTTTGAGTTAAGCGGAAATTCCAATTATCCAAGTTTGAGTAAACTAGAGTAACCTGTAGTGAAAATTAGTATCCCACAAAAATATCTGGTAGATACATGTACATGTACTAGTATGTACTCTCACAAATTATACTTCTATGAATTTATTTAACATGTAAGAAGAAAAGAAAATGTTCTAGATAGATGTAGATGAAAAAGACCTCCTTTATTTTTTTCAAATAATTGTAAAGTAGTTATTTAGAGAAAGTTCAGAACAATAATATTACTAGTATTCAAACAAAATTAACCCTGCTAATGTCTTTTATATAATGATTACAATTTAGCCTGATCTAAATATATTAAATGTTGTTTCATCCAGCTGATCCAGCTGAATTTTCATTTACATTGATTCAATAATAGAATCAAATATGCATATATTCCTAATGTCATCCAAATCGTAATTTATTCCATGTCTCATTTTTTATCCAAACCTTAATTCTTCCCCATTCCTCTCTCTGAAACACCTCACTCTCTGCCAGGTCTGGTCTATTCCAATCTAACAAAAGCTGTAAATCTTTATGTAGTTGTTCACGCCATCTATTTCTGTTTACTTTCTCACCTACATATTAGAGACAGCAAACCTTATCTTAGAACTACGAAGGAAACACATGTAAATGTACCTATATCATTGCCTCTTCATGAAAGAAAAGATTCAAATTAAGGTATACAACATGTAGGTACAGTATGTTTATTTGGTCACTGGGAAAGATGAGTTTGTGAAATACTTCAAGAATGCCAATCAACAGCTCATTTATTATTGAATTAATGTTTCATATACATACATGTATGTACGTGTATGTACCAAAAGGATTAACTATATTTTAATAACTTTATTAGAAAGGACAAAAAGACCTGTCACTTTTAAGAATCACTGAAATGTTGCTGCTGTAACAGGAAAAATAAAGCCTGTGTTTGTGAAACACGAATGCCCCCGGTGGCATCTTTGTTAGTATGAACACTATTTTCTGTTAAGTACATGTATGTGAGGTCACTGGGTTAAAAGGTCAAAGGTCAAGGTCACGAGGTCAAAAATTTTGGTATCGATGGAAAGGTCTTGTCACAAGGAATACACATGTGAAATATGAAAGCCCTATCACTTACCATTCAAAAGTTATGCCCAATGTTAAAGTTTTTGAAAAGTAGGTCAAAGGTCAAGGTCAAGGTCACGAGGTCAAAAATTTTTGTATCAATGGAAAGGTCTTGTCACAAGGAATACACATGTGAACTATGAAAGCCCTATCACTTCCCATTCAAAAGTTATGTCCAATGTTAAAGTTTTTCGGACAAACAGACAGACAAACAGACAAACAGACGGACAGGCCAAAAACTATATGCTCCGAATCTTTGATTCCGGGGGCATAAAAATTAATTTTGAGTCTTTAAAAGTCTACATCTACATGCATTTAGAGTAATTTCATAAGAGGTAATAAACAAATCATAAGGCTCACAGTTAAACAATGCCTTGAGAAGATATCTGTCCAGGTCTTTAAGGTTGGCGTCCCATCCCTGCATGTTCACAACGTTCAGGAATATCTGGTCTTCCTACAATGATTCATTATATCTTTTGTTTTATCTGAGTTTTGTCATCTAAATCGTGATTCCACAAGTATTGTGTCTTTAAATTTGAGGCAACAAAATAAAAATCCTTTATAATTTTGTATCACTTTACACATGCTCATATTGAGTAAATAAATCTTAAACTAAACTAAAAATAACACCACAAAAAAGTCATCTTAGATATATGCAACATTTAAACACCATAAATACAAAAACTGTAAGTATACTAATTTTGCTGGATAAAGTAAGCTTTGCTAAGCATAAGCTTATTCAAGATTACGCCAATTAGTTTAATTCTGAAAGGTTATAACTGAAAATATGTCAGGCATGCTTATTCATTATTATGCTAAAATTTTAATTAGCCAATTGATGATTACACTAAAACAAGTACACATACAGTGTGTAGTAATATCTAATTTACTCGAATAAAAGTTGATATTTGAAAATGAAGCTTACATCATGCGCTAGGTCGACACATTCCAGTATTTTATCCCTGAATTCACATTTAGCCACATCATTATCTTTGAAGTCGTTAGGGTACATCTTAGTGATCATCTTAATCAGTTCTGGCTTCATGATATGCTCTCGGAAATCTTCGTCATTCCTGTATGATAGCATATAAGTAAACCATTCTGCTATCATGGTATTTTCAAAAATTGTACTTGAACAAACACTTCAAAGAAATCATTCATATACTGGGTACATCTACAGAAGTTTTGCAATATTGCAAGCACAATACATCAACTTTACAGTTTGAAGCTATAGTAAGCTGTAAAGCAAGAGGAAGAATAACTTGGCTGACAAGAAATGGTCATCTATCAAGCAGTATCAATTTTTTCTCTCAAATATTGCGTTAAGAAGAAAATTTCTATTTCTATTTCTTGAATGAGCTTTGCAGACAATAGATGACAAAGTGCTTATATAGAAAACATGAATACCTCTCTTGCATTTCTTCGAAAGCATAAGCGAGTAAATCTGCTGTCCCACCACTTCCCTTCATTACTAACACAGACATCTTATTACTGAGGTAGAAGAGGATTTGGTCTATACATCGTGGGGACCCCTGTACAAAAAGACCTATTACCGGCACGATTTTCTTGGCTATCGGCTCGTAGATGTCATTCTCATTATGGTCATCAGAACCTGCATGTACATACATGTAATAGACTTTTTTATGTTTTCTCATATATCAGTGAAGTCTACAACAGTTTGGAGTTGATATTACAAATCCTGGTTCTGACAAAATATTAAAAGGTGAAAGTTTTATGAATGATCGTTTACATCAAAAAGTAAATAAAATCATGGAATACACAATTAAACGTAACTAAGCATTTATTTCTTAAATAGAAAAACTTGTACATTACGTACATAATTATCTATGAGATACTTTTTTTTAGTACTTTGATAATCTCATTATATAATGATCATAAATGTACTATACTGCAATGCTTTCATTGATCAATATCAAATATATTTATAACTTATCTTAAGTGGAATAATTTCCTCTCATATCCATTTTATTTTCTTAATGGATGCTGTCTTTGTGTCTAAAATTTCTCAAGAAGCTCATGGTTATCCTCTTGTAATTACATCACATGAATGAAACAGGATTATAATAAAGCCTGTGTTTGTGGAACACGAATGCCCTCGGTGGCATCTTTGTTAGTATAAACATCCTTTTCTGTTGAGTACGTGAAAGGTCAAAGTCAAGGTGACAAAGTAAAAACTTTTTGCTATCAATGAAATGGTCTTGTCACAAGGAATACACATGTGAAATATGAAAGCCCTATCACTTACCATTCAAAAGTTATGCCCAATGTTAAAGTTTTTGAAAAGTAGGTCAAAGGTCAAGGTCAAGGTCACGAGGTCAAAAATTTTGGTATCAATGGAAAGGTCTTGTCACAAGGAATACACATGTGAAATATGAAAGCCCTATCACTTACCATTCAAAAGTAATGCCCAATGTTAAAGTTTTTGAAAAGTAGGTCAAAGGTCAAGGTCAAGGTAATGAGGTCAAAAACTTTCGTATCAATGAAAAGGTCTTGTCACAAGGAATACACATGTGAAATATGAAAGCCCTATCACTTACCATTCAAAAGTTATGCCCAATGTTAAAGTTTTTAGTTCGGACAAACAGACAAACAGACAAACCGACAAACAGACAGACAGACAGACAGACAAACAGACGGACAGGCCAAAAACTATATGCCCCCGAATCTGTGATTCTGGGGGCATAAAAAAGTGGGTCCAGAAATGAAAAAATAAAGCCTGTGTTTGTGAAACACGAATCCCCCGGTGGCATCTTTGTTAGTATAAACGCCATTTTCTGTTGAGTATGTGAAAGGTCAAAGTCAAGATGACGAAGTCAAAACTTTTTGCTATCAATGAAATGGTCTTCTCACAAGGAATACACATGTGAAATATGAAAGCCCTATCACTTACTATTCAAAAGTTATGCCCAATGTTAAAGTTTTTGAAAAGAAGGTCAAAGATCAAGGTCACGAGGACAAAACTTTTGGTATCAATGGAAAGGTCTTGACACAAGGAATACACATGTGAAATATCACTTACCATTCAAAAGTTATGCCCAATGTTAAAGTTTTTGAAAAGTAGGTCAAAGGTCAAGGTCAAGGTCACGAGGTCAAAAATTTTGGTATCAATGGAAAGGTCTTGTCACAAGGAATACACATGTGAAATATGAAAGCCCTATCAACATATAGCTCATATTACAATATCTAGAAATACCATTAACATGGAAAAAAATAAAAACAAACTTCGAGGACAATCTAATTTATAACACATTCGCGTGAAGGGTATTTTGAAAAAAAAGGGAAATCGGTCGCAAAGTACGATGCTTGTGAGCGTCAAAAATATTTCCTGTGAGGGGCTTGTGTGTGTGTGTGTGTGTGAGAGAGAGAGAGAGAGAGAGAGAGAGAGTTCTCTATCAAATAAACAATTAAGAGGCTTGGATTTGTTTTCTTTTACTTGCTCAAATTCAAAAAAGGACGCCCTTATTCTTTTTCCGGTGTTTTTCGGCGATACTCGGCCCCATTCCCCCTCCCTGGAATATATATTTTTCCCTCCTGTCAGAGAAATTTCCCCCTATATAAAAGGTTTTTTTTATCGCTAAAAATGTTTTAAAATAGTGTGTAAAATTTTTACAAAGTTAGAGATATAAGGCAGTATGAATCTGAGAGAAGGGAAAAAGTAAACGAAAACTTATTTTTATGGACGTCTTTCACCTCACTCGTTCTCGATAATGCGTGTAGGTATCTGCATAATGGATACATCTTTGAACAAAGCAGGATTGATACTAAAATTCTTTGCTTTAAGTTTTCAAATGAAGAAACTTAGTTCGATAACATCTCGCTGCAAAGTAGGAAAGTTGACAAAATTGCAGAAAAATTCTTCTGGTCATAGATAATCAAACATACAATACTTAGAAAATCTGATCATTTATATCGCTAAAATCTCCAAGAAATAGCCTGTTAGATAGTTAAACTAATATTTTCATATTCGATTTTATTTCGAAGCAACAAGTTGTTGAAATTTCAATGATGACGTTATAAAAAGGAAACTTTTACAGCGATAGCCAGGGGTCTCATTCATAGATATTTTAGTACGTAAAGATTAAACGATAAATCTAGCTAAAATTAATTACTATCAGATTGTAGACGATAATTCTCTGGTTTCATCAATACCAAACTTGCTGAAATCCGATCTGAAATAAGCGAGATAAAAGAGTTTGAACGCAGAAAATTCCGAGCGCTGTGGACACTATTCATCGGCGAGTTCACAATATTTATTTGGCGCGTTATCATGACGTCATAATCATAATGACGTCAATATCCTCGGTAAGAGAGCCTCCGAAAAGACTATATATTCGGATACTCTGTGGAGCCACCTTAATCCATACTGATGCCAATATAAAAACCCTAAATCCTTTCACTATAGCATAAAATTCATAAAAAAATTGAAATATTCATGAAAATAACGAACCAAAACTGAAGAGCCTTTTAATTCTCCTCGGCTTTCCAACACTATACTGAAGCTGTTGTTCTATAGAGCACTTCAGATTGGTGAACAGTAAATGTTCCCTGTCTTCGACATCGTCCACGATTATAAAATGGGTGTGGTCAGGGTTCAGCTCTTGCTCCTTTGATGCGGTGGCACTTCCTTCATTCTTAATCATCACTCCATCCTGTAGTGGAATATTGAAATTTTAATTTTATTTTACATGTACACAAGCCCTACATGAACTGAAAATTATTTCTAGGTATTCGACAGAAATCTTTATCTTCCAGAATTACATGTAATGGAAATTCAGTAATATTGTTAACTAGAGTTACTCTCCGTTTGAGACAGATATCTGACATAGGCTTGTGACATATGTCATGAAATCCTATGAAAATCTTCCTTAAGTTCTTGGAAATGATGATACAAAATAGACGATTTTCATATTACAGCAGTTGACTTGAATTTTACACATCCTAAGACCCGACATCACAAGACTTGACGTAACTTATAACTGTGACGTCGCATCTTATTTATGACGTCACAGTTAGAGACAACGTCAAAAGTTAAGCGATGTCGGGTCTTGGAGTGTCTGAAATGCAAGTTTATCCGTAATATGAAGAAGGTCTATTGATGTTATACCATGTTTTGTGATGTCAAAACTGTTTAACATCATGACTGTCTAAAAATAGTCAGAATAGAATTTCAGATGCAAAGACAATGAAAGACAAGACAGAAAAGGAGCTGATAAGATAAGGCGTAAAATCTGCCCTGAAAAAGTGGAATTTTCAAAATGGGAACTTCAAGAAAATCATTTCACAAAATTGATGCCAGCTCTCGGTTTCATCATAATCAGCAGTTAGATAAGATTTATTGTGCATTGTTTTCCTAAATTTTGGGGCAAAGTATGTCTTTTTTCTATAGAAATCAATGGAAAATGAAAAAGTTTTTTAAAACATTGTTCCCCCCTCAGCTACAGAACGCCACTTTTACAGAAGATGTATATCACTAATACACATCTTTTGACAAAGTGGGGTTCTGTAGCTAAGGGGGGAACAATACCCTAGGGACGAAAAACTTAAAAAGGGAGGGTGGGGGGCTTTTTACAAATATGCGTTTTAGGCCATAATATAAGCAAAGTTTCATTTTTTTTCTCTGTTAAAGTCATTCATTTATATGTTCTCAACATGTTCACGTGAAATGCACAAGATTTTGGAATGAAATAAACAAGAGTGTACTGTTTATTTCTACACAGTGTGTATTTCGCAGTAAAATGCCTACTTTGTAGCCAATGAATTCAAAATATAACCGCATTTCAGACTCAAGATTTTAAAATTTAAGGATAAAGTTGAGACCAGTCTTTTTAATTTGATTTCTAGTATATTGATCAGACTATAACTATGTGTTAAAGTTTATAGATATCCATTCTAGCTAGAAAGTTCTTAATTTTTAACGTTTTTTATCGATATTCGCTTCTTTTCAACATGGCTACCCCCTTCTCTTTGGACTGTAATTTAAGTATCTAGAAATAAGCTTATCAAAATAAAAGTTGTATGAGGAATCTCCAAATACATTACATTTTAGCTATGATCAAGTTTTTCTTGCGTATAGATCATTGTGTAGAAGATATACTTGATGAAATTCAGGGCTAAATACAGCCCTTATCTTATCAGCTCCTTATGAAGGAAGTGACAACTGTCTTACTATGGACTTAGTAAATCAAAATCTCAAAATAAAACAAGGACACTAAAGGTTGCATTGCCCTTCTGGAAGTTGACTGCAATCACAAAGTCAAAAGTTTTGTCATAGAGAAAATATAGGCAAAAAATATTAAAGCCCTTACATTTCAAAAGATATCCATGTAGTTCAGTTGAATAATCTGAATCTAATACAGTAAGTAGCATATAGATATATATTTTGATTTGAATTTGCAAAAATAGAAACTTCATACCGTTCCGTTGAAGACATTTCCATATTTGATGCCATTTTTCGGCACAATTCCAATGAGAGTTAGCTTTGTGGATTTCTGAACCTCGTCAGGTCTAAACTCTGACATTTGTGTACGGTTACTAAGGCGACGCTCCTTTTCCTCCTGAATAGCTTCACCGATCATCTTTGATACTCCAGAATCTACACCATTGGTAATGATCCACATTTCTGTCGTATTGGCTGCCTACATTACATCATGAAAAATGATATTATGAGAATTAGTAATAATGGCTACTCGTTAAAATTAAAAATTTTGCAATCTTCCTATGATGGAGTATGGATTTATTTACAAATGTTGCCTATTTTGTAATACTATTTTGGGATGTTCTTTCTTCTAATTTTCAAGTAATCTACAAATAAGATACCAGTTTCTGCATTCTTGATGTTTGAAAATTTAAACAATAAATGTGCTTTAAATAGACTTCCGTTTATATTCTTAAAACAATATCCTAATGAAGCAAGAGAAATATTATGACCCTTCCAAATATGGATGATTAGACTTTATCAACAATGTTACATTAAAAATATTAAAAGATGAAGAACTTTAGTTCCAATAGGAAGGAATATCAAAACCTTTCCACTGATTGCTAAAAAGTTTTAATTGCAATATTAAGAAATTTAGATAGTCAGACGGACAGAATAAAGCATACACCTCAACCAATTGATTCAAGGGGGCATAAAAAAATACACTTTTGGAATATAAATATCAAGCATATACACAAATGTTTGGAATTTCAAAATAGAAGAATGACTTAAAATAACCAAAATATAAAAACACATGTAATAAATAACACAAAATGATCAACCGTATGTTTAATATACATGTACATGTACTTGAAATAAAAGCAAAAATACAGTATATTCCAAGATTTTAAGATTTTCTCCCTCAATTTCCAGAATGCGTTCCTCTATTTGCACATAATAATCCATGAACTTATCTATTACTTATTCTTTAAAATAATTATGACATTAATCATGTATCAAGCGATGTAAAAATGAGATGAAAGGAGTGAAGAATGATGTAAGTGCAGTGCAGAAAGTGCTCGCCACCAAAAAATGCCAATGCCAGTTACATTGTACCTCATGCTTTCATATTTTGACAGATGGAACCTAATGTGTTTTGGTTGCCATTAGCCATAGCAGTTTAGTGAAGTATAGCTGTTCATTAGCATTTGTTTTAATTCTTCAAGTTGGTGTGACTTCACATGAAGTACATGTAATACTTAGTACATATAAAACAATCTTTACATTCTCTTCAACATATGTTGTTTTAATTGTACATGTATATATATGCACCTTTTTTTTGAGATTATTTTCAAAGAAGAAGTACATAAAACTGTAGTATCATCATGAGTATGGTTACGGATCCTGTAACACACTGTCATCAATTACCCTAATCTACATGTATTTATTTTTTTTACTCTTATATTTTATCCAGATTTGGTGAAAAGCAAATTCAAAACTATAACACCTAGTATGTTTAATGCTTGAAAATTTCTGAAAACTTTTAATTTCACCTAATAATGTAGTAAAGTCACATCAACTTTAGAAATTATATTAGAATATCTTTATACAGGATAAATAGGCCACTTCAAATCAAGTTTTTGTTTTAACTAAAGTTAAAGTTAATGGGTATCTCCCAGTCAACTGATCACCGCAATACATGTATATTACATATTTAAAACTAATAACTGTATATTTACACTGACTTGCTTGTTTCAAATATTTATTAAGTATTTAAAAGAAATTCTCAACATTCATGCAACCTGCTACTTTAGACAGGTTAAAGTATGTTCTTCATACTAGAGTTGGCACTTAATGAAAATTAAAGAAAAACAAAAACAAAAACTAAACTTGAAATGGCCTCACAAATGGTTATTTAGCTGATGATTTTTTAAGCTTAAACATACCCATAGTGAAAGAAATGGACACCACAACAACTTGCATTCTAAATGAATAGAAAGCTTAGCTTCAGTCATTTTTGTGAACTACAAGAACTATTAAAAGACAGCAAGTGTGAATGGAGATAATTTGTAAATTTCTTCCTCAGTTCATGAATTCATTTGCAATGTTGGTAAATTTTACATGATTAGCTAGTTTTGGGAAATGGTACATGCATGTACATCAGACCCAGCTCTGAACACATCATCAGTACTATATTGGATTTAAAATGTTAAATGCCCCAGTGAGTATACATTTACTTCAGATGAAATGCCAGTGTAAACCTCACTTTCCTTACAAAATCATCCAAGCATGATACTTCTATCCATTTATTAATAGCAAATCGGAGCTTATGAAATGAAGTTATCAAACACATAAAGGAATTAAAGAACTGTAATTATTCACACTACATTCAGTATGTGTTGATAGTAATAGTTCGAGCCAAGTACATACATGTATACAGTATGTGTTGATAGTATGTATACAGAATGTGTTGATAGTAATAGTTCACACTGTGTACTAAGTACAGTGTGTGTTGATAGTAATAGTTCACACCAAGTACAGTGTGTGTTGATAGTAATAGTTCACACCAAGTACAGTGTGTGTTGATAGTAATAGTTCACACCAAGTACAGTGTGTGTTGATAGTAATACTTCACACCAAGTACAGTATGTGTTGATAGTAATACATGTAGTTCACACCAAGTACAGTATGTGTTGATAGTAATAGAACACACTAATTACAGTATGTGTTGATACATGTAGTAATACTTCACACCAAGTACAGTGTGTGTTGATAGTAATAGTTCACACCAAGTACAGTGTGTGTTGATAGTAATAGAACACACTAATTACAGTATGTGTTGATAGTAATGGTTCACACCAAGTACAGTGTGTGTTGATAGCAATAGTTCACACCAAGTACAGCATGTGTTGATAGTAATAGTTCACACCAAGTACAGTATGTGTTAATAGTAATAGTTCACACCAAGTACAGTGTGTGTTGATAGTAATAGTTCACACCAAGTAAAGTATGTGTTGATAGTAATAGGTCACAATAATTACAGTATGTGTTGATAGTAATAGTTCACACCAAGTAAAGTATGTGTTGATAGTAATAGTTCACACCAAGTACAGTATGTGTTGATAGTAATAGTTCACACCAAGTACAGTGTGTGTTGATAGTAATAGAACACACTAATTACAGTATGTGTTGATAGTAAAACTTCACACCAAGTACAGTGTGTGTTGATAGTAATAGAATACACTAATTACAGTGTGTGTTGATAGTAATAGTTCACACCAAGTACAGCATGTGTTGATAGTAATAGTTCACACCAAGTACAGTGTGTGTTGATAGTAATAGTTCACACCAAGTACAGTATGTGTTGATAGTAATAGAACACACAAATTACAGTATGTGTTGATAGTAATACTTCACACCAAGTACAGTGTAGGGCTGGGACGATACATCGATATATCGATAAACCGCGATACGGTGTTCCACGATACGCGTATCGATACGTTGGAGCTATATCGCGATATCCGGACCCATTTTAAACTCCGTTCAAAGGCATGAACACGCTCGTTAACTTCGTCGATTGAAAGCTTCGGGCTAACTGAAACGTGTGACTTACTGACTGAAAAGGGTAAAGATGTTTTTCTTTACTACTAATCTTCCTATGTTTGCTCCGGATAGTATGCAGTAGTCAATTTTACATGCATATAGTTTGCAGTACAGGCGGAAAGATCGCCTGGATATGCGTATGTGCTTTTAAATTTTTTTTTTAGAAATGCATACGCATATCCAGCCTGTGGTTTGTGGGAATCTAGCCGCAGAAACGAACAATGGCACTTGGATATTTTGTTGATCCGTGTCGTTGTCCGTTTCCGCGGCTAGCGGGAATCCTACAGATATTTTGTTTACTCAAACTCATGTTCATTTAAAAAATCTAAAGTGGCGAAAGTAAAGTTTTCAGAATCCGTATCTAACGCGATCTTAATATTTATAATTTTGTAAGATACTATTGTCCAGAGAAAGAACCTGATTGAGTGAGTGAGAGTGACGTGAAAACGGCATGAAATAACTTATGTCCAGTAGCTATTCATGCGTGCATGATCCATTCATTTATCATCGATTTTTGAGATACTGGCATTCGACCTAAATCTCTTCCATTTAAGATGATTTCATTATTTATCTGAAAGAAAGAGTTCTGAAATCGTATGTAATGCTAGTTACTTAACTTCGAAAATTTTTAATATAAAACCGACTCGTGTCAATCCTTGATTGAACGTCGGAAACAGCCTTTTAAAGAAGAAGGGGAAAAAATGTCTGTCTACTACGATCTTTATACATGTATATCTTTTATATTTTCTATTCACGTCAGCGACAACTTTAACTCGAGAATAAAATCATTAAAGATTAGTAGATTACGTCCACGTGGTTAACGCACATGCTCTCTCTCTCTCTCTCTCTCTCTCTCTCTCTCTCTCCCAAAATTTTGTTAATACATGTACATAAAATAAAAAGTACAGAGACGGAAAACCGTTTGTCCTAAGTAAATCAAAGTGCAGGATGTATCCATCGAATAAAACCAAACACATTCAAAAAACAATTATGCGGTAATCCTTTCAATATTGTAGAGAAAGGAGCGTTTGTTACGATTGTTATGGTTGTTTTTAATAAGATTTCCTCATAAAAAAGTCAGTCTAGGATTATTTAAATAAGAAGGGGAACCGAAAAGAGAGATATAAAAGGAAGAGGGGGGGGGGGGGGGGGGTTACATAAATTCATGAACTTTTCATTTTCAAGCTGAGAGCACGAGGCCCTCTTATTTACTAATTCATGGCTTGTCTTGTTGATGCAGTTACTGAGAAAATGAGCAGACAAAAAAGAGTATAAATACATGTTAAGGTGAAAGGTGAAAACATAATTGCAAAGGGTACAGATTTGTTCTTGTTGCTTTACTTGTAGCTAACTAGCCTCTGTCTATCAGTAATTACTTGTGATGTTATTGTTAAAAGTTTGAAAAGTTTATTTAATTGCTTGGGATTTTTCAAATCTTGGTTATTCCAGGATCTAGAAAAATATAGTCTTTGTCGAAATATTTTAATGTTATACTTGAGTTTCATTCTATACAGCCTGGATCTTCGTTATAGCAATATATATCAGAAATATCGTGATACATATCGTATCGTAGGCACTATATCGTGATACGTATCGATACGCTCGAGACCCGTATCGTCCCAGCCCTAGTAATAGTTCACACCAAGTACGGTGTGTGTTGATAGTAATAGTTCACACCAAGTACAATGTGTGTTGATAGTAATAGTTCACACCAAGTACAGTATGTGTTGATAGTAATAGGTCACACCAAGTACAGTATGTGTTGATAGTAATAGAATACACTAATTACAGTACGTGTTGATAGTAATAGTTCACACCAAGTACAGTGTGTGTTGATAGTAATAGTTCACACCAAGTACAGTGTGTGTTGATAGCAGTAGTTCACACCAAGTACAGTGTGTGTTGATAGTAATACATGTAGTTCACACCAAGTACAGTATGTGTTGATAGTAATAGTTCACACCAAGTACAGTGTGTGTTGATAGTAATAGTTCACACCAAGTAAAGTATGTGTTGATAGTAATAGGTCACAATAATTACAGTATGTGTTGATAGTTATAGTTCACACCAAGTACAGTATGTGTTGATAGTTTTCATTCACACCAAGTACAGTATGTGTTGATAGTAATAGGTCACAATAATTACAGTATGTGTTGATAGTTATAGTTCACACAAAGTACAGTATGTGTTGATAGTAATAGTTCACACCAAGTACAGCATGTGTTGATAGTAATAGTTCACACCAAGTACAGTATGTGTTGATAGTAATAGTTCACACCAAGTACAGTATGTGTTGATAGTAATAGGTCACACTAATTACAGTTTGTGTTGATAGATATCATTCACACCAAGTACAGTGTGTGTTGATAGTAATAGTTCACACCAAGTACAGTATGTGTTGATAGTTATAGTTCACACCAAGTACAGTATGTGTTGATAGTTATCATTCACACCAAGTACAGTATGTGTTGATAGTTATCATTCACACCAAGTACAGTATGTGTTGATAGTACATTGTAATTGTTCACACCAAGTACAGTATGTGTTGATAGTTTTCATTCACACCAAGTACAGTATATGTTGATATTAATCGTTCACACTAATTACAGTATGTGTACATTGTGGAGTTGATGCACATGTCTGAAATAAACGTTCCAATTTCTAAGTTGCAGCAAAAATTAAGAACCAAAATTATTGATTTGCAGAAAGCAGACAATATACACATAGAATGTGCAGAGTACTGTTAGTCTGTCATTGTTGTTTTCCACACTGAAGCAAAAAAGACAGATTATGATAGAATGTTTGTATTATGATGGCCATGCCAAAAAGAAAGCATATAGAGAAAAGCCTTGAAAAAGCAATGACTTTTTAAAAATTTAAGAAGTCCTTCACAAAGTAAACTACTTAAAGGTTTTAGGTCAAAGAGTAAAAATTCCTAATTGTACCTTATACATGTATTTGGATATATATGCACACTAGACAAAATATTATCTTATTTGCTATAATCCTGGAAAAGAAGTTTGGTCTCTATCCCGCATCACCTAAATATATTCTCTTTTTACCTTTATAATTCCTCTTTGAAACTGTTTACGTAGGTGCTTGTTTTTCCAGCCTTTGAAATGTTTGACCCCTGAAATCACCGAGACTACTATCTTTGGACTGCGCATTCTCCAGTATGCACCCATGAAGTGGGACACTTCCTCACAGTACGTGTCATAGTTAATGGTGACATAATGCTTCTTTGGCTGAAAATATTGGTTTCTATAATTGATAACAACAGCTAGCCTTTACAAAAATGAACATGGGTACTAGAAATTTTGCCATCAGGCAGCAGGAATTGTCTAAGAAAATATAATCCTATAATTGGCAAGTACAGTGTACATGTAGAATTCATCTTCGGGGAATTGGTTAAAACAAGTTTTCATGTTTAAAGACTGTGAGAGCAAAACCAAAATTGCTTAAGAGATACGTCACTTTGTCTATATGTACTACACCAGGGCTCTCACATCTACTTTTGGGACTGGGGCTGTGGTCCTTAGAACTGGGAAAAATAGTGACATACATGTCAAAGACAAGGCAAAATTGGGGAAAATGATCAATATAGAAGGAGGACAAACTTAAGTATGAAGACATAAATCTCTGTCAACAAAATGCTTCTAAACATTGTTAATGAACTTGTATTGACCTTTAAAGATTTGATGTATTGATAAAAGATTTATTGGATCAAAATTCGACAATTCATTTCTTTAATTTCATATCTATATCTATCAAATTATTTTTAAAATCTTATCCATGCATGCAAAGCAGAAATGCATTCAAACCTCCATGTCTAGCAAAGCAGATTCACTACTTCCAAACTGAATATTTCCACAAGGGAAGGGTGCGTCTTCGTATCGAGCGCTGTCCTGTGTGTCGGTAGATATACCACCCATAGAGTTAATGGTCCGCTGGTTGTCATCCACGACGTAAGCAAACGACTCTTCTCTCTCCATATGCTGAATTTTACTCGCATGGAAATCCAGAAGGGAGTCAGCTTTCTGAATAGAGGGGTGTGAACCCATTTCCTATAAGTTCAAACATGTACATCTATATGCAAACCATCACAAAGCTAGTATTGATATTGAATGTACAGAATTTTTTTTCTAATGTGGGATTGACTTTAACAATTAACCAAGCTTGTGTCCAAGAATATAGATTTCAGTTTATTTTAAATCTATAAGCAAAATCTTGAGAAAAAAAAATTGATTGAATGCAGATCAGAAGACATATATTGATAGACCCATTCACATTATCTTATGTTTTGAAAAGATGGAAAAACAACAAATTGTGCATGCACTGGTGATGTCATTTTATTGTTACAAGACGGGTTGCCCAGAATTTTGTTTTGTTTGTTCTGCCCAAAACATCTTATAATAAGCTCAAAATGCATCGAAGATGCAAAATGCCGAGTTGCAAAACTGGAATGTAAGTATGAATATGCAGACTAACATGAAATGTGTATGGTTTGTAACAACATTTTGTGGTCCTAAATGAAAATTTCTGGATCAAGAAATGGTCTTATCTTTATTCTATATCAGCGTGTAATATATTTTCAAGGATACAGATTTTCCTGTGACCTTGATCTTTGACCTTTTGACCCAAAAATTAATGGCAAGTTTCATGATTATAGGTGCAATACAGGCTCAAAATTGGTCTGGAAACCATTTTCAATTACCTAAGTCCTGTGACCTTGATCTTTGACCCTTTGACCCCTAAATCAAAAGTGGTCATTTTCTATTCACTGGAAACATTTCTGGCAAGTTACATGATTATAGGTGCAATACAGGCTCAAATTCAGTCGGGAAACCATTTTTAATCATCTTAGTCCTGTGACCTTGACCTTTGACCTTTTAACCCCAAAATTGATAGTGGTCATCCTTGATCCATGGGAAACATTTCTGGCAAGCTTCATGATTATAATTGCAATACAGGCTGAAATATGGTCCGGAAACGACTTTCAATAATCGGAGTCCTGTGACCTTGACCTTTGACCTTTTGACCCCAAAATCAATAGGGGTCATTCTTGATTCATGGGAATCATTATTGGCAAGTTTCATGACTTAAGGTGCAATACAGGCTAAAATATGGCCAGGAAACCATTTTCAATCATCAGAGTCCTGTGATCTTGACCTTTGACCTTTTGACCTTAAAATCAAAAGTGGTCATTTTCTATTCACAGGAAACATTTCTGGCAAGTTACATGATTATAGGTGCAATACAGGCTGAAATATGGTCAGGAAACCAATTTCAATCAACAGAGTCCTGTGACCTTGACCTTTGACCTTTTGACCCCAAAATCAATAGGCCTCATCCTTGATTCAAGGGAAACATTTCTGGCAAGTTTCATGATTATAGGTGCAATACAGGCTGAAATATGGTCCGGAAACCATTTTCAATCATCTGAGTCCTGTGACCTTGACCTTTGACCTTTTGACCCCAAAATCAATAGGCCTCATCCTTGATTCAAGGGAAACATTTCTGGCAAGTTTCATGATTATAGGTGCAATACAGGCTGAAATATGGTCCGGAAACCATTTTCAATCATCTGAGTCCTGTGACCTTGACCTTTGACCTTTTGACCCCAAAATCAATAGGCCTCATCCTTGATTCAAGGGAAACATTTCTGGCAAGTTTCATGATTATAGGTGCAATACAGGCTGAAATATGGTCCGGAAACCATTTTCAATCATCTGAGTCCTGTGACCTTGACCTTTGACCTTTTGACCCCAAAATCAATAGGCCTCATCCTTGATTCAAGGGAAACATTTCTGGCAAGTTTCATGATTATAGGTGCAATACAGGCTGAAATATGGTCCGGAAACCATTTTCAATCATCTGAGTCCTGTGACCTTGACCTTTGACCTTTTGACCCCAAAATCAATAGGGCTCATCCTTGATTCAAGGGAAACATTTCTGGCAAGTTTCATGATTATAGGTGCAATACAGGCTGAAATATGGTCCGGAAACCATTTTCAATCATCTGAGTCCTGTGACCTTGACCTTTGACCTTTTGACCCCAAAATCAATAGGCCTCATCCTTGATTCAAGGGAAACATTTCTGGCAAGTTTCATGATTATAGGTGCAATACAGGCTGAAATATGGTCCGGAAACCATTTTCAATCATCTGAGTCCTGTGACCTTGACCTTTGACCTTTTGACCCCAAAATCAATAGGGCTCATCCTTGACTAATGGTGAGTAAGTGTATGAAGTTTCATTGTTATAGCCTCTTTCGTTGTTGACTTATAGTCCGGAAACCAATTGTTGACGCCCCTCCCGCCCGCCCGCCCAGACGCCCGCCCAACCGCCCACCCGCCCCGCCCGTCTCACATCAAATTAAGAGCCGAGTTTTGCAACTCGGCTAATAAAACATCGCTAAAGACGGTATGGCCGGATTGCAAAGTAAGTTTTTGTCACTAACTGGGTCAAGGTCAATAGGTCAAATAATACAGCATAAATTGAAAGGTCTTGTCAGAGGCAACCTACATGTATAAAATAAAGTTTCTACTGCATACAGTTCCATAGATTTTGCTTAAACCAGGAACTTTAACCAAAATCTTTGAGTAGGTCAAAGTCGAAGGTCAAGGTCACTAGGTCAAATGTAACAGCATAAATTGAAAGGTCTTGTCATGGGCAAGCTTCATGTATAATATAAAGTTTCTACTGCATATAGTTACTTAGATTTTGCCTCAACCAGAAACTTTAACCAAAATCTTTAACTAGGTCAAAGTCCAAGGTCAAGGTCACTAGGTCAAATGTTACGGCATAAATTGAAAGGTCTTGTCATGGGCAAGCTTCATGTATAATATAAAGTTTCTACTGCATATAGTTCCTTAGATTTTGCCTCAACCAGAAACTTTAACCAAAATGTTGACGGCAGACGGACGGACAGACAGACAGACGGACGGACGGACATCGTCAATCTATAGACCGGAATTGCTTTGCAATCCGGCCAAAAATTAGATTACATCTGCCTCCTTGATCTGAGCATCAAATTTGGTACTGCCGATAATGTGAAATGGTATAAAAACTTTCATTGCATTGAACAATCATATATTTTTATCCTCATAATTTTTTCAAGAATTATTCATAATGTGCACACATACAAAGTGTAACTGTCCAGTTGAGCCATGTTTGTTCCTGCCTGGTGATATCTCCGGTGTGATGGTCCGTACTACTAGCTCGTTACTCGACTGCTTCTGCACCACTGAGCTGGAACTACTGGCTCCGACAGTACTTGAGGCTAACGGAGCACCACCGTAAGTTGTTGAGCTACTACTGCTGAACATTGGTATGTACAAAACGCGGGGATCAAATCGATCCCCCTCTTGCAACTGCTCTGAAAAATAATACATATCATGACGTGAAAGCTTCAATACACTAATACATGTAATAATCAATGTTATATCTCAATTATTAATTTTCATTGTACATGTAACAACAATTCTGTTTGGTTCAAAAATTCTCTGAGGACACTTTATACCAAAGCTTTCTCCAGTGACATGACCAATGACGCCATTTTTGCCCTACAACAAATGTTAAAATTGATATAGTTTTCCATTCTTATTTGGTGGTATAACTCCATTACCTCCATCCAAAAACATTCTAGTCATTTCTTAAATATTTGAAAAAAATGTAAATATCTGCAACAATACATTCTTTAGCTCTGAAAATACGGAAGATCACAAATACTTCTGACCAAGACTATATGAATGTTCTCGCGCACTCTTCGATTGTTCTCCATTGTTATGACGCCATCACTTTACTTGGGCAGAAAAAGTGCCTAAGTTTTAAACAATGGTTTAGGTAGGTGCCTAATGAAAAATCAGAACGGACACGCTGCACGCGCTGTATTTGCGATCTTGCGTATTTTCACTGCATGCAGTCCACTTTCAAATCAAGACAACAAAAGTGACATAGATTTTAACCATTTTCTCAATATGCTATGCAAAATATTTTTATCATCATTCAATTTTCATTGTAACAACGGTTCTGATCGGTTAAAGAATTCCAGGTATACTTTATACATGGTACATCAAAATATATATGTGACATCAAGAGCGACACTTTTAAATATACATAAACGACATCATCTCAGTTTTTTAGTGGGTAAAACACCATAGAGGAAAAGTGAAAAGCAATCCATGTTAACCTTATCATGAAAGGCGTATTGATCAATTATACATAATTGACTAGGGCATGGTCCATTTGATATTCTGGGGGGGGGGGGGGGGGGGGCTTGGGTTTTTTGTCTGAGCAAGATTATTTTTTTCGCCACGTACCAGGGCAAAATTATTTTTTCTTGCAAAGCTGGAGCAAGGAAATTTTTTTTTACAACAATTGATGTGAATATTAAGAATGTTTGTGTTTTTTCAATAGAAATTCTTTATTATTTTTACTTAAATTACTCTGAACATTACTTTATTTTTATGTAAAACTTGTATTCACTTCTAAATTAAACTGAGAGAGATAAAAGATTTTTGCAATATCCTATATATTAAATTTTCAGTGAACAATATGTATATATTAGGTCATGTAACATGCAAGAGGGCCTGAGGGGAGGGTCTTCTAGACAAGATTTTACATGTAGAAATGAAAACTTATGAAAAACTTAATTAAATTCTCCTTACAAATTAGACACTATGGTGATACATGTATCTAATAAAAGTAATAAATTATATTGAAAATGTATTTAAGCATTTAAGGAAGCCCTTTGTTTCAGTCACATGCATACTTTTGATATTTTCAAATATCAACTTGCCATTACAGAAGAAAACTATGGCAAGCGAAACGAGCCAAAAATTTTTCATAGATAGTGAAAACTGCGGTGAGTGAATTCATTTAATCTAAGCGAGCCGAAAAATGTTCAGGAATTTTAAGCAAATTTTATGGTTATTCTTCAAATTCAGATTACTTGTAAGAGCAAGATTATTTTTTTCTGTCACACCATAAGGCCATACAAAATTAATGTTTTGTTTGACGGGCACTTTTTGAGAAAAAAAAGTGAGGGAGGCAGGTTTTTTTTTTTTTTTTTTTTTTTTTTTTTTACAAACGTGAAATTTGATCTTTTAACCAAATTTCTAATTCAAGTGTTTTGATGCTGAAAATACATTAAAACTTAGGTATAGTATGAAGTGGTGATGTTTAGTGCATTGATTAACAAGATAACCCAACGTCTTCCTGTAATATAGTAATTGCATTTCCAAATCTGAGGTTTGCTAGATATTCTGTGATTTGGTCACACTTCTTATATTATCATATGACGATGTCCTATGACAGACCAGTATGAAGATATAGACTTAATACATGTATGTTGTACATCTAAATTATGCATAAAAAAGAACACCAATCTCTAACTGTTGCCCTGTGTAAGGTTAAAACTTCAAATGACGTTAACATTTTGTGAACTACTTCTTTTATGTGCAACTAAGTGAGTGAAAATCGTAATTGTTGCTCAGTGCTTAGACCGAAAATTTGACCCTTGGCGTCGGCAAAAGAGTAGGAAAAATACAAAGAAACATGTCCAGGGATAGGGAAGGCCCATTCTGATAGAAAATGGCCCATAAAATCGGCAACTCGTTGCGCCCTTGTGCCATTATTCTACGGCGTCCATTTTTGGTTTTTAAATCTAAAAGTTCTGTTCTCGTATTTACGTTGTAATGTAGATCTACACCAGGAGCAGTAATACAGAGATCGCAGCTTTTTGTACATGGCCAGTCTTTCAGAAGCACAAAATTCTTCTGTCCACTAACAATTGAAAGATTCTTTGCTATTTTGATACAATATTGATTTTTCTCCGACATTCTTTTTTATCCCCGTTCTGCGCCTGAGATTTAAATCTCCAACGTCCACTTACTTATCTTATCTACGTACTTGTGTATGCGTTCGTCCGTAAAATTATCAAGTGGTCAGTCAATGGGTACAAATTTAAGTAAAAAAATGTACTGTAAATTACTCATTAGAAACGGTAAAATTGAGAATATCGCGACAAAAAAAATGTGCTAACGTCTAATGTATTATACATACATGCATATGCAAAGCTTTTCGAAAATTGATCATTTTTGGAATGGCCCTTTCGTGAGGAAAGATGGCCCATTGTTTTTGAGAATGACCCATTGAAGTCCAAGTGGAAGGTGCCATAGTCCCATTGAGCAAGTTTGCCTTCCCGATAACTGCATGTCTGACAATTTAGTTTGAATTTTAACAACGATTACACAAGGGTACCCTGATCGATACGTCATCCCTTTTCACTGTCGGTCTGGAAATTTGAATTTCTATCCCACGGAAATTTTGAATTTTCTGCGATGTGCTAAGGGTTTAATTGGCCAGTTTATTCGTAACGAAATTAGGATCGCGTAGTATTTCTGCCCCTCCACTCGATCCCGTCACCGGCGTTCCCGGCTGATCAATCTGACGTAAACTGTGAGTTCTAAACAAAAACGTTTTCAAATTTCTAATAAATTGAATAATTTAACTTATAAAGAAGTATATAATGCTCTTGCATATTATCACAATAGAGTACAGTATCATTTTACGTTACGTTACCTTGTCCATGATATGGAATATACGCGTGGTCGCGATTACCGTACAACCAACAACTGAATACGGTAGCTTGGGTAAATAATACTATTTTATATAAACAAGTATTGAGTTACAGCTTTACAATTTATGTATTTAGTGAAGTAAAGAATATGTAAACAAACAATTTGTATTAGCACGGCGATGTTCAATTGACTACTTTAAAATTATGGTAAAACACGCGATAAAAATCGGAAAGGCGGCGGGTTTTTAGGAAATGCGGCGGTGCCCGTCAAACGAAACTTTAATTTTTTTTGGCCTAAGCAAATGTATTTTTTTCATCAAAATTCAGAGCAAAATTATTTTTTTCGAAAAAAACCCAAGCCCCCCCCCCCCCCCCCCCCCACCCTTAGAATATAAAATGGACCGTGCTAAAGCATCTATTTCAGATTAAGTGAGATTACATGATTTAAAGTTTGATACATTAGTGCATATTTCAAGATAGTCATGATATTTTTACAGTAGAGCCAAAGAGAGATGTAGCAGAACTGTCTGCGCAGCTCATTTTGGAAACTGTGATAAACGCGATTTTGATTACTTTATCATGCAAAAATTTAGATGAATGATTATACTATTCTATAGAATATTTCCTTGTATTAAATGGTGTAGATATGTTCTTAACCTAGCTGTTACGATCTCATGTGAGCGTAATAGTAAACAGCTAGCAGCATAGTCTGACGCGTGCATGAATCTCAAATAGATTAGGAAAAATTTAAGGTAGGCATAACCGAATTCAATGATTTGCGTGGAATTTATGTCTAAACACAAACTTGCCAGAAAATCAGTCCATCTCAGACGGAAAAATATATGCAGGAATCAGCTGTAATCTCATTTGAGATTCATGCACGTGCTTATCGGTGCTGCTGTTTTACTACTAAGCTCGCATAGATTATACCATTCAATAGAATAAATGTATTAAATATGTTCATACCTGTTAAGATCTCATGTGAGCATTAGTAGACATTTGTATAAACAGCAGCATCGCAATTTTTAAATTAAACGTGTGCATGAATCTCAAATGAGATTAGAATCAGCTGCAACAAAGACAGAAAACAACCGAATAAGAAAATAGTGTCTTCGTTGCACTGTTTAACAGTATGTCTGGTAACAGTGTTACCAGTGTCATATTGATTGGTCGACTCAGAGATTTACTGGACAATAAACACTGCTAAAATAGTTGTCATGAAAGCTTAGTAAATTCACCAAGGCCTTCAAAACTTCAAAGCCTTCAAAACTCGCTTGGGAACTAGGAAGGAAATTGAAAATGTGGGCTTAAACACTGATGAACATACATCGCTATCTACTATGCTCTGACAGTCTGCAACTTTAAAACATGATCAATAAATCAGAAAAATGCTGAAAAAAAGTTGTCTGCTCTCCGATCGGCGGAAAAAATATACTACTGAGTCCGATATTTTGAAAATCTAAAAAGGAAAGAAAAAAATATCGATTCAGATCTTATCAAATTACAGTAATCCTATTAAAAAGTTTAAAGTGATACAGTTCATACTTTTACATGTACCATACTCTCATAAATCGGCCCTCGAAGATCGAAGAAACCCGATTTCGCTGATACCGCAAATTCCTGATTGTCGAAATGCGCATTCTTTTCAAACTAAAACGGAAATCAGAAAGTGCGACGAACGAGACATTTTCCATGCATGTGGGAAGAGGAGGTAGAAAACAGTTTACACCAAAACAAAGAATATTGTGAGTTTGAGAACAACACGAAGAAAGATAATGAAGAATACAATGAATGAATCTCCTTCTAAGAACTTGTGTGCTGATCTTTAATAAAAATATATATTGTATTGAGTCTTTTTCCCCCTTACAGACGGTATGATCTGACGTAAAACCATTGTGATGTCGAAAATGGTATGGTAACGTCGATTTTATAACATTAATTCCCACACTTTTAGGACTGTTTCCATAGAATTTGATGACGTCATAATCAGTCTACGTCAGATACCGTCTCAATTTTCAAAAATAGCAAATAGCCAATATAATCATACCTTTTTCATATACAGTCATATTTTAGCAGATCGGAGATATCCCACTCCCCACCGAAAGGGTGGAATTCGAGTGGGGAATTTTAGCATCTTCACTCAGTCAGTGGCAATCCACTCCCCCACTCACCACGGTGTCACCCAGCTCACCTGTACAGGTGTTAAACAATCTCTTTGATCCTAACCGCGTACAGGTAACATCGCCAGTCTACTTTTGTTGTTCACCATCTTTGTTGATCGAATATTCCTGGTAGTGAATCGGGGAAGTTAAATGTTTTTCTAAGTTAGTATCAAAAGTTTTCAGAATGAACTAGGCCAAGAAAAAAAAAAAAGAATTGGTTCTCAGGACGCATTCGATTTTTTTTCAACCAAAATAACGTAAGAAAGTAATCGTAAATTCTGGAATTCGGCAAGGTACCAAATCGAAACACAGGTAAAAAAAAATTCCCGTTTTCCAGCTAATTACCGTCTGGCTTCACCTTTTCACCTGTCAATCATTGTAAGGGAGATAGTATGGAGTGTTATTTTAACACTACCGTGGATACCCCTGTGTAGAATTTATGCAACGATATTGATTTTTTAAAACTAAAATAGATAGTCCGAAGTGGGTGTATTCCATGTCATGGCATTAAACGATCGATTTGACCAACACGTCTTAATTAGGCCTCGCTAAAATATCAAATTATAAAAAGCATTATGTCGGTTTCGTCTTCATTTTTTAATGACCGGTCGTTGGTAAAACTGTTGTACGACTCAAAATTACCAAATGATGAGCCGATCAAACATTGATTTATCCTCTATAAATTACTGAACATGAAAAACGGAGGCTTGGCATAGAAGTTTATGCCAATAAAAACGACCGTTTACTTCCCATCCGTATCATTCAGTCCCGATCCAAAGATTGAAAAGAAAAAGAACAGACATATCGTGGCCGATAAGTACAAAGCAGTGAAGCTCCCGGAACAGAGGACCCCCCCCCCCCCCTTCCCCATATATAGATTGCCAAGAAATTCGCAGTCCCAAATATCCAACATCTTCAAGAAAAGCGATGTCATCCGCTCGGGTAGTTCACCTCGTTTTACCTGGCGGCATGTCGGTAGCATATCAGAGAGAAGCCCCGGTTACTTTACCCCTAACATGCTTAGTCCTCTGCAGGTTTAAAAGAAAGGAGAGGGATCTATTTTAAAGATGTGAAGATTATAAAAACTGCAAGGAATCATTCTGTGATAAATGTTGCGCTCATTAATTTTTATATGAAGCTTTTGTAAATTATATACGGTCCAATATATACATTAATCATTAAATAAAATTTTGTTACGTACATTCAAATTACTCACTCTTACATATGAAATAGAAATATTCTTTTTTCATACCCCAAACGGATGAAACGATGATTCTTTTTAATTTATTGAAAGCTGATCTCTTTCCTGAGTTTCCTCCGTCTCAATTCGGACGACCAAATGATAATTATATTACCTTTAAATCGAAAATATGTTCCCTCTCTCTTTGTCATATTTTTCATGCATTTTGTTTTTGGGGGTAGGGTCATACTTAAAAAAAAAAGTTAACTTGTGATTGCAGTTCGTTAGATCGTCAATGAAGAAATACATACTTTGATATTTTTTTTTGGGGGGGGGGGACTCCAAATATAATATTAGAGCGATTATGAAACTTGAGTCAGAAGCATATTTTGGAAGGGAAGGAGGCCAGAAGGGGGCTCTTGTATTTTCCATCTCTCTATTTTTTGTTTGCTTAGAACAGCAGAAATCCAAGGGAGCCCGGAGGTGGACCGGGGAGTTGGGAAATGATATGAAAATACGAGATCTATAAAAATGTGCGATTATTGTATTTCTTTAAGTCATACAAATATGATCGTTGTTTCCAATATTCTCTTCTTTTTTCCTTGTGCAGATCGAATCATGTTACATGTATAATTTCCATTTAGCATTGTGTTATGGATTTGATACTAAAATATTTCCATTCGTCCTCCCGTCACTTTTCATCTACATGTACATGTAGATAGACTTCTCTAGTTACAGTTTTCGGCATTTGACAGGTATGATATCCGCACTGTTTAAATATGGAATTACAAATGCAAAAGGAAGATGTCATAAAAAGAATGCAGACGAGGTAAGGACCGACCCCCCCCCCCCTTACGCCCTCTCCCTACAACAATCACCATCTTTATCTGTGGTCCGATTCATATTAAAAGGGGGTAACGACCAAATGAAAAGCAGAGATAAAGCGGAAAGTTTTCTAAATCAAGATTTACTAATATATCGGGAGGGGGAATCGATTTAAATTCATCATTAATTTTGGTACCATATCTTAAAAAAAGTATACTACCAGCAATGTGTGTTTTCAAAGAAAAAAAATAAAGCTCTACAATAAATACGCAAAAATAAGATTTTTAACATACATGAATTTATTCCTTAAAAATGATCTTTAATCCCCCTTTCTTTCTATTCTATCTGTAGATAATACCCGGCGATGTTTTTACGCTCGGGTGAATTCACACCTGGTAATGCGGTACCTTTTAGGTACTTTGCATGTTTTATTGACAGGTGTGTGTATACTTGTCAAATCACCTTTGTTAATTGGGTAATAACCGTACATGTATGAAAGTGTAGGCATAGAAAACTGTCTTTGAACGAGTTACACTCTGATTTAAAGACAAGGTCGTCTACTTTTCCGTTATTAGAAAAGTGTTGGTCCTTCTGTTGGAAGCGGACATTCCCCTCGCACGGCAGAAATAATAAGTCATTGTTTCAATATATAGAAACTTCTATACATTCGAGATGAATTGTGAAAAATCCCGGCCAGTGAATTATGAAATATATCGGCCAGCGTATTGTTTCCTGATGTCTACTGGTCGCTGACAAGTTCCCGTTTAAGAAAATAAGACAAACGTACGTCCAAAATTTATACAAAAGTCATATATTTTGAAAATTTCCTTCGGTCATAAAAGAAAAACACATTCGGAAAAAAAAACGGAGCAAACTGTCAAAAAAAAAAAAAATTAAAACCATCACAAACAACAGATTTTGAATGAAATTCGCACGGAAATATATTCATATGAAAACTTTTTTTTATTTCGTGAATTTTTAGTACATAACCGCCCTTTTTATTTTATGCATATTTGAAATACTCGGAAAACGATTGTTTAAGCGATTGAACGTGAATTATTTCAGGACTTTCTTTTAAATTCTGTACATGTATGAATGACTCAATGCAGTGGCGGATTCAGGGGGGTGCGGAGGGGGCGCCCGCCCCCCCCCCCCGGCACTAACCCAAAATTTTCCAAAAACAGGTATATTTTGGCCCATTTTTAGTCAAAATCGGAAAAATTCGCCCCTTGACCCCCCCGGCAAAGGGGGCGCTGGATCCGCCACTGCAATGAGCTCACATACAAGCAAATTCTCAAGTTTTTGATCCATAAAATATTGCTATTGCAAGTTTAAATCTGTTGCTTAGAAATATTTTCCCATTCATTTTCCTTCAATGTCTCTAGAATCAACCTGGACATTATATCAGGTGAGATCAATCGTGTATTCACAATAAACAATGATATACATGTACGCTTGAACAGGTGCAAATCCAGGTGAGTGGCGGATCCTGGTGGGGAGTGGGGAGTGGGAGTTCACTCAGGTAAACGGGTGGATTTCGAGTGGGAGTCATTTCAGTGGGGAGTGGGATATCTCCAATCTGCTAAATTACCACTGTAAGGTCATAATGGTTTTATGTCAGATAAAGTCTCAAATGGGGAATAATGTTTTTCCGCAAATGATTAATAAGTTGATGGGGGGGGGGGGGGGGGGGGGGGGGGGGGGGGGAGGGTGCATTTATGGCAATGTTTGTCAGATATTATACTGTATTTAAATTCCTCAGATTTCCTGCTAATTGTTACTGCATGTATGTCCTTAGCTAAGTAGTTCCAGTCTTTTAAAGTTCTTATGATTAAGTCTCCGAAGACCAAGTTTTTGAATTGTTCTGTTTAATTTGGTACAACATCGATAGACTGATAGAGTAAGTGTTACTGATACATTTTTGTACTTGATTTCTAGCTCGCGGTGACGAAAAAGTCCGCAGAGCTTATGCCATACCCTCGGAGTCATTGTCATTGGCATCCATAAACAAGACTTTAACCTGAGCTTTACATGTATCTCTTGAACCATAAGGGGTAGGGCCATGATATCTCATACCTTTGTATGTAGATACCTTCTGATGAGACCTTTCATTTGAGACCATGACCTATGACCTAGTGACCTTTGATTTTGACCTTTTTTTCAAAAACTTTAACCTTGGCTATATCTCTTGAACTATAAGGGGTAGGGCTTTGATATTTCACATGTACCGGTAGATACCTTGTGCCGAGACCATGACTTTTGACCTTGGACTTTGACTTACTTTTCAAAAACTGAAACCTGGGCTATACCTCTTCTTCTATAAGGGGTAGGGCTTTAATGATTCACATTTAGGTATGATGTGTTGAGACCTTTCATTTAAGACCATGTCCTTTGGCCTAGTAGTGACTTTGGACTTTGACCTACTAGTGAAAAAATTACTTTTGTCTTCATCCTTTTAACTACAGTAAGGCACGGTCCATTTGATATTCTAGGGGGGGGGGTCAAAAAAAAATAGTTTTGCTGTGAATTTTGACTAAAAAAATAAATTTGCTCATGGTGCCTTTGTCAGAAAAAGATAATCTTGCTCTTACAAGTTATCAGAATTTGAAGAATTACCATAAAATTTCGCTTAAAATTCCTGAAAATTTTCCGGCTCGCCGCAGTTTACAATTCATATAAATAAATTCGGCTCGCTTCGTTAGCCAAACTATTCTATCAAGACATTATTTCTTTAATGGCAGAGTTCATATTTGAATATATCAAAACGAATTCATGTGAAAGAAAGAAAGGCTTAGTATAATTTATCAATGTAATGTACAATTAATAAGATGCATAAATCATCATAGAGTCTATTTTTTCATATACAAGCTTTGAAGGAGAACTTCAGTTTTTCACAAATTTAATATTTTGAATTTGCAAATTTGTCTAGAAGACCCTCTCCACAGACCCTCTTACTTGTACCTTACATGTATATAAATTTTGTTCATTGCAGATTATATTGTAAAATTCTCTTATCTCTGACTGTTTGAAGTGACATAAATTTTTGTATAAATATAAAGTACTAGTAATATTTCAGAGTTTTGAGTAAAAATAAAAAATTTCTATTGATAAAACACAAACATTCTTAATATATGACCATATATCGCACATCTCTTGTTAGAAAAAAAAATTCTTGCTCCAACTTTGCAAGAAAAAAATAATTTTGCTGCGGTCCGGGGCAAAAAAAAAAATCTTGCTCGGACAAAAAACCCAAGCCCTCCCCCCCAAGAATATCAAATGGACAGTGCCTAAACGTGGAAATTTTCGCATGGGGATAATTTTCGCATTTTTCGCGAATAGAGAGACTTTGCGAAAAATTTCCCCCTTGCGAAAATATCCCCGTTGCTTTCTAACAATGGGAACGACATCATTATCGCGAATATTTCCCCACCGCGAAAAGTCTTGATGTTATAATCAAGAAAATTCCCCCTTGAAAATAATGGCCACGTTTACAGCTTACATATAAGGGAAAGGAATTTTACATTTCATGCATATGCATGTATTTATAATTACTAAGACCATTCAATTGAAACAATGACCATAATGTAGTGACCTTGACCTTAACCATTAACCTACTTTTAAAAACATTTTTCATAATTTGGCTGTAATTTTAGCTCTCTATTAAAGGGATAAGACTGATATTAGATGCATAGAATCTTCATGACAATGCTTTTTGTATTTTAGAAGATATTTGATTTTTGACAAAAACGTGCTACGGCGAGCTACCGGTAATTGTAATCTTTGATTACCCAATGTTTAGCTATTGTCATTCTGTCCTGAAGTTGGCCTAAGAGTGTAAAGTTTTTATTAAGTGACATATGATGATCATCCCTTTTCAATTAAAAACTGCATACTTAAAGAAGCCTGTTATTTGAAAAATCTGACATTTTGAAAATAATAATACATACTTATCTTTGATTGCAGAATTACTTTGTGCAATGGTGGACCACTTTAAAATTGCCCGTCCCTTGGAGTTTTATGAAAAGTTTATCCAACAGGAAGTTCGTCCAGACGGAAGAGAACTTGGAGAGTTCCGCAGCACTGTGTGTAACCTTAGCTGCATTACTACAGCCAATGGATCAGCTCTAATAAAGATAGGAAATACAACCATCATTTGTGGTATAAAGGCAGAGTTAGCTCCCCCTGCTTCGGAAGAGCCATGTAAAGGTTTCATCATCCCAAATCTAGAGTTATCTCCCATGTGTTCATCAAGATTCCGCTCTGGACCACCAGGGGAGCAAGCACAAGTTGCAAGTCAATTTTTAGCTGATGTAATCAAAAATTCCAAATGCGTAGACCTGGAGACACTTTGTGTGGAAAGTGGGAAATTGGTGTGGGTTTTACACTGTGATCTCATTTGTCTGGATTATGATGGGAATATAACCGACGCAAGTATTCTGGCTTTGATAGCAGCACTTCAGACAACAAAACTACCTAAAGTGAAACTTAACGAAGATACAGACAAGTTCGAAACATTTGAATCTGACTTAGTTTCATTAGCACTGCTGAGTCATCCTGTCTCGACAACTTTTTCGATCCTCGGTGACCAAATACTTATAGTCGATCCAACATCAGAGGAAGAATCTTTGTCTATGGGTACCATTACCATAGTAGCCTTGGTAGACAAAATCTGTATGGTGTACAAACCAGGTGGAAACCCCATTGCATCAGAACAGTTACCTACTTTATTTGAGAGAGCAATAGAAAGAGGGAAGGAAGTCAGAAGTCTTGTGGAAAAAACTTTTTCCAGTGCATCTTGACATCATAATACATGTATCAACTATGTTTCATTTGTACTGTGGCATTATGGAATAAATATGCTTTAATACATGTATTTCTTTGACTGAAGCAATTTTTGATGATTGTAAATGTAAATAAACAAGTTTTAAAGCATGTGGTTGACAGGATCACCTGTGCTCAGTCTATCTTTCAATCTATAATCTGTATGTTCATCTTGTCATTTACCTTGATACCTTTTGGAATTTTTGAAATATCTACCAAATATGTTTAACACTTACAGATGTCAGATAGATTTGATGGTAAAAATAAGGTCCAAGATAAAATTGATAACAGCCATAACAATTTTGAATTTATATCATATCATATGATCCTTTATTGAAATATTTTTGAAATATCAACCAAAATAGATAACATATAGATTTGATGGTCAATATCAGCTTCAGGACAGGATGGAATTGGGAACAGCCATCATCTTATGATGCCCTAGTTGTAGGAAACTGTAAAATTCAAGATCATATTTACACATTGTACATGACAAGTTCTTTTAGAAGATAAATGGTAAAACAGATTGCTATATTTTGTCTCAATGGCTTATGTATACATGTATTTAAAACCAGGGGATGACCACTTTATTTGGAGGAGGGGGAGGGCTATGGCAATTTTTTTTTTCAAGTCAGATTATTGATTTTCAAAATATTCTTGGTGAGATGATCATGCATGATTTTTTTTCCTATTTCTAGGAAATGCCAAGCCCTCTTTTCAGAATCAAATGGTTACCCCCTTACCATTTTGAAGATCAAGAGGAGCAGATTTAGAATAAGTATACATAAAGAGTCATAGGAGTTTGATTACTGAACCATACCAGAGTGTGTATTGCACCTGTCATCATGAAACTTGATATGTTCCCCATTAGTCAATGTACCTGCATACTGATTTGAGGGTCAAAAGATCAAGGTCTTAGGATTAAGGTGATTGAAAATTGTTTCCGCACCATAACAGAGAGTGTGTGAATAGATCTTTTGTCATGAAACTTGTTAGATATGTTTCACATGAGGTTGGGATGGACCCTTAACCTTAAACCAAAAATCAAACGGGCCCTTTTGAATTTGGGGTCAAGGATAGTAGATCATAGGACTTTGGTGATTGGAATTGGTTTCTGATCATCATATCAGAGTGTGTATAGCACCTATCATCATGAAGCTTATTATATATATGTCCTCAATGAGTCAGGGATAATCCCTTATGATTATTAGGTCAATGGTAACTAGGTCATAGGACTTTGATTATTGTAATTGGTTTCTGAGTCATAACAGATCGTGTATAGCACCTATCATCATGAATCTTGTTTGAATTGTTCCATATGAGTCGGGAATGCACCCTTTTGATTTTTTTGGGGTTCAAAGGTCATACTGTAGGACCATGATGATAGAAAAGGGTTTGCAGATCACAAGAGAGTGTGTATTGTACCTATCATAAAAGTTCCTAGAAGTGCTCCCATGAATCAAGAATGTGCCCTATTGAAAATGGGTTAAATAGGTCAAGGCCATAGAATTTTAATGATTTTAAAATATGGTTTGCAGATTACATTGTATAACAGAGTGTGTATTTTGCCTATTATCATGAAACTTACCAGAAAATCAAGAAATATTCCCCAGGAATCAAGGAAGTGTCCTAATTAAAATGGACACCAAGGGGTCAAGGTTATAGAATGTTGATGGTTGAAAGCAGTTTCTGAATCATACTGGCATTTGTATAGTACCTATCATCAGAAAGTAATCTATTATTTTAGGATGTTCACTATTGATTTTGAGGTCAAAAGGTTGAAGGTCTTAGGACTCTTTTGTTGATTGGAAAGGGGGTTTCAGATCATAATGAAAAGAGTATTGTGTCATATTTCACAAAGATCTAATCAATACAGGGAGGGGGCAGGATCTGGGCACAATATCACATCATGTTGTTAACATTTTCAACTTCTGACGTCAATGACATATAAGTATGGTATGTTGAGGTCCTTGATAGCTGTGATACAGCAATTATTACGTACATGCAAATTCTCAAGCAAACTGATTGAATGATAGAATTTAGAAGAATGAATAAAAGTGTGAGGTAGGCAGCATCCTTCCATGCCAAAAAAAGTAAAATAAGATAATAGCTATTCACAAAGGTTGAAAGTTCTACATGACGTTCATAGGCTAAGGTCAAGGTCAAACTCAAATTTTTGAATAAACAAGTTTGTTACAACCTAGCTTAGGAAGAAAGATAAAGCATTTAATTAATACTGTGAGCCTATTCATATTCAAAGTGGAAAAAATCTTGGTATTTTTGGCCGGATAGCAAAGCTAAGTTTGGTCTATGAAATGGTGTGGTCTGTCTATATCTGTCCATCAATGCGTCAACATTTTGGTTAAAGTTTTCAAAATTGTTTGGAGTAGCAGCTTGAAAATAAACATGGTGATAGACTATGGTGAGACAAATCAAATGCAGCAACAAATTTTGACCTTTGACATTGAGATCTATAGAAAATTCAGAATTTGTGTTTTATCCAATGGGAAGAAAACTATGAGGAGAATCGAAAAGTGTCTCGACATAATGATGGACCATGATAAGACCTTTCATTTGAGACTTTGAATTTTGACGTAGTGACCTTGACATTGAAGTTTGACCTACTTTTCAAAAACATCAACACTGGCCATATCTTTTGAACCTTAAGAGGTAGGGATATTATATATTTCACATGCAAATTCTTTGTGATAGGACCTTTCATTAGAGAACTTGACTTTTAACCTAGTGACCTGGACCTTAAAGATTGACCTAATTTCCAAAAACATAACCCTGACCAATCTTTTGAAATGTAATGGGTACAGCTTCCATATTTCACTTGTTAGATTCCACCTTTTAATGAAATCTTGACTTTTGACCTTGTGACCTTGACCTTAAATTTGGCATATTTTTCAAAAGCCTTGAACTTGACTTTTCTGTTGAAACATATGCATGGCTTTGGCTTTCACATGAGGGTTCCTTATGAAAAGGCCTTTCATTTGAGACTGTGACCTTGATTTTGAGCTTTGACCTGCGTTCCAAAGAAATAAAAATTGGCTATGTTACATCTCTTGAACTACATGTATAAGAGATAAGGGAATTAAAAATTCATTCATAGATTCCCTTTGACAATACCTTAGAAAAGTAAAGCGAACATAAAATAGAATTAAGCCGTAAACAAAAACATGCATATTAAGTTGGTCAAGGTCAAATGTAAATGTCTGATTATTTATTAAAAACAAATATGTTAACATCAATATATTCTATATTCTAAAATTTTGATAATTCCATGACCCATTAACGGTTAATATGAAGGAAGTCCTTGTTAATATTTTTTGATTTACTGAGAGCAGAAACTGCGATCGGAACATTCAGTTCCGTTTCGATTTTGTATTTTGATTTCTCGATCTTGCACATCTTGCAGTACAAATGCGACCAGAAAAATACATAAGATCGAGTATTTAATGCAGACAATTCTTATATTGCAATGATTATATAAAGAATATACATGAATGTAGGTGTAAAACTGTGTTTTTGTACGTGCTACTAGTGAAAATGAAATAATTGCATCGAATTTACTAACAGGTTTCTACTTTCACTTTCGACATTTTAGTGAACATGACGCTGGACTGCATATTTCAGTGTCAATAAGAAACTTTTTATATGTATGAAACAATCTAAGGGACAAGAGAAAGCATTAACAATGAAAATCAAGGTTACCGTTAACGCGCTTTGCGTTGACCTTGCTTCGAACAATGAATACTGGTGTACAGTGTAACCGAATGATGGATTTTAATGGTTTATTCTCGATAACTTCGTTGTATTGTTGAAATGAGACATGAAACTTGGCACAAATGATGGTTGGCATATATCTCATATATTTATCGGATAGTTATCTAAAAATTTCGGACTTTCGTCATCTTTTATGTTGATATTTTAACGACAAGTTTTCTTAAATTTCGCCACTTTGCTAATGCAGTAACCGAACGATTGAGAAATCAGATGTATTTTATCGATCAATGTTTAATTTTATGTTGATAAATCTGAAGTAAGTTGTCTTTTCCGAGTACCGAATTGTAGAAAATTAAGGAAAATTCCCTCAAATATAGTTCTTAGTCTTACTGAAAGTTTTAGGAGGGTACCCTTTCCCAACCGTAATGTCTAATCTGAAACTATCATTGCTTGATAAATGACTAAAAACTATTCTTCAAGTCACCTTATTATAAAAGGCAGTGGCTCCGGATACGAACGTTCGTATCTTCAGACCTATGTCTCGGCGTACGAACATGTTTCTGATTAGTCTGTAACTGTCACGTGACTCGGGTCATGTGTCCATAACAAAAAAAAGTTGATTTTTGTAAACATATATCAAGGTATACGAGTTTATTCTGCATAATCTGTAATTTAGCAACCGGGACAAGAGGCTATAATCATTATAGTGATCACTGATCAGTAATAGACGCGCACTTGTCGGCTGTTGTGTGCACGTACTTGAAGTTGAAGTTTTTGAAAGTTTTGAGACGATAACAAATACATACACTTAATTAACTTTTCAGAATATGTCACTAAAAAGATACAATATGAACACAAGATGCCTTGAAAAAAAAACCTGAACCAAATTGAAATATATATGCAGAAGCTCACTATACGATTTGTGTTCGTACGCCGAGACATAGGTCTAAAGATACGAACGTTCGTATCCGGAGCCACTGCCTTATAAGTTTCCTTAATTTCATGCAATTGCGTTCATTTAATTATATACCCCCTACACTGTCATCGTTTGGTTACTGCTTCCTTTCGGTTACTGCTTTGACACCAGTAGTTGAATGCCAATCGGAGGATATTTGCAATACTCTAGTTTCTTATTTCAAGTTTCAGCAAAACTTCATGCAGTTGATAGTACTTGCTGTTTGCAAATTTGTGTCCATTAAAATAAGGAAAAAAGCTAATATGAATCTAGGCATTGCCTACGAGGGAGCGTAGCATGTTTCAAAGTTATTGTCTTATATTACTTTTGAAGCACCTGTTTGTCAGACAGTCAGATCATCTACCAATTTGTTTATCTTCCAATAATTATTCAAATTCTGTTTATTTTGAATCGTAATTTATTTATCTACCAATTTATTACAATTCTGTTGATTTTAATGAATTCATCATAATTGTTCGTTAGTTTACGTAAAGTAACTATCCTAAGATACTCCTTCGGATCACGAACATCAGACTTCACGTGCAAAGTCGCATATACTTGACTTCATAACCTTTTGAGCACTGAAATCATTATTTACTTTTTGCAAGATGGCTGGAGTAAGGTCGGTTTAGTAAATTTTATTCAGCTGTGTTTGACAGAGAAACTCAAAGGAAATTAAAAGTACTGATCAATTTACTGATTTCAAACAAAAATTCATTCATTCACCACGGTAGAAGTGGTAGAAGTGGCAGAAGTGGCGGAAAGAATACAGAAAGAAATTGGCTTTCAGTATAGGCAGTTTCCGAAAGTTTAGTATCTTTCAAAAGTTGATTTAAAGTACTAGGCACTTACACATGTGTATAGACTTTCCTATCTATACGGTCGTTTCGCGACCAATTCGCTTCGCGAAGTGTTCGGGAGCTACACTCCCTATATTAATCATGTTAATGAAAGATGTCAAAATTATTAAATGTGCATATTTACCATGTTTACCAGTGATTCATTTTACCCTGTGTTTTGCTATTTTAGGCATTACATTCATTAAATACCCATTGATTTATATCAAGTGTGTCATGAGTATGCATTAGTAGAATCTACGTTTCCAGTTTCTATTTTTATCGCTCTAGTTCCTAGACATACAGAGATTTTATCTTAAAAAGACTGGAATCTAAACCAGCTAAATGTACACCCAATCCTACATACTTACAATAATTTACATGAGCTCTCACAGAATTTTGCCAGCCGATATTTCTGTGTATGCAAAACTTTAAACTTTGTTACCTTGGCTGAAATTTTGATTTATGGTACATGTATAAAGATTTCTATACTTCTTAAAGATGCAGTTACAATAGATGGTCATTGCGGGTCAATACCATGGATATTTGAGCACCTGAGTATAAAGAGATGTATCATATGAGTAGTGATCATTGAGGAATGCAGCGCCTTAACTTCTCGTCATCATCGATGTTACACTGTTTTTGGTCTCAGCTTTCTTGAAAAAGGTCTAGAAGTACAATGCCACCTTTCAATCTGCTTGGTGAGTATACGCATATAAAAGACATGGGTTTTTTTTCCACTTTAAGGCAGGATTTTGCTTCCTAGATTGCCAGAAAGCCTACATTTGGCCTTCATATTCCGTTTTTAGGGTCTTTGCCCGTGACATTGTGATTCTCAATCTCCCTAAGATTTTTTTCTTGTTCTTCAATTGAATCATGTAGATGTGATATACTAATAGAGGTATAGATATCGAGGTTCAGAATTATTCTATTCCTGTTTCATCTTTTCACTATTACTTTTTAGCTCACCTCGACGAAGTTGAGTGAGCTTATGCTATAACCCCACGCGTCTGCGTCCGCGTCCGGTTAAGAAGTTTGGGGTAGCTCAGTATCTGACAAAGTACTAATGCTACAGTAACCAAACTGGCACAAGTGATTCATCTTTGGATGCTGAGGTGAACCCATGCATCGTATGCAGCATCTGACCTACATTTTCTGCTTGAGTGACTTGGTTAAGAAGTTTGGGGTAGCTCAGTATCTGACAAAGTACTGATGCTACAGTAACCAAACTTGCACAAGTGATTCATCTTTGGATGCTGAGATGAACCCATGCATGGGATGCAGCATCTGACCTACATTTTCCGCTTGAGTGACTTTGTTAAGAAGTTTGGGGTAGCTCAGTATCTGACAAAGTACAAATGCTACAGTAACCAAACTGGCACAAGTGATTCATCTTTGGATGCTGAGGTGAACCCATGCATCGGATGCAGCATCTGACCTACATTTTCCGCTTGAGTGACTTGGTTAAGAAGTTTGGGGTAGCTCAGTATCTGACAAAGTACTGATGCTACAGTAACCAAACTTGCATAAGTGATTCATCTTTGGATGCTGAGGTGAACCCATGCACCGGATGCAGCATCTGACCTACATTTTACGCTTGAGTGATTTGGATAAGAAGTTTGGGGTAGCTCAGTATCTAACAAAGTACTAATGCTACAGTAACCAAACTTGCACAAGTGATTCATCTTTGGATGCCGAGATGGACCCATGCATCGGATGCAGCATCTGACCTACTTTTTCCACTTGAGTGATTTCGCTTTTAAAAGCCAATATTGAGCAAAGTATAAGTGCTACATGTACCAAACTTGCATATTGGATGTATCTTTGATCAAACTTTCATAAAATGACCTTGACCTACTTTTTCCACTTGAGTGATTTTGTCTTTAAAAGCCAATATTGAGCAAAGTATAAGTGCTAGATGTTCCAAACTTGCATATTAGATATATCTTTGATCAAACTTTCATAAAATGACATCGACCTACTTTTTCCGCTTGAGTGATTTTGCCTTTAAAAGCCAATATTGAGCAAAGTATAAGTGATACATGTACCAAACTTGCATATTGGATGTATCTTTGATCAATCTTTCATAAAATGACCTCGACCTACTTTTTCCGCTTGAGTGATTTTGCCTTTAAAAGCCAATATTGAGCAAAGTATAAGTGATACATGTACCAAACTTGCATATTGGATGTATCTTTGATCAATCTTTCATAAAATGATCTTGACCTACTTTTTCCGCTTGAGTGATTTTGCTCTATAAAGCCAATATTGAGCAAAGTATAACTGCTACATGTACCAAACTTGCATATTGGATGTATCTTTGATCAAACTTTCATAAAATGACCTTGACCTACTTTTTCTGCTTGAGTGGTTTTGCCTTTAAAAGCCAATATACATGTACTAAGAAATATGTTTGAATTGAATTTTGCTGTCACGAGGTGAGCTTTGTAATCTGTGATTACCTATGTTTTTTTTAATTTATGATATTCTGCTTCACAGATAAACTTAGATTTGAGGATATGAATATTTTCAGATAAACATGATTTGACATGCTTCTTTATCATACATACCGGTACTAGAAGGAGATAATTTGAATTTATAAATGTGATTGTTTTCAAAACTTGTATAAGTGCATGCACACTTAGGGAAATGAATTCTACCTATCTATATACGCTTTGTATGTAACTGATAGCACAAAAAAGGTACAAACGGCTACAACACTAAACATGTTTAAATCCAATGGAAGAGACAGTACATCCCTTTAGCTGTCTGGATACATGAATATGTCCTCGTATCCAGACGGAACAAGGGGCAGTACGTCCCTCATTCGCTTTGTATGTAACATGTACACACAGTAATATACAGCCTATTGTGCCTCATATGAAATTCATGTGAAATTTACATGAACTTTATATAAAAGTTCACATGAAATTTATGTGAAATGAGCACGAACATGAAATTTACATGAAATTTTTCACATGAAATTCATGTGAAGTTTCTGATACAGATTTTATGTGAATTCAATTTCTCATGAAGGTCACAAAGAAGAAATCATGTGAAATTCGTGTGAAGTAGATTTATGTGAAATTTATGTGAAATTTTTTTACATAAATCTAATGTGAAATTTATATGAATTTCACATGAACTCTTATGTGAAACTTACATGATGCTCATTTCATATGAATTTCATGTAAGGCTTAATTGGCTGTATGAGTTGTGCTATTTGACGTTACATTTCGTTTTAATTCAGCCAGGTGGAAAGAAAAACAGAAACTGTGGTGGGAGTGTCATAAATGCCAACACAAGACAGAAAAACTTCACAAGAAATGTAGAAGCTGTAAGCACAGAGGGACGTCAAGTAAAGATCGGGAATGTAGCCCTCCCCCCAAACATGGTAAACAGCAACAAAGATTTCATATTTCCAGAAGTTCAACCCTCTGATTTCTGTAATATGTTCCATTCATGAACAGAGTTCTTAAAAAAAGTCCATGGAATGTAGGACATTTGGATATTTTTATTGGTCCAACTAATAGATTTAAAGTGATTTTCAATCAAACCAAGCAATTTTTTATCAGCAAATCTGATAAGACTTATACTTTTCAGGAACTCTTAACTTTTTCATCATCATGAACATCTAACCTTTATGGTCATGTGGCAAGTAACAAAAAATTGTATGATGCAATAGTATGATGTTTTTGAAAATGAAACTAAATGAAATGAGGCAAGGAAACCAATTTTTATTTTCTTTTGGTAAAAAAACATAGAAAATGAGAAAGAATACGGATCTGTTCTGTTAATTTATGTATCCACTCTATCAAGTGAAATATATTTCACAAAGTCAGATTTTATTAATTTGGATGCATCATTTGGTGAACATTAAATAGAGAAGACATTAAGTAATGCTCATGTACTACATTTGGAGCGCACAAGCTTGAAAATTGTAAGAATGCATGTAGGCAAAAAAGCAGATCCTATCATTTGGATCTCTGAAAACATTTGCATGAGTCTTTATTAACTTTGAACAGGTGCAACACTCATCATGCTCATTAGAAATGTTAAATGAAAGCTATTTTTTAAGAACTAAATTAATTGCTATTTACACTACATGTAAGTTTAATTTGCAAATATCCTTTTTCACAGAAACCTGGCAATGCAGAATTTGCACATATAAGAAGAATGAGGGAGAGAAATGTAAGATGTGTTGTGAAGCCAAACCTAAGTATGCCTCATACCCTGATGTTGATCAAGATCTGAGAAATAGCTACAGAGAACAAAGAACGAAAAAGAAAAATTTTAATCGGACACTTCTAAAGAATGGTCGAAGCGTTCGTGTGGCTGAGAAAAGGAAAAGTGATGAAGAAATGGCAAAGATGTATATGAGAAATATCACAGATTTTTGTAAAGGGGTAAACATTATGAACAATCTGTAGAATATGTTGATGGATAAGTTTAAGTGCATAATATGTAAATGTTTTAAAGATCGTAAATGTATATATATTTCAGCAACTTGCATGTTTAAACTCAATAGATACATGTAGCATGTCACACGCGAAGTGATGTCTGAATTTTCGTACATGTATTAATTCTAAATGTTTACTTGACAATTTTGAAATTGTAATCAGATTGCTTTCATTTATTATTGATATTAATTATGTAAATACTTATACATATTTAAAATAGTTTTAGATTACAAAAGATTATACTCCTTTCCCGCTTCACCCAAAACTTTCTTTTATAATTTTCTGATAATGTTTTCATAATTTTCCAGCAAGGTATTCCTTATGTTGACAACAATTTCCCAGACCCAGATGCACCTGATGGGGGAAGAGATGACGTCGAATGGCTGAGAGTTAAGGACATCAAACTGGGAAAATATCAGGGAATGGTCGTTCATGACGAGTCTTCGTCAAAGCAGAATGTTCTGCAAGGAGAGCTGGCTGATTGCTGGTACTTACATGTACATGTAGTTAAAAAAAATACTCATTGACAAAGAGTCCTCTGAACAAGCAAATTGTATTCTCAATAGTTGGTTCACAAACTTTTTGACCAGCCCTTGTAGGTCAAAAAAATGTGTGAGTGGATGCTTCACACAGATTCTGCAAAAATTTTGTTCACAAACTTTTTTACCTAATCCTTATTAGAAAAATGAAATACTGTAAAACGAGAATATTTAGCGCTCGATTTATTTTAGCGCCATTAGCGCAAAGGCATGGTTGCGCTAAATTAAGTAGTGCGCTAAAATTTTTACATGTAGATGCAACATCAAATTTCAATAAGAAAGTATTTGACATTTTATTCAAAGTGCATCACACCTTGTCCACAGCATGGTCTATCCGGCAACGTTTGTTGTTTTTATAGCTAATTAGATAATTGGATTAACGCCAGCGCTTGGGTAGATAATGATAGTACACGTGCCGTGATTAAAATGTACATTTGTACTGGGTAGATCATGATTGTCTACGTGTCGTAATAACCAATCATGAAATATAAATAAGAGTCGGACGAGATTATTCTTTAACAAACAAAAAAACTGAAGTTTAATCGGAACAAATTTTCATTCAAAACAATCAGATAAAAAGTTGAAGTCGTACCTAAATGCAGGAATAGACGTTTATATGTATTATTTCTAACGAGAAGACTTCTCTCTCGCTTTATATTTAGATGGCGTAACATTTGTGTGAAAACACAGTACTTTATTACACAAGGTACATATACGGTAAAAAAGGAGATCTATAAAGAAAAGTTTACAAACATTAATACAAGCATACGAATAGGCAATTCAATTGTCCAAGACACGTGCCGCCATGTAGTCAATACCTCTATGTAATTATATCGCTGTGAACATGTACATTAGATACGCAGTCTTTAAAAGGATTTATTTACACAATGTTAGCGCCGTTGCCATAAAATGATTCGTTACGTCAAGTTGAAAAATTGGGACGATATATATTCATCCATGTTACAGAACAGCGTTATTTTCTTTCATCACTTTTCATAGAATTGAAAATTATTTTGTTTTACCAACGATCGTCCGAACATGAGACACAACGGATATTTTGTGTCTGACGTGTATTTTGTTTTACCAACGATCGTCCGAACATGAGACACAACGGATATTTTGTGTCTGACGTTACAAAAAATTACGATTCATGGACAGCAATTTGCTACCGGCGATGTCTGAGAAACAAAGTCCTAAAGGCACTGTGCGCTAATTCTATTGACCAGATGGTGTCAATGCGCTAAATTAAGTTTGCGCCAAAAGGTTTTCATCCCTCATTGCGCTAACATATGTTTGCGCTAAAAATTCTCGTTTTACAGTATATACATGTATATATACACATGTATATATGAAAGTTTGCTAAATACAGCTCTTCCAAACATTTGGTCCACAAACTTTTTAACCAGCCCTTATAAGAAAAATAGATAAATGTATACTTCACACAGGTTTTCCACAGCATTGGCTTCCATTGGAGGGAGACATGAGCTCTTGAAGAGGATATTTTTGAGTACTGAGGTATCTCCGGAGGGATTTTACTTCCTGAGGCTATGTAAGGACGGAGCATGGAAAACGGTTCTAATAGACGACAGATTACCCTGTGACAGGAGAAAGCACACACTGAAATACAGCACCCCACATATAGATGTAAGATTCTGGTCTACATGTAACTTCACAGATTTTTGACATGAGTTTGATAATGATATTGATATCACTGAGAGTGATTTACAAATTTTTACCTTAAATTTAATTTGACTACAAGTATGTAACATATGAATGTCTTCCAACAAAACTTTGTTGGAAGACAGTCATATGTCACATACTTGTAGTCAACAGTTAGAATTGTTTTCCAGAATGTTAATCCCTATATGTATCCCCTCTCAACATAATGGAAGTAGGGTACATACTGTACAGTTAAGGTCACCATTTATTTGCGAGTGCATGGGATGTGCATTATGTTCCTCTGTATCTATTGATCTACTGACCCATTTTGGCCATATTGACTGTCTTTTGATCTTTTGTTTCAAGATTATTTGTACCTGGTAATTTCTATCGGGCGCATTTTGATTATTTCTGTCATTGTTGATCTGCATTGGTCTATATGCTTTGTGTGTACTTTCAAAAGCTGTATGACGAAGAATTGCAAAAAAGTCTTACATGTATATAATTGACTAAAAGTATTGTAATGGACTGAAAGAACTGTTGTGATTTTGTTATGTGTTTGTTTCATGTTTTAATAAAAAAAAACAACATCCAAAAACAAAATTCAGAAGATTTCTTGTTTCATTACAGAAGAACGGAAATGTTCAGCTGTGGCCGATGTTAATCCAGAAAGCCGCAGCAAAGCTACACGGGAGCTACATGGCCTTATCTAGCGGGATCGTTGTAGAAGCCTTGTCTATGTTGACAGGGGAAGCATGTGATCATATTGTATTGACAGGTATATATATATTTGAGATGTATGTATTCATGTATTACTAGATTTCTTTCTGCTTTTCTGTGAAAATCTCCATAAATTACACTACCTACCATAAGTAAGTATCTAAGTAAAATAGGCATTAAACACATTCCTTTTCGTGCATTTGTTGGAAGATCTGCATGGAAGACTGTCCAATGCTCATATCATACATGTATATACAAAGTCATGTATATTATTTATACTACTAGAAATAATTTGGATTATGTACATGTATTACATTTACCTTTATAATGGAAACTTTGACATGTAAATTTTGTATGGAGCAAGTAACCATATTTCGCCGTATTTTTCGTACATTTCTTACGAAATTTCTGTAGTTGAAGCCAATTAAATAATTGCTTTGGCTGAAATTGAATTTAACTCCATTCTCGATTGAAATTTTACATTAAGATTTTATTTTACACAGTTCATTGTTTCCTTATAAATTTAAACGTCAAAATATTTCATTTCCATGTTTTCAAGGGTGACCATATTTCACCGTTTTTGTTGACAAGTATCTTAGTTGCATAAAAATGGACAGAATTGTGATTTTCTATTCAGGAAATCTTTCGTCCACTACTTCTAACAAATGATGCCAAATAAAATGTTTTCTTTTTTTTGGTTTTTATAAAATAATTATATGTGGTATTTTTTGGTCAAAATTTAGTACAAGAGATGTTACAATATATCAAAACATGACTGCTACGGTCATATTTAATAGGATATAGAAAAACAAACTAGACAAATATTTCCTATAACCTATGAGAAGCAATTAACTATGAAACGGTGAAATATGGTCACCTCGGAAATACACTCTATGGTCCCTCGCTCTATATAGAGATAATAGAGAAAGTTAAAAAATACAATGAAGGTGAAAGGACCTTCACTTGATGTTCTTGCTGTAGAAATTTTAAAGTATAAAAACTTAAGATCATGCACAAAATATTTTCACCTGCACATAATAATCTAGGTTCCAGCTTTGTTACATTATATTTGAATTACATGTATATTTTTTTTTTACTTTATTGACTTTATTTAACAATTCAACAGAATTTGAAGACAAGAAACAGATTCCTAAGGTCGAGCCAAAGGACATCTGGTCTCGGATATTACAGGCTAAGTCAGAAATGTTTCTAATGGGTGTGACTACGGCACATGAAAAGAGAAACGTGACAGGATTCCAGGAGACAGGATTGATAGCTGAACATGCATATTCTGTCTTGGATGTGTGTGAAATTGAAGGACAACAGTGAGAATTTTAGCTAGTATGATTTAAGAATATTTTTGCCATACTTGTGATAAACAATTTAATGCATACTGACTTCATACTGCATATGTTTTGTCTTTTCCAAATTTTAGTCCTTAATTGGGGCAGGATCTAAAGTAAACAATATGATAATTAATGAGGTGAAAAATTTTGATTTTTGATGTTGAGGATATAGATTTTTAGCCCCTCTGTTTGTTGCAAAACTATCAATACATTTGTTTGAATGGTAAATAATGGCAATCACAAAGTAAACTATTTTGCAGGAAAATTCACATTGAGCTTCAACATGCATTTTATTTAAAGATGGCATTTAGGTTAAGATTACAAGCATGTGTTTCTTATGGTCTTGGACACTTCATTTATTTACATGAGTCTTTTCTCTAATTTTAGATTGATAAAGCTGAGAAATCCTTGGTCTGTACATAATCTAGATAAATGCTTGCTCAATGCCGAGGAAGACTTTATCGAACTGATTAAGACCAAACTTCACACTGATGAACAAGAATTCTGGATTACATTGGATGATCTACTCAGGTGAGTTGAAAAAAAATACATATTCTTAAATACATGCATGTAAATACATAATACTTACACAAAAGTAAATGCATATAAACTATAAGGCTCTTTTATATTTTTCTATGAAAGATATATATAGGATCTCAAATGATTTTCTATTTCATACGGTATTTATGAAACGAGTTGTGTGAATTTTACATCCCCGAGCCTTGGCGAGGGGATTAAAATCACACAACAAGTTTCATAAATACTGTATGGAATAGAAACATCATTTGAGATTCTTGTTATCACATGAAATATGACGTAATTGATCAAAATAACGTCAAAATGTTATAATTCGGACTTCATTCCTTGCAAATAACGCGCAAACGTTGCCGTTTCTATTGTGACGTCACAAAGGATCTGGAGTGCTTCATCCAATGACCATGCTCCAAAAGTGATATGTAACATGTTATCATAACATTTATTTATGAAATGGCTTTTACATGTATGTAACTGAATAAAGGGTGTATCATGTGATAAATTACATTATGTATTAGTTCCACTTGTGAAGTCTCAAAATCATGTACATGTAAAACCTTTTAGCGTTCTGTCGGTTTTCCAAGATATGAGACCCTGAAGGTGAAACCTACATGTATCTGTCATAGAATGCCTTGAATGAGTAATTTTTTCTCATATTTTGACGCCAAAATAAAAATGCAAACTAAAATGATGAAATACAAAAGATTTTAAGTTGGTCTTCTAAATTCTACTGAAAAAATTTTAAGGTAAAGATTTTCAAGAGTACATGTATGTATTCAGATCAATGGAATTAATTTGTATTTGACATGATTTCATTAGCAAGTAATTAAAAAATGACTCCAACTTAAAATGTCCATTAATTTCAGGTATTTTGTAAGCTTGGGCATTTGTAAAGTTCGAGAACAATGGTTTGAAATGAGGGTGAAGGGATCCCTACCCCCTGTATTTGACAAGCCTTGGAAATATGTAACATTTAGTGTACATCGTGAAACACAACTTGATGTGGAGTTATTTCAGAGGAATTTAAGGTAAGTTTGGAGTTTATACATACTGTATATATTATTTGCCAGGCATTAATTGTCAGTGATGTTTTGCCTGACTTGGTTAATGTTTTTGGACACAAATCTCCAAATTCTGTTTATCTGGAAATTTTTGCTTTCACTTATTTTTGCAATTTTAAGAAGAAAGCCTATAGAGTTAATTTTGTGCCTCTTAGATTTTTTAATCTGCCCCAAACAAAAGTTAAAATTCAATAACATTATTATACTAAAAACAGTGTCATAATAATAAAAGAAAAATCACAAAATGATCTATCCATTATACATGTAAGATGTTGATTTCCTGTTTAGTGCCGTTCTATCATTTTCACTTCCGTTTTCAGAGGCCGATCTGGTACTGAGGATTTTAATGACCTGCTGATTGTAGTAGCACAGAATTCCCTCACCGAGGATCGAGCACCGTACATAAAGCAGCCGCTATTCACGAGAGTGATGGGCCACAGTCAGAGGAGGGCTCGAAGCTTCGTAAGCTGTGATTGTGTGCTGGAGGAGGGTAGCTACACTGTAGCTTGTCTTGGATTTTGGCAGTTACAATATGGTAAGAAGGGCATGTTCCTGTTACAGGAATAGACAATTTTCACATTACGCAGTAGACTTGAATTTTATACAGGCCAAAACCTGACATGACAACATTTGACGTAACTCTTGACTGTGACGTTGAAACATTTCTATGACATCACAATGAAGAATAATGTCAAAAGTTGTGATGTTGGGTCTTGGAGTGTCTAAAATGCAAGTCTAGTGGTAATATGAAAATGGTCTATTAGAATGAGATTCAGATTTACATGGCAGGTGGAAAAATTAACAAATTTTTGTCTTCTTTTATTCAGTTTTTTCAATAAATAAAGTTTAATTGTGACGTCATCAAATTTTATGGAAACCAGCGTAAATTTCAGGGAAAACATGCTTCTAATACCATGCGTCCTGAAGGAATTTGATTATTTGATTACAATTGATCTCTAAGCTATTGATTTTATCAAGTGAAGTAATAGTTTCAAATGACTTTTGAATGGGAACAATAGACAGGGTTGTAGTGAAGCTTTTGTTTAATAACCATTCTTGACATTACCAAGAGGATTTTAATGTAACAATATCAAATTTACTCTTTGCAGGTGAAGAAAACATGACGGCAGAGGAAAGTTTGAAATGGAATAAAGAATTTAATCTCGTTCTCCATAGTTCACATGACCTGACTGGGCCAGAGGAAGTTGATATTTCTAGACCTCATTTTAAGCTTTTGGAATTTGCCCCTTCCGATTTACTCATTTTGCTGACAAAGCAGCTTGCTTCTGAAAAGACAGACAGTCAGACAGACAGACGAGTATCAGAACTACACGTAATTATGAGTTTTATTTGCATTATATTATCAATGAAAGGGCAAGATTTTGCATATCTGCTTTGATAATCAGTCATTTGAAATCTTTTGTAAAAGCTTGACACTTCGAAAACCAGCACAACATTGTATGTAAAATTCAGCTGAAGGGATAAATAAGTCACTGATCTATTAGATTAAAGAGCACTATTTAAAAAATGTCTGTAGGTTGTACATGTACATTAGACCGAGAACAGGCCAAAATTTTATTCTTGAGTTGGTATTTTGGAAATACCAACTCAAGAATAAAATTTTGGCCTGTTCTCGGTCTACATGTACATGTACATATACCTGTATTTTAAAGCTTTAAGTCCATGGTTTTGAACAGAATAAGCTTCCTACTTTTCTTCAAATGGTTGAATGATTTTAATATTGGATTTGTTTTCAAATAATAATAAAATAACTATTTTGTATATATTCTTTGATAACTTTATTCTTGTAGACTGACTCAGGACTGACAGCAAGGACATACAGTCTTCTATGGTGGGGAGAAGTCTTGGTGCTTGAAAATGAAACCGATGTCCCCATCGCGTACCAAAGAAGCTACGGAGAAAGTAGACTCCTTCTATACAGCAGGAAAGATCAAACAACAAAAGACTGTGTCCCGCCTAAATCTAGGTAAGTTTCTGACATAAACTAGTTGTGATATCAACAAATTTATGGGAACCTGCATAAAATTTTAGGCAAACTTTATTCAATCACTATGTGTATACATGTATGTATCTAATAGTATATGAATTTCATTAGGCCATAATACATTTACATCCGATACTGCTAAAATAGGAACAAACTCTGAATGTTGAAAAGACAGATTAAGCTTAAGGTACATGTATGTGTTGTACAAAAGAATATCAAGTGTATTATTTAGTCAGAATCATTGAATATTTTTACCTAAATATACATGTACCTACAAATGCAATGCAACATAAAAATATGGTTTCTATCATTAAAGGTCAACATGCCGACCTTCGCTCCATCCACAGAAACTATTGAGACACTGCCAAAGATGACTGAGATAATTTTAAGACTGTTTAAATGGGCGAATTTTCCATTTGTACACTGGTTACATTAAAGAGGATAATGTTTTTGTATCTAAATGATTTGCAGGCTTAATATGTATGATTTATGAAAGATTATATTGTTTTATTTTATCTAACCTAAAAAATGCTGAAAAGAATGTGTTTTTTTTTTGTAATACAGTCAGGTGATACATGTGGTGACGGCGATGCATCCAGACGCTGATTGGCATGTGGCCGTTCAGAAAGGATACAAGCCTTTGCCGCACATGAAAGAGGAACATTTACCTGCTATTACTATGGATATTAGAGGTCTACATGCAACGAGACCAATTCACATAGTTGACGAAATGTTATACGTAAGATGAGAACTATATAAAGATCTGTGAGAACTACATAAAGATCTGTGATAAATTTTTATGTCACCATCATAAAATGGCTGGAGGCATACAGTGCTGCATCTCTTCACAGTTTGTCATTCTGTCTGTCCAAAAGTATTGTAATTCCAACTTTTCTGAAATGTTTCGGAAGATTTCAACAAAACTCTGATGTGTTGTACAATGAAAGATCAAGATGTAGATGTGCATGAAGGAAGGGAAATGTTTACCAAACTGATGGTTCCTGGACTTAAGTTATCATCATGTCTTATACAAAAACTTTAAGCCTTTTTGCATGTTTAGTGGATTTCAATCAGTTTAAATGTAATCAAATATTACATTACTTAGTTTTTGTGTTGCTTGTGACTCTTATTATGTGTAAGGTAAAAATGAAATTTTAAAAATAAGGTTTAAATGAAATGTTGTACAGTGAAAAACTGCACTATATAAGAAGTGCTCAAAGGACGGAAAATTAATTGTTACATGAATTTTTAATATGGTTATTCACAGAGTCCTGCTGAACAAGTTTATTCATAGTATTCATGAAGCATCAGTGTTTTTGTATTTAATATCGTATATCCGGTAATTTTGGCGTCAGGAAATTTTGCCGACTTTGGTCCAAATTGGGCGATTGAAATGTTGGCGCTTTTAAAATTAGCGGATTATTTAAAACATCCACCAAAATTATAATAGTCAAATTCATGGGCGTATCAATGTTTTATAACCACCGAAACAAACATAAAATGACATTAAAAAAGGTGTTTAATTTGTGAATATAAAAGATGATATATATATGCGATGTTCATACACGTAGTTAAAAAGAAGTCGTTTAAAAATTACAATTATCGACACTACATTTTAAACAAAGAAGTAATTTAGCTGTGAATGTGCAGTCAATGTTTCGGATTTTTTTTTTTTTTTTTTTGTAAATATGTTTGACTATTGTCACAATCAGAGCCTGCAAGTCAAATCCATCAAAGTCCAAAATATCGCACCCTATTAACCCTTCAATAAATAGAACCCATGTGAAATCTTTCTAAAGCGTGCGTGTTCATTACGGTACCTTTTCCATTCATTGCTTACAAGATAATTGGATTAACAGTTTAACACGAGGGTAGACATCAATTGTTTGGACCTTAATTGTTTGAAGGTAAACAATGATACCATGGTCATCATAGGTGAATATACATGTGTATAACACAAATAAATTCAATATGATGAGACAATGACTCGTCACGTGACAGTTCTCAGCCAATGAGAGTGGCAATATAAACAGACTATTATAATAAACATGTGTATAACACAAATAAATCATTTCCCAGTAGAAAACGGGCAATATCTTTTACAGTGGCGGATCTCTGGCTGAATAAATTCTCTATTTATGGATGGAAAACTTGGTGCTTTTAAATTTGGCGATTTTATTGCATCGGCCAACAAAGCCAAAATTTCCATCTCGCCAAAATTACCGAAATACGGTATATTCAACCAGATAAACAATTATCTAGGTTCATTGTTATTGATGTAGGTTTAATTTCAGCATTAGCCAATCAGTGGCTGCATCTTTTGTAAAAAGATTAATATTAAGTATTACTTGATGCACAAATATCAAAGGATTTTTTTATGACAAATGTAAATGGAAGGTGCAATTTTCATACGGCTTGAGATTTTCCACCTATACTATATGTTCTGAATTGTTTTGACCGGTGATTATTATCCAATATACTCCTTATTAGAAATAACACAACTAGTATACTACTACGCACAACTTCTTACTAATGTTACAGTCATTCATTTCATCTACAGAATTAATGTATTATAAGTACATGTAAATTGAGATTATGTTTGTTAAAATACTTGTAATTCCCAAAATTGTTTTCCAAGAAGAGTTTCAACTTAAATTCTAATATGACTTGAAATTTTCTCCCTATATGTACCATAGAACTCGCCTGGTGTAAAATCTCCAACAAACTTCCATTGCGATAAGCTCCGCCCCTTCACGTGCTACATTAGAATAGAAATAACAACTAGCTAGCCGTGATTCATTGTCCAGTAATTCTACTCGTCACATGAACCAATCCAATTATCACCTCGCTGCGAAAACTCATGGAATTACTGGACAATAAACCACGGCTAGCTAGTTGTTATTATGCCCCCCTTCGAAGAAGAGGGGACATATAGGTTTGCCGCTGTCGGTCGGTCGGTCTGTCGGTCTGTCGGTCGGTCCACGACATCAGTTTCCGTTCAATATCTCTGGAATGGATTCATATATTGAAATGAAATTTTGTATACAGACACATCAAACAAAAATCTAGGTCAAATTTATATTTGGGTCCGATCAAAAAAATTTTGACAGAGTTATGCCCCTTGCATTTCGAAAAATACCAAAATTTCAGGGTTTCCGTTCAATATCTCTTGAATGGAGTTACATATTGAAATGAAATTTTGTATACAGACACATCAAACAAAAATCTAGGTCAAGTTCATATTTGGGTCCGATCAAAAAAATATTGACAGAGTTATGCCCCTTGCATTTCGAAAAAACCCAAAATTTCAGGGTTTCCGTTCAATATCTCTTGAATTGAGTTACATATTGAAATGAAATTTTGTATACAGACACATCAAATGAAAATCCAGGTCAAGTTCGTATTAAGGTCCGATTGAAAAAATTTTGACAGAGTTATGCCCCCTGCACTTCGAAAAATACCAAAATTTCAGGGTTTCTGTTCAATATCTCTTGAGTGGAGTTACATATTGAAATGAAATTTTGTATACAGACACATCAAATGAAAATCTAGGTCAAGTGTATATTTGGGTCCGATGAACAAAATTTTGACAGAGTTATGCCCCTTGCACTTCGAAAAAAACCCAAAACTTCAGGGTTTCCGTTCAATATCTCTTGAGTGGAGTTACATATTGAAATGAAATTTTGTATATAGATACATCAAATGACAATCTAGGTCAAGTTCTTATTTGGGTCCAATCAACAAAATTTTGACAGAGTAATGCCCCTTGCACTTCGAAAAATACCAAAATTTCAGGGTTTCCGTTCAATATCTCTTGAGTGGAGTTACATATTGAAATGAAATTTTGTATACAGACACATCATATGGAAATCTAGGTCAAGTTCATATTTAGGTCCAATAAAAAAAAATTGGACAGAGTTATGACCCTTGCACTGTGAAAAATACCAAAACTTCAGGGTTTCTGTTCAATATCTCTTGAGTGGAGTTACATATTGAAATGAAATTTTGTATACAGACACATCAAATGAAAATCTACTAGGTCAAGTTCATATTTAGGTCTGATGAACAAAATTTTGACAGAGTAATGCCCCTTGCACTTCGAAAAATACCAAAATTTCAGGGTTTCCGTTCAATATCTCTTGAGTGGAGTTACATATTGAAATGAAATTTTGTTTTCAGACACATCAAATAAAAATCTAGGTCAAGTTCATATTTGGGTTCAATCAAAAATTTTTATGCCCCCTTTGAAGAAGAGGGGACATATTGCTTTGCCGCTGTCTGACTTTCTGTCTATCGGTCCGTCAGTCAGTCCACGACATCAGTTTCCGTTCAATACCTCTGGAGTGGATTCACATATTGAAATGAAATTTTGTGTACAGACACATCAAATGAAAATCAAGTATAAAGTTTTGACGGACTTTAATCACAGAAGGGGTAGGGGGGCATTAATGTTTTACAAACATGACTTTTAACTTGTTTCTTAAGTATTTATTATTCACAAACACATTCTAATATAAAAGTGGAGAATGTCTTCCTTTTCTTTGCAGACCCTGAAGGTAAAAGATCAAGGTCATAGTTACATTTATTTAAAATCAAGTCAGCCTATGGCAGAGCCCTCTAAAAAAGCTCTTGAATTTGCCCGTGCCTACTATTTCTATTTACACATATATATACATTAATACACTGTTTTATTTTAATATAAAACGACCCATTTTGAGTTGCATAATTCTTTCCAGATATTTTTTTTATAATCGTACAACATATATTATTACTAATACATTTGCAATATTTACATACAATAGCTGTCTTCATTTTTTCAACTAATGGATGTTGGGTATTACATTTTTTTTATCAAAGATTGTATGACTGTGCCCATAATAAAAGGGTCCTTATGGCTTCATATTTTTACTCATCTTTCCCATTCCTAATGCTGTGAATGAACAACATAAAGTAAACTTTCTCCATTCAAAATTGTTATGATGTCATATTTGCGTTCGTATCAGGATTGTGATGTCATTCAAACATATAAAGTTTTGGGAGACCCCAAAAACATGTTTCAAATTTTGATGAATTTTTCTCTTGTAAGTGCTATCATAAATTTGTCTGTCCATTTATCACTCTTGTCAGTGCTATCATTAGTCTGTTTGTCTGTCCATTTATCACTCTTGTCAGTGCTATCATTAGTCTGTTTGTATGTCCATTTATTACTCAGTTCCGTTCCTTGCAGATCATTTTACTGAACATGTACCTTTTCTAATTATGTTCAAGTTATATTTATTGTACGTTTTAGTTTTGATATACAAGTATGTCTGCTATTATGTCCATCTGTCTGTAAGTCTGTAATAAGAATGAGTTTATTGGTATGGCTATGTACATTCCTGTCGAGGCTTGGACATTTACCAAATTCATTTAACACTTTTAAAACGGAAAGTATTAACCGAAACTGTGCCGTTTAATCGACTGGACTATCTATTGTGCTGTTTTATCTTAATAAATCCTTAATCCCTAAACCGACCCAGTCAAATACTCAAGATATTTACTAAAACATGTAAAACATGTCATCTTAGGGACTATTAATAGTAGCTAACCAAGGTTTGAGGCCTTGAATGATCATGTAAATGCAACGGTATGTCGTTTGTGACCAGCATCAATAAAAGACATAAACTTGATAAAACAAATTCATCTGTTCTAAAATTTAATGAAAATAATATGTATCAAATATCTACAAGTGAGGATATACTATTCATCTTCGTCTTTAAAAACGTTTAGCGATTTGCTAAACATTTACTGTCTGTAACCAAAACGGTACTCGTTACACATTTAAACTTCCTAGCCTCAATTCCTATTATATTTATTCCCTTGTTATCACATACCTCAGGTTTAGTGTTGAAACTAGAATAAAATATTAACAATAAAAAATGTTCATATACATGTACATTTGTACTTTAAAAAAATTATTCAATATTACGATATTCCTACATAATTATGTGGGGTTTTATTTATCATTTTCCATATAAATCATACTCATATAATCATTATTCTGGTTGTAATCCTCTAGATTTTTTTCATATTCTATAAATCCAATATATTTTTATATATTTGTATCATTTTGATAATTTTAATATATTATGCCTTCTCTGAATTAACCTTTGACAATCATTGTTTTAGTTTACCGATACATTTATGTCTTTAGAATTTGAGTTTAATTACATAACCTTTGATGTAAAGTAGCATATCAGGATGACTTTTTCCCTCTTTATGCTCAGTGTGTATTAGGAATTGTTGACTTTAACATTATGATGTTATATCATATAACCAGGATGTAACATCGATTCTGATTGGCTGGTGTACGAGTCGTTTTTTTCTGATAATGACCGCTTAGAGAAGATGATGACTCTTTGTGGTAATTTTTCTAATTTCAGTATTTATGATAAAAAATTAGTATAATTTCAAGTTCATCATATTTGTTGTTACGAAGGTATGGTACTTCAATATTGTGGTATTTTGAAAATAAATGCCAATTGGCCTATCTTGCTGCGTCAGCATATGCTTTGTTATTAAATAAACAAGCTTATTACAGTTTTTAAGTGAAATTCACTGTGATATATATATATTGTTGAAAGATATTAAACATTGGTATGTACGTTATGTGATCTTAGACCTATTTTTTCGCAATAATTTCAAGTTGATCTGACAAGCTTTTAATTACTACAGATTTTCCTTGTAATAGAAGGTTACTGTCATGATTATGACATGAGGCCATTTTGATTATTAGATATATTTCATTTTACGTCCACGGCACGGTGCCTTTATGAAAACTGCTCAGAAAAAAACACGCAGAAGCATGAATTTTTAAGGTAAAACTTATCAATAAATGATCATGAATACCATAAAATGCATATACCATCATTTTGCTAAAGAAGAATCGACCACCTCACAGGATTTTTTTTTTTTACATTTTCAGTCTTCCATTCCAAATTCCTTCATATTGTATATGTGATTGGTTGTTTTCATGCCTGATGGGAGGGTATCTTTCAGAAAAATTTGGGAGATAAAACAAAATGTTTAAATACGCTGGCACAATTGCCTTGACATTGATTAAATTATTTTACAAAAAGTGTTTTTTTTTTTAATGTAAATCCATCAGAGATGAATTGTTGTTATAAAAAGTGCATTGTTTTTTGCTCTACAGCTTTCTATTTGAAAAGAATGGAAAGAAAATGTATTGATTGTGTCAGATGTGCAAGGCACATAAATTTTTTGAGAATGTTCTAATTTTGTTATGCATAACAAATTTATTTCCAATTTGTCTTATTAGACTAATTCTTGTTATTGTACATGACCCTGTATTGTTGTGTACTCTTTAAATATACTTGCAAAAGATTTCCTTTTTTGTTCAGTTTATTTCCAGAAAATTATGATCACTCATAATACTATAGGGAATCAATATTAGTCCCTGAGACAAGTAAGCCTCTCCTGCTTGCACGTCGATTTTTAAAGTTCTGTAGACATCGAAAACAGGGAATTCCCAAGATATAATGAGGGAGATGTTGATTTTTGAAGTTGATAGGTCAAGGTCAATAATAAAACAAAAGATTTCATGATGAAAATGCTAGAACCCCTTCAGACTTGTGTATATGGATATTTATCTGAAGAGAAAGACACTTATTGAATTTAGGTTTCATAAGTCAAGGTCACAATGACTTCTTCCTGGTGACTTACACTAGACTGTGAGATGCTTAAAAGTACTTTGAGAAGGGTTAATCTTTTTCTTACTGCTACACGTTTGACAAAATGACTCTTTAGAAGAAAAAAATGGCTTCTCCGAGTATTTGGCTTTGAGTACAACTGATGAGGGTTGAAACCTGAAACATTTAGTAGTTTTTGAGCGAATAGCTCATAGCGATCGACTGATTTCTTTTCACGCAAGAGATCCTCAATTCTGTACATGTATAAACTGAAGCACAAGGCGTTCGACTCTCACGCAGAAGATCGAGTGCGGGTCACAAGGGTTGAAAGTCATATCCATTCGTTAGTCCCTCCCAAGTCTCCTGGCCAGGGGGGACTATAAAGGTCCCGGTTAGGTACCCATGTTCATGCTGCGGCAAGGGTATCCAGGTGTGGTGGCACCTTATAAAAGCCGTTGGAAATACGGACCATCCTGATACTTGTTAAATAATAGAAGACTGTCTCCGATTGCTCAAAACGCCCCCACTATACTTACCTGCCCTTACCCAATTAGTCAACCCTCTGGATCGGCCACTAGAATGCAATCTTTGGAACGTGCAACCAAGGACGTCCCTGGTGCAACTTCTTTTTTTCTTCTTCGGCTTTTAGACAGTCAATATTGACTAACTTGCGCTGCGCAACAGGGAATTATGAACAATAAAATTTTGAAAAAATAACCAGAATTCAAAAGGACCTGATAAGATAATGGCTGGATTTAGCCCAGAATCTCATCAAGTATTTCTTCTACACAATGATCTATACACAAGAAAAACTTGATCATGACTAAAATTAATGTATTTGGAGATTCCTCATAAAACTTTTATTTTGGTAAGCTTATTTCAAGATACTTAAATTACAGTCCAAAGAGAAGGGGGGTGGCCACGTTGAAAAGAAGCTAATATTTATCAAAAAACGTTGAAAATTAAGAACTATCTGGCTAATATGGATATCTATAAACTTTAAAACTTATTAGTCTAAACAAGATACTAGAAATCAAATTTAAAAGACTGGTCTTAACTTTATCAATAAATTTTTTAAAATCCTAAATCTGAAATACGGTCGTATTTTGTATTGGCTATAAAGTAGGCATTTTGACCGCGAAATACACACTGTGTAAAGAAATGAGCAGCACGCTCTTGTTTAAATGAATGACTTTAAAGGGAAAAAATGAAACTTTGCTTATATTATGGCCTAAAACACAGATTCTTAAAAAGCCCCCCACCCTCCCTTTTTCAGTTTTTCGTCTCTGGGGCATCGTTCTCCCCCCCCCCCCCCTAGCTACAGAATCCCACTTTGTCAAAAGATGTGTATTAGTGATATACACCTTCTGTAAAAGTGGCGTTCTGTACCGGGGGGGGGGGGGGGCAATGTTTTTAAAAACTTTTCCATTTATTTCGATAGAAAAAAGACATATTTTGCCCCAAAATTTAAGAAAACGATGCACGATAAGTCTTATATCCAACTGCTGATTATGATGAAACCAAAAACTGGCATCAATTTTGTGAAAGAATTTTCTTGAAGTTCCCACTTTGAAAATTCCACTTTTTCAGGGTAGATTTTACGCCTTATCTTATCAGCTCCCTTAAAACTATTTACAATTGCTTGGCTGTTTAGAGAAATATGTTCAAGAGAGCATGCAGGCATGCTTGAGGACTGTCATCTTAAAAAAAAAGAAATTTATGACATCATTTTGGATTTACATTAGTATTATTGTATACTTGCATAAACTTGTCAGGAGGAGATAAGTTTGTTGACATACATCACAAATGATACATATTCTGATATCAAGCTATTCGCCCTCCGTACCTTCAGTCCTTTGATTATCTAGTAGGCTTCTCTCCGGCAACAGGATTGGGACTTTTTCTTAATTTCAGTCGTCATTCTTCGTTTAAATTGAAAGACATGCGCCGGCCAGCGAACCGGAAAATGCACTTGTTATAACTTCCCATAGTCTTAACTACCTTACATCCGTGACTGACTGCAATGGGAATTATACGGATTTTCTACTCATTTATTATATATAGTATTTGCCATTCCGTACCCATCCGCGGTGGTGAGATCGATGTACTTATTGAATAAATCAACTGGACAAGGAGCGGGACTGCCAAAATGAAGTTCCAGATATTACTTTCAAGGAATTTAGTATTAGTGCATATATAGGATATTCTTACAGATTTAATTCGATCTGCCAGGTAAGGAAGTCGTCTTTCTTCAATATTGCATTAGATTTTAGTATATTTGTTTTCTTTTTTTTTTGTACAAGTTTGAACATAATCACATAGAGGGTTTTCTCTGTAAATAGACAGAGAGATAAGATAACTGTAAGGAAACGATGAATCGACTTGTATATATATTTCATTGTAAGTAATTTTTTTTTTCAAATCAAATTTTTACAAGTCGAGTAAACACTAGGACATTATACTGGACTTTTCGAAACCTTGTGGTTCCAGAATTTGGTCTTAGGTTAGGGGGAAATGATTTATATAATTATACATGCAGTTTTTGAGCGTAATAATGTGCCCAGAATAATTTAAATAACATGCCCTTCGGATAATGTAATGATTTATTTTTAGAGGATATTTCAGGATAGAAAAATCAGAATTTACTTTTTTTTTTTTTTTTTGATGAGGTGCTTTCTGTCCGCGCTTTCCACTCTCCAACCCCACCAATTTAATCGGCCACTGAAACTGACAATTGTTTTCGGCATTAAATGTAAAGACCTATTTGAGTATATTTTTGAATTGGCTATGTAAAGTTTATAAAAGGTTTTCAAACCTTTCAATTGTTCAGATCTTTACCTAATCTGAGCATTTGATCATAGATGATGATAGAATCTTTCTTGACTAATATCTAATTCTTTAAAGTTTGATCTTTTGACAAGGGCCGGGCGACCTAATCCACATTGCAACAAACAATCGATTAGAGTATGGTTGGTTGCATCTTTGGAGCGTCTATGAAAATTCATGATAATTAGGGCTAATGATACGGTGAATGGTCATTTGATAGATTAGGGTGAGATTCTTAAAAAAATGTAAAGCGTCCTTAACAATGGGAACACAACCACTTTACAACACTTTGCGATCGAAATATTTTAGCTTCGCACGACGCTTGAAATTCATGATAATTAGGGTTTATAAGACGGCGAATGGTAGATTGATAGATTAGGGCGAGATTCTCAATAAAATGTCGGGGTTAGGCAAATAGCACAAGAGCCCCATGGGGCACAATGCTCACCTGATAACCATGCACACTCTTGTCACACTGACAATGCATAATGAGGGCAGATCCAGATTTTCGTGTTCAAATGAAAGTATCTATAGGTGTCACCCATGAAAATAAAAACCTTTTTTGTATGATTAATCATTTAGCTCAATTTGAGTGACCTCCAATCCTTCAATAAATATGAATTTGGTCTTGTTGGATTTGGACACCTTTGACACATAACAATAAAAGAAAAAAAGGGCCAGGGTCATGCAGACCGTTTTCTCACAAATTCTACTTTTTACATCACCCCTCTATCCGTTTCGAAAATTTAACAAATTTCATCTATTTTTAAATCTTTTTTTTTTTTTGTACTTAAAAAGAAAAAAAAATCAAAAAAAAAATTTAGAATCCTAGATGTGTCAAATATGCAGTAAATGAATGCACAAAATCACACATTAATAGAGTTATTCAAAGAAAAAGTTCAAAAATGAGCATTTCTGACAAAGTCTGAAAAGACGTAAAAAAAAAACGCGTCAAAAATTTTGACTTCGGAGTGGAACCAAAAATAACACTTCTTAAGACATCTCTCTAGATAATCCTTATGCTTTCGGTTTGTCGATACGTGCTTCAGTTCTGAAGAAGAAGTTTGTCAAAGGAGGGAGAAGTCGAAATGTGACAAGTTTACGACGGACGACGGATGACAGACGGACCCCGGACACCACACTATGACAATAGCTCACTTGAGCTTCACTCAAGTGAGCTACAACAATGAACAAGAAAGAAAAAAAAATGATTTGAACCCACTACTCTTGGGTCCATTGGGCATGGAAAACATACCATATATACCATTTAAAAAAAAATATTAAAAATATTAAAGTTGATATTTTGACAAAATTCTTTCACACAGTTACATTTCTAACAATCAATATTAAAAGAAAATGAGAATAAACTGAAAAAGGGAAAAAAAATTACCGTATATTTTCAGGTCCCGCTAGGGTTTGAACCCTGGAGTCTATACACACCTGTGTACAATCTTAAAAAAAGCCTTAAAAATCCAAAAGTGCATATTTTGACAAAATTCTTTCACAGATGCATATCTTACTACAAGTGTCAAAAAGTATATAAGCAATTTCAGGGGAGAAGTTGAAAACATTAAAAATGACTGTCCCCTTCCCTTTTTGCATTTAAAAAAAATCATAAAAAAACTTTTCAGCAAAATTCTTTTACATAAGCATTCCTCTAGTTTATCATGGCTAAAATGAACTAAATTGGGGTAGTAAATTTAGCCAAGAGAGAAAAAATAAAAGAAATCTCAATTTTTGCATTAAATAACTAAGTCGAAAAAGACATCAAAAACGCGTCAAAAATTAGACTTCGGATTTTAACGAAATGAACAAACTTGAATACCGGTAATACATCCTTCTTGATCACCCAGATGCCATTAGTTTTTCAATCCATGCAGCGTTTCTGGAGAGGAAGATTTTTTAAGAGGGGTACCATCTGGGGCCTATTTGACCCCGCCCTGGATCCAACCCTGAAGGGATCAGGCCGAAATGAAGAAACTTGGTAGAGGACCTCAAGTACTTCATGCATACCAAGTTCCTTGCGGTTCCGGATGAGGAGTCGAAAATGTGAAAAGTTAACGGAGGGACGGACGCCGGAAAAACCGATGTGACAATAGCTGGCTCAATTGAGCGAAAAATTTTGTAAAGCGACCAACCACTTCGCTTCGCACAACCTATCGCACACGTTTCACGATCTCTTGCAACCTTTGCATCTGTTTCGGTGGTCGCATCAATTAGTGCATGGACATGCATATTTAAAAGCTGGGACTGCATGCGATCCAAAAATGACAATGCAACGCATGAACGTTAGTGCAAACGTTGCACGTCGTATGACCATGCGACACCAACTTCATTGTACAACAGTCGCATATCTATAGGCGCAAGTACATTTCACAATTCTCGCTTTAGATCGTCAGACAGTTGTGCGATTACTTTTTTAGGATCCGATCCGATTCAATTTTTTTTCAATCGCTCAAACTCATCGTGCGCCAATCGTAAAGGGGACTCAAAGTTGCTTGGGGATCGACACTTGCGTAGCTTTATTAGTCCCTTTTACTTCGTTTTTCTTAAATATGTCCATACCACGTAATAATGTTCAACTGTTGTTACAAATTGAACTGGTTTTTGGTTTCCTGTAAAACCTAATTGTGTAGAGTTTGATAGATTTTTAATTGAATAATGTTGAATGAAGCTGAATTCGACAGATATGAAAATTGTGATAAAGTGCTCTCTCATTTCTTACATATAATTCTCTTAACATCATAGGCTGGACCCTCTTCTTCTTTATTGGCTGGGCTCGACGATTTCATCTCGGGAAAGATTTAGGTCCTTGTACATGTACAAGGGAGGGGATCTCCAACAAGACTCGGCTGTAGAACCAACAACAAAACACAGAAACATCCCTATATAAATCCGAAACATAGAGTAGAGACAAGACAATCACAGCAAGGGACGCAAAAGGGACAAGGAATACCAAACACGACATTAATTTGCTCCTGGTATGGCAGATGGCAACCTGTCTCATGTCGGTACCTATTGTTCATTGGTCTTGTTGGGTTATGTGAAGTCGTTTAAGAAATAACAACTAGCTAGCCGTGGTTTATTGTCCAGTAATTCCACGAGTCGCATGAACCAATCAAATTATCACCGAGCCGCGAAGCGGCGAGGTGACAATTTTATTGGTTCATGAGACGAGTGGAATTACTGGACAATGAATCACGGCTATAGGTAGTTGTTATTTCTATTCTAATATAGCACGTGAATGGGCGGAGCTAAGCGCACTGGAAGTTTGTTGGAGATTTTACACCAGGCGAGTTCTATGGTACATATAGGGAGAAAATTTCAAGTCATATTAGAATTGATTTTAATGTTTAATGCTCCTTGTCTGTTTTGCGAATTTTGCTGTGCGTGTTTTCTCTGTGTTTTTGTATGGGATGTTTTGCTCAGTGGCGGATTCAGGGAGGGGGTGGGGGTGCGGAGGGGGGCGTTCGCCCACTGATCCAAAATTGAAAAAAAACCTATAGTTTGGCCTATTTTCAGTAAAAATCGGCAAAATTCACCCCTTGACCCCCCGGCAAAGGGGGCGCTGGATCAGCCACTGTTGCTGTGGGTGCAATAACAACTAGCTAGCCGTGATTCATTGTCCAGTAATTCTACTCGTCACATGAACCAATCCAATTATCACCTCGCTGTGAAAACTCATGGAATTACTGGACAATAAACCACGGCTAGCTAGTTGTTATTATGCCCCCCTTCGAAGAAGAGGGGACATATAGGTTTGCCGCTGTCGGTCGGTCGGTCTGTCGGTCTGTCGGTCGGTCCACGACATCAGTTTCCGTTCAATATCTCTGGAATGGATTCATATATTGAAATGAAATTTTGTATACAGACACATCAAACAAAAATCTAGGTCAAATTTATATTTGGGTCCGATCAAAAAAATTTTGACAGAGTTATGCCCCTTGCATTTCGAAAAATACCAAAATTTCAGGGTTTCCGTTCAATATCTCTTGAATGGAGTTACATATTGAAATGAAATTTTGTATACAGACACATCAAACAAAAATCTAGGTCAAGTTCATATTTGGGTCCGATCAAAAAAATATTGACAGAGTTATGCCCCTTGCATTTCGAAAAAACCCAAAATTTCAGGGTTTCCGTTCAATATCTCTTGAATTGAGTTACATATTGAAATGAAATTTTGTATACAGACACATCAAATGAAAATCCAGGTCAAGTTCGTATTAAGGTCCGATTGAAAAAATTTTGACAGAGTTATGCCCCCTGCACTTCGAAAAATACCAAAATTTCAGGGTTTCTGTTCAATATCTCTTGAGTGGAGTTACATATTGAAATGAAATTTTGTATACAGACACATCAAATGAAAATCTAGGTCAAGTGTATATTTGGGTCCGATGAACAAAATTTTGACAGAGTTATGCCCCTTGCACTTCGAAAAAAACCCAAAACTTCAGGGTTTCCGTTCAATATCTCTTGAGTGGAGTTACATATTGAAATGAAATTTTGTATATAGATACATCAAATGACAATCTAGGTCAAGTTCTTATTTGGGTCCAATCAACAAAATTTTGACAGAGTAATGCCCCTTGCACTTCGAAAAATACCAAAATTTCAGGGTTTCCGTTCAATATCTCTTGAGTGGAGTTACATATTGAAATGAAATTTTGTATACAGACACATCATATGGAAATCTAGGTCAAGTTCATATTTAGGTCCAATAAAAAAAAATTGGACAGAGTTATGACCCTTGCACTGTGAAAAATACCAAAACTTCAGGGTTTCTGTTCAATATCTCTTGAGTGGAGTTACATATTGAAATGAAATTTTGTATACAGACACATCAAATGAAAATCTACTAGGTCAAGTTCATATTTAGGTCTGATGAACAAAATTTTGACAGAGTAATGCCCCTTGCACTTCGAAAAATACCAAAATTTCAGGGTTTCCGTTCAATATCTCTTGAGTGGAGTTACATATTGAAATGAAATTTTGTTTTCAGACACATCAAATAAAAATCTAGGTCAAGTTCATATTTGGGTTCAATCAAAAATTTTTATGCCCCCTTTGAAGAAGAGGGGACATATTGCTTTGCCGCTGTCTGACTTTCTGTCTATCGGTCCGTCAGTCAGTCCACGACATCAGTTTCCGTTCAATACCTCTGGAGTGGATTCACATATTGAAATGAAATTTTGTGTACAGACACATCAAATGAAAATCAAGTATAAAGTTTTGACGGACTTTAATCACAGAAGGGGTAGGGGGGCATTAATGTTTTACAAACATGACTTTTAACTTGTTTCTTAAGTATTTATTATTCACAAACACATTCTAATATAAAAGTGGAGAATGTCTTCCTTTTCTTTGCAGACCCTGAAGGTAAAAGATCAAGGTCATAGTTACATTTATTTAAAATCAAGTCAGCCTATGGCAGAGCCCTCTAAAAAAGCTCTTGAATTTGCCCGTGCCTACTATTTCTATTTACACATATATATACATTAATACACTGTTTTATTTTAATATAAAACGACCCATTTTGAGTTGCATAATTCTTTCCAGATATTTTTTTTATAATCGTACAACATATATTATTACTAATACATTTGCAATATTTACATACAATAGCTGTCTTCATTTTTTCAACTAATGGATGTTGGGTATTACATTTTTTTTATCAAAGATTGTATGACTGTGCCCATAATAAAAGGGTCCTTATGGCTTCATATTTTTACTCATCTTTCCCATTCCTAATGCTGTGAATGAACAACATAAAGTAAACTTTCTCCATTCAAAATTGTTATGATGTCATATTTGCGTTCGTATCAGGATTGTGATGTCATTCAAACATATAAAGTTTTGGGAGACCCCAAAAACATGTTTCAAATTTTGATGAATTTTTCTCTTGTAAGTGCTATCATAAATTTGTCTGTCCATTTATCACTCTTGTCAGTGCTATCATTAGTCTGTTTGTCTGTCCATTTATCACTCTTGTCAGTGCTATCATTAGTCTGTTTGTATGTCCATTTATTACTCAGTTCCGTTCCTTGCAGATCATTTTACTGAACATGTACCTTTTCTAATTATGTTCAAGTTATATTTATTGTACGTTTTAGTTTTGATATACAAGTATGTCTGCTATTATGTCCATCTGTCTGTAAGTCTGTAATAAGAATGAGTTTATTGGTATGGCTATGTACATTCCTGTCGAGGCTTGGACATTTACCAAATTCATTTAACACTTTTAAAACGGAAAGTATTAACCGAAACTGTGCCGTTTAATCGACTGGACTATCTATTGTGCTGTTTTATCTTAATAAATCCTTAATCCCTAAACCGACCCAGTCAAATACTCAAGATATTTACTAAAACATGTAAAACATGTCATCTTAGGGACTATTAATAGTAGCTAACCAAGGTTTGAGGCCTTGAATGATCATGTAAATGCAACGGTATGTCGTTTGTGACCAGCATCAATAAAAGACATAAACTTGATAAAACAAATTCATCTGTTCTAAAATTTAATGAAAATAATATGTATCAAATATCTACAAGTGAGGATATACTATTCATCTTCGTCTTTAAAAACGTTTAGCGATTTGCTAAACATTTACTGTCTGTAACCAAAACGGTACTCGTTACACATTTAAACTTCCTAGCCTCAATTCCTATTATATTTATTCCCTTGTTATCACATACCTCAGGTTTAGTGTTGAAACTAGAATAAAATATTAACAATAAAAAATGTTCATATACATGTACATTTGTACTTTAAAAAAATTATTCAATATTACGATATTCCTACATAATTATGTGGGGTTTTATTTATCATTTTCCATATAAATCATACTCATATAATCATTATTCTGGTTGTAATCCTCTAGATTTTTTTCATATTCTATAAATCCAATATATTTTTATATATTTGTATCATTTTGATAATTTTAATATATTATGCCTTCTCTGAATTAACCTTTGACAATCATTGTTTTAGTTTACCGATACATTTATGTCTTTAGAATTTGAGTTTAATTACATAACCTTTGATGTAAAGTAGCATATCAGGATGACTTTTTCCCTCTTTATGCTCAGTGTGTATTAGGAATTGTTGACTTTAACATTATGATGTTATATCATATAACCAGGATGTAACATCGATTCTGATTGGCTGGTGTACGAGTCGTTTTTTTCTGATAATGACCGCTTAGAGAAGATGATGACTCTTTGTGGTAATTTTTCTAATTTCAGTATTTATGATAAAAAATTAGTATAATTTCAAGTTCATCATATTTGTTGTTACGAAGGTATGGTACTTCAATATTGTGGTATTTTGAAAATAAATGCCAATTGGCCTATCTTGCTGCGTCAGCATATGCTTTGTTATTAAATAAACAAGCTTATTACAGTTTTTAAGTGAAATTCACTGTGATATATATATATATTGTTGAAAGATATTAAACATTGGTATGTACGTTATGTGATCTTAGACCTATTTTTTCGCAATAATTTCAAGTTGATCTGACAAGCTTTTAATTACTACAGATTTTCCTTGTAATAGAAGGTTACTGTCATGATTATGACATGAGGCCATTTTGATTATTAGATATATTTCATTTTACGTCCACGGCACGGTGCCTTTATGAAAACTGCTCAGAAAAAAACACGCAGAAGCATGAATTTTTAAGGTAAAACTTATCAATAAATGATCATGAATACCATAAAATGCATATACCATCATTTTGCTAAAGAAGAATCGACCACCTCACAGGATTTTTTTTTTTTACATTTTCAGTCTTCCATTCCAAATTCCTTCATATTGTATATGTGATTGGTTGTTTTCATGCCTGATGGGAGGGTATCTTTCAGAAAAATTTGGGAGATAAAACAAAATGTTTAAATACGCTGGCACAATTGCCTTGACATTGATTAAATTATTTTACAAAAAGTGTTTTTTTTTTTAATGTAAATCCATCAGAGATGAATTGTTGTTATAAAAAGTGCATTGTTTTTTGCTCTACAGCTTTCTATTTGAAAAGAATGGAAAGAAAATGTATTGATTGTGTCAGATGTGCAAGGCACATAAATTTTTTGAGAATGTTCTAATTTTGTTATGCATAACAAATTTATTTCCAATTTGTCTTATTAGACTAATTCTTGTTATTGTACATGACCCTGTATTGTTGTGTACTCTTTAAATATACTTGCAAAAGATTTCCTTTTTTGTTCAGTTTATTTCCAGAAAATTATGATCACTCATAATACTATAGGGAATCAATATTAGTCCCTGAGACAAGTAAGCCTCTCCTGCTTGCACGTCGATTTTTAAAGTTCTGTAGACATCGAAAACAGGGAATTCCCAAGATATAATGAGGGAGATGTTGATTTTTGAAGTTGATAGGTCAAGGTCAATAATAAAACAAAAGATTTCATGATGAAAATGCTAGAACCCCTTCAGACTTGTGTATATGGATATTTATCTGAAGAGAAAGACACTTATTGAATTTAGGTTTCATAAGTCAAGGTCACAATGACTTCTTCCTGGTGACTTACACTAGACTGTGAGATGCTTAAAAGTACTTTGAGAAGGGTTAATCTTTTTCTTACTGCTACACGTTTGACAAAATGACTCTTTAGAAGAAAAAAATGGCTTCTCCGAGTATTTGGCTTTGAGTACAACTGATGAGGGTTGAAACCTGAAACATTTAGTAGTTTTTGAGCGAATAGCTCATAGCGATCGACTGATTTCTTTTCACGCAAGAGATCCTCAATTCTGTACATGTATAAACTGAAGCACAAGGCGTTCGACTCTCACGCAGAAGATCGAGTGCGGGTCACAAGGGTTGAAAGTCATATCCATTCGTTAGTCCCTCCCAAGTCTCCTGGCCAGGGGGGACTATAAAGGTCCCGGTTAGGTACCCATGTTCATGCTGCGGCAAGGGTATCCAGGTGTGGTGGCACCTTATAAAAGCCGTTGGAAATACGGACCATCCTGATACTTGTTAAATAATAGAAGACTGTCTCCGATTGCTCAAAACGCCCCCACTATACTTACCTGCCCTTACCCAATTAGTCAACCCTCTGGATCGGCCACTAGAATGCAATCTTTGGAACGTGCAACCAAGGACGTCCCTGGTGCAACTTCTTTTTTTCTTCTTCGGCTTTTAGACAGTCAATATTGACTAACTTGCGCTGCGCAACAGGGAATTATGAACAATAAAATTTTGAAAAAATAACCAGAATTCAAAAGGACCTGATAAGATAATGGCTGGATTTAGCCCAGAATCTCATCAAGTATTTCTTCTACACAATGATCTATACACAAGAAAAACTTGATCATGACTAAAATTAATGTATTTGGAGATTCCTCATAAAACTTTTATTTTGGTAAGCTTATTTCAAGATACTTAAATTACAGTCCAAAGAGAAGGGGGGTGGCCACGTTGAAAAGAAGCTAATATTTATCAAAAAACGTTGAAAATTAAGAACTATCTGGCTAATATGGATATCTATAAACTTTAAAACTTATTAGTCTAAACAAGATACTAGAAATCAAATTTAAAAGACTGGTCTTAACTTTATCAATAAATTTTTTAAAATCCTAAATCTGAAATACGGTCGTATTTTGTATTGGCTATAAAGTAGGCATTTTGACCGCGAAATACACACTGTGTAAAGAAATGAGCAGCACGCTCTTGTTTAAATGAATGACTTTAAAGGGAAAAAATGAAACTTTGCTTATATTATGGCCTAAAACACAGATTCTTAAAAAGCCCCCCACCCTCCCTTTTTCAGTTTTTCGTCTCTGGGGCATCGTTCTCCCCCCCCCCCCCTAGCTACAGAATCCCACTTTGTCAAAAGATGTGTATTAGTGATATACACCTTCTGTAAAAGTGGCGTTCTGTACCGGGGGGGGGCAATGTTTTTAAAAACTTTTCCATTTATTTCGATAGAAAAAAGACATATTTTGCCCCAAAATTTAAGAAAACGATGCACGATAAGTCTTATATCCAACTGCTGATTATGATGAAACCAAAAACTGGCATCAATTTTGTGAAAGAATTTTCTTGAAGTTCCCACTTTGAAAATTCCACTTTTTCAGGGTAGATTTTACGCCTTATCTTATCAGCTCCCTTAAAACTATTTACAATTGCTTGGCTGTTTAGAGAAATATGTTCAAGAGAGCATGCAGGCATGCTTGAGGACTGTCATCTTAAAAAAAAAGAAATTTATGACATCATTTTGGATTTACATTAGTATTATTGTATACTTGCATAAACTTGTCAGGAGGAGATAAGTTTGTTGACATACATCACAAATGATACATATTCTGATATCAAGCTATTCGCCCTCCGTACCTTCAGTCCTTTGATTATCTAGTAGGCTTCTCTCCGGCAACAGGATTGGGACTTTTTCTTAATTTCAGTCGTCATTCTTCGTTTAAATTGAAAGACATGCGCCGGCCAGCGAACCGGAAAATGCACTTGTTATAACTTCCCATAGTCTTAACTACCTTACATCCGTGACTGACTGCAATGGGAATTATACGGATTTTCTACTCATTTATTATATATAGTATTTGCCATTCCGTACCCATCCGCGGTGGTGAGATCGATGTACTTATTGAATAAATCAACTGGACAAGGAGCGGGACTGCCAAAATGAAGTTCCAGATATTACTTTCAAGGAATTTAGTATTAGTGCATATATAGGATATTCTTACAGATTTAATTCGATCTGCCAGGTAAGGAAGTCGTCTTTCTTCAATATTGCATTAGATTTTAGTATATTTGTTTTCTTTTTTTTTTGTACAAGTTTGAACATAATCACATAGAGGGTTTTCTCTGTAAATAGACAGAGAGATAAGATAACTGTAAGGAAACGATGAATCGACTTGTATATATATTTCATTGTAAGTAATTTTTTTTTCAAATCAAATTTTTACAAGTCGAGTAAACACTAGGACATTATACTGGACTTTTCGAAACCTTGTGGTTCCAGAATTTGGTCTTAGGTTAGGGGGAAATGATTTATATAATTATACATGCAGTTTTTGAGCGTAATAATGTGCCCAGAATAATTTAAATAACATGCCCTTCGGATAATGTAATGATTTATTTTTAGAGGATATTTCAGGATAGAAAAATCAGAATTTACTTTTTTTTTTTTTTTTTTTGATGAGGTGCTTTCTGTCCGCGCTTTCCACTCTCCAACCCCACCAATTTAATCGGCCACTGAAACTGACAATTGTTTTCGGCATTAAATGTAAAGACCTATTTGAGTATATTTTTGAATTGGCTATGTAAAGTTTATAAAAGGTTTTCAAACCTTTCAATTGTTCAGATCTTTACCTAATCTGAGCATTTGATCATAGATGATGATAGAATCTTTCTTGACTAATATCTAATTCTTTAAAGTTTGATCTTTTGACAAGGGCCGGGCGACCTAATCCACATTGCAACAAACAATCGATTAGAGTATGGTTGGTTGCATCTTTGGAGCGTCTATGAAAATTCATGATAATTAGGGCTAATGATACGGTGAATGGTCATTTGATAGATTAGGGTGAGATTCTTAAAAAAATGTAAAGCGTCCTTAACAATGGGAACACAACCACTTTACAACACTTTGCGATCGAAATATTTTAGCTTCGCACGACGCTTGAAATTCATGATAATTAGGGTTTATAAGACGGCGAATGGTAGATTGATAGATTAGGGCGAGATTCTCAATAAAATGTCGGGGTTAGGCAAATAGCACAAGAGCCCCATGGGGCACAATGCTCACCTGATAACCATGCACACTCTTGTCACACTGACAATGCATAATGAGGGCAGATCCAGATTTTCGTGTTCAAATGAAAGTATCTATAGGTGTCACCCATGAAAATAAAAACCTTTTTTGTATGATTAATCATTTAGCTCAATTTGAGTGACCTCCAATCCTTCAATAAATATGAATTTGGTCTTGTTGGATTTGGACACCTTTGACACATAACAATAAAAGAAAAAAAGGGCCGGGGTCATGCAGACCGTTTTCTCACAAATTCTACTTTTTACATCACCCCTCTATCCGTTTCGAAAATTTACCAAATTTCATCTATTTTTAAATCTTTTTTTTTTTTTTTGTACTTAAAAAGAAAAAAAATCAAAAAAAAATTTAGAATCCTAGATGTGTCAAATATGCAGTAAATGAATGCACAAAATCACACATTAATAGAGTTATTCAAAGAAAAAGTTCAAAAATGAGCATTTCTGACAAAGTCTGAAAAGACGTAAAAAAAAAAAAAAAAAAACGCGTCAAAAATTTTGACTTCGGAGTGGAACCAAAAATAACACTTCTTAAGGTATCCATTGTACAAATAAATATCAAGTGTATTTTATAGTTGGAATCATGGCATATTTTTAACTAAATATACCTAGTACAACAATAATAATGGTTTCTATCATCAAAGGTCAGCATGCCGACCGTCGCTCAAGCCACGGAAACTATCGAGACACTGCCGAAGATTACCGAGATGATTTTAACACTGTTTAAATGGATGAGACGTTCGCGAGATCTTCATTTGTACATTGGATACGTTAAGACATCTCTCTAGATAATCCTTATGCTTTCGGTTTGTCGATACGTGCTTCAGTTCTGAAGAAGAAGTTTGTCAAAGGAGGGAGAAGTCGAAATGTGACAAGTTTACGACGGACGACGGATGACAGACGGACCCCGGACAACACACTATGACAATAGCTCACTTGAGCTTCACTCAAGTGAGCTAATACAATGAACAAGAAAGAAAAAAAATTGATTTGAACCCACTACTCTTGGGTCCATTGGGCATGGAAAACATACCATATATACCATTTAAAAAAAAATATTAAAAATATTAAAGTTGATATTTTGACAAAATTCTTTCACACAGTTACATTTCTAACAATCAATATTAAAAGAAAATGAGAATAAACTGAAAAAAGGAAAAAAAATTACCGTATATTTTCAGGTCCCGCTAGGGTTTGAAGCCACTACCCTGGAGTCTATACACACCTGTGTACAATCTTAAAAAAAAGCCTTAAAAATCCAAAAGTGCATATTTTTACAAAATTCTTTCACAGATGCATTTCTTACTACAAGTGTCAAAAAGTATATATTAAGCAATTTCAGGGGAGAAGTTCAAAACATTAAAAATGACTGTCCCCTTCCCTTTTTGCATTTAAAAAAAATCATAAAAAAAAACTTTTCAGCAAAAATTCTTTTACATAAGCATTCCTCTAGTTTATCATGGCTAAAATGAACTAAATTGGGGTAGTAAATTTAGCCAAGAGAGAAAAAATAAAAGAAATCTCAATTTTTGCATTAAATAACTAAGTCGAAAAAGACATCAAAAACGCGTCAAAAATTAGACCTCGGATTTTAACGAAATGAACAAACTTGAATACCGGTAATACATCCTTCTTTATCACCCAGATGCCATTAGTTTTTCAATCCATGCAGCGTTTCTGGAGAGGAAGATTTTTTAAGAGGGGTACCCTCTGGGGCCTATTTGACCCCGCCCTGGATCCAACCCTGAAGGGATCAGGCCGACATGAAGAAACTTGGTAGAGGACCTCAAGTACTTCATGCATACCAAGTTCCTAGCGGTTCCGGATGAGGAGTCGAAAATGTGAAAAGTTAACGGAGGGACGGACGCCGGAAAAACCGGTATGACAATAGCTGGCTCAATTGAGCGAAAAACTTTGTAGAGCGCCCAACCACTTTAGCTTCGCACGACCTATCGCACACGTTTCACGATCTCTTGCAACCGTTGCATCTGTTTCGGTGGTCGCATCAATTAGTGCATGGACATGCATATTTAAAAGATGGGACTGCATGCGATCCAAAAATGACAATGCAACGCATGAACGTTAGTGCAAACGTTGCACGTCGTATGATCGAATGAGCGCATCACGTTCAATCGCATTGTTGCGCTTTCAATCGTCCGATCACTTTCACGATTCTTTCGCATGACCATGCGACACCAACTTCATTGTACAACAGTCGCATATCTATAGGCGCAAGTACATTTCACAATTCTCGCTTTAGATCATCAGACAGTTGTGCGATTACTTTTTTCGGATCCGATCCGATTCAATTTTTTTTTTCAATCGCTCAAACTCATCGTGCACCAATCGTAAAGGGGACTCAAAGTTGCTTGGGGATCGACACTTGCGTAGCTTTATTAGTCCCTTTTACTTCGTTTTTCTTAAATATGTCCATACCACGTAATAATGTTCAACTGTTGTTACAAATTGAACTGGTTTTTGGTTTCCTGTAAAACCTAATTGTGTAGAGTTTGATAGATTTTTAATTGAATAATGTTGAATGAAGCTGAATTCGACAGATATGAAAATTGTGATAAAGTGCTGTTTTTTTTTTCTCTCTCTCTCATTTCTTACGTATAATTCTCTTAACATCATAGGCTGGACCCTCTTCTTCTTTATTGGCTGGGCTCGACGATTTCATCTCGGGAAAGATTTAGGTCCTTGTACATGTACAAGGGAGGGGATCTCCAACAAGACTCGGCTGTGGAACCAACAACAAAACACAGAAACATCCCTATATAAATCCGAAACATAGAGTAGAGACAAGACAATCACAGCAAGGGACGCAAAAGGGACAAGGAATACCAAACACGACATTAATTTGCTCCTGGTATGGCAGATGGCAACCTGTCTCATGTCGGTACCTATTGTTCATTGGTCTTGTTGGGATATGTGAAGTCGTTTAAAAAATAACAACTAGCTAGCCGTGGTTTATTGTCCAGTAATTCCACGAGTCGCATGAACCAATCAAATTATCACCGAGCCGCGAAGCGGCGAGGTGACAATTTTATTGGTTCATGAGACGAGTGGAATTACTGGACAATGAATCACGGCTATAGGTAGTTGTTATTTCTATACTAATATAGCACGTGAATGGGCGGAGCTAAGCGCACTGGAAGTTTGTTGGAGATTTTACACCAGGCGAGTTCTATGGTACATATAGGGAGAAAATTTCAAGTCATATTAGAATTGATTTTAATGTTTAATGCTCCTTGTCTGTTTTGCGAATTTTGCTGTGCGTGTTTTCTCTGTGTTTTTGTATGGGATGTTTTGCTCAGTGGCGGATTCAGGGAGGGGGTGGGGTGCGGAGGGGGCGTTCGCCCTATGACCCAAAATTGAAAAAAAAACCCTATAGTTTGGCCTATTTTCAGTAAAAATCGGCAAAATTCACCCCTTGACCCCCCGGCAAAGGGGGCGCTGGATCAGCCACTGTTGCTGTGGGTGCTGCAACCGCCGAGTGTTGTTGGAGATCCCCTCCTCTCATTTATCAAAACACCAAACACGATATAAAAGTACTCTTGTAAAATTGTTTCTTTACAGATCCACTGCAGAAGGACAATGAAAGTATTACATTTGACAAGGACAGTTTTAGTCGTGTCCGCATCAATTGTGCTTGTGTTTGTTCTCTACTTCCACGTGACGCTACAAAGAAGTCAATTCATGCATGAATACTTCAAACAACTATCTATGAGGCTACAGGATGACGTCTTATTAGAAACGGGAGAGGATAACCTTGAAATTCAGGATTTTTCGTCCATTAATAAACACATTTTTCGTCGTATTCGAAAAACATTTTTACGTCCTTCGTTTGTCGTATCAAATTCATCGAAACTTATACATGTATCGCCATCATCAATTGAATCTTCGAATTTATTTAGAAGAATGAATTCAACACAGAATCAACCAACGATTTCCAATTCATCGATTGAATCGTCGAAGTTCACTGGAAGGATGAATTCAAGACAGAATCAACCAGCGGTCGTTTCCAATTTATTTAAACATAAACATGTATCACTACTATCAGTTGAATCGTCGAATTTCACTAGAAGAACGAATTCAACACAGAATCAACCAACAGTCGTTCCCAATTCATCACTTCAGTCAATTGAATCGTCGAAGTTCACTGGAAGGATGAATTTAACAGAGAATCGACCAACGACTGTTTCCAGTATTGGGAAAACGAAGAAGCTCTGGTGTGAAGATTTATCTGCCAAATATCCACTCGTATTGAATTTTACTCATCTGGTGACAAAGGAAAAGAACAATCGGACAAAACCGGAACCGATCAATTATCATCCTTATCAGTATATATTCAACGCATCCCATGTGTGCAAAGCAAATGAATCGGTTAAGGTCGTGATTGTTGTGAAATCAAGGGTTGACAATTTTTCTTTAAGGAATATTATAAGAGAAACGTGGGTTAAGGAGGCCGTAGCCGATGGTTCCAAAGTTGTATTTTCACTTGGAAATTCTAAGAAGAAACCCGTACGAGAAAAAGTAAATGAAGAGTATAAAAAATTCAAAGACGTCGTTCAAGAAGATTTTTATGATCATTATTATAATAATAGTTTAAAGACAATTATGGGGATAAGATGGATTGCAAGGTTTTGCCCGAATGCTATTTATGTTTTAATGGTGGATGATGACGTCATAGTTAATTATAGAAATCTTGCAAATTTCTTTAAAAGCGTAAGTTCCGATAGTCTCGAAACTTTATATTCGGGAAATATAAAACCCACTCCGGGACCGATTCGTAATCGCCGAGTTCGTTGGTATATGCCAGAAAATCAATTCCCTTTCGATTGTTATCCCCCTTACTTGTCAGGAGGAGCTTTGCTAACTAGCGGTGAAGTCATACGAAAAATGAACATCGCACTTCCTTACGTCAAACAATTTAAGTATGACGACGTTTACCTCGCTATCATAGTGCAAAAACTTGGTATCCGACCTCAAGGGAATCCACGAGTAACTATGAGAAAAGCAGGTGCAAAGCATCTTAAAAATATCATCGTAAGCCATGGATTTTCAAAATCATCTGATTATTCCAAAGCATATCAAATTATAATGGAGTGAAAAATAAATCAAAAGAATTGATTGTCCATATATTTTTTTCTGCATTTTTATAGTGCTCAGAGATGACAGAATCAAGTTCATGTCTTACAAAGTATAGGTTGTTCCACATTTCTGTACTGTTAAAAAAAACAGCTTTTCATTTTGGGCATAGAGTTACGGGAGATAGCAAAACCAAAAAATGAAAATAGTGACGCAGACGAACAAAACTGCTTCAAACAATTCACACCATGTAAAACAATAATACCAACAGACATCCGAAGACAATGCGTCAGGTGTGTAGCCAGGCGCACGCATACGCAGATGCATTCAGAAACAAAAAGAATACGACAATAGAAAGTGTTCATAATGTAATTTTAAACAGAGAAAACTGTCCTGTAAATATGTAAAACCCATTAGATTTTGGGGCTTCGCCCCTTTGATCTTCACAAGGGCTTCTCCCTATATTCATTAAGGGCCTCAAAGTGATCCCTCAACCCCCTGACTTCCACTTGAAAAGAACTCTGGCTACGCGCCTGCGAATCAAAGGGGAAAACCTAAAGCAAAAGGACCAACAGACAAATGATCCAAGCAAAGACAATAAAGATTTGCCCCTAACGGGACGAAAATACCCCCGAAGAAATATTCGTTGAAAATTTTATCTTGGGTCAAGGTAATTAAAAGCGTCTACGGTTACCTTGATCATACATCTTGGTTCAAGGTCACGAGACACCCTTAGGCCCTAAAGAACATTTCTGTGAAATATTACTGAAATCCATCCACAGGGGAAGGAGTTACGATCTGGAAAAGGTTTAACTAATGGTGTCTATTTTATTCTTGACCTTTGATCTTGGTTCTAAGTCATGACACTCCCTTAGATCCTAAGAAACGTTTCTGTGAAATATTATTGAAATCCATCCACAGGGGAGGGGAGTTATACTCTGGATAAGGATGTACCAATGGTGCCTATAGTTATCTTGACCTATGGCCTATGATCTTGGTTCAAGGTCATGACACATCCTTATCCTCTAAGGTTTATTTCTGCGATATATTATTGAAATCCATCAACAGGGGGAGGAATTATGCTTTGGACAAGGTTTTACTAATGATGTCTATAGTGACCTTGACCTTTGTCCTATAACATTCTCAAGGGGGATTATGCTTTGGTAAAGGTTATACTAACAGTGTCTATTGTGATCTCTAACTTTGACCTATGAACTTGGTTCAAGGTCATGACACACACTTGGTTCTTAAGGAACATTTCTGTAAAATATTATTGAAATCCATCAACAGGGGGGATAGTTATTCGTTGGAAAAGGATGTTCCAATGGTGTCTATAGTTACATTGACCTCTGGCTTATGACCTTGGTTCAAGGTCATGACACATCCTTATCCTCTAAGGTGCATTTCTGAGATATATTATTGAAATCCATCCAAAGGGGGGAGAGTTATGCTCTGGACAAGGTTTTACTAATGACGTTTATTGTGACCCTGACCTTTGACCTATAACCTTGGTTCAAGGTGTTGACACACCCTTAGGTCCTAATGAACATTTCTGTGAATATAATTGAAATCATCCAAAGGGGGAAGAGTTATGCTCTGGACAATGTTTTACTAATGATGTCTATTGTGACCTTGACCTTTGACCTATGACGTTGGTCTAAGGTCATGACACAACCTTAGGTCCTAATGAACATTTCTGTGAAATATAATTGAAATCTATCCACAGGGGGAGGAGTTATGCTCCGGACAAGGTTTTACTAATGATGTCTATTGTGACCCTGACCTTTGCTTCGCGATTCACGGAATTTGCACGTGACCAACCAGAATTATACACCCACGAACACCAAAAGTAAGACAGTCATTTCTTAAATACCCCCTAAAACTTTGTTTGCAGGGGGTAAAAAAACGACAGTGTGAAACCTGAATGATACATAAAAGATGCACCGGAACTGTATGAAAATAGTAAATGGTGTAGTTATCCGGATTACGTGTGTATAATCATCTCGTTTATTTTCTATATCATGATTTCTATATATGCCATTTATACTAACTTCAACATTCATATCACAGAATATCCACTGGTGTCAAAGAAGTAACCGAACGGAAGAAGTAACCGAACGATTACAGTGTAGGGGGTATTTGAATTAAATAAATTGGATTAAGGAACCTTATAAAGTTTCACTAGAAATCAACATTAATAATAGGGTGACTTGATGAATAGTTTTTGGTCATTTATCAAACCTTCTAGTAAGGAATTTTCCTCAATTTTCTGCAATTTGGTCTTTGGAAAAGATGTAACTTCAGATTTATCAACAAAGAATTGCAAATCGATCAATTAAACACATCCGAATGCTGGATCGTTCTGTTACTGCTTTGGCAAAATTGCGAAATTGAGGAAATCTTGTGGTTAAAAGATGATAAAAGTCCGAAGTTTTTAGATAATTTTTCGATAAATATTTGAGACCTATGCCAACCATTATTTGTTCCAAGTTTCATGTCTCAATTTAACAAAACATCGAAGTTATCGTGAAAAAAAACCCTTCAAAACCTTCAAAATCGTTCGGTTACTGCTTTGACACCTGTAGATACTGAAGGATACACTATGCCATTACCTAGCCCCTCCTTCCTCCATATGAGTGCATGAGTGCATAACCGCACATGGCGTATTTTCACACTTTAAATGCATGGTGCTCTCGGATCCCAAGTGCAGATAAAATTTACTATTCTACATGCAGATAAAAACAGTTTAAAAACATCAGCCCCTTCTATTTGGCTGTGTGCATTGTCTTCGACTGGCTTTTGAAGCACTCCAATGTGTTGCAGGCAATGGCAGACTGTGGTAGGCTGGTCCAGTTGCGAATGGTGCCAGGAAATTATTGATAAGCGGAGGTCCTGGCATAGGGCACAAGGAATTTCTGGTTGTGTCCCCTAATACAGATGGTTGTAGGGGTAAGATACGATGTAGGTATGTCTAAATTGTTGACTATCCTGTACATCAATATGGCTCTGACTTGCATCCTTCTCTCCTGTAGGGTCCTCCAATGAAGATGGTCGAGCATAGATGTTACACTGCTCATTTGTGACAAATCTTGCAGATCTCCAGCTTCCTGGTCAAATCTGCTGTATGGGGATTCCAAATTATGCTTCCATACTGATTACAGATCACAATTAATTTTGAATGTTCGTTGACCACGCAAATAGTTCCTGATTATTTCAATCCCTCGTCTTCTTACATTTAATTTCTACGACTCTTTTTACACTAGATGATTCGTTTTTTACGTCAATGAGTCGCAGATGAGTTGAAAAAAAATATTCTAGCATGTTGAATGATACTGCATCATCCTAATCGCGGAATGACAGATGTGTTATGAGGCTCTAGAATTGATAGATTGTAGAACATTAGAGCCACAGATACCCCTTTTCGGGTTTAAAAAGATATTAAAAGTCTACTAAGCGACAGATTTTTGCATGAATCCATTTCTGAGCTTATTTTGATACTATCTAGCAGATATAAAAGTTTCAAGCAAAAAATGGTGGTGCGATTCGAGTATTTAATCGTCATATTAGTACGTTTTACAAAGGAATATATAGGAAAAAATAATTGGGGTCTGATACCTATAAGCGCGCGCAGTGATATCACGTGTGTAACTAAATAGAGACCAGACGAGGGGAAAAGGAGAAAATAAGATACATGTAGGATGAAAATATCATTTTCATGATACTGCTAGATGCCAATTCGTTGGTTATCAGGGCTGATCTGGCGAAAATGGGGGGTGGGGGGGGGGGTGGTTCGGGACGAGCGAACATGTGCTTAAATTGGAAAGGAGGCCGAGGTAAGGACAGTGTGATTTTTTTTTTCATTACTGCAACATGCTTGCATTAGCTGTGTGTCATGCTGTTACTTTTACTATAAATATGATCTCATCCAATAGCCAAGCATTGCCTGGCTCCAACCCCCCCCCCAAAAAAAAAAAGAAATCGGGGGGGGGGGGGGGGGTGTTCGTTTTTCGATCGCCGCTCGTAGTTCGCATGTACAGCTGAACTTTATTTGCTGGAATAATGTTTTTATATGACATCTCATGCGGTCTGCACTAAAAATATTATTGAAATCGCAATAGAATAAGTTTTCTGACGTTTTAAACGTTAATTTTTAATTTTTTGTCGATACACTAAGAGGGCCTAACGAAAATTCATAGAAATTCGAAAACGGTACATATGCAGTTTTTAGCACCATAAATTATGAGAATTCAGCCGTCTGAAAGAGTCACATTTCATTTTGTTAACATATCTGTAGAATTGCGGAAATAACAGAAATTTGAAATTAGCGTAATTGAAGATAATTCTTATCAAAAACTTGATTCTGGGGACATCAATAGACTACCTGTAAAATGCAACTATTTGAATAATAATGAAAGTATTCAGCTGAAACTTGATAGATAACATCAAAAGATACCAAGGAAGGGTTCTGAAGCAAAAGTTTGACTTTCAATTAAATTTTTTGACAGTTTTAGATTACAGATCACAATTAATTTTGAATGTTCGTTGACCACGCAAATAGTTCCTGATTATTTCAATCCCTCGTCTTCTTACATTTAATTTCTACGACTCTTTTTACACTAGATGATTCGTTTTTTACGTCAATGAGTCGCAGATGAGTTGAAAAAAAATATTCTAGCATGTTGAATGATACTGCATCATCCTAATCGCGGAATGACAGATGTGTTATGAGGCTCTAGAATTGATAGATTGTAGAACATTAGAGCCACAGATACCCCTTTTCGGGTTTAAAAAGATATTAAAAGTCTACTAAGCGACAGATTTTTGCATGAATCCATTTCTGAGCTTATTTTGATACTATCTAGCAGATATAAAAGTTTCAAGCAAAAAATGGTGGTGCGATTCGAGTATTTAATCGTCATATTAGTACGTTTTACAAAGGAATATATAGGAAAAAATAATTGGGGTCTGATACCTATAAGCGCGCGCAGTGATATCACGTGTGTAACTAAATAGAGACCAGACGAGGGGAAAAGGAGAAAATAAGATACATGTAGGATGAAAATATCATTTTCATGATACTGCTAGATGCCAATTCGTTGGTTATCAGGGCTGATCTGGCGAAAATGGGGGGTGGGGGGGGGGGGGGGGGGTGGTTCGGGACGAGCGAACATGTGCTTAAATTGGAAAGGAGGCCGAGGTAAGGACAGTGTGATTTTTTTTTTCATTACTGCAACATGCTTGCATTAGCTGTGTGTCATGCTGTTACTTTTACTATAAATATGATCTCATCCAATAGCCAAGCATTGCCTGGCTCCAACCCCCCCCCCCCCCCCAAAAAAAAAAAGAAATCGGGGGGGGGGGGTGTTCGTTTTTCGATCGCCGCTCGTAGTTCGCATGTACAGCTGAACTTTATTTGCTGGAATAATGTTTTTATATGACATCTCATGCGGTCTGCACTAAAAATATTATTGAAATCGCAATAGAATAAGTTTTCTGACGTTTTAAACGTTAATTTTTAATTTTTTGTCGATACACTAAGAGGGCCTAACGAAAATTCATAGAAATTCGAAAACGGTACATATGCAGTTTTTAGCACCATAAATTATGAGAATTCAGCCGTCTGAAAGAGTCACATTTCATTTTGTTAACATATCTGTAGAATTGCGGAAATAACAGAAATTTGAAATTAGCGTAATTGAAGATAATTCTTATCAAAAACTTGATTCTGGGGACATCAATAGACTACCTGTAAAATGCAACTATTTGAATAATAATGAAAGTATTCAGCTGAAACTTGATAGATAACATCAAAAGATACCAAGGAAGGGTTCTGAAGCAAAAGTTTGACTTTCAATTAAATTTTTTGACAGTTTTAGATTACAGATCACAATTAATTTTGAATGTTCGTTGACCACGCAAATAGTTCCTGATTATTTCAATCCCTCGTCTTCTTACATTTAATTTCTACGACTCTTTTTACACTAGATGATTCGTTTTTTACGTCAATGAGTCGCAGATGAGTTGAAAAAAAATATTCTAGCATGTTGAATGATACTGCATCATCCTAATCGCGGAATGACAGATGTGTTATGAGGCTCTAGAATTGATAGATTGTAGAACATTAGAGCCACAGATACCCCTTTTCGGGTTTAAAAAGATATTAAAAGTCTACTAAGCGACAGATTTTTGCATGAATCCATTTCTGAGCTTATTTTGATACTATCTAGCAGATATAAAAGTTTCAAGCAAAAAATGGTGGTGCGATTCGAGTATTTAATCGTCATATTAGTACGTTTTACAAAGGAATATATAGGAAAAAATAATTGGGGTCTGATACCTATAAGCGCGCGCAGTGATATCACGTGTGTAACTAAATAGAGACCAGACGAGGGGAAAAGGAGAAAATAAGATACATGTAGGATGAAAATATCATTTTCATGATACTGCTAGATGCCAATTCGTTGGTTATCAGGGCTGATCTGGCGAAAATGGGGGGTGGGGGGGGGGGGTGGTTCGGGACGAGCGAACATGTGCTTAAATTGGAAAGGAGGCCGAGGTAAGGACAGTGTGATTTTTTTTTTCATTACTGCAACATGCTTGCATTAGCTGTGTGTCATGCTGTTACTTTTACTATAAATATGATCTCATCCAATAGCCAAGCATTGCCTGGCTCCAACCCCCCCCCCCCCCCCCAAAAAAAAAAAAGAAATCGGGGGGGGGGGGGGTGTTCGTTTTTCGATCGCCGCTCGTAGTTCGCATGTACAGCTGAACTTTATTTGCTGGAATAATGTTTTTATATGACATCTCATGCGGTCTGCACTAAAAATATTATTGAAATCGCAATAGAATAAGTTTTCTGACGTTTTAAACGTTAATTTTTAATTTTTTGTCGATACACTAAGAGGGCCTAACGAAAATTCATAGAAATTCGAAAACGGTACATATGCAGTTTTTAGCACCATAAATTATGAGAATTCAGCCGTCTGAAAGAGTCACATTTCATTTTGTTAACATATCTGTAGAATTGCGGAAATAACAGAAATTTGAAATTAGCGTAATTGAAGATAATTCTTATCAAAAACTTGATTCTGGGGACATCAATAGACTACCTGTAAAATGCAACTATTTGAATAATAATGAAAGTATTCAGCTGAAACTTGATAGATAACATCAAAAGATACCAAGGAAGGGTTCTGAAGCAAAAGTTTGACTTTCAATTAAATTTTTTGACAGTTTTAGATTACAGATCACAATTAATTTTGAATGTTCGTTGACCACGCAAATAGTTCCTGATTATTTCAATCCCTCGTCTTCTTACATTTAATTTCTACGACTCTTTTTACACTAGATGATTCGTTTTTTACGTCAATGAGTCGCAGATGAGTTGAAAAAAAATATTCTAGCATGTTGAATGATACTGCATCATCCTAATCGCGGAATGACAGATGTGTTATGAGGCTCTAGAATTGATAGATTGTAGAACATTAGAGCCACAGATACCCCTTTTCGGGTTTAAAAAGATATTAAAAGTCTACTAAGCGACAGATTTTTGCATGAATCCATTTCTGAGCTTATTTTGATACTATCTAGCAGATATAAAAGTTTCAAGCAAAAAATGGTGGTGCGATTCGAGTATTTAATCGTCATATTAGTACGTTTTACAAAGGAATATATAGGAAAAAATAATTGGGGTCTGATACCTATAAGCGCGCGCAGTGATATCACGTGTGTAACTAAATAGAGACCAGACGAGGGGAAAAGGAGAAAATAAGATACATGTAGGATGAAAATATCATTTTCATGATACTGCTAGATGCCAATTCGTTGGTTATCAGGGCTGATCTGGCGAAAATGGGGGGTGGGGGGGGGGGGTGGTTCGGGACGAGCGAACATGTGCTTAAATTGGAAAGGAGGCCGAGGTAAGGACAGTGTGATTTTTTTTTTCATTACTGCAACATGCTTGCATTAGCTGTGTGTCATGCTGTTACTTTTACTATAAATATGATCTCATCCAATAGCCAAGCATTGCCTGGCTCCAACCCCCCCCCCCCCCCCCAAAAAAAAAAAGAAATCGGGGGGGGGGGGGGGGTGTTCGTTTTTCGATCGCCGCTCGTAGTTCGCATGTACAGCTGAACTTTATTTGCTGGAATAATGTTTTTATATGACATCTCATGCGGTCTGCACTAAAAATATTATTGAAATCGCAATAGAATAAGTTTTCTGACGTTTTAAACGTTAATTTTTAATTTTTTGTCGATACACTAAGAGGGCCTAACGAAAATTCATAGAAATTCGAAAACGGTACATATGCAGTTTTTAGCACCATAAATTATGAGAATTCAGCCGTCTGAAAGAGTCACATTTCATTTTGTTAACATATCTGTAGAATTGCGGAAATAACAGAAATTTGAAATTAGCGTAATTGAAGATAATTCTTATCAAAAACTTGATTCTGGGGACATCAATAGACTACCTGTAAAATGCAACTATTTGAATAATAATGAAAGTATTCAGCTGAAACTTGATAGATAACATCAAAAGATACCAAGGAAGGGTTCTGAAGCAAAAGTTTGACTTTCAATTAAATTTTTTGACAGTTTTAGATTACAGATCACAATTAATTTTGAATGTTCGTTGACCACGCAAATAGTTCCTGATTATTTCAATCCCTCGTCTTCTTACATTTAATTTCTACGACTCTTTTTACACTAGATGATTCGTTTTTTACGTCAATGAGTCGCAGATGAGTTGAAAAAAAATATTCTAGCATGTTGAATGATACTGCATCATCCTAATCGCGGAATGACAGATGTGTTATGAGGCTCTAGAATTGATAGATTGTAGAACATTAGAGCCACAGATACCCCTTTTCGGGTTTAAAAAGATATTAAAAGTCTACTAAGCGACAGATTTTTGCATGAATCCATTTCTGAGCTTATTTTGATACTATCTAGCAGATATAAAAGTTTCAAGCAAAAAATGGTGGTGCGATTCGAGTATTTAATCGTCATATTAGTACGTTTTACAAAGGAATATATAGGAAAAAATAATTGGGGTCTGATACCTATAAGCGCGCGCAGTGATATCACGTGTGTAACTAAATAGAGACCAGACGAGGGGAAAAGGAGAAAATAAGATACATGTAGGATGAAAATATCATTTTCATGATACTGCTAGATGCCAATTCGTTGGTTATCAGGGCTGATCTGGCGAAAATGGGGGGTGGGGGGGGGGGTGGTTCGGGACGAGCGAACATGTGCTTAAATTGGAAAGGAGGCCGAGGTAAGGACAGTGTGATTTTTTTTTTCATTACTGCAACATGCTTGCATTAGCTGTGTGTCATGCTGTTACTTTTACTATAAATATGATCTCATCCAATAGCCAAGCATTGCCTGGCTCCAACCCCCCCCCCCCCCCCCAAAAAAAAAAAAGAAATCGGGGGGGGGGGGGTGTTCGTTTTTCGATCGCCGCTCGTAGTTCGCATGTACAGCTGAACTTTATTTGCTGGAATAATGTTTTTATATGACATCTCATGCGGTCTGCACTAAAAATATTATTGAAATCGCAATAGAATAAGTTTTCTGACGTTTTAAACGTTAATTTTTAATTTTTTGTCGATACACTAAGAGGGCCTAACGAAAATTCATAGAAATTCGAAAACGGTACATATGCAGTTTTTAGCACCATAAATTATGAGAATTCAGCCGTCTGAAAGAGTCACATTTCATTTTGTTAACATATCTGTAGAATTGCGGAAATAACAGAAATTTGAAATTAGCGTAATTGAAGATAATTCTTATCAAAAACTTGATTCTGGGGACATCAATAGACTACCTGTAAAATGCAACTATTTGAATAATAATGAAAGTATTCAGCTGAAACTTGATAGATAACATCAAAAGATACCAAGGAAGGGTTCTGAAGCAAAAGTTTGACTTTCAATTAAATTTTTTGACAGTTTTAGATTACAGATCACAATTAATTTTGAATGTTCGTTGACCACGCAAATAGTTCCTGATTATTTCAATCCCTCGTCTTCTTACATTTAATTTCTACGACTCTTTTTACACTAGATGATTCGTTTTTTACGTCAATGAGTCGCAGATGAGTTGAAAAAAAATATTCTAGCATGTTGAATGATACTGCATCATCCTAATCGCGGAATGACAGATGTGTTATGAGGCTCTAGAATTGATAGATTGTAGAACATTAGAGCCACAGATACCCCTTTTCGGGTTTAAAAAGATATTAAAAGTCTACTAAGCGACAGATTTTTGCATGAATCCATTTCTGAGCTTATTTTGATACTATCTAGCAGATATAAAAGTTTCAAGCAAAAAATGGTGGTGCGATTCGAGTATTTAATCGTCATATTAGTACGTTTTACAAAGGAATATATAGGAAAAAATAATTGGGGTCTGATACCTATAAGCGCGCGCAGTGATATCACGTGTGTAACTAAATAGAGACCAGACGAGGGGAAAAGGAGAAAATAAGATACATGTAGGATGAAAATATCATTTTCATGATACTGCTAGATGCCAATTCGTTGGTTATCAGGGCTGATCTGGCGAAAATGGGGGGTGGGGGGGGGGGGTGGTTCGGGACGAGCGAACATGTGCTTAAATTGGAAAGGAGGCCGAGGTAAGGACAGTGTGATTTTTTTTTTCATTACTGCAACATGCTTGCATTAGCTGTGTGTCATGCTGTTACTTTTACTATAAATATGATCTCATCCAATAGCCAAGCATTGCCTGGCTCCAACCCCCCCCCCCCCCCCCCAAAAAAAAAAGAAATCGGGGGGGGGGGGGGGGGGTGTTCGTTTTTCGATCGCCGCTCGTAGTTCGCATGTACAGCTGAACTTTATTTGCTGGAATAATGTTTTTATATGACATCTCATGCGGTCTGCACTAAAAATATTATTGAAATCGCAATAGAATAAGTTTTCTGACGTTTTAAACGTTAATTTTTAATTTTTTGTCGATACACTAAGAGGGCCTAACGAAAATTCATAGAAATTCGAAAACGGTACATATGCAGTTTTTAGCACCATAAATTATGAGAATTCAGCCGTCTGAAAGAGTCACATTTCATTTTGTTAACATATCTGTAGAATTGCGGAAATAACAGAAATTTGAAATTAGCGTAATTGAAGATAATTCTTATCAAAAACTTGATTCTGGGGACATCAATAGACTACCTGTAAAATGCAACTATTTGAATAATAATGAAAGTATTCAGCTGAAACTTGATAGATAACATCAAAAGATACCAAGGAAGGGTTCTGAAGCAAAAGTTTGACTTTCAATTAAATTTTTTGACAGTTTTAGATTACAGATCACAATTAATTTTGAATGTTCGTTGACCACGCAAATAGTTCCTGATTATTTCAATCCCTCGTCTTCTTACATTTAATTTCTACGACTCTTTTTACACTAGATGATTCGTTTTTTACGTCAATGAGTCGCAGATGAGTTGAAAAAAAATATTCTAGCATGTTGAATGATACTGCATCATCCTAATCGCGGAATGACAGATGTGTTATGAGGCTCTAGAATTGATAGATTGTAGAACATTAGAGCCACAGATACCCCTTTTCGGGTTTAAAAAGATATTAAAAGTCTACTAAGCGACAGATTTTTGCATGAATCCATTTCTGAGCTTATTTTGATACTATCTAGCAGATATAAAAGTTTCAAGCAAAAAATGGTGGTGCGATTCGAGTATTTAATCGTCATATTAGTACGTTTTACAAAGGAATATATAGGAAAAAATAATTGGGGTCTGATACCTATAAGCGCGCGCAGTGATATCACGTGTGTAACTAAATAGAGACCAGACGAGGGGAAAAGGAGAAAATAAGATACATGTAGGATGAAAATATCATTTTCATGATACTGCTAGATGCCAATTCGTTGGTTATCAGGGCTGATCTGGCGAAAATGGGGGGTGGGGGGGGGGGGTGGTTCGGGACGAGCGAACATGTGCTTAAATTGGAAAGGAGGCCGAGGTAAGGACAGTGTGATTTTTTTTTTCATTACTGCAACATGCTTGCATTAGCTGTGTGTCATGCTGTTACTTTTACTATAAATATGATCTCATCCAATAGCCAAGCATTGCCTGGCTCCAACCCCCCCCCCCCCCCCCCAAAAAAAAAAAAGAAATCGGGGGGGGGGGGGGTGTTCGTTTTTCGATCGCCGCTCGTAGTTCGCATGTACAGCTGAACTTTATTTGCTGGAATAATGTTTTTATATGACATCTCATGCGGTCTGCACTAAAAATATTATTGAAATCGCAATAGAATAAGTTTTCTGACGTTTTAAACGTTAATTTTTAATTTTTTGTCGATACACTAAGAGGGCCTAACGAAAATTCATAGAAATTCGAAAACGGTACATATGCAGTTTTTAGCACCATAAATTATGAGAATTCAGCCGTCTGAAAGAGTCACATTTCATTTTGTTAACATATCTGTAGAATTGCGGAAATAACAGAAATTTGAAATTAGCGTAATTGAAGATAATTCTTATCAAAAACTTGATTCTGGGGACATCAATAGACTACCTGTAAAATGCAACTATTTGAATAATAATGAAAGTATTCAGCTGAAACTTGATAGATAACATCAAAAGATACCAAGGAAGGGTTCTGAAGCAAAAGTTTGACTTTCAATTAAATTTTTTGACAGTTTTAGATTACAGATCACAATTAATTTTGAATGTTCGTTGACCACGCAAATAGTTCCTGATTATTTCAATCCCTCGTCTTCTTACATTTAATTTCTACGACTCTTTTTACACTAGATGATTCGTTTTTTACGTCAATGAGTCGCAGATGAGTTGAAAAAAAATATTCTAGCATGTTGAATGATACTGCATCATCCTAATCGCGGAATGACAGATGTGTTATGAGGCTCTAGAATTGATAGATTGTAGAACATTAGAGCCACAGATACCCCTTTTCGGGTTTAAAAAGATATTAAAAGTCTACTAAGCGACAGATTTTTGCATGAATCCATTTCTGAGCTTATTTTGATACTATCTAGCAGATATAAAAGTTTCAAGCAAAAAATGGTGGTGCGATTCGAGTATTTAATCGTCATATTAGTACGTTTTACAAAGGAATATATAGGAAAAAATAATTGGGGTCTGATACCTATAAGCGCGCGCAGTGATATCACGTGTGTAACTAAATAGAGACCAGACGAGGGGAAAAGGAGAAAATAAGATACATGTAGGATGAAAATATCATTTTCATGATACTGCTAGATGCCAATTCGTTGGTTATCAGGGCTGATCTGGCGAAAATGGGGGGTGGGGGGGGGGGGGGGGTGGTTCGGGACGAGCGAACATGTGCTTAAATTGGAAAGGAGGCCGAGGTAAGGACAGTGTGATTTTTTTTTTCATTACTGCAACATGCTTGCATTAGCTGTGTGTCATGCTGTTACTTTTACTATAAATATGATCTCATCCAATAGCCAAGCATTGCCTGGCTCCAACCCCCCCCCCCCAAAAAAAAAAAAGAAATCGGGGGGGGGGGGTGTTCGTTTTTCGATCGCCGCTCGTAGTTCGCATGTACAGCTGAACTTTATTTGCTGGAATAATGTTTTTATATGACATCTCATGCGGTCTGCACTAAAAATATTATTGAAATCGCAATAGAATAAGTTTTCTGACGTTTTAAACGTTAATTTTTAATTTTTTGTCGATACACTAAGAGGGCCTAACGAAAATTCATAGAAATTCGAAAACGGTACATATGCAGTTTTTAGCACCATAAATTATGAGAATTCAGCCGTCTGAAAGAGTCACATTTCATTTTGTTAACATATCTGTAGAATTGCGGAAATAACAGAAATTTGAAATTAGCGTAATTGAAGATAATTCTTATCAAAAACTTGATTCTGGGGACATCAATAGACTACCTGTAAAATGCAACTATTTGAATAATAATGAAAGTATTCAGCTGAAACTTGATAGATAACATCAAAAGATACCAAGGAAGGGTTCTGAAGCAAAAGTTTGACTTTCAATTAAATTTTTTGACAGTTTTAGATTACAGATCACAATTAATTTTGAATGTTCGTTGACCACGCAAATAGTTCCTGATTATTTCAATCCCTCGTCTTCTTACATTTAATTTCTACGACTCTTTTTACACTAGATGATTCGTTTTTTACGTCAATGAGTCGCAGATGAGTTGAAAAAAAATATTCTAGCATGTTGAATGATACTGCATCATCCTAATCGCGGAATGACAGATGTGTTATGAGGCTCTAGAATTGATAGATTGTAGAACATTAGAGCCACAGATACCCCTTTTCGGGTTTAAAAAGATATTAAAAGTCTACTAAGCGACAGATTTTTGCATGAATCCATTTCTGAGCTTATTTTGATACTATCTAGCAGATATAAAAGTTTCAAGCAAAAAATGGTGGTGCGATTCGAGTATTTAATCGTCATATTAGTACGTTTTACAAAGGAATATATAGGAAAAAATAATTGGGGTCTGATACCTATAAGCGCGCGCAGTGATATCACGTGTGTAACTAAATAGAGACCAGACGAGGGGAAAAGGAGAAAATAAGATACATGTAGGATGAAAATATCATTTTCATGATACTGCTAGATGCCAATTCGTTGGTTATCAGGGCTGATCTGGCGAAAATGGGGGGTGGGGGGGGGGGGGTGGTTCGGGACGAGCGAACATGTGCTTAAATTGGAAAGGAGGCCGAGGTAAGGACAGTGTGATTTTTTTTTTCATTACTGCAACATGCTTGCATTAGCTGTGTGTCATGCTGTTACTTTTACTATAAATATGATCTCATCCAATAGCCAAGCATTGCCTGGCTCCAACCCCCCCCCCCCCCCAAAAAAAAAAAGAAATCGGGGGGGGGGGTGTTCGTTTTTCGATCGCCGCTCGTAGTTCGCATGTACAGCTGAACTTTATTTGCTGGAATAATGTTTTTATATGACATCTCATGCGGTCTGCACTAAAAATATTATTGAAATCGCAATAGAATAAGTTTTCTGACGTTTTAAACGTTAATTTTTAATTTTTTGTCGATACACTAAGAGGGCCTAACGAAAATTCATAGAAATTCGAAAACGGTACATATGCAGTTTTTAGCACCATAAATTATGAGAATTCAGCCGTCTGAAAGAGTCACATTTCATTTTGTTAACATATCTGTAGAATTGCGGAAATAACAGAAATTTGAAATTAGCGTAATTGAAGATAATTCTTATCAAAAACTTGATTCTGGGGACATCAATAGACTACCTGTAAAATGCAACTATTTGAATAATAATGAAAGTATTCAGCTGAAACTTGATAGATAACATCAAAAGATACCAAGGAAGGGTTCTGAAGCAAAAGTTTGACTTTCAATTAAATTTTTTGACAGTTTTAGATTACAGATCACAATTAATTTTGAATGTTCGTTGACCACGCAAATAGTTCCTGATTATTTCAATCCCTCGTCTTCTTACATTTAATTTCTACGACTCTTTTTACACTAGATGATTCGTTTTTTACGTCAATGAGTCGCAGATGAGTTGAAAAAAAATATTCTAGCATGTTGAATGATACTGCATCATCCTAATCGCGGAATGACAGATGTGTTATGAGGCTCTAGAATTGATAGATTGTAGAACATTAGAGCCACAGATACCCCTTTTCGGGTTTAAAAAGATATTAAAAGTCTACTAAGCGACAGATTTTTGCATGAATCCATTTCTGAGCTTATTTTGATACTATCTAGCAGATATAAAAGTTTCAAGCAAAAAATGGTGGTGCGATTCGAGTATTTAATCGTCATATTAGTACGTTTTACAAAGGAATATATAGGAAAAAATAATTGGGGTCTGATACCTATAAGCGCGCGCAGTGATATCACGTGTGTAACTAAATAGAGACCAGACGAGGGGAAAAGGAGAAAATAAGATACATGTAGGATGAAAATATCATTTTCATGATACTGCTAGATGCCAATTCGTTGGTTATCAGGGCTGATCTGGCGAAAATGGGGGGTGGGGGGGGGGGGTGGTTCGGGACGAGCGAACATGTGCTTAAATTGGAAAGGAGGCCGAGGTAAGGACAGTGTGATTTTTTTTTTCATTACTGCAACATGCTTGCATTAGCTGTGTGTCATGCTGTTACTTTTACTATAAATATGATCTCATCCAATAGCCAAGCATTGCCTGGCTCCAACCCCCCCCCCCCCCCAAAAAAAAAAAAGAAATCGGGGGGGGGGGGGGGGTGTTCGTTTTTCGATCGCCGCTCGTAGTTCGCATGTACAGCTGAACTTTATTTGCTGGAATAATGTTTTTATATGACATCTCATGCGGTCTGCACTAAAAATATTATTGAAATCGCAATAGAATAAGTTTTCTGACGTTTTAAACGTTAATTTTTAATTTTTTGTCGATACACTAAGAGGGCCTAACGAAAATTCATAGAAATTCGAAAACGGTACATATGCAGTTTTTAGCACCATAAATTATGAGAATTCAGCCGTCTGAAAGAGTCACATTTCATTTTGTTAACATATCTGTAGAATTGCGGAAATAACAGAAATTTGAAATTAGCGTAATTGAAGATAATTCTTATCAAAAACTTGATTCTGGGGACATCAATAGACTACCTGTAAAATGCAACTATTTGAATAATAATGAAAGTATTCAGCTGAAACTTGATAGATAACATCAAAAGATACCAAGGAAGGGTTCTGAAGCAAAAGTTTGACTTTCAATTAAATTTTTTGACAGTATAAGCGCGCGCAGTGATATCACGTGTGTAACTAAATAGAGACCAGACGAGGGGAAAAGGAGAAAATAAGATACATGTAGGATGAAAATATCATTTTCATGATACTGCTAGATGCCAATTCGTTGGTTATCAGGGCTGATCTGGCGAAAATGGGGGGTGGGGGGGGGGGGTGGTTCGGGACGAGCGAACATGTGCTTAAATTGGAAAGGAGGCCGAGGTAAGGACAGTGTGATTTTTTTTTTCATTACTGCAACATGCTTGCATTAGCTGTGTGTCATGCTGTTACTTTTACTATAAATATGATCTCATCCAATAGCCAAGCATTGCCTGGCTCCAACCCCCCCCCCCCCCCCCAAAAAAAAAAAGAAATCGGGGGGGGGGGGGTGTTCGTTTTTCGATCGCCGCTCGTAGTTCGCATGTACAGCTGAACTTTATTTGCTGGAATAATGTTTTTATATGACATCTCATGCGGTCTGCACTAAAAATATTATTGAAATCGCAATAGAATAAGTTTTCTGACGTTTTAAACGTTAATTTTTAATTTTTTGTCGATACACTAAGAGGGCCTAACGAAAATTCATAGAAATTCGAAAACGGTACATATGCAGTTTTTAGCACCATAAATTATGAGAATTCAGCCGTCTGAAAGAGTCACATTTCATTTTGTTAACATATCTGTAGAATTGCGGAAATAACAGAAATTTGAAATTAGCGTAATTGAAGATAATTCTTATCAAAAACTTGATTCTGGGGACATCAATAGACTACCTGTAAAATGCAACTATTTGAATAATAATGAAAGTATTCAGCTGAAACTTGATAGATAACATCAAAAGATACCAAGGAAGGGTTCTGAAGCAAAAGTTTGACTTTCAATTAAATTTTTTGACAGTTTTAGATTACAGATCACAATTAATTTTGAATGTTCGTTGACCACGCAAATAGTTCCTGATTATTTCAATCCCTCGTCTTCTTACATTTAATTTCTACGACTCTTTTTACACTAGATGATTCGTTTTTTACGTCAATGAGTCGCAGATGAGTTGAAAAAAAATATTCTAGCATGTTGAATGATACTGCATCATCCTAATCGCGGAATGACAGATGTGTTATGAGGCTCTAGAATTGATAGATTGTAGAACATTAGAGCCACAGATACCCCTTTTCGGGTTTAAAAAGATATTAAAAGTCTACTAAGCGACAGATTTTTGCATGAATCCATTTCTGAGCTTATTTTGATACTATCTAGCAGATATAAAAGTTTCAAGCAAAAAATGGTGGTGCGATTCGAGTATTTAATCGTCATATTAGTACGTTTTACAAAGGAATATATAGGAAAAAATAATTGGGGTCTGATACCTATAAGCGCGCGCAGTGATATCACGTGTGTAACTAAATAGAGACCAGACGAGGGGAAAAGGAGAAAATAAGATACATGTAGGATGAAAATATCATTTTCATGATACTGCTAGATGCCAATTCGTTGGTTATCAGGGCTGATCTGGCGAAAATGGGGGGTGGGGGGGGGGTGGTTCGGGACGAGCGAACATGTGCTTAAATTGGAAAGGAGGCCGAGGTAAGGACAGTGTGATTTTTTTTTTCATTACTGCAACATGCTTGCATTAGCTGTGTGTCATGCTGTTACTTTTACTATAAATATGATCTCATCCAATAGCCAAGCATTGCCTGGCTCCAACCCCCCCCCCCCCCAAAAAAAAAAAAAGAAATCGGGGGGGGGGGGGGGGTGTTCGTTTTTCGATCGCCGCTCGTAGTTCGCATGTACAGCTGAACTTTATTTGCTGGAATAATGTTTTTATATGACATCTCATGCGGTCTGCACTAAAAATATTATTGAAATCGCAATAGAATAAGTTTTCTGACGTTTTAAACGTTAATTTTTAATTTTTTGTCGATACACTAAGAGGGCCTAACGAAAATTCATAGAAATTCGAAAACGGTACATATGCAGTTTTTAGCACCATAAATTATGAGAATTCAGCCGTCTGAAAGAGTCACATTTCATTTTGTTAACATATCTGTAGAATTGCGGAAATAACAGAAATTTGAAATTAGCGTAATTGAAGATAATTCTTATCAAAAACTTGATTCTGGGGACATCAATAGACTACCTGTAAAATGCAACTATTTGAATAATAATGAAAGTATTCAGCTGAAACTTGATAGATAACATCAAAAGATACCAAGGAAGGGTTCTGAAGCAAAAGTTTGACTTTCAATTAAATTTTTTGACAGTTTTATAAGCGCGCGCAGTGATATCACGTGTGTAACTAAATAGAGACCAGACGAGGGGAAAAGGAGAAAATAAGATACATGTAGGATGAAAATATCATTTTCATGATACTGCTAGATGCCAATTCGTTGGTTATCAGGGCTGATCTGGCGAAAATGGGGGGTGGGGGGGGGGTGGTTCGGGACGAGCGAACATGTGCTTAAATTGGAAAGGAGGCCGAGGTAAGGACAGTGTGATTTTTTTTTTCATTACTGCAACATGCTTGCATTAGCTGTGTGTCATGCTGTTACTTTTACTATAAATATGATCTCATCCAATAGCCAAGCATTGCCTGGCTCCAACCCCCCCCCCCCCCAAAAAAAAAAAAGAAATCGGGGGGGGGGGGGTGTTCGTTTTTCGATCGCCGCTCGTAGTTCGCATGTACAGCTGAACTTTATTTGCTGGAATAATGTTTTTATATGACATCTCATGCGGTCTGCACTAAAAATATTATTGAAATCGCAATAGAATAAGTTTTCTGACGTTTTAAACGTTAATTTTTAATTTTTTGTCGATACACTAAGAGGGCCTAACGAAAATTCATAGAAATTCGAAAACGGTACATATGCAGTTTTTAGCACCATAAATTATGAGAATTCAGCCGTCTGAAAGAGTCACATTTCATTTTGTTAACATATCTGTAGAATTGCGGAAATAACAGAAATTTGAAATTAGCGTAATTGAAGATAATTCTTATCAAAAACTTGATTCTGGGGACATCAATAGACTACCTGTAAAATGCAACTATTTGAATAATAATGAAAGTATTCAGCTGAAACTTGATAGATAACATCAAAAGATACCAAGGAAGGGTTCTGAAGCAAAAGTTTGACTTTCAATTAAATTTTTTGACAGTTTTAGATTACAGATCACAATTAATTTTGAATGTTCGTTGACCACGCAAATAGTTCCTGATTATTTCAATCCCTCGTCTTCTTACATTTAATTTCTACGACTCTTTTTACACTAGATGATTCGTTTTTTACGTCAATGAGTCGCAGATGAGTTGAAAAAAAATATTCTAGCATGTTGAATGATACTGCATCATCCTAATCGCGGAATGACAGATGTGTTATGAGGCTCTAGAATTGATAGATTGTAGAACATTAGAGCCACAGATACCCCTTTTCGGGTTTAAAAAGATATTAAAAGTCTACTAAGCGACAGATTTTTGCATGAATCCATTTCTGAGCTTATTTTGATACTATCTAGCAGATATAAAAGTTTCAAGCAAAAAATGGTGGTGCGATTCGAGTATTTAATCGTCATATTAGTACGTTTTACAAAGGAATATATAGGAAAAAATAATTGGGGTCTGATACCTATAAGCGCGCGCAGTGATATCACGTGTGTAACTAAATAGAGACCAGACGAGGGGAAAAGGAGAAAATAAGATACATGTAGGATGAAAATATCATTTTCATGATACTGCTAGATGCCAATTCGTTGGTTATCAGGGCTGATCTGGCGAAAATGGGGGGTGGGGGGGGGGGGGGGGTGGTTCGGGACGAGCGAACATGTGCTTAAATTGGAAAGGAGGCCGAGGTAAGGACAGTGTGATTTTTTTTTTCATTACTGCAACATGCTTGCATTAGCTGTGTGTCATGCTGTTACTTTTACTATAAATATGATCTCATCCAATAGCCAAGCATTGCCTGGCTCCAACCCCCCCCCCCCCAAAAAAAAAAAAGAAATCGGGGGGGGGGGGTGTTCGTTTTTCGATCGCCGCTCGTAGTTCGCATGTACAGCTGAACTTTATTTGCTGGAATAATGTTTTTATATGACATCTCATGCGGTCTGCACTAAAAATATTATTGAAATCGCAATAGAATAAGTTTTCTGACGTTTTAAACGTTAATTTTTAATTTTTTGTCGATACACTAAGAGGGCCTAACGAAAATTCATAGAAATTCGAAAACGGTACATATGCAGTTTTTAGCACCATAAATTATGAGAATTCAGCCGTCTGAAAGAGTCACATTTCATTTTGTTAACATATCTGTAGAATTGCGGAAATAACAGAAATTTGAAATTAGCGTAATTGAAGATAATTCTTATCAAAAACTTGATTCTGGGGACATCAATAGACTACCTGTAAAATGCAACTATTTGAATAATAATGAAAGTATTCAGCTGAAACTTGATAGATAACATCAAAAGATACCAAGGAAGGGTTCTGAAGCAAAAGTTTGACTTTCAATTAAATTTTTTGACAGTTTTAGATTACAGATCACAATTAATTTTGAATGTTCGTTGACCACGCAAATAGTTCCTGATTATTTCAATCCCTCGTCTTCTTACATTTAATTTCTACGACTCTTTTTACACTAGATGATTCGTTTTTTACGTCAATGAGTCGCAGATGAGTTGAAAAAAAATATTCTAGCATGTTGAATGATACTGCATCATCCTAATCGCGGAATGACAGATGTGTTATGAGGCTCTAGAATTGATAGATTGTAGAACATTAGAGCCACAGATACCCCTTTTCGGGTTTAAAAAGATATTAAAAGTCTACTAAGCGACAGATTTTTGCATGAATCCATTTCTGAGCTTATTTTGATACTATCTAGCAGATATAAAAGTTTCAAGCAAAAAATGGTGGTGCGATTCGAGTATTTAATCGTCATATTAGTACGTTTTACAAAGGAATATATAGGAAAAAATAATTGGGGTCTGATACCTATAAGCGCGCGCAGTGATATCACGTGTGTAACTAAATAGAGACCAGACGAGGGGAAAAGGAGAAAATAAGATACATGTAGGATGAAAATATCATTTTCATGATACTGCTAGATGCCAATTCGTTGGTTATCAGGGCTGATCTGGCGAAAATGGGGGGTGGGGGGGGGGGTGGTTCGGGACGAGCGAACATGTGCTTAAATTGGAAAGGAGGCCGAGGTAAGGACAGTGTGATTTTTTTTTTCATTACTGCAACATGCTTGCATTAGCTGTGTGTCATGCTGTTACTTTTACTATAAATATGATCTCATCCAATAGCCAAGCATTGCCTGGCTCCAACCCCCCCCCCCAAAAAAAAAAAGAAATCGGGGGGGGGGTGTTCGTTTTTCGATCGCCGCTCGTAGTTCGCATGTACAGCTGAACTTTATTTGCTGGAATAATGTTTTTATATGACATCTCATGCGGTCTGCACTAAAAATATTATTGAAATCGCAATAGAATAAGTTTTCTGACGTTTTAAACGTTAATTTTTAATTTTTTGTCGATACACTAAGAGGGCCTAACGAAAATTCATAGAAATTCGAAAACGGTACATATGCAGTTTTTAGCACCATAAATTATGAGAATTCAGCCGTCTGAAAGAGTCACATTTCATTTTGTTAACATATCTGTAGAATTGCGGAAATAACAGAAATTTGAAATTAGCGTAATTGAAGATAATTCTTATCAAAAACTTGATTCTGGGGACATCAATAGACTACCTGTAAAATGCAACTATTTGAATAATAATGAAAGTATTCAGCTGAAACTTGATAGATAACATCAAAAGATACCAAGGAAGGGTTCTGAAGCAAAAGTTTGACTTTCAATTAAATTTTTTGACAGTTTTAGATTACAGATCACAATTAATTTTGAATGTTCGTTGACCACGCAAATAGTTCCTGATTATTTCAATCCCTCGTCTTCTTACATTTAATTTCTACGACTCTTTTTACACTAGATGATTCGTTTTTTACGTCAATGAGTCGCAGATGAGTTGAAAAAAAATATTCTAGCATGTTGAATGATACTGCATCATCCTAATCGCGGAATGACAGATGTGTTATGAGGCTCTAGAATTGATAGATTGTAGAACATTAGAGCCACAGATACCCCTTTTCGGGTTTAAAAAGATATTAAAAGTCTACTAAGCGACAGATTTTTGCATGAATCCATTTCTGAGCTTATTTTGATACTATCTAGCAGATATAAAAGTTTCAAGCAAAAAATGGTGGTGCGATTCGAGTATTTAATCGTCATATTAGTACGTTTTACAAAGGAATATATAGGAAAAAATAATTGGGGTCTGATACCTATAAGCGCGCGCAGTGATATCACGTGTGTAACTAAATAGAGACCAGACGAGGGGAAAAGGAGAAAATAAGATACATGTAGGATGAAAATATCATTTTCATGATACTGCTAGATGCCAATTCGTTGGTTATCAGGGCTGATCTGGCGAAAATGGGGGGTGGGGGGGGGGGTGGTTCGGGACGAGCGAACATGTGCTTAAATTGGAAAGGAGGCCGAGGTAAGGACAGTGTGATTTTTTTTTTCATTACTGCAACATGCTTGCATTAGCTGTGTGTCATGCTGTTACTTTTACTATAAATATGATCTCATCCAATAGCCAAGCATTGCCTGGCTCCAACCCCCCCCCCCCCCAAAAAAAAAAAAGAAATCGGGGGGGGGGGGGGGTGTTCGTTTTTCGATCGCCGCTCGTAGTTCGCATGTACAGCTGAACTTTATTTGCTGGAATAATGTTTTTATATGACATCTCATGCGGTCTGCACTAAAAATATTATTGAAATCGCAATAGAATAAGTTTTCTGACGTTTTAAACGTTAATTTTTAATTTTTTGTCGATACACTAAGAGGGCCTAACGAAAATTCATAGAAATTCGAAAACGGTACATATGCAGTTTTTAGCACCATAAATTATGAGAATTCAGCCGTCTGAAAGAGTCACATTTCATTTTGTTAACATATCTGTAGAATTGCGGAAATAACAGAAATTTGAAATTAGCGTAATTGAAGATAATTCTTATCAAAAACTTGATTCTGGGGACATCAATAGACTACCTGTAAAATGCAACTATTTGAATAATAATGAAAGTATTCAGCTGAAACTTGATAGATAACATCAAAAGATACCAAGGAAGGGTTCTGAAGCAAAAGTTTGACTTTCAATTAAATTTTTTGACAGTTTGCGCGCGCAGTGATATCACGTGTGTAACTAAATAGAGACCAGACGAGGGGAAAAGGAGAAAATAAGATACATGTAGGATGAAAATATCATTTTCATGATACTGCTAGATGCCAATTCGTTGGTTATCAGGGCTGATCTGGCGAAAATGGGGGGTGGGGGGGGGGGTGGTTCGGGACGAGCGAACATGTGCTTAAATTGGAAAGGAGGCCGAGGTAAGGACAGTGTGATTTTTTTTTTCATTACTGCAACATGCTTGCATTAGCTGTGTGTCATGCTGTTACTTTTACTATAAATATGATCTCATCCAATAGCCAAGCATTGCCTGGCTCCAACCCCCCCCCCCCCCCAAAAAAAAAAAGAAATCGGGGGGGGGGGTGTTCGTTTTTCGATCGCCGCTCGTAGTTCGCATGTACAGCTGAACTTTATTTGCTGGAATAATGTTTTTATATGACATCTCATGCGGTCTGCACTAAAAATATTATTGAAATCGCAATAGAATAAGTTTTCTGACGTTTTAAACGTTAATTTTTAATTTTTTGTCGATACACTAAGAGGGCCTAACGAAAATTCATAGAAATTCGAAAACGGTACATATGCAGTTTTTAGCACCATAAATTATGAGAATTCAGCCGTCTGAAAGAGTCACATTTCATTTTGTTAACATATCTGTAGAATTGCGGAAATAACAGAAATTTGAAATTAGCGTAATTGAAGATAATTCTTATCAAAAACTTGATTCTGGGGACATCAATAGACTACCTGTAAAATGCAACTATTTGAATAATAATGAAAGTATTCAGCTGAAACTTGATAGATAACATCAAAAGATACCAAGGAAGGGTTCTGAAGCAAAAGTTTGACTTTCAATTAAATTTTTTGACAGTTTTAGATTACAGATCACAATTAATTTTGAATGTTCGTTGACCACGCAAATAGTTCCTGATTATTTCAATCCCTCGTCTTCTTACATTTAATTTCTACGACTCTTTTTACACTAGATGATTCGTTTTTTACGTCAATGAGTCGCAGATGAGTTGAAAAAAAATATTCTAGCATGTTGAATGATACTGCATCATCCTAATCGCGGAATGACAGATGTGTTATGAGGCTCTAGAATTGATAGATTGTAGAACATTAGAGCCACAGATACCCCTTTTCGGGTTTAAAAAGATATTAAAAGTCTACTAAGCGACAGATTTTTGCATGAATCCATTTCTGAGCTTATTTTGATACTATCTAGCAGATATAAAAGTTTCAAGCAAAAAATGGTGGTGCGATTCGAGTATTTAATCGTCATATTAGTACGTTTTACAAAGGAATATATAGGAAAAAATAATTGGGGTCTGATACCTATAAGCGCGCGCAGTGATATCACGTGTGTAACTAAATAGAGACCAGACGAGGGGAAAAGGAGAAAATAAGATACATGTAGGATGAAAATATCATTTTCATGATACTGCTAGATGCCAATTCGTTGGTTATCAGGGCTGATCTGGCGAAAATGGGGGGTGGGGGGGGGGGGGGGGTGGTTCGGGACGAGCGAACATGTGCTTAAATTGGAAAGGAGGCCGAGGTAAGGACAGTGTGATTTTTTTTTTCATTACTGCAACATGCTTGCATTAGCTGTGTGTCATGCTGTTACTTTTACTATAAATATGATCTCATCCAATAGCCAAGCATTGCCTGGCTCCAACCCCCCCCCCCCCCCCAAAAAAAAAAAAGAAATCGGGGGGGGGGGGGGGTGTTCGTTTTTCGATCGCCGCTCGTAGTTCGCATGTACAGCTGAACTTTATTTGCTGGAATAATGTTTTTATATGACATCTCATGCGGTCTGCACTAAAAATATTATTGAAATCGCAATAGAATAAGTTTTCTGACGTTTTAAACGTTAATTTTTAATTTTTTGTCGATACACTAAGAGGGCCTAACGAAAATTCATAGAAATTCGAAAACGGTACATATGCAGTTTTTAGCACCATAAATTATGAGAATTCAGCCGTCTGAAAGAGTCACATTTCATTTTGTTAACATATCTGTAGAATTGCGGAAATAACAGAAATTTGAAATTAGCGTAATTGAAGATAATTCTTATCAAAAACTTGATTCTGGGGACATCAATAGACTACCTGTAAAATGCAACTATTTGAATAATAATGAAAGTATTCAGCTGAAACTTGATAGATAACATCAAAAGATACCAAGGAAGGGTTCTGAAGCAAAAGTTTGACTTTCAATTAAATTTTTTGACAGTTTTAGATTACAGATCACAATTAATTTTGAATGTTCGTTGACCACGCAAATAGTTCCTGATTATTTCAATCCCTCGTCTTCTTACATTTAATTTCTACGACTCTTTTTACACTAGATGATTCGTTTTTTACGTCAATGAGTCGCAGATGAGTTGAAAAAAAATATTCTAGCATGTTGAATGATACTGCATCATCCTAATCGCGGAATGACAGATGTGTTATGAGGCTCTAGAATTGATAGATTGTAGAACATTAGAGCCACAGATACCCCTTTTCGGGTTTAAAAAGATATTAAAAGTCTACTAAGCGACAGATTTTTGCATGAATCCATTTCTGAGCTTATTTTGATACTATCTAGCAGATATAAAAGTTTCAAGCAAAAAATGGTGGTGCGATTCGAGTATTTAATCGTCATATTAGTACGTTTTACAAAGGAATATATAGGAAAAAATAATTGGGGTCTGATACCTACTCCATTAAAGGTCTTACTCATGTTGTGTAGCATATCTCCTTGGTCTTATTAGGGCAACGACTGATGTTCCGTTTTAAGAACGCTCTAGCAGAATTCAAGCCTTCTTGGTTACCATGTCTATGTGGGTATCCCAGCTGAGCTTGTGGTGGATAGTGACCCCTTTGTATTTTGCGGAGTCAACTTCTTCAAGGTTGTGACCATGGATAGTATATGGCACTCTGATTGGGCTCCTGTGGGTGGTAATGTGCAGTACTTGGCATTTCTGGGGATGGAATTCCATGAGCCAATCCTTTATGGAGTGTGTCCAGATCGATTTGGAGTTTGGCAGGGCCTTCATGCGTTCTTATGTCCCTGTATAGAACGCAGTAATCTGCGAACAGCCTTACTGAATATGATCTGGTGAGGTACTCTGTTAGGTCGTTGATAGACAGAAGAAAGGGGAGGGGCCTACCACGCTCCCCTAGGGCATCCCGGATTGCACAGGTGCATTTCTGGATAAGTGACCGTCCAGGATAACCCTCTGCTCTCTTCTTTCTAGGAAGTCTGTCAACCAGCCATGGACTTGATCCCTAACCCCGTAGTGATGAATCTTATGTAGGAGTCTTTTATGCGGGACTGTGTCAAAGGCTTTAGAAAAATCTTAAAGGATAACGTCTGTTTGTTCCCTTTGATAAATGTTTTGGCTAGGTCTTGGAGAGTGATTATAAGTTGGGTCTCACAAGACCTACGCTTCCTAAAGCCATGTTGGGCATCTGTTAGTATGCTGTGTCGGTCCAGGTGTCGCATAATGTTGCTGCACACTATATGCTCCATAGTTTTACACACTACTGAGGTTAAAAGGAAATAGGTCTGTAGTTCGCTGGACAACTTTTGGTTCTTTTTTTGTAAATTGGAGCCACATCAGCTTTTTTTCCAGTCAGTTGGTACCTTACCCTGTTGTAATGCTGTCTAGAACAGAGTGGTGAAAACTGGTTCAAGCTCGGATACATTTTTTTCATATTATCCTAGTAGATACACCATTAGGACCACTAGCTTTGTGGATGTTGAGGCCTAGCAGTAGTTTTTCACTCCCTCTTCATAGAATGTATATCAGTTATATAGATTGGACTGGTTGAGATTTCATGTCCTTGATGTTACCAGAGCTCTCTGATGCGTTGAAGACTGAGGAAAAGTGATCGTTAGCTTTAATGGATGGATCTGAGTATGGTATGCCATCTGGAGCCTTCAGTGGAGATACTCCATTGTTTTCCTTTCGGTTAGTAGTGATGAAACTGCGGAAACGCTTTGGGTTAGATGAGCTCTCGGGTGATATAATATTCGTTATGTAGCTGTTATATGCTGTTTTACAAGCCGTTTGTGCTTCTTTTTTAAGTTGTTGATACCGTTGTTAATCCTTAGTAGTCTTGGTCTCTCTTGACTTCATAAACGCGCGGTTTGGGGGGGGGGGGGGGGCACAATCCCTTCAATTCCTTTGTGATCCATGGTTGAAAATATCGAGTAAATGACATTTTCGATGGAACACGCTTGTCAAGTACATTATTTCAACTTGACTTTATAGAGGACCACTTTTCATCAATATTTGAGTTAAGTATGTATTTGTTGTGAAATTCACTTTGGAAGTTGGTAAGATCCTCTTTCATTTACACAGTATTTGCCCCTTTCCACATGTGTATTTTTTCTCTTTACAGGTTTCCTACAGATGGCACAGGTAGATGACTCAATGAAGACAATATCATGCTCTCCAAAGCCAGGTAGTGGCGAACAGCGGTTAACTAGGCTTGGACGATTGGTCAAAAATAAACCAAGATGTTGTCGCCTCGTGTTGGAGAGTTCACTTTTTGCTCTAGGTTGTTATCATCAAGCATCTCAGTAAATCTATTATTGATGGTTGTTGAGTTGTTATTATCTTTAATTGAAGAGGTTTCCCATGTTATATCAGGGAGGTTGGAGTCCCCTCCAATCCACGTGACAGCTCCTTCATGACTTTTTTTTTTTTTTTTGGTAAGCATTTTCAAAGACTACATGTATTTTGAAATGAAGCTCTTCAATTATTTCCTCTTTAAGGATGGTTGGCATGTTGTCCTACGGAAGCACATGTTGACCAAGGTTTTAGATTTTGTGTAAAAATATTGCTTCTTGGTACGTTGTTGACTAAGGACCATCTTTTACATGTATACTCATAGATATTCCACACGAACATTTCTTGATTTTGGAGTATTGCGCATGCAAACCCACGAAGTACAAATCCAGCAAGAGGCATGTTATTTTCGGACGGAACTTGGAATTTACTCTAGCAGTCAGTCAGGGATATGTTTGTGACCGACTAACATCGTCACTGAGGAAGTTCTACGGTCGATATGGGGAACTCGTCATACACTATGATGTCCCACTCTCCAGAATGGTGGATGATATTCTGTCATAGACCATTTGAACCATCCAACCAAAGATTGTACTCTATGTCTTCCGAAATGGAAGTAACCGGATGTGACAGTTATACCGAATTGAAGCGGTGGGTGTTGCATGCAAGCAGGAGATGCTTACTCTTCCTGGGCACCTGGTCTCACTCCCATATCGGGAGTTCGCTTCTTTTCATGTGGTGGAGGTTTTTGTTTGTTTGCTTTGGTTCCTGTTTATCCTGATTTTGTATGCCTTCGGTTTCTGATTTTCTGAATTATCGTTTTTGTTCTGTATACAGGGATATGGTCATTATCCATTTTTGCCATACTGAATGTAGCATTATATAATTTCCAAATATGCTTGTTTACACGAATCTACGCAATTTGATTGGTCCAAAATACACGTCCATACCCCAATGAACACGATAAAATACCGGATGAGCCGAAACTACTTTCATCAAAATCATTAAGATCGGCTTTTGAATGATAAAAATGCAAATATATATTGATGTATATTTTTGTTAACGGTAGTCCTTAGATATAAATACGATATCAGAATTAATGAAAATTGTATGACAATTTCGATGATGTACCGGTGTTCGCGGTTTTGACAGCGTTTTTCGGTTGCTATGCGCCTGTTTTTGGAGCTCCTTAGACCATTCCCTGTCCTTAAATTTTGATGATGGACAGAAAATGCAGAAAAATCACGAGAGAAACAGAATCTCCAATCTATTTTCTTCAAAATTACAATCCTATCGTAACAGTTTTTGGGTCGAGCATCCCGCGTTTGATATTTTCCAATGGCTGACGACTGTTATTGAATATAGCTCCTTTTATTTAAATATAGGTCAATACAAGTGTGAATTTTTATCTAGTAATGTAACATAAATGTTACTGATTAGTCCTCTTTGAATCTTCGACAATTTCGTAAATAGATTTATCACACAACAATAATTAGTTTAAAGAAAAAATCAATCGCCTGTCAAAACATGTCAACAATCAAACATCCAAGCTATTGTTATAAACCCTAGTGTTTTGACAATGGTTCTTTCGAAAAATACTATTTAAAAGTTGTGAGTTAAAAATGCCGACTTGAAATATGAATATCGAATTTTATTTGAAATGAAAATCTACATTCATGAATACACCTTCCTGATTTATTCATATTACAGCTCTCAGGTTGAGCAGCCGACAAAAATTTAGCTAAAACATCTAATTTTATTCTAACAGTTCCATTGCTTTTACGAGAGGTACATTTCATCTTTTTTTTTCATTACATTGCTTATCCATATCTAGTACACACACTGATCACGTATACGAACTTCCCAGCGGGTTACGCACCTTCTTTTACGTTCGTTCATTAACCTTAATATACATTTATTTTTTTCTTTCATAAAATGCTTCATCAAAACGCCACAATAGATTTATAGGATAAAGCAGGGAGAGGGAGGTGCTTTATCAAGTTGCGCATAATTTAATGATATAATATATTGCACATAATTATGGAGGGAATTTTCAGCATCTGAAAGACAAAGAAAGATAACTCTGAATGTAAAATGATAAAGAAATTAATCAAAACGGAATAAATAAATAAATAAATAAATAAATAAATAAATAAATAAATAAATAAATAAATAAATAAATAAATAAATAAATAAATAAATGTTTTAGGTGATGCTTATAGAAATTACATTTATTATTTAAGAATAATAATGTTCAAATTCGCATTTTCTTTTCATAATCAATTTTCCTATTATAATAGAATCCATCTCAAAGTTATACTGGTAGTTGATATAAATGAAGTTTTTGTATATTGCTAGAATTCATGTTTTCTATATATAAGAACTTGTATATTGCTAGAATTCATGTTTTCTATATATAAGAACTTTCATCGATCGTTCCATAGAGCTGTTATAAATATAATGAGTGAAAGATAAACAAAAGATAAACATGATAAACGAAAAATGCATCGAAGTGAAAAGCTATTGTGCTTCTTGTAAATGTAGCGCGCACGTGCCGTACACGCGCGCACGTGTTTGCCCAAGATGAACGCTTGCATTTGATGAAAAGTCTGGTAAACATCAAATCATTCCACAACAATTTCGACGATGGGGGTTTCGATTTTACTGGATCAAAACTCAATTAGATGCGATCAAGAGGAGCTTAGACACAAGCCATAATCATTAATGGATCCTGGAAATGACAAATGCAACGTCTGAATCATCGAACGTAGAGACAGAACTAGATTTCAAGAATTTGCTTTATATGTACTAAAAAAAAAAAAAAAAAGATCTGTGTTTCAAATAATTTGCATCTTTATTAACAAATGGAATTGCTATATCAAACTATTACTGATGGAGAGTAATATGTAATTGATATTGAATGATTGTTTCGAATATCGAATTTTCCTTTAATTTATATGTTATATTTTATCTATCTTAAGATAATTATGAAAAAAAAAAAAAAAAAACAACAACAACAAAAAACATTAGTTATCTTTAACTGCACATACATTTAAATCACATGGTATGAATCCACCCTACATGCCTCCCACAAAATGCCATCTAATTATACAAGTTAAAACCCCAACTTGAAGAAATTGCCCAAAGTATTCTGTTCTTTTCATTAAAGATAACATTTGAACAATGTTCATTTTAAAAATTTGAAGTCTACAAAAAGAATTAAAATTCACGTCCTTTTGTATTTATCAATTTCTTCCTCATTACTTATGCACTAGGTCACGTGCAAAAGTCAGCCAATCAATGCAGCCTGTTTTAATACAGCTTTGGTAGATGTTGACGGACAACGCCTAAATATTTTTGGAGTTTATTTTGTGAAAAATTAAGCAATTCAGCATCATAAATTTGGAGAAATTTACGAAGTTTTCAGGTAAGCTTTTCCTTATGTATTATCCTACAAAAAGTTCAGAAATTCGATTGATACAATTTCCTAATATATATTCTATTTTTTGAAAGAAATATGAATATACATTATCCTTAGAAAACTGAGAGATCGATTCTTACTTTCTGATATTTACACATGTATATACTGTTCAGAAATAAATAATTTGGATGAGTTCTGGTTGAAAACCATGCATAAATTATGATAAACTTAAAAATGGCAACTCTCCAGAGTACAACGCGCCATTCACAGGTGGTTAAAAAATCCCCCTCTTTCCTTGAACTATATTTTCTGTTCAGGAACTTCCAATTTTCATAAACATAGTTTACCCAAATACAATGCACAATGATGTGTTTTATTAAATTTTGTTCGGAAGTACTTCGATTATTAAATGGTTTTTACAAACAAGCAGAATCTACAGTAACCGATCTAGATATGAAGACGAGCTTTCATACAAATCACATGCTGTACGAATTTCTCTCTCTCTCTCTCTCTCTCTCTCTCTCTCTCTCTCGAATCGTATCGAATCGAAATGTAATTTTGTCAATATTTCACACAGCTTCGGGTTACAGTGACCGTTCAGCTCTTGATCCTTATTGACTTCTAAAAGAAGTGACAAAACATAAACCCAGAAAAAATAACACACTTTGTCAATTTTACTCTTTTTTATGAAAAGGAGGCTTTCTTTGCACAACACCTTTTGGAGGAAAATGGTAAAAAAACCTTTCAAACAAAATTTAAAAAATAAGAAATGTGAAAATAATCATGAATATTCTGAAGCATAAAAAAATTGAATCCCTCTCTTCCCTGGCCAACTGATATCATAACATACCAAATAAAATAGACAGATAGCGTACTGTATAGTAACATGGGTCAAATTTTACACCGAGGTCCAAATGTAGCCAGCTATTAATGAGTAAGACCCCCAGAGGACAGGCGAGCGCATTCCATCAATGTTAGGTTGTGGTAGGGGACGCATATTCATAATAAACAAAATGTACCATCGTTAGAAGATCGATCTTTGGTCCAATTCATAATCATCTTTCATATTTTGAGAATGTGGATAAAACGAGGCGATTTACACCAGCTACATTACCGTAATCACCCTGTAAATGACTTGCAGATAAATAACGTTAATCCTGTGAAAATCGACTCTATATATATACTTCAGACACAGACGAAAAAAAAAAGGGGGGGGGGGGGGCAGGTGTCTTATGAAGAAAATAAATAAGGTGTACAGATGAATTTATCACTAAAAGGGGGATAACTAGGATTAGGAAGTTTCTAAATGATGGTTATTTTGATAATATTTGCTTTTAGGAACTCAGATTCATTTCCTCATTTTTCATATCAATCCTTATCCAATTAAAAGGATACATGTACCAATGAACCCATGACATCTTCCACTTTGATAAGATATGTAAGGATTATATTTCCTTGTGCATTTTCATGTTAACAAAAAGAGTTGAAAGTGAAGATTTTCTAGTACAGATATTCGAGTATAAAATATCAACTTCGAATGTCTGTCGCGTATTGTGTTAAAAGCACACGTATAGAAATGCAATCATATTATATAGTTTATTCGAAGTAAATTAAAACGTTCCTCTTCAAAACGTTGCGTCTACTCAGGAGATGGAAGTGTTGGTGGAGGTGGGGTGTTCGTTTCTTTCCCTTTTTCTTCTTTTTTTATTTATTATTATCTTATTTTGGAATGAAATTGAAATAATAGCTATTCGTCATTACAGAAAAAGGACCTCTATGTGCATAATGTAAATAAGAATAATACGTTTTGTAAATAACTAATTTCCAATTACCATTATTATGGTTGTAAAGAAAAGCTGTTCTGTCTTTAAACTTTAGACTATAATTTATCATCTGTTAAGAAGGACATACTGAGAATCGAGCAATTAAGCGAAAAGAAAAAAGAAAATGTATAGAGTGTCTTTAAAATATGTAGAATCAGATAATATCGACCCTCTCGTATCGTCAATACATCCCCAAATACATGGGGTATAAACTGCAGTATTTGTTGATGTAGTTGAAACAATGTTTTTACAACTGGCATTTATAACCCATTATTTTCCATTCAAAGGTGTATAACAATTGGCTTTTTGTGTGAAGTAGTTAAAGATCTAGATCTATAGACTTATTTAAAATTTTCCTGATCACGCATTCAATTTATAGTAAGAAACTTCTCAAAATAACAATCGATGTTTTCGTAATAGGAAACCGTGTAAGAAGAATCCAAGCGGGGAGGGGGGGGGGGGTTACAACCTATAATTTTGATTGTGAAGAAAAATCAAGTAAAACACGAAAAGCAGATTTATTGGCAAATTCCAGATTGGGGAGGGGGGGGGCAGTGTCCTGATCCCGACCCCCTCCAGTTCCGCCCTTGATACATTTAAAATTAATAACAATGGTTTGTTCCATTTTTGTATCGTGTCCATTTCACATCAACCCCCCCCCCCTTTCATTCCGATCTTTTCTTCATTAAATCAAGAAACAGATGTACAAACATGGAGAGAGACATAGATTTATAGTGTTTAACAGGTCGCTTCTTTCGCATACTTTAGATAATGTGAAGTTTATCAGATATTTGATCAACCGTGTGTAGATCATAACATCATGTCTAGCTGCCAGGGGCATATCTCGATTCATTGAACTGAGATCAAAAAGTTATATTTATCAATGAAGAAATTGTTAATTCGGAATAACATAAGTTTCCCTTTGGATCCGGTCAAATGTTCAATAGCATAGTACGATCGCACCACAACCCCCCCCCCCCCCTCCCTTCTCAAAAAATATTTTACTGGATCTGCGCATGCTTGTAGAAAATACAAAAAAATTATCAAACAGCTTGCGTTCATTAAAGGTAGAAAGTATCTTCAGGAAATAACTTAAGTTGATATATATCCGTCTTACAAATTATTATAACAATCATTCGTCTATTGTACAACATGTACAATGGCACTACACTCTCCCCTCCCCAACCTTAAACTATTTTCCTGGATACACGCATGTAGTTGAAAATAAGAAAATTTTATTTAACATTCGATTAAAGGCAGAAATAAAAGTACTTTCAGGAGATAACTCCTTTATTATAGAACTTATATCTTCTCTTTCTTTGTTGATACCCTTCTTACTATGATTGCTATTGTGAACTTAACCCAATCTTATCTTTACTTATCTTTATGTATACCTATGTTTACCTATAGAAACTTTATCAATCGAACCGCAACGGACGTCTCTAATTAAGTTACAGAAGATAAACTGAAACTAATTTATCTACCCTACGGAAAACTCCAGTGAGTGCGTTTGTTTACATTATCAACATCTTTATGTCTATGTCTGTTTATATAAGCCTCTCTTATATACCTAGCTCAAAATATCAATCGAACTGTTACATTCTCGTTGCATTACACAAAATTATGCCAATATTTTCGAAAAGATCCATTTTTCTTTTCTAAGAGCAAATTCGTCTACAGGACATTAGATGGTAACTGAATCTTTTGAAAATATTCAGTTATCGATCATACCGGTATGGTACTACTAGTAGACACAGAGTTCAAGTCCCTGAGAGAGAGAGAGAGAGAGAGAGAGAGAGAGAGAGAGAGAGATTTGTAGCTAAACCAGTGTTTCCAATATCTAGCATTATTATATGTCACGAAGTTTACCCCTCTGATCATGCTGATTATTGCTCAATTGTTGCATTTACTATTCATTTCAGAATGTCAAAGAACAGATTTTTTGCTGTTGATATAGAGGAGGAAATTGAGAGATATGCTTGGAGAAAGTTCAAGGACGCATACAAGGTCAGAGGTCTTTTCAGAAGAAAAAAGAATTACTATGTTGACATTCAGTGGGGATACGCGGAGTTCACCCATGAGACAACTCGGTTTGTGGAAAGACCAGATAGAATTCACGGTGTTCCCACAGAGGCACTCCAAGCTGCCCCCAAAAAGGAAGAAGAAGAAGCAGAGAAAGACGTCCCGAAAATTAAAAAGGGCTGCAAAGAGGTACCTTTGTATACGTCAGAATTCGAAAACAAAACTCAAAAGGACCAGCAATATAGTTTTAATACATCTCGGGAGACAACTGCGTCTGCCAGCGTGGAATTCCAAGAGTGCTACACGAAAGGTGCTGAGTGTAACATCGAAATTGGTGTCAAGGACATCATGACCGTAGGTGCAGGTCTGAGCGGCGAATTGTCCGTCACTAAGACCGAAGGGCAGACTTTTGAAGAGAAACTAAACTGGGAAGTTGATACGCAGATTATTGTAGAGGCTGGACACAAAGCAGAAGCTACAGTGAAAGTGTCCGAAAAAACTGCTACGTATGATTTTGAGGTCAAGACAACAGTTAGCATTATTGGCGGAAAACAACTTCCGGTGGTGTTGCGCAGGCGCTCAGACGATCGTATCGCTTTCTTTATTCCAATTTCTGACTTCCGGCCTGTCTTCTATCAGTTGGCAAACGTTAAAAGTGAGATGGTTCAGCTAGAAGAGGTGAAACATCCTGGAGATGACCAGGAAAAGAGCGACTTGATTCTGATCACTCACGGAACGTGTAAAAATGTGTCATGGTTGAATCAACAAGTCGAAGTTGAATCAAAGAAAATCGAGGGATTCGTAGTTGAGAGAAGAGATGACGATAAGGACAAGGCAGATGGCGGAAGCAGTTAAAGTGACTTATTTATCTCCTCACTGCCTTGGTTCTTTCAGTCTCCGATAGAGGGCGCTTGGAAAGATTTGTCGGTCAGATTTCAGACTCTGGCAGAACTTGAAGAAAACCTCTGAAACGATAGGATAGATACATTGTAGATCCTTATGCCATATATGAAATTTTCAAAAATGCCATATCATTGGAATTTTACTCTATACTACTATATCTCATATATATATTAAAATATCAAGGTATTTATCGAGCAAACGGAAATGTTGATTATAATAATACTAATATCTCGTGTTTTAAAACATATAGAAATTGAATTGAGAAATCTAGAATAGCAAACCATATTACGAGTAACTTAAAGTTTATAATTGAAACTGAATATACGAAATTTTACTAAGTACAATTCAAACTTCCATCAAATTTTATTTTTGGATTCACTTTGGGGCATTATAAAAAAAGCCAATCTTATTCGTTAATATACTCTAATCTCGACCTGCTTTTCCGTTTCTTACATTCTTATATTGCTTGTCATGAATTTACTCTGTGCTGATTAGTTGGGAGGGAGGGGGGGGGGGGGGGCAGAATGTGCAGTCTTGTTATTTTTTCAAGTGAAATAGGGAAATAGCCTCACATTTTTCAATCATCAATGAGCAATTTTCTATTCAAACGCGGGTTTACTTTACATCATATTTGTATACTTTAAACTGCCTTCTCCATATAGAGAAAAACAATAAATAATAGCTATCGCTTAAATCTTGTTTTGTTGAAGATTCATATCTCGGGAATGTCGATTTTACAAACCAGACATGATCTACATTTTTGTACCAAACTCCTTCGAGGTACCTTAGTTATCATTGCAAATCTTGCTCATGGATGTAAAGAATGAGCGGGTCCAAGAACGAGGATGGGATGCCTGTGATCGGAAACTCATATCACTGATACTAGTATCTAAAAAATGTCAAATTCACACATCTTTGAAGACGACAAAATGAAAACAAATATAGCGAGGAGAAGATATCCAACGATTCCCAATGGCGACGGCGACTCCTCCCCCCCCCCCCCCCCACCAAAAAGACAGAAAAAAAATCATGTTCTTGAATTAATTCTAACCAAAGGCTAAACGCCAATTCTCTTTTTAGTGGATTCAATGATTTTGGACTTAAAAAGGTTACTTGGAACCCCACCCCTCTTAATACAAACACATTCGACCATATTCCATGGTTCGAGTACCTATGAGTCACCCACCCTTTACTCCTTGTCAATGTCAAAATATTATTGAATGTTTTTTTTAATATAAGGGATCTGCAACATTTCAAACTGACTTGAAACTATGATGTTCCGAACTATGTCAAATGCATGTCAAAATTCACGAAAGAATGTACACATCTGTCAATGTCCCGGACTGCATTTAGATAATTATATTATTGTCACACGCTCATAAAATATTCATGGAATTTATGCCAAACTAATTCCCAAATAATTACTGAAATAATATTGAGCATTGGTAGTTTGGTACTACACTTTATTCGTCCATAATGCTTTATTTGTAATTTTCCGATATTGGATATTGATGACTTTCTTCTGTCACTGAGTAAATACAAATACATTAACCGTGTAAATATCTGGATTGTGGTCGTGATGTTAATTATTTTAGAGACTTTGGTTGATGTTTCGATCTTGTAGAGAAGTGTGAGACTTCAGTTAAATTACTTAAATACCCGCTTTTTAGAGAAACAAGAAAACATATTTTTGACAAGCTGTCAATCATTTTATGGCTCGCAAAACAGTGGACATTGATCATTGTTAGCGACTTCGTTAGTTTTGAACTTGCAAACCTACATTTTGTATTTTGTTTAAATCGATATAAGGAAGAAAATCTGCATATCATCTTATAATTAATTATTTATAAATGGGAAACACCAATGTAGATAAAGGAGGAGTACGGATGAAAAAAAAGTCTTCTTTTAAGTCACTAAGGAGGTTTCACAGACTTTCATCGTTTTGGTGTCATCCTGATTGTCCAACATTTATATAAAAAGGTAAAAATGTGGTATATTTTTTGTTGGACAATCAGGATTTTAGGTAGTACCAATTTCATTGTTTGCATAATTACTTAGTTAATTGATCTCATTGATCTTGCCGCTAATTGGCTCAGGTAAATGTTGGACAGATATGGCATAACCTCATGAATTTAAAATAAATAAGATAAAATACGTATACTAAGTACATGTATCTTAAGTATTTTTTTAACTTTTTAAAGTACTTCTACCAGGGACATATACATATATACGTCCCTGCTTCTTCACCATTTGATGTCATCAGTATCACAGGTGCCTGCAGATATGATCGTTTCCAACCCCTCCCCCCTCTTTCCTTCTCAGAATCATGGCTAAATGGCCGTGGAGTAAAGAAGGTTTTTTTCTTCTATTTTCTTCCCCCCCCCCCTTTCTTTATTCCATGACCATTTTAGCCATGATTCTGAGAAAGAAAGAGGGGGGGGGGGGAGGTTGGAAACGATCATATCTGCAGGCACCTGTGCTCAGTATGAACATTTACGGACTATATTTGATAAAACAAATTTTTCGTTGGAAATAGACAATTGTACATGTAGATGTTGGCGGCTTTTATGAGATTAGCGGAGAAATTCCATTCATATTTTTTTATCTCAAACTAGCAGACAAACAACAGGCGTGTAAGACAGACAGCAGACATAACCATCCATATTAAAATTAGCTGATTCTATAACAAACATTTAGCATATAAGAATTGCATGCGCATGAACAACCTCCAATTTACTCCAAAATAGAGGGGGAAAGTAACTTAATTTTTTGTGTTAGTACCATATAAATCGATTGTAAAACCATGGAATTCATATCCTTTATTACAGGAATCGCTTGCATTTTATAGAAAATATCCAGAAATCTGCTCCTCTTTATGAAAACTGCTATTTTTAAAAGACTTTAAGAGCGGACGTCTCCCCATTTCTACTCAAAATGGTACAAAGATGGTTACCATGTTTACATTCTGGTCAACACAATAGCACATAGAGTGAATAAACGGTTATAGCTGCCCCTAATACATTTTGAAGCAATTTTTATTAGTACTTCTAAACTGAAGAACTTGATTGACTAAGAAGTCCCCTAAAAATTGTTAAGGTCGTACATGTAGGACCCATTGCCAAGGTTACTTAGACTGTGATATACCAAAGTTGACAAAATTCTGAGACTTTTCGTACAAAAATGATAGGTATTAACTCAGAAGTCATGAAATATTGGGATATTGGATATCCTGAATTTGTTGTTTGTATGTCATAAATGATGCACGTACATAAAAAAATGAATACATAATAAATAAATGTTTCATTTTTTTTTTGGCGAAAAGCTCGTTTTCTAGATTTTTTTTTTAACTTTACTATAGAGTGTAGTGTATTTTTCTCCTTATTGTCCTCATCATTGTAAGTAATTATCTACTATTGCATGTAGTCGATGATCTACTGAAAATCATAATTGAGAAATAAATTAATTTTGAGTGAAACTTTAAAATTTATTTTACTTTTTTATATATCAAATTTAAATTAACTTTGTTCAATTTGGTGAAAACAGATTTCAACTATGATAAAAGCCCTAATTGGTATGTTTATTTAGCCAAATAGGTGTGTTTATTTAACAATACAGGTGACCTTAAATATTTTGTTGGACAATCAGGATATGGGATTTTCAAAATGTTGGACAATCAGGATTGAACCATAGTTTTCGCTCCAAAATGCAAAAGGGATGGGATCTTCATGGGATAATTTTTGAATATTTACTTGTCATTTTGGATAATTGTGGGTCCAGAAGGAGTGCCCGGTTAGATGCTACTCAATAACATCCGCTGTTGTTTACATAATCCCGACGTACAAAAGGGATATTATAGGAGAAGAAGTCACCAGATAATAACGCACAGCTACATACATGATAAAAATACAGAAAACATCCAGGCGCGGGTCCATACATATAATGATCCCAACCAATGCTTTGCTTGACTTTTTATTAATATTCTTACCAACCTTGGAAGAGTGGGGGGGGGGGGGGGGGGGGCGACGTGAGCCCCTCTGTATCTGAACTCGTTAAAAATATAGAAAAGTTTAGACTATTTAAGAAGACAAACATCACGAAACACTAAAAAATATTGAGCAGGATCGATGGAGGATGCCTCCAATAAATCCGAACAGAAACGACTAATCTTAATAAAAGAGATGTTTGGATGAAACACCAAAACCACGATAACAAAGAACATACAAAGACAACACAAGATCATACTGGATTATGGCAACATAAAACACAGAGTCAACACATATAAATAGGAAGAACAGACACCAGACCAAGACAACACGGTACACACTGATAAAATACATAAAAAAAAGAGAAGACACCAGACCATGACAATATAGGACACACAAGCACATAATTTTATGAGAAGACACTAGACCATGAAGACAAAGAACATACTAATCCACACACAGGAAAGGAAGAGAAGATACCATAGTATGAACCTAGAGAATACACTAAATAAAACAAAAAAGGAAGAAAAAAGACCAAACTATGACAGTAGAGACTATATATATATATACTAAGACAATACTTACAAGGAAGAGAAGACGACAGCAAACCGTGATAACAAAGAACACTTCCAGACACAAAGAACACATCCAGACACAAAGAACACACTCAGACACAAAGAACACACCCAGACACAAAGAACACATCCAGACACAAAGAACACATCCAGACACAACACATCAAAGAACACATCCAGACACAAAGAACACACTCAGACACAAAGAACACACCCAGACACAAAGAACACATCCAGACACAACACATCAAGACACAAAGAACACATCCAGACACAAAGAACACACCCAGACACAAAGAACACATCCAGACACAAAGAACACACCCAGACACAAAGAACACATCCAGACACAAAGAACACACCCAGACACAAAGAACACACCCAGACACAAAGAACACATCCAGACACAAAGAACACATCCAGACACAACACATCCAGCCATAAAGAACACACCCAGACACAAAGAACACACCCAGACACAAAGAACACATCCAGACACAAAGAACACACCCAGACACAAAGAACACACCCAAACAACATATGAAGAGATTTATGGCAACATGTAGTAGCCAACATATAGAGAATAAGTGTCTTAATTTGTGTTTTGTTACGGGTATGCAACACACAGCAAGTGCATTTATCGTACATGTAATGCATTCGATAAATGCATTTGCTGTGTATTGCATACCCGTAACAAAACACAAATTATGACATTCATTCTATATATATGCACCATAGTTGTCTGTTTCATTCTTTTTTTTCTGAAATTGCTTTTTCTAGGTAAAGAGTGACGTTAAAATTCATCTAACCGCGGGTTCAGTTTACAGGTTAGAACAGCCGTAGCGGCATGTTCCTTTAGATCTTATGCATTGTGACGTCACGAGTGTTAATACACAAATTGCAGCACGTTCGTTTCAATGGTAACATCTCAGGGAATTGCATTGGTTGTGCATATATATGGAGATGATGGCTGTCACAATATAGAGAGCAATGTACACCAGTACTAAGCTTACGGCGATATGTCACCATCTTTATTACGAGCGTCGTGGTTATCCATATTACGAACGTCATGGTTATCCATACTACGAATGTCGTGGTTATCTATATTACGAATGTCGTGGTTATCTATATTACGAACGTCGTGGTTATCCATATTACGAACGTCGTGGTTATCCATATTACGAACGTCATGGTTATCCATACTACGAACGTCGTGGTTATCAATATTACGAACGTCATGGTTATCCATACTACGAATGTCGTGGTTATCTATATTACGAACGTCGTGGTTATCAATATTACGAACGTCGTGGTTATCCATATATTATGCACAACCAATGTAATTCCATGAGATGAAACTATTGAATGGAACGTGCTTGTATTTCGTATGAAAACGCTCGTGACGTCGCAATACATAAGATCTAAAGAAACCTGCCTCGACGGCTGTTCCAGCCTGCAAACTGTACCCGTGACATGAATATAAACGTCACCTTGTAACCTAGAAAACCGCGATTTCAGAAATCAAGAATGAAACGGACAACTGTGGTGCATATAATATATAGTAAAAATGTCATAATTTGTGATTTGTTACGGGTATGCAACACACAGCAAGTGCATTTATCGAATGAAATGCGCTAACGCGCATTACATGTACGATAAATGCACTTGCTGAGTGTTGCATACCCGTAACAAAACACAAATTAAGACACTTATTCTCAATTACGAACGTCGTGGTTATCCATATTACGAACGTCGTGGTTATCCATATTACGAATGTCGTGGTTATCCATATTACGAATGTCATGGTTATCCAATTACATATGAACAGAATCCTCTGTTGTATTCCTTACCATGAATTTAGACTTACACTTGTTAATTGGACATTCATTCCTATCTAAGGCGATATTACACTCCAAAATTGGAGTTGGGGGCCTCGGTTGTATGCAATTGGATAGCAAGGACAAGTAATGCTAGGTTTACACTAATGCTCTCCGACGCTCCATCACGCTTTGATACGCGCTGTAGCGATTTGTTACGATTCGAGGTCGGGAATGAACGTAGGTACAGCGGGATTGCAGTGGAACGGGGGCTTAACGATTTTCATCCCGTTCTCTCAAGCTTCGTTACGTTCCCGTACGATTACCACGATGAGCTATTACGCTTTGCCACGTTCTATCACGGTTCCTTAGTCACGCTTATCAAGTTTTGTTGCGATCTGTTACGATGCAGGACTACGATGTGATAAAAATTGCCGCGATTTAACTCGATTTGATTAAGAAATAACAACTAGCTAGCCGTGATTTATCGTCCAGTAATTCCACGAGTCGCATGAACCAATCAAATTATCACCGAGCCGCAAAGCGGCGAGGTGATAATTTGAATGGTTCATGGGACGAGTGGAATTACTGGACAATGAATCACGGCTAGCTAGTTAGGTCTTCCGACTTCCGTCGGAAGACCTATTGTTTTCGTAACCGTGGAAAATTGGATCAGCGATTTCTCAAGAACCCTGTAAGCTAGGACAATGAAAGTTCTCCAACGTTACGTTTGGAGTAAAAGCTAGATTGGTCTTTTTTATTTTTGGTCTCTGTTATTTTTTTTTATCATGTTTTTTAGTAGATTCAAATATTTGACGGGAGCGTCGAATTACTCAAAAGGACCGAAAATTTCATGTTTTGCTATTTGTAAGCTTAAATATCTCGTATTTTGCTATCTACAATTTCCATTCTTTTTGAAAGTCGACAGCCATGCAAGATATGAAATGCTAGATGCACACTGTAACGATTTATTACGATGACGTCCTTCACCGTCCTTCATATTTCCAAATTCAGAAGTTCATAGGAAGAAGACACTTTTTTGCTTATAATAGTAAACAAAAATCAAGCTTATGAAGTTTCCTAAAAATTTCAATATTATTATTTTTTATCCATATATCTGTCTTATTTAGTCTTTCTGATTTTTCCTATCTCTTACTGTTGAAAAGATATGAGCATCGAAATTTTGAGTTGGGTATTTCGATACACCTTCACGCCAACAGATCGGGCGCACACTAAAATTGGTAGTCCGAGTCCGACTCGAGAAAAGCAGTGTTGAGATTTTCAAATTCCGATTTCACGGCAATGATGAATATGCATTTCATAAATACATTTCGATATACACAATTTGATTTTAAAACAGTTGATTAATTTAGAAGAGATCAGCTACAAACCAGAATTTACACACAAAAAGTGGTAGTTTGATTCCGATTTCTAACCTACAAACCTGTTTCTAAACTTCAATAACTATATTTTGAACATCAAGTTTAATTTCTAATTCTAGCAAACGTTCGAACATATTTTTTGGTTGGTTTATTTACAAATTGATGAACAATTTCTCCAACATTCTTCCCTCTCCTCGTTTTTCGAAAACAGTTCTGTTTATATTGAACGATGTCGCCATGATGGAAATTCAAAATAAACTTTGAAAAAAGGGAAGGGGGGGGGGGTTCCAAATTTGAACCTGCACAGCGAGAACCTCATGGTATTTATATATATATATTGAACGTAACTTGTTATTACCATTTCTCTTCTCAAGAAAATTGGTTCTACAGCTACGAGCTCGCCTTTTTTATGGGGGAAGAGGGCAGGAAGAATTTGCAAAAAAAAAAATCCCGGCTCTGAAAAATGCTGAAAAAAATATTCCGGCCCAAAGGGCCGGCAATTTTTTTTTTCCCGGACCATGCAAAAGTAAGGATACATTGCATGATATGGAAATTTTTGCTGGCCCTTTATGCCAGACAATTTAAAGTCAAAAAATTAATTAATATAAATACAAACTGTTCACATAGCTGTATCTACCAGAGACCTAATACGCATAGGCACAAAAATCTAGAAAAGGTTCTATTTAAACATCATACAATCTGTCTGAAATTCGCTAATTGCAAAGAGACATCTGAAGGAACGGTTATTAACTCATACTCTGTAACAGCGGGGAGTTTAACTTACACAGACATTCACAACATTTGACAATTTGTTTAAATCCGGCCCGAAGAACCGGCGAAAATTTTTCTCCGACTCTGGTAATGGCTGAAAAAAAATGGCCTGCTCAGAAAATTGCTGAAAAAATTTTACCGGCTGGCAATAGAATTCCTAACACCCCCCCCCCCCCCAAATCAAATGGTTGCTCACCAACAATTATCGGTTTGAAAATTTAATGTTACTGCTATTTGAAAACTTAAATATATAATATAAATACATGTAATGTGACGTCCTTCATATTTCCAAACCAAAAATTGTATAGGAGGAAGACACTCTTGTTGCAACCGCAACAAGAAACCTTTCTAGTTGTTATTTCTATTCTAATATAGCACGTGAATGGGCGGAGCTTAGCGCACTGGAAGTTTGTTGGAGATTTTACACCAGGCGAGTTCTATGGTACATTTAGGGAGAAAATTTCAAGTCATATTACACTGTGTATAGCCGACACCGGATATTGGTACTATTTGTCGGCGTATTGGTACTACTGAGGCGAGAGATTTTAACAAATGAGGTGTGAGTGTCCCTTTCTAACATCGTTTTTTATTTGAATCTGGCAGCTCCTTTCAAAAGCAACTGTATAATGCATTACTACAGAAAGTTATCCTTGAAGTTATATGAGTAAGATATGTCTAAGTAGAAGACTTTTTAACTTTTAAAAGCACAATGCATCACCTAGTACCGTAAAATTTTCCATACTGAGAACTTTATTTGGATTTAAATTCGCATATTGCACTTTATTCTAGACTTGCAATATATCTATGTTTTACGATTTGATCACTGTATCATGATTTCATGGATTTGTAAAGATCTTACTAAGAACAACGTGTATTTTTCCCAAAAAGATACACGCCAGGTGTACGGCATATTGCTGGACGAAAAAGAATTTACTGTACGGCATGTTGAAATAGGTAGTGTACGGCGACTTGCTTTTGGGATCGGAGTTGCAAAGCAATTTCGGGGCTTATGGAACGAAGATGACAATCCACCTACTTTGTGTACCTGTCCGTCACTTGATCCATCATCTTTCTTTACACATTTTTGTTTCGAAAGAGTTCAAGGGTGTGAATGTATTCATAAAACATTGGTACTCACAGCAGGACAAGAACTCCAATATGCTTATTTTATTGTTTCTACCATGCGCGGATCCAGAAGGGGGAACCGGAGGTCCGGAACCCCCCCCCCCCCCCCATGAGATTTGCCAGAGGTGGGGTCCACGGACCATGGTCCCCACCTCTGACAGATCTCGGGGGGGGGGGGGGGTTCCAAATACGACATAAGATTAAATTGTTTCATATGGATTTTTTCCGGCTCGCTTTCGCTCGCCAAATACTCTTGTGTGAAAGGAAACATCAACTAAGACTAATAGAATCTATCACGTCGTTGAGACTGAGACAGGGGAATCTCATCCGAGTGCTAAAGATTTGCAATCCACGACGAGGCTTGCCGAGTCGTGGATGTAGCAAATCTTTTGCACGAGGATGAGATTCCCCTGTCTCAGTCGTAACGTCGTGATTGATTATTTTTCTCACTCACCTCATTTTATCATCACTTTAATGGTTTTTTTAAAGCTAGAATCAATACCAAAACCTACACAAATCTAACGATGGCGTGACGTTACTTTCTATGACGTCATAATAGGAGTCACGTGGAGTGCGAGACAAGGAAATCTCAAACTGCTACGTCTACGTTTTTTCTTTTGTCTCACGACGTAAGTGAGTGAGAAATACTTATATTGAATTGATATTAAAATGACCTTTTATCAGTTGTGTTAATTACCATACTTTCCATATGCTTACATATTCAGTTTTAGGTATTCAGTTCGCATTGTTTACAGGCGATTAAAATGTGGAAATCCATGAGCTTCAGGGGCTTCGCCCATGGTCCCCCACCAGGGCTTCGTCCTGGACCCACTGGGGGGGGGGGGCTAAAGGCGGCCCCCAGACCCCCGGCCTTTTAGACACCCCCACGTGAAAAAAGCTGGATGCGCGCATGGCTTCTACTCTCTAGAAATTAAGACAAATTTCCTTTGTTTCTTCTCCACTAACTTCTCTGGTGTATTGAATAACACTCAGGTCATAAGGCGTAATTTTCGTGTTATGCATGCATTCTTAAAAAATATTTATAATAAAAGAGAAGGACAGCCCTGTGGTGTACATACATAAATGTATGATAGCGGCGTTATGACACATGTCAGTGACGGATCTAGCTTTGAGTTAGAGGGGGCGTAAAACGGCGAGGGGTATGGTAGGATGATCAGGGGGGCGAAGCCTCCCGGATGCTAACGCATTTCAGCCTTTTCGAACCCATTCTCGTGACTGAAATTGATTAAAGAATTGAAATTGATGAAGACAATTATATTATCTGACAGGTAGTAAATATTTACCAATATTTACTCTTTTTTTATGGAAAATGATCGTTTTACCTATGATTTGCAAATTTTAGGGGGGGGCGCCCCCTACGTCATCCCCTTGAATCCGCCGCTGCATGTGGAAAGCAGCACCTGTATGTCAATAAGGGGTTTTAGCTCACCTGAGCGAAGCTCAAGTGAGCTATTTTCATAATGTGGCGTCGTCCGTCCGTCCGTCGTAAATTTTTCACATTTTCGACTTCTCAAGACCCACTGAAGGGATTTTGATGAAACTTGGTAGGAATGATATACTCATGGCTCCCTACAGGTGGTGTTGTTCTTCGTCCGGTTCAGTCAACAGGTGGCGCCACCACAAGCAAAAGCTGGTCAGGGGGTACCCTCCTTTGACACACCAAAGCACATATCGAAAAACCGAAAGCATCAGGATGATCTAGAGATAACTGTTTCTTTGAATAACCCCCAAAACATGTGGTTTTATGCCCTCAATAACTGTATGTTTGCCATATTTAAGGCAATCAGTGGTTTCATATTGATTTTGGTTGAAATTTTTATTTTCATGATTTTTCATGGTTTTTTTTTTTCTTATGTTAAGAAAGAGAGGGAGGGGGGTATTTTCATACAAACTGGACATCTTATCCAGAACCACGGAAGGGATTTTAATGATGCTTGGTAGAAATGAAGTACTCATAGTCCCCTACAAGCTTTGTTTTGTTTTGTTTTTTTCGTCCGGTTCCGTCATTAGGTGGCGCCACCACGGGCAAAAGTAGGTCACGGGGGTACCCTCCTTTGACAAACTTCTTCTTCAGAACAGAAGTACATATCGACAAATCGAAAGCATCTGGATGATCTAGAAGGATGTCTTAACAAGTGTTGTTGTTTTGGTTTCAGCCCGAAGTTAAATTTTTGACGTGTTTATGACATCTTTTCGGACTTTGTCAGAAGTGCTCATTTTTTATGGAGGGGGATTAGGGTCAAAAGCTTACATGCTTCATGATATGTTGCTTCATTCAATGTTTGATTATTCCATGTTCATTTGTCTTGCTTTCATTTCAAATTGACTTTATCTTTCTTCTTTGTGTGATTTTGCTTCCCTGCATTTTACATTTGTCCTTCGTCAATGCATAACTGTCATTATACCATGCGTTATGACATCCTTCTTTCTGCCATTTTCCTTTCGTCTTAATGCTATTATTGCTTCGTCAATGCTAACTTCAATTTTGATACCAGATGGCGCTTTGCGCAACCGCATGTGCCCGTGAACTTTGAAACATCCCCTGTCATTAGAAATTTCTTTTAAATTCTACTACAGTATCGTTCGAAAAGTAATTATATTATCGCACGAGAGGACAGAAGTAGATTGGCTGTATAAATATTTGAAAAATATTATGAAGTAAGTAGTAAATATTTGATTTTGTATGCATCAGATTTTTGTAAGTTTTAAATCTGACTGTAAAATATACATGATGTGAAGAATCTCTGTGGTGTAGTGGTTATCACATTTGCATCTGAATTTTATTTTACACCTTTCCGAGTGGGCTCGAATCCCGGACGAGGATACTTTTTTTCCTTTTGTCAATTTTAAGTATAATGTAACTTGTCCATGTTGTCCATCTGCCCAGTAGAGGATGTCGAAAAAATTTGGGGTACTTATGAAAATTAAATGTTTCAATGCATTTTTTTTTCATTTTTTATTGGGGGGGGGGGGGGGGGTCATTGTTTGGAAAAAATATCAAATGATGGCTTTTTGTTGAAACTTGTCGAGTCTGCTTCGAATCAGTAAATGAAAGTCAAGTTCAAAACTAATAAGGCATCGTGCTTCGTCGATAAATCACCTAGTCGACGCGAAATATAGGTAATGATGGCTTTTTGTTGAAAATTGTCGAGTCTGCTTCGAATCAGGAAATGAAAGTCAATTTGACAAACACAAAAGCCGAAACTATGTTCGATCCCCCCCCCCCCCCCCCAATAAAAAATTGGTCGATGAAATATCTTCCGACAAAATATTGGGTCAATATGAAGATGACCATGCAAATTATTCAGATGGCAATTTCTCGAGACAAGTGTACGTAATATCTTACGAGTACTCGAGGCTCACGTGTTTTTGGGGCTTTGTATATAGCATTCATACGCATATGTATATACATCTTTAAAGAAAGAAAGAAATTTAAAACTATAAGTTTATCTGCATGAGTCTTTAGTTTGAGGATTTTATCTGTAAGGAATCCTAGTACCTGGTTTTCAACTAGCCGTACAGTTAGCTAATAACATGCCGTACACAAACAATTTCTTTGTTGAGCTCGTATGTAAAATATAGATGCAATTTCTACATTACCCTTGATTAATATTTAATAGTTATGAACTTCTACATAGACTGTGCACAGAATCATGATCTGCAATAGTACTTTCTTTCGTTAAAAAGAAAATAAACTTCATACATGTGCAATTTTATGTGTACTAGGTACCCCATTTTGTGTTATTTTACTATTATCGTCCGATCAAATCCTTTGTTTTGAGGATTTCGATGTTTAGTTTACCATCACAGAATTATTTGCTTGAAGTTCACTCCATATAAGATCATATTTTCTTCACAAATCATTGTCAAATGCTAAAGGTAATACCTATGTCATACTTGTTTACCGCCTCGTTACCGTCAGTCATGACTGACGGTATACTGTAATCATTCGTAACCTACTTGCACGGATAAAATACCTCTTGGCAATATGATTGGTTGACAATTGCATAAAATGCAAATTTCCGTCTAGGTTATTCAGAACCTGTGTATAAGATTCTCTCACCATGTCGGCTGAAGAGTCTAGATGACTTGACAAATGAAAGTCATATCGCATCAGTGTATTTTCTTCCGAAATATGCATCGAAAAGTCTTTGTACCGATACGTCCTATAACAATCTCAGATTTTCGGAAATTCACGTCACTTGAATCGGAAAAAAGCGGAAAAGCCCGGAAATGTGCGATTGGTAAATGCATTTTCTTCCCATTCTTACTCGAATTTTTGGTCGATTTCAAGAAATCGACCTTACTAGATTTGTAGACCGGATGCTGTCAATAGGAGAAAGTTCCTAATTGAGTCCGTCAGATTCAATAATGCATCATTGAATTATCCTTATGAAAGAAACGTTTTCATGACTAGTGAAAAACACGTGACCAGAGACAGGCATTCCCATGACCTCCCACTTTCATGACTAGTGAAAAACACGTGACCAGAGACAGGCATTCCCATGACCTCCCACTTATTCATCCACAACACAAAAATAGGACATGTCGTCATGACCAATTAGTGAGTGTTACAGTGAACCGTATGCCTTCAAAATTCCTATGGACGACATTTCTGGATCCTTGGATCCACTGCAACAAAGAAATACGCAATCACAACGTATCAGGGGTGCCAGTGGCTAAAAAGGTTCTAGCCGTTCATCCGACTAAGCTTTTTCTCGTTAAGGATATACCACTTTGTTTGTTTGTTTATTTTCTTACCTAAGACAAATTGATAAATGAAACAAAGAAATTAATGAGCGATAAAAAAAGTCGACAAGACTGTACGAGTCACAAAATTTGAACTTTTTAGAAGTTTCCCCTTATTTCCCTCCAAATTCAGCGGCGGATCCAGCACCCCCTTTCGACGAAAAAAATTATTGTGGGATTAAAGAGATGTTGATATCGACCAAGCTTTTTTGGAAAGCTAATACTTGTACATCATTTACAGCCAGCTAACTGACGGCAAGCTTTTTGTAAAAGCTAATACTTGGTAGTACCAATACGCCGACAGATAGTACCAATATCCGGTGTGCGGCTATACACAGTGTATTAGAATACGAAATAGACTACCAGTTTCAATACCACTTGCAATATCCGAACAAGATTAAGCATAACATCCAGATGAAGATTTTATACAATGTATCGCAAAACGCTTGAAGTGGCATTGATGAACCTTATTTTCTCTTTCTTTTTATTTTCGATTATTAAAGGTAACATTTTTTGTTGAGCAATTCAAATCTTTGATTGCATGTATATGTTTAACTCGTTCGAAGACAATTAATGCAGCACCTTACTGATTATCAAGACTTCTTATTTAGTCTTCTTCATATGTTAGAAATTGTTGCGGAAGTTAAAACTTTTGTAATCCAACAAAAAACGGGTTGTCTTATGATAATTTTCATTATTATAATAGGAATATTGGAATCGCAACGCATCTTGTAGATCGTGGACTGAATCTTGGAAATCGTAACAAATCGTCTGTAGCAGAGCGGTCTATGTTATCGATATTGATCTATTTTATCCTTACTTTTTACCTATACGCTATTTATAGATACATAGATAAGAACTGTTATCTTTATCCAATCAGATTAATCGTTATTACTCACAGTTCGGTAACTGCCATGTGATCAAGCAGTATATAAAGCGAGCGTTCAGCGAGCTCAGTGCAGTGTGCTGCCAGACTTTCTGGCTATAAAAGCCTCTCTAGTCGACTTCTGACTAATAGAACAAGAAATAGAAACATTTTGTCTCTTTGATTAAGTTTAGTTTGATATTTTGACTTTGGCATTTTAAGGATTATTTCGAATACGACTTATTTGGATTGTACTGTATTTGGTTTTGGTATTTGATTTGATTTATGACTTGATTTGGCTTTTACAACAACTTTTGTTTCTGTTTATTGGTTTTGTTGAATAAAGAAGATACTTGGTAATAAATATAGAAAAATCTTATTGTTTTGTCTGATTTATGCGCACCACCACTCGTCCACTACTACACGTCAAAGAGCGTGAGTGAAATCATACAACATGTTTCGCCAAGATCTCCTACGATCGGATATTACGATCTGTTGCGCTTAGTCAAAGTCTGTTACGCTCTACTACACTCCATCACGTTCACTACGCTCCATTACGCTCTCTCATGCGGGACAATCGTAGCAATTTTTTTGAGAATCAAAAATTTTGCCACGATCTCTGCGATTTCCTACGATCATCACGATTCCAACAAACTCTCTTACGATAGCCACGATTCAACCCCACGCTCTCTTACGATCTCTACGATTCACCTCAATCGGGGCAATCGGGGCGATCGTGGTTAAGTGTAAACCTAGCATAACTGCATAAGGAAGTGTCTCGAAATGGAAATTACATTGGTGTAATACCGGTATATCGTAATGGACTTAGTGTACTTCGAGTATTGCTCCTTTCGTTGTTTTTTTTGTTTTTTGTTTTTTTTTGTTTTTTGTTTCGTTTTTGTTTTTGTTTTTGTTTTTTTTTCTTGGTCAACTGATAAAAAATGTATCGTTACCTTGCCATTGTTTATAAAATGTCGATTTGGAATTATATAGTTTCGTTCGGTGACAAACATCCATTTACATGTGCAAGTTTAGTTGGTAAATAGTCCGGTCATATAGAAACACTTCAACAGTCAACAACCCAATATGGCATGTAAGAAGCTATTAACCTATACTTAAATTCTCTTAATGTTTCAATATTGACATTGATCAAACTGTAGTACACATTTGCGTATCCAAAGAGGGTCCGGCTCATGTTCTGGACTTTGCGGTGAATAAACTGTGTCTCCGACAGTGGCGTAGCTAACGTGTAAACAGTATGCTTTTATGTGCCAGAGGGTCTACATTTGTTCAGAATTGAATTGACAGATCATTTTATTGTTGAGCTAGATACTATCTGTGCCATCACAGGACATTGCCCAAGAGCGTTTTAGGGTCTCTAAGGGGTTCTCCCATCTCCTGTATCATAAAAAAATCTACATAATTCGATCGACTCAGCTACGACATTATCCGATGATTTTCGCTACAAGATCGAATCTGATAATTTATATAACAGACGCCTCACAGATAGAATGCATGACAGGATGGTTGATGTCATAACGCCCTTCATGGAGTCCTGTTATTAAAATTGGTCAGTTGGCAACGCAGAAGATCAGTTATAGGTGAATATCATAGATGCCTCACAGATATAATCGACTACTTCACTTGTATGACCGGGTGTTTAATGTATTAACGCCAGTCATTGGGTCCTGTCATAAAAGTTGGTCAGTTGGCAACGCAGAAGATCAGTTATGGGTCAATATCATAGACGCCTCACAGATATAATCAACTACCAAACTGGTTGATATACCGATGAAGCCTGTGATGGAGTCTTGTCATTAAAGTTGGTCAGTTTTTGGTCAATATCTCAGACGCCTCACAGATTTGCGTATAAATTTATGACTGAATGGTTAATTTAACAAAGTCCGTCACTGCACTGAGGCCTGTCATCAAAGTTGGTCAGTTAGCACTGCATAATATTATGAGTGACCGTAAAATATTATTAGTTATTAGGTTTGTTACTGACCTTACACGGAAATCTGTCGGGTTGATAAAGCCCATAGAAGGCGAGGCGCTGCAAAACAAATGCTGTTGATGGGTCAAATGCTTTATTTATTATTTGTCTATTTCATTGTCAGTTTGTTAAAAAAAAATGTCCTTGCTCCAACTCTGCAAGAATAAAATAATTTTGCCCCGGTCTGGGACGAAAAAAATAATCTTACTCCGACCAAAAAACCAAGCCTCCCCCTCCCCAGAATATCAAATGGACCGTGCCTTAGACTGAGAAACAACGCAAAGAATGTAAGGCATTGCTGAAAAGGAGGAACCAATACATGAATGCTGTTGATGGGTCAAATGCTTTATTTATTATTTGTCTATTTCATTGTCAGTTTGTTAAAAAAAATGTCCTTGCTCCAACTCTGCAAGAATAAAATAATTTTGCCCCGGTCTGGGACGAAAAAAATAATCTTACTCCGACCAAAAAACCAAGCCTCCCCCTCCCCAGAATATCAAATGGACCGTGCCTTAGACTGAGAAACAACGCAAAGAATGTAAGGCATTGCTGAAAAGGAGGAACCAATACATGAATGTATCCAATATGCCAACTTTGGACGGCTATCTACTACACGATAGCAGATGGTGTAGTTATCCGGATTACGTTAACACAGCCCTCCCACTTATCCGCATATAAAGGAGCGGATGGACAGGGTGAAAGGGAGGGGGCGGGAGAAGGGAGGGAAGGGAAAAAAGGGAGGGAGCCAGGGAGGGGAGGAAGGGGAGGGGAGGAAGGGGAGGGGAGGGGAGAGAGAAGGGAGGGATGAAAAGGAGGCCGGGGGAGTAAGGGGGGGGGGGGTAAGGGGTGGGAGGGGAGAGAGGTCTCCCCTGTTAGCCCCCATAAAGAGGCTTTCAGACTTCTCAGTCTTCAAGAGGGTATAGAGTTGGAACACTTCCGTACAGTATTATAATATTGTATAAACAAAAATAAACTCCTTGGTACAGAATTTATCTTTTACATACCAAAATGACAAAGAGAATTTTTGGGAAAAAATCTACATTTTCATCAGGACAGTATTCTGTATAATTAATTCGTTCATATTATGAACTTAGAGTAGACTGGTGTCATCATAATTATAGTGAGCGCTGAAAATGTTTTGGACAGTAAATTTCCGGATAAGAAACTGTCCGTTCTCGGTTTTACATGCTACATCCGGATGATATTCCAAGATGGACGCTTCCTTGTATTTCGAAGAAAACAAAGAAAATCGATCGGTTTTACTTGTTTTTGGATAAATTTGAAAGATTATAAGAAATGTAAGGAAACATGCGTTTGAAATAAAATTTTTCCTGACATCTAGTACTCTAACCTGACATTTTTTTGCAAAATTAGTTGAATGAGAAAGCAATCCCATTCCCACACCACAAACTGACAAAGCCAGTTCGGGAAAACTCAGAATTCGGCAACGTTGTCAAATTTGGCATCATAGTGCCTATATTGGCAAACTTACAGCAAAAATCAAGACTAAAAAAAAAAAAACAGAATTAGTGTGGGCAACTTCTTAATTCCTCAACAAATTTTTGTATCAATTGCTCTAAAGCTAGTCCGACTTGCACTGCAAGTTGCAGACCTACAAATGTATGACGGTGTTATCTATTTTTTCGTCGTCGAAAAAACAGATTCTGGCCAGGCACATATTATTGCCACTTTTTTCAATATTTTTTGCTCTAAAATTTGTATTTCTTCATGAAATTTGATGAAATTTGCACAGAAGGAAGAACCCTCGATACACATATAGAGAATAAGTGTCTTAATTTGTGTTTTGTTACGGGTATACAACACACAGCAAGTGCATTTATCGTACATGTAATGCGCGTTAGCGCATTTCATGTGATAAATGCACTTGCTGTGTGTTGTATACAATGTACCCGTAACAAAACACAAATTATGACATTTATTCTATATATATGCACCATAGTTGTCTATTTCATTCTTGTTTTCTGAAATCGCGTTTTCTATGTAAAAGGGTGACGTTAAAATTCAGGTCACCACGGGCTCAGTTTGCAGGTTAGAACAGCTGTCGCGGCATGTTTCTTTAGATCTTATGCATTGTGACGTCACAAGTGTTAATACACGAATTGCAGCACGTTTCTTTCAATAGTAACATCTCGGAGAATTACATTGGTTGTGCATATATATCATCTTATTTTCATGAAAATCTGATGATCTGTTCTTGTTTATCTGGATTTGTGAATGTCAGGGTTTGGCCAAGTTTGAAAGAAGGGAGGGTACATATTATCGCCACCTTCACCTGTTCTAACTGAAAATCTTACACTTTTTCAACAAATTTGACATTATTTAAATCTTTGAACTTTCTTTTTTTCGTCTGTGAAAAACTCCTACAAAAAACGTCGAAAACCAAAGAGATATAGGAAGGTGAAGTTACCTACCCTTTCCCCAGAGGGGTGGGGAAATACATTTAGATTTACCGACTTTCTATCATTAAATTCAGTATTTGAAGATTATGAAATTATTTGAAATTTTGTATATCGTTTCATGTTTCAAAGATGTAATTATGGTGAAAAAATTAAATTCCTACATCACAAATATGTGGAGATATAAATGAAGTGGCAATAATATGTGCCCGGCAGTAATAACTAATATGTACGCCGTTGTAGGTCTGCAAGTCGGACTACTCTAAAGCATGTACTAGAATGGTGAATTATGAAAGAAACTTGCAGTATATACATGCCAATTTTTCTGCTTTAATGTTGATTTATTAATTCAGTGAAAAGTTGCTGAATTCAGCAATGAGTGGTTGAATTTGACAACGTTGCCGAATTTTGAGTTCTCCTGAACTGAAGCTACTGGAGACAATGTCAATCAATCAATATCGCAAAATAATTTGTGTACTGACAGCCTTCATGTACATGTATCTTGTACGGTAACAATCACAGTAGTCCGACTTGCAGACCTATGACGGTGTAATCTGTTTTTTCGTCTTCGGTCTGACTGCTATGCATAGGCAAAACTTGAGAATTTCAGTGCGAAAGAATTTCGACAAGTCCTCCTTTTTTTTGACAAATTCCGGTACCTTGAACCAAAAAGTAACTCGACAAAGTCCCTCTGCCCCTAAAAGAACTCCCTCTAGGCCTGGTGAAACAAGGGCTAAAGGACGACTTGCCGATTTTTTTTAGCACCGAAGTTCTCAAGTTTTGCCTGTGCATAGCAGTCAGACCGAAGATGAAAAAATAGATTACACCGTCGTATGTCTGGAAGTCGGACTACAATCTCAGAGGTTTACCTTAGGTGGTCTTGCAATCTGGAAGCTTCAAATCATTGACAAAATTGAAAATGTGAAAGCTTTTGTTTTCATGTTCACTAAAGTTCTTAGCACCTTGTTTTGCATACTTGCCAGATGTCCCGGCGGAGCAAAGATGCCCTGGAAAATCACGCCTAAAAAATCTGTCCCGCCGGCACATGAAAATTCCCTTAAAATTAGAATTTGTCCCAAAATGTCCTGTATTTCAGTGTAAAGTCATTTTTGGCTGGAATGCAAAGCAATTCCGGTCTATAGATTGACGATGTCTGTTAGTACGTCTGTCGTCAACATTTTGGTTAAAGTTTCTGGTTGAAGCAAAGTCTAAGAAAATGTTTGCAGTAGAAACTTTATATAATACATTAAGGTTGCCCATGACAAGACCTTTCAATTTATGCCGTAACATTTGACCAAGTGACCTTGACCTTGGACTTTGACCTAGTTAAAGATTTTGTACTCACGGGTACCGGTACATGGTATCAAAAAGCTAGTTACATTTGTAAACTTTAAAGACCTTTCTTTTAATACAAGAGGCTTTGACCCTTGACCTTGGCTATACAGGATATGTATCTTGGTTTGCAAGCCAAAGCAATTTATACTTGTACACTAAACTGATTATCTGCTACATGTACATTTTGTACATGTACATGTATCTATTTGAGTAGCATGACCTTCCTAGTTAGTGAAACAATGGTAATGACTTGCAAAGATGGATATATACATATGTATTACAGAAGTTCAGATTTCCTACATGTGACTTCTATGTGTTTGTCTACAAGTAGTGTTCAAGTTGAACTACACATTACTGTTGTTGAGATTTCCTTTCAAAGACCACTACACATACTCAAAAAAACTAAGTGAACTTAAGAAGTTAAGTTGACTTTTGGACAGGTTAAATTCAAAGGAAACTTTAAGTTTAGTTAAATCTACATGTATATTGAAGTAGAAACTTGAAAGCATTCTGAATTGATTACCATACTTTTTACATCATTTTTAAAATAAAGTGGATGAAATATCTTGAAATAAAGTCCTACGTGTATCTCTTACTTTACATGTACACGTTCTTTGGCGACATGTACCTTGTAAAGCAAATGACGTCAAATGTAATAAATGATGACGTCACAATAGCAGATCAGAGTACCGGTACAAGCTCACATACAAGTTAAAGGCACAAAGTCTCCAACCTCTCTAACTATACGGTAAATGTTTGCAAAAGGTAAATCATAAATGTAACATCTAAGGGTGAAACGTTTACCAAATTTCCTAAACGTGTACACGGAAGGCTGTAAACGAAACGTAAACGTTTAAACGCTTCTAATGTGAAAAGTGATATCAACTAGTGTTCATTTGCAGAAATGGTCATAAATTGACATAAATACGACTTAGTTATGCTTGACTAGATCATATTCGCAACTTTAATACGACATGCTGATGTTTCATACAGCAATAAAACTTTCAAAGATTCAAAAATCAAACTGTTATTTTCAAATGTGTTTGAACAATTCCCACAATTCAAAAGTGCAAGTAAGTTACAAAAACAGTAACTCATGTAAGGTGTGACACCGGACCACCAAGAGAAGGCATGGGCGGAGAAAGAGACGAAGAAATAGACGGCAATGACGGAGAAACAGACGGTTGCGGCGGTGTCAATTTTATAGGAGAGATCGGCTCTTTCTATAACAGGATTAGATTGATTCTCAGACAGATTTTCTTCCCGTTTTAAGCGTTTGTTTCAAGTTTTTCCAGTGTGTTTGAATCAAGGATGCATACATAACTCCGACAGCACATACATGTACATTTCGTACGTAATTTAATTAAGTGAAGAATCCTGACTTCGCGACTTCAGGAAATCAATACTAGTAATATTAACGATATTAAAGAATATCTTTTTATTGTATGTACAGTAGTCCGTGTACACGTTTAGAAATTATGTAAACGTTTACAGCCAATAAACGAAACGGCTCCGTGTACACGTGTAAACGTTTCACCCTTATTCACATGCACAGTTTGTTTTGGACTTTAACTATTATAATTGACCAGTGTATATCTACTTCCCGGTACAGTCAAACCTGTCATACAGTGACCCTCTTTTTAGCAACTTCCTGCTTCACATGACTTTTTTCATTCCTCCTAAGCAATTTTCCTATCAAATTAACCTGTGTATAGCGAAAACCTGTCTAACGCGACAATGACCGTAATTTTCCTGTCCTGCACAGAATTTCAAACCTGTATAATACGACTTTTAGTTTTTATCACGACTCAAACTACATTATACTTTACACTGAATCTCCTCATCAGTGTCTTTCATCATTAAAACTTCTGTGATATATATTTTCTAAATGAAATATAATGTGATTTTATATGTGCAATATGATTTATTAATAGATACGTGGATTAATATATGCAGTGAATCATTTAATTGTACTGCTGTTAATATACCGATACTACGTAAATTGTTTTGGTCAGAATCAGATCAGCTTGAACCTCTTCAAGTAACCACCTGTCTTATGTGACCTAATTTCTGTCAGCCCTTGCAAAGTCACATAAGACAGGTTTTACTGTATACACAAAATGTATCCCTTTGCATTAAACTTGTCAAAAACACTTATGGCATTTTCTCTTTCATTGAATTAAAAGGATGATGAATAATTTTTTTTCTTTTCCAGGAGAGAGTTATATTTTGCAAGAATGGTGATAGAATAGCATTGATTGCTGTAATGGAGTCAGAAACAGAGAACAGGAGCATCTGCGACCTGCTGAAATTTACCGTCATAAAATTCTGTCAGGAAAATTATGTGTCCTCAGGGGACCTGGAATTAGACGCAATAATCTGCCTATCGCCTCTAGGTAAACAGAGCCAAAGCGTAGTCAAAATACACCAGATCCTTGAGCAAACAAATCTAAATCGTCATGAGCTCTTAAGAGGAGAAGAAGATGCCACGAAAGAAAATGAGGGCGAGTTCAGTTCTCAAATAGAAAGTAGAACAAATCCTGATCAAGAGCTTAGTTGTATGGAGAAGTCATATGGCACTTCTGAAAATAGCGACGACAAATGGATTAGAATGAATAGGCTGAAAGTCTACAAGAAAAAACGGAAAATTGTCACCCAAAGAAGGAAACCTAGTGTGACCTGCAAACTGAATGGGATAGGCTCGGCAAAGAATCCTCAGAATTCTGGTTATATGTTACGGGTACCTAGCATTACCAATCACATCACTCAGTATAATACAGTTGATGACAAGGCCAGTACGAGCTCAGCATCAAAAGATTTAGATAACGAGAATGACAATTATGATTTAAGAGAGAAATTCACCAAAGAGAGCAAAAGTGTAGAAATGTTTATAAAAGCTGAATCAACCAGCCCAGTTGGTAATGAGACACATGACTTTAATAGGTTGACTGTTGAAGATGCGATAAGTGACAACCCTGATACTCTCCAAGAAACAAAAACAGAAGATTTTCATCCCCTGTCTTGTCAAAGTGTGTTTCCTCCAAGACAGTCGGACTCCTTTATGATTCCACAAAATTTAAACGATTCTGCAGATTTTGACCTTTCTGCCATTTTAAACGGAACCATAGATTCTGCTTTATATGAGAGCAACAGCTGTACTCATGATCCTCAGGTTATTCGAAAAAGAAAAAGAAAGCAAAGTAGTCAGTCCATTCTGAGAATAAGTGATATGAAGTCAAAGAAAGATGGTGACGTTGAAAAGAAAGAAACTGCTCTACATTCTGATGTAGAATGCAAGTCAGAATCGGAACCTGCTGAGCACCTAGGAAGTGGAATTCCAAAAATAATCATACGTCGCAACAAAGATTCAATTCTTGCCGAGAAAACAATAAAGCAGCCACGTCTAGTTTCACTTCTAACATCAGCTATTCCGACTGCGACAAAAAATGTTGAAGTCAGTCAGAATTCTGTAAATGAAAAAGAGAGCACCATCGATGCATCAAATGATGACGTAAAAAGTGCAAAGGGTAGAAATGTTTTGCCAGACATGGCTGATATAGTCAGTATGCAGAAGACTGTTAGTTCTGGAAGAGTTATGTCCCTTTTGAAACAAAAATCATCTCCGTCGGACAGTTGTATTGATCGAATTTATAACTGCAGTAAGTGCGGAACTGGTTTCAAGAGCAAGAAGTCAAAGATGAGGCATGAAAAATACACATGTGGTGACTTACGGAGCTTTGAATGTGAAGTATGCGGAAAATTTTATTCGAGAGCTGATAGTAAAACTCGACATATGTTTCGAATCCATGGTATCAAGCCAGGTTTTTCTGGTCAATCAAGTTTGAGTGACGCGAATTATTCATTGGACGACAGCCATTTGGAGTCCTTAGAAAATGAAATGCACCAAAATGATTCTATGGAAGGCTTCCAGAATGGAGTAGAAAACGACAGCGAATAGATTTTTGATATGTTTTGCATGATTTCTTTTTCCAAAACGAGACTAATCTTGCCATATACCTAAATGTTATGTTTTTCTAGACTAGTATGTTAAGTATTCAGTGTTTTCGTACATGTAGTAACACTCCCAACAATGTTAGAGGGATACATGTAGGTTTTATGTCAGCATTGTCTCATAGTCATTGATAGTGCTGCATTAAAAAATTAAATACATGTAAGTTTATGTACTATGTATACATTTGTATGAAACATTCCAGCATTGTCTCATAGTTAGTACATGTTATTGTTTTGACTCATAAAACTGCATAAGGTTAGATAAGACAATACATACATTTGTTTGTAACATTCCCATTTTATGTTTATTTTACAAGTACTTGTCAGAAAGTGATTTTTTTGAATTTGTAAAAAATGGTCAAAATGATCGACTTTTCCGTCTCTAAATTATGTTTACAGGTATGTTTATATGACTTTAAAGTTTTGGTATGTTCATTCCAATATTTTCATTCCATGAACTATTATACAATTATGGACTTTTAACTCAGTAAGTATGATATGATATTGACTTACTGTGAAAATATTGACAGAGGCGTTAAAAGTCCATAACTGTTTTATTCTATAATTTCATAATTTATTTACAATAAATAACGTCGCCATTTGCAGAATTTACTAGGGTAATAGCAGTCTATTTTTAGACCATGGTATATGGTGATTTATCCAGGAGCGCCGGCGACGTTATCAGCCAATCAGAGTGTCGCTTTTTATAGTTTATAGAATAAAGTGTGATATGGTTTATACATTGTGAGTGCATGTACATATTCCATTCTGTATTCAGAACCACAAGTTTACTTACTTTAATAATGATAATGAGAGATAAAATATGCTCGTGCTAAAATTTGTACGTTTTAAAAGATAAGATGGAATAAACCACGTGCTAAACAGAATAAATATGATACACTTTCCCAATAATTATAAATATCATAAGACCAGTAAAGGCCAGTTACCATGGTGATATGTTATTTGGGAATCAGACTTTACTTATCTTGTATACAGCCTATATATTTTATAATTCAGATTTTGCTTATTTATTTGAGTGGTCTAATGGCTCTAACTTCTAATAAGGTCCCTAGTTTATGACCGTAATGATGATGCTATGGTGTGAATTACTATTCCGTCTTTTCGTTGGTGTATGCTTGTGTCGGATTTGGGATGGTATCTGACGTAACATTATGACGTAATAAAATTTCTATAGAAACATCGGTTTTGTAGCGCACTTTCCCTGAATTTAAAATTGGTTTCCATAGAATTTGCTGACGTCACAATAGGTTTATGTCATATACCGTCCCGAACGGGAAGTAACTCTCTATCATAAAAATCCTGAATGTATGATTTGATCTCTTTTGTCTTCTTTGAGCATATACATCTTGGTCATATATCAAGGCTTTATATTTTTCTCTCAGTTTTTTTTTAAATCAAGAGTTTTTATCCATGACTGATTATTAAAATTAAAATTTTGTTGTTGATTTTAATCATCATCTATTTTGTCATCATTGGGTCTATAAGTGTTAATCTCAGAATAATTCTGTAAAATAAGATCATAGCAAAATTCTTCTTGTCATTGCAAAATACAGAGTTATTTCCCATTTGAGAGGGTATCTGATGTAAATTTGATGTCATGAAAATGGAACTTTTGTACCGTTATTGTAGCAGGGTTGCATAGCAGTTCCAGTATCTGGCTCTTACTTTACTGTTTTGATCATCTTTAGTGGCTACGCCTCTCTTTATGACTTTTCTGTATATTTCTTCCACTCTGCAACTCCAAGTCATACCTCTGATTGTCTTTGTGATGCACTATAAAATTCTTGCATGATGGATTCCCCTTTCTCTATGCTTCCAAAAATAATTTCCATCTTCTCTAAGAGTGCAGGTACTTTAGCCTCTGGACCCAAATGCATCGCAACTTGAGCTGCATTACTGTTCTCATTAAGTATTTCCAGAGTTTTGGGACTGTTTCAATAGAAGTTGTTGACGTCACAATTAGTCTATGTCCGATACATGTACCGTCCCAAATGGGAAGTAACTCTGGTTTTCGAAAAAATATGGAATATTATGTACTGTAGATCTATTGTTTTGAAATCACAATGTACAAACATATAAATCATAGGCTCAATTACTATAACCTTTAGTTCACTTCAGATATTTTTGATGAGAACCAGAATTTTCCATCACAATGGCTAGTTTTTGATCAGTTTGTTACTTTAATTTTTTCATTGCATATCAAATTTATCTATTTTCAAAACAACATATCCTTTTACATTTTTCTTGGAAATGATGGCATGTTTTTGCAAGTGGAAGTGCAAGTACTGTTAAAGAAGAAGTTTGACAAATTCTTGATGTAATTATTCAAAATACACAAAATAGTTTTGCATCGTGGTAAAGAATGTGCTTATTAACTGCATGGAAAGATAGACATTGAAGATCCAGATTGCTACATACTGTTATCACACAGATCGTCTATACAGATTTGGATTTTCACAGTCATCTCAATGAAAATTTCAGATACAGACATAATCAGTTAATGCATAAAAAGTAAAGGAAAAAAAGTCTTTCTGGAATATTTATTTGTCATCAGTTGGACAAACTGCATTCACTTTTAGTCATTCAGAACTAGTGTAGGATTTTTTTGATAATAACACAGCTGAGGATTTCATCCTTGCTACATTTTCATATCTATTTTCATCTTTGTTATATGTAATTTATTGTGTTGCCTGCTAAGCAAAGCGACACTTACTTTTTTCAAATCAGCCCTACTTTTGTATAAATGTATTTATTAATATCTATAAAGAATTTATAAAGTAAGACTTTTACTTCAAATGAAATCATCATTTCCCCTCACTGTAATTTATTTATATTTATTAGTAGATAATATTTAGTTAGACATGTATGTGTAATTGATTTACACTTAATGAATTCCTGATTTTGATGATCTCAAATTAGCACATTCCATATAGAATTTTTTTTTTATTTTCTCATTGTAACTAGAGTGTAGTGCTTTAATGAATATATACTGTATGTACAGCTGGCTGTTGCATTTCGAATAATTAATCAACAAATGCACGAGGTTATGTGCCTACTTGTCATAAATGAAACGGCATATATTTCCTAGTCAAAGGACAAACTGGCATCAAATTGTCTGTCTGTCTGTTTGTGTTGAGGTAATCTACATGTAAATGTACACTTTATTCTGAAATAGTAAGAATAATTAATTGTGGACTAATTTGCAAAGCTACGATCCTTCTCACTAAGCTTAACTTTACAGGAAAAACAAGTCTCTTTTCCTCTTATGTTAAATTAATTTTGTGGCTGAAAGTATTGGTACAAGGTAGAACCTTGTTAGGTATGTCTTTTTTTTGCCAGTCTTTTATTTTATACCGTACTCAAACAATCGTTTAAATCATTTATGGATCATAAATCATTCAGATAAGTATTTGAATGAAGATGACTTTTACAGATTTATTCTTGGTTCAGTTATCAAGCTTATATAGAAGGAAGAAAAGTAGATATATGAGTGAATGTACTGCTGTTTAAGGTACATGTATGCATGGGTCATATTTTCAAATATTTTTTGAGTTTTTGAGTGTGATTTATCATTAATTTTTTATGTCAAGTGCTCTATACATATAGAAGAATAATACCATTGCCATTCTGGATTTGATTTATAAGTGTTATTTTTGACTATCTTTCATGCTTAAAATCAGGATTTGATTTATAAGTGTGAATTTTGACTATCTTTCATGCTTAAAATCAGGATTTGATTTATAAGTGTGAATTTTGACTATTTTCATGCTTTAAATCCTTCTTTTTCATAGCATTCCTGCTTTGAAATAATGACATGATTTTCAGATCTCATTTTTTGTCACTTACAAATTATGTTAAATTCCAAATTCAACAAGGGATTACTTTTCTCTTGTCTGTCTGATGTTTTAATTTATGTTACATACCTAACTATCAAGGACACAGAAGGGCAAACTTAACCTATTAGGGAAAACAAGGTCAAACTCAACATACTAATGACATACAAGGTCATCTGAACATATTTTGGTCAAATTTAATATATCAAGGTCAAACTTAAGCTATCGAGGACTCAAGGTCATCATGTCTTACATTGCTTAATCAAATATACCTGGTAATTTTTGGATGACATTTACAAAGTTCAGACCTTCCTTACCTAGCTTGTACCTAACTATTATAAATATCCCTAGTCTCCTAAAACAAAAGCATTTATACTAAGGTTAAAGTAAAAGAATATTAGAATTACCACAGGCAACACACATGCTTATTGATGGCTCCGAATTATATATTCTATATGTTTAACGATGCATTCCATAAATTCTCATCATCTGCAGTTTTAAGAAGTTGGATATATACATGTGTAATTTATTGCCATTGATTTTTGGGTGACCCACCTTTGTAGTATTTATTTATGTTGTTTTGTTGTCAACAAATAAATGTCATAAATCAGTTTTATCTTAGTTGTGCTATTTTAAAGGCTTAAATTCAAATATTCTCAAAATTCTTCTTTTGTTTCTTATTTTCCTTAAAATTTTTAAAACAATTTTGACCATCTCTCAGAAACTTGTCAAATGGCATAGATGTCAAACCTCGCAGAATGCATGTCAAACCTTACAGAACACAAGATGTCTATACAAATTTCAATTTGGAACAACATAATGCAAGTACTCCTGGTGCGTATACAAATTGTAATTTGGAACAAATTTCACAGAATGGAAGTACTCTTGGTGCTATTACAAATTGTAATTTGGAACAAACCTAACAGAACACAAGTACTCAAGGTGCATATATAAGTAGGAATTGTACTCAATGTGCTTATACAAATTGCAGTTAAGAAGAAACCTTATAGAAAGCAAGTACATAAGGTTCTTAACCAAATTGCTATTGGAACAAAACTCGCAGAAATCAAGTACATATACATGTACTCAAGCTGCTTTTACAAATTGCAATTTGGAAGAAACCTCACAGGAAGCAAGTTCTCAAGAAAGCAGGGGATCTCCAACAAGGCAAGGTCTCAGAACCCACAGGAAAACATCAAAACACCCCTAGTGAAAATACAGAGAAGACAAACACAGCAAAAGGGACAAACAAGGAACACCAAATACAGCATCAAAATGTAATGTTCAAAAGACTACACATAAACCATAGATACCAATGGGCAATTGGTTCCGACTTACGATGGCCACTATTAGTAAAATGATGTGATTATCTGGATTACGTGTGCACAACCCTCCCACTTTTCTGGTTACCCAGAGGTCTCGAAGAACGTACAGTTGTTGTGTATAATAACCTCCTCACTGTAAGATGACCATACAAACGGACAGCAAAACACAGGGCCCAAGTAACATAGAAGACTGTAGATGGGTATAAAAACAAATGGCATAAGAACAAGACCGCAAAACGCAGGGCCACAGGATATTAAAAAAAAGAGGGCGTACATAATACAGTCCGTGCTCTGCCGGCCGGAACGAGATTATGTATGTTATCACCCGAGGAGTCCGACTGACATTTAGAGAGGGAGGATGGTTGGGGGCCCTGTCTTCTCTAAAGAGGTTTGGACAGGGCCCGTCATGGAGTCTCTTCACAGTCAGCCAGACTGCAAATCTTAAGAATGCGCTAGTACAAGACTGTTGATTGGTCAAGTACCATGCCGTATCTCCGTTTTGTCACAGCAGGATCATATCCACGATACAAAAGGCTTTTGATGATTCTGACGCATTTGCGATGGAAATTCTGTCCACCCTTGATCCTTCTTATTTTGTTAAGTACAGGTCTGCGTAAGAATCAGGCAGGCGAAATGACTTCAAACTTTTGCAAAAGTTTCGCCCTTGAAATGTGCTTAGATCAACCCTAAACATATGTTCTGAAGGAATAGTTATAAAGGCACCAAATTTGGTAGAATTATATAGATAAATTTTCCTGCCATTTTTTCCCTTCATAATCCTTTATAAATTATGAGGTGAATATATCTCGCTTCACCATCGCCACCTTGAGAAATGAATTTCATATGTTGATTTGTACCACATATATATCTCAAAACAGAATTAAAAAGTTTTGCAAAAGAACAAAGTTCTTTGTTTGGAAGTTTGAAATACACTGTTGCATGTATAGATCCGAATTATGAACGAAAAGTTTTTAAAACTAGTGTATGAAAACGGTCCGAGTACTAACTTTCTGATATGTTCGTTCGCAAGGTGCTATACAAAATTGTAAATGGGACCAAACATACTCGGTAAGAGATAGCAATACTCAAGGTGCTTGTACAAATTACAAAAGAGAGTACAAATAGTTCATGGGAATCCCAAACTAGTGATGTAACGATTATCGCCGACAATCGATTGTCGGTCGCTGAATGGCCAGCGATGTTACTAATCGATGTTGAAAATCAAACTCGATTGTCGCCGACGTCGCCGATTTCCGAATTTTCCTTATTTCTCTGTCCGTTTCGGTATTTTGGTTTTAGAAATCGCGCAATGCGAAAGTCATTGACGAATGCAAGTGCAGGTTACATGACCCTCCCGAGGACAAAAATAACAATAACACCTTCAAAAACCTTATTCCTCCCTGGATTATTTAGATAATTGAATTGATATTGTGGTTCAAACACCAAATTTCCTATGCCTCGTTTACACGGAGAGTTTATTGCGCAATAAACGTAAATTTGTTGCGTAATAAATTTGTTTTGCGTTCACACGACAAAATTTATTGCGCAATAAATTTTCGATTTGTTTCGCAATAACTTTATTGCGAAACAAATTCTGCCGTGTAAACGCTAAGCGAAACTGTTGCGCAATAAAGCTGACGCATGCGCATCAACATGACGAGGGAAAAAGATTGTTATACTTACAAATATAACTACTCGACGTGTTTATTTTTACGATTCTTTTGAGAGATTCCGATTTTTCGTATATATAATGAACGCTTTTCTTTAAGTCTGGGCCCCTTGTAGAGAATGACGTCACAATTGAATGACGTCATGCTCTAGACTAAAATGACAAATAAATGAATGAACAACCTCCCAAAATAGTCTTAAATTTGACTACGAAAATTATTCGAACAATTTTTTCTGAAGCTATTCGTTGTACACTTTTATTCATGATTCTTGTGCATGTTCCTTGACATTTTATTGCAAGTTTCGGTCTCGTGTGAACGCAAAAAAGCTTATTGCGAAACAAATTTGTTGCGGAATAAAATTATTGCGAAATAAATTTATTGCGCAACCGTGTGAACGAGGCACTAATTTCCTCTGTCCCGAAACCTATTTAACCCAGGCGTTTCGTGGACTACGTTCTAACTTTATTGCATCAAGTAATTTTTTAACTTTAACATTTATATCAAACATTTATAAATATGTAATACATAATAATGAAATGTCAACGGGGGGGGGGGGGGGGTGTTAATCATGGCATATTATCATATGAAAATTAATTTGTCTCATCAGTGATGTTCATAACCTTGTACCGGTAAAGGCAATGTAAAGGTGTAAAATAAACTCTTTAAGATGATATACACAAAGTCGAACACTCAAATTTAATTATTTGGTCCTAATTTCAATTAATAATTATGGATTGAAAATTAAAAAAATGGGAATATTTCGAATTTTTCGATTATAATCGATTAATAATCGATTATGCCCTTCCGATTATCGATTATGATTTAGTTTCCGATTGCCCAACAATATCCAAAACCTCACAAAAAGCCAGTACTCAGTCTGTTTACACATATATCAATTTGGAACAAACCTAATTGAAAGCAAGTGCACAAGATATTATACCAAATTACAAATGGGAGCAAACGTAAGAGACAGCAATTCTCAAAATGTTTATAATATACAAATTACAAATGGTACCAAACCTCAGAGAAAGCAATATTGAAGCTTCTTATACATGTAAAAAATGCAAATGGGACAAACCTCACAGAGAGCATGTACGCAGGCTGTTTATACAAATGCAAATGATACCAAAATCATGACAAATCATTAACCAGATCTTCTCTGCAAGGGTTCTATCGTAGTCGAAATTTGCTTTCAATGGACCTAGGCAAGGAATTTTACCTCATCCTTTGTTCAACTACATGCATTATGGTCCATCTATACCAATTCTATGCGAATGTAGAATGAAGACTTATCATGGACAAACGAAAAGAATTTGACATTATCTTTGAGTTTGACCTATTTTGCAAAAACTTTAACCTTGGTCATGAGTTTTGAATGGTGGTTGCTTTTGCTGTCATATTTTACATGTGTGTTTCTTGTAGCAAGACCTTCCCATTGATATCAAAATTTTGACCTCATATTCTTGACCTTGGAGTATACCCTACTTCTTACAGTACTGACAAAGATGCCATCGAGGAAATTCATACCGGTATAGGACCGATCATATATAGAGAGTAAGTACCCGAAACGTGCATGTCTGATCCATGCTGCGAATTTATCTGTTCTTAAATGGTGCTATTGATTTGAAGACGTGTAACTTACATCACGATGGACCTTAGATACATTTAATCTTTCAGGTCTTGGTAGTTAAGATATTGCATTTCTGCTGGATTACACACCTGTACGTAGTGTTTTGAGGGAAGGTATTCCAGTAGATTGTGCTTCTTGCTGATATTTTTCTATACATTTATTTATGAGTTTGTTCGGTCCTTGGTCTCTCATGGAAAGAAGTACCTGGCACTCCAATTTAATCTATCGATGACTTACTCCCTAATTACCCAACTATCCGTGTGAACTAGTAGTAAGAGAAACCACTGACAGAATCAACTCTGTTTCATATTCAGATTCTAGTACATCATGTTATCTTCTGAAGACAATGTTCACCCAACTACAATATTATGTACTTCAATATAAGACAAGCGTGATGGCTTCAACTTAAAGATTACATAATCTTTTTATACGCCCGTCATTTGACGGGACGTATTATGGTATGGCGAAGTCCGTCCGTCTGTCCGTCTGTCCGTCCGCCTATGGAACGCAATAACTTGAATACGCGTCAACGGATTTTTATGAAATTTATACATAGTGATCAGACTGTAGAGAGGAAGCCGCCTTTCGATTTTCAGGTTCATCCGATTTGTCGTTACAGAGTTATGGGACTTAGATTTTTAAAATACAGTGAAAATATACTAAAATATTTAAAAATTATTTAAAAATCTATTTCTGGTCGAAATGTTTTGAAATTTGGTATACTTCAAGTAGAAAGGATGTTCTTTGACATATGTAACGGGTTTTTAATTTTTTTGACGCATAACCGAGATATTGTGTGTAATGGGAAGGGGGGGGGGTTATATGCACATACGTTTTAAGCTAAGGGCAAAATATAGGCGCATGGAACGCGATAACTTGAATATGCGTCAACAGATTTTCATGATATTCTTACATTATGATTGGACTGTGGAGAGGAAGCCGCCTTTCGATTTTCAGGTTTATTCGATATGTCGTTACAGAGTTATGGGACTTAGATTTTTAAAATACAGTGAAAATATACTAAAATATTTAAAAATTCTTTAAAAATCTATTTCTGGTCGATATGTTTTGAAATTTGGTATACTTCAAGTAGAAAGGATGTTCTTTGGCATATGTAACGGGATTTTAATTTTTTTGTCGCATAACCGAGATATTGTGTGTAATGGGAAGGGGGGGGGGGTTATATGCACATACATTTTAAGCTAAGGGCAAAATATAGGCGCATGGAACGCGATAACTTGAATATGCGTCAACAGATTTTCATGATATTCATACATTATGATTGGACTGTGGAGAGGAAGCCGCCTTTCGATTTTCAGGTTTATTCGATATGTCGTTACAGAGTTATGGGACTTAGATTTTTAAAATACAGTGAAAATATACTAAAATATTTAAAAATTCTTTAAAAATCTATTTCTGGTCGAAATGTTTTGAAATTTTGTATACTTCATGTAGGAAGGATGTTCTTTGACATATGTAACGGGTTTTTAATTTTTTTTGACGCATAACCGAGATATTGTGTGTAATAGGAAGGGGGGAGGGGTGGGTTATATGCACATACATGTTAAGCTAAGGGCAAAATATAGGCGCATGGAACGCAATAACTTGAATATGCGTCAACGGATTTTCATGATATTCATACATTTTGATTGGACTGTGGAGAGGAAGCCGCCTTTCGATTTTCAGGTTCATTCGATATGTCGTTACAGAGTTATGGGACTTAGACATTTTAAAATACAGTGAAAATATACTAAAATAGTTAAAAATTATTTAAAAATCTATTTCTGGTCGAAATGTTTTGAAATTTGGTATACTTAAGGTAGAAAGGAATTGCTCTTTGACATATGTAACGGGTTTTTAATTTTTTGGTCGCATAAGCGAGATATTGTGTGTAATAGGAAGGGGGGGGGGGGGTTATATGCACATACATGTTAAGCTATGGGCAAAATATAGGCGCATGGAACGCAATAACTTGAATATGCGTCAACGGATTTTCATGATATTCATACATTTTGATTGGACTGTGGAGAGGAAGCCGCCTTTCGATTTTCAGGTTCATTTGATATGTCCTTACAGAGTTATGGGACTTAGATATTTTAAAATACAGTGAAAATATACTAAAATAGTTAAAAATTATTTAAAAATCTATTTCTGGTTGAAATGTTTTGAAATTTTGTATACTTCAAGTAGAAAGGATGTTCTCTCACATATATAAGGGGTTCTTGAATTTTTTGTCACATAATCCAGAAATTATGTGTAATGGGGGGGGGGGGGGTTATATGCACATACATGTTAAGCTAAGGGCAAAATATAGGTGCATGGAACGCAATAACTTGAATATGTGTCAACAGATTTCCATGATATTTGTACATTTTGATCAGACTTTGAAGAGGAAGCCGCCTTTCGATTTTAAGCTAGGTTCATCCAATTTGTCCTTATGGAGTTATGGGACTTAGATATTTTGGTGTTGTGAAAAAAATCCCAACGGGCGTATCTTGCTGCGTGAGCGTAGGCTTTATTCAAGGAGTAACATTCTTTTGTCCCCTGCCTATGGTGCATAATATTATCGCGATTGATACCGATATTCCACAGCATGCAACGACCCCGTTCTGAGGGCAAGGAGACTAATCGATACATTTGTGAGCGACTGACTTTGTAACTGTAATTATGTTTTGGACGATATGAAAATATGAAACAAAATGTAACGCCTCATATCTCATCTCGTTGTCCTCAATGTTGGAAGATATTTAGGGTTTGAAATGCCTTGAAAGTGTACGTCTTCGTTTATTTTAAATTAGCACCACCTATAAAGAATTTAATCTTTATAGTATTTGTAGCGTTTATTGCGTGTGATGTCTTTCTATAGTAATACATTCTCTGATTCAATTCGATACAATCAGAATATATCTTGGCAATTTTCTTATCCTTAAATCTGATTACGGAAGGGGAGGGGTAGCATGAAGGACTTTCAATTTTTCCTTTTAAATCAATACAGCGCGTGTATTATGTGGCGCCACTTGTGGGGAATACATTGCTAGCGGGTGCGGCTCGCCAACAGGGGATGCTTACTCTTCCCGGGCTCCTGGTACCACCTCTAGCTTGCTAGGGGTCCGTCGATGCTCAGTTTTGTGCTCTATTGTGAGTGCTGTTGAGATTATCGTCAGGATCTTCTTCAACTCATTTGTGATAAAAATCCGTTCGAACACTCGAGTCTGTGAGGACTTTTCGTCCTTCGTGTTTCTATGATTGTGTGTTATTTTATTATTATTTCATTATGTGTTTGATGATTCTGTGTTGTGCGTTGACGTTCCTTGTCCCTTGTGCGTCTCTTTTTGTGCTTGTCTGCTTTGTGTTTTTGCATTGGGTGTTTTGGGGTTTTGCTGTGGGTGCTGCAACTTGGTGTTGTTGGAGATCCCCTCCTTTGTTTTATTGTCTCCTTCTGTCTGTCTGCTTTTTCTCGTCTCTTACGTTATGTGACGTTATGAACGTCAATTCATGAACACCGTCATGGACGCTGAACCTGAGCTATAAAGTCCTTGAATTTGCAACCGATCAAAAATTACGATGGTTTTTGACTCTGAAATCACGGAGAATAATTACAATTAGTTTAAGAATAATTCTGCATCAAATTACGTTCTTATTAATATGGAAGTGTTCAAACTCTTTACCTTCTTGAAGAAACTTTCAAACCAATCAGAATGCACCAGGCAAACGTTTCGGATTGTAAATTCTCATCAGTGGTACTAAATTAAATGCCGAAGTGATTCTCTGATACAGCCAAATTAATTTTAGTAGCGCCCTCTGGCTTTAAATTAAAATTTGTGCATTTGCGTTGCAAAAATGTGCGGCTCTAAATTTCCTGTAGGGTCGATTCAGTAGCACAGTGAAATAAAATCTGTGATCAAAATAGCATTGGAGGGATCATGCTATAATGTTAATCTCCTGTAATTTGTCAATGATTAGTTTTGGGTGAAATGACAAGTTTCCGAAATAGCAAAATAATATATTTGATGTCAGATTAATAAAGGGCCAAACAAAGCTTCTTTTTGGCGACAAATATACCATTCATAAATACTAAAGTTCACTATATAAAATCAAACAATTGTAAACTTTTTACTAAGTGAATATCGTGTGATACTTTCTTATCTTAAAAATATTTTCTTTGAATATTGCCTTGGTGAATATTTTCATATTAAGAAAATATCACACCATATTCACCTCGCAAAAAGTCTACACCAAGTTACTCATCATTGATCTTGTCATTTTGAAAATTTGAATTTATTCCCTACTAATACGTATTTTCTCCCAACTCTAATTCTCATCAACTGCCTGCATATACTGGCAATAAATGGACAAAAAAGATGAAGTTTACAAGATTTTTCTAAATGATGCCAATGTGCTTCCATATTTATACTATAAGGTTGCCCGGTAAACTTGAAGTAGACCGTTTATGTTTATCTTCAGATAAGGTTTTGGCAAGTTTTATTGAGGTATGCAGGTTTTTATGAGGTATTTATCTATAAACTTTTTGCGGAATATAAAATTGTACACAAACATACGTGTTGTATTTAGTTTGCAGGAAGTGAAAAAGATGTAAGTATTATGGTGAGAATTGTCACGTCGTCAAACTCTCTGTATATATTTCTACATTTGACTTTACTTAGATATTCAAAGATACATTTAGGCACGGTCCATTTGATATTCTGGTGGGGGGGGGGGGGGGGGGGGGGGCTTGGTTTTTTTTCGAAAAAAATAATTTTGCTCTGAATTTTGATGAAAAAAATAAATTTGCTTATGGTGTGACGGAAAAAAAATAATCTTGCTCTTACAAGTAATCTGAATTTAAAGATAAAACCATAAAATTCGCTTAAAATTCCTGAAAATTTTTCGGCTTGCTTCGCTCGCCGCAGTTTTTAATTCCTATAAAAAATTTTTGGCTCGCTTCGCTCGCCATAGTTTTCTCCTGTAATGGCAAGTTCATATTTGAAAATATCAAAAAGAATGCATGTGACCGAAACAATTCAAATGCTTAAATACATTATCAATAGATCTATAACTTATTACTATCACCATAGTGTCTAATTTTATATACAAGCTTGGAAGGAGAAGTTAAATAAGTTTTTAACTAGTTTTCATTTCTACATGTAAATACTTGCACCAGGCCCTCTTACATGTTACATGACCTTATATACATTTTGTTTACTAAAAATTACATATCGCATATTGTAAAAATCTTTCATCTCTCTCAGTTTAGAAGTGAATAGAAAGTTTTACATGAAAATTATGTTTGGAGTCAATTTTAAGTAAAAATAAAGAATTTCTGCTGAAAAAACACAAACATTCTTAATATTCACATCAATTGTTATAAAAAAAAAAATTTCCTTGCTCCAGCTTTGCAAGAAAAAAAATAATATTGCCCCGTTCCGGGGCGAAAAAAAATAATCTTGCTCCGACAAAAAACCCAAGCCCCCCCCCCCCCCCCCCCCCCCCCCCCAGAATATCAAATGGACCGTGCCTTAGTCTCGTCGGGATTATACAATGAATAATCGATTTCTGCCAAAATTTCAATGTAAATGAGTGTATCATACGTGAAAATTAGAAACTATTTGGTTGCTACATTCACATATGCACTCGCTAGCCAGATATGATAAATTATTTCGTATGAAATGGGTATCCTAATATAACTTACTTTTCTCTGAAGCAGACCGAATGTGAACACGCGAAAGCACTTATTTCCATAAGGGTAGTACTGTACCAAATCAAAACAACAATGTGGATCAGAATACCACGTAGGCGTGAAAGTGAAGACGAAAAGGAATCAACAGTCGGTATCATCAGAATCTGAGAAGAAAAATGGAACATAAACAATAAAAACAATAAAAAGGCAGAATTATTATTGAATGGGCAGTGAACAGATTGAGAGCCTAGAAATTAAACGAAAGTGACATAAAATTCATTTAAGTCGTACGAGTCTCACGGATCGATGAGCTGTTCTCGTCGTTATATGTATGTAGCTGTGTACCTTTTGAGTTTTTTTTTTCAAGAATCTAGGGACTTCGCGAAAATTTCCCCACGCGAAAAAATCCCCGCTGCATTCTTACAATAGGAAAGACATTTTTATCGCGCATATTTCCCCCACGCATAACGTCTTGATGTTATAATAGCGTTCCCCCACCGAAAATAATCCCTTTTACATTTTTTCTTGAAAATTAAAAAAAAAGATGGTGATTATGCAAAACTTTACATGTGGTTTACTACATGTACATGTTTCGTAGTAGTTCATTCAAGCGATTGATTGAATGCAGTAGCATGCTCATTTCTTACCTAGTTATGTGAAATATTTCCACATACAGTATATACCAACGTGTCTGGTGCATTAAAATTTGTTTGAAATATCCTTCAAGAAGGTAAAGAGTTGGAACACTTGCATATTATTATGATAAACACTTATTTCCATTTGCAGTGTGAAGCAGTTAAACGTGTTCCCCGCAACTTGATGTTTAAAGTCTAATAATTACTTCTTAACCCTACTCAAAATTTGGAGCCACTCATTTTGGCAAGAGGAAATTAAAGCTCTGTATTGTAGATGCGCCAAAAAAATTCACTTGGCTTTATTTAATCTGTTTAAATTGGCATGAAGTACTACTGACGAGGATTAAAATATCAGAAACACGTGTCTGGTACAATAAAATTGGTACTATAGAACATATATTTCAATATTGACAACTTCTTTCCAGCTCTGCTGCCTGTAAGATGCTTTGTTTTGGCCCTTTAATATAAATTTGAAATCACACATATTAATTTGCTATTTCGAAAACCTGTCATTTATCCAATATCGAAAATAGAGGAGGTTAACATCTTAGCACCATCCCCTCCAATGCTATTTGGTCATAGATTTTATTTTACTACACTACTGAATCTAACTTACACAAAATACGGAGCCGCGCACTCTCTGCAATTTAAATGCACAAATTTAAAGTCATAGAATAAAACCAGAGAACGCAACTGAAATACATTGGCTGTCAGAAAATCACTTCGGCATTCAATAAGTACCGCTAATTAGGATTTACTATCCTAAACACGTGTCTGGTGCATTAAAATTGGTCTGAAAGAGTTGGAACACTTCCGTATTACACAAATCACAATTTCGTAAAAATACTGCGTACCAAAGAATACAAACGGCTAGAAAACAATAATTTGAGTAATATATAGATGTTTAAGTGGAAAAAAAGCATTTCACGATAAAACTTCGTTATTGATATTGCAATCCCTGAGAGACAATATGTAACTTTGAAAATTGTTTTGGAATCCACTGTATCTTATCGATATATATATATAGTAATGCACATCTTTGTAAATGTCTATACATGTAGTAAGGGACAATGCATATTATATACACGAGACAGATGCGTAAAGTGATTTTATTCATGTATGAAACACGTCCATAATCTTCATATTAATGGGTTTGATATAAATAATCGGAATTTTTTTGTATGTATCGAACTGGCGGAACAATCGTTTAGTTCTTTTTTTTACCTTCTTTGCTGGTGTATCGACAAAAAAGCTTCTCCCAATGTGATATCAATTAACATTTTTCATGTTCGCGGACATCGGACATCGCACTTGGAAGGGACAAGCGTAAATTATTTATGTTATCCCAATTAACCTAAATTAAATTTTGTGAGAATTTATTTATTTCAATGTGTGAATAAACATATTTAAAGCATTCCACGGTCATTTTGTCTATTGTTTGTTCAGATTTTACTTTTCTAATTGCACCTGTTTTTTTTATATGACCCCTTAAGTGCGAAGTTCGAAGTACGTTAACTTGAAAAATGTCGAATACATACCATGTAAGCTTAGCATGTACGTTGCAATATAAAAAAAAGAAAAGCCTTCAACCGCTTCACATTCCAGCAATCAAAATCTTCTGCATCCATATTTGCCGGATTCGAAACTCACTACCCGGAAGTGAATATAGAAGAGCTCAACGCAAAGGGGCATAATTCGCGTTTCAAAACAGAAAGAAGAATTTTTTTCTCTGAATTTTAAAAAAAATTCATTTGGACTTTTCTTAAGAAAGTACACAGACTTCGACGGAACATTGTTCGAATTTATAAGGCTGGCATAGTCCTGTCTTCCCCAGTCATTGTACATGTTAAACGTCGTCAAATTCATGTTTAGTTTTCTTTTATTGATTATTTTCAGGTAGACAAAGTTATGACGTCCGGAACAGAGGAATTTCAATTTGCAGTTCATACTTGTACAGAACATTCACATGAAGAAGTTTTCTCTTATTGCAACACATGTCACGAACGCATATGTGAGCTCTGTGTCAAAGGGAAACACAAGGACCATGACTGGACTTCTATTACCAAACATGTCCGCAAAATACGCCGTGATGCAATCAGAATTTCCAAGAAAATCCGCGAGGAATTAATTCCATTTTTGAGGACTGGTTCAGCTAAAGCAAGAAAGGAGTTGAACAGGAAAGAAATTACCCAAACTCAGCAGACCTTTAAAGGAATCATCGACACATATGCAAATTTACTGCTGGCAATAGCTGATGAAGACTCGAGGGATGATGAAGAAATGGAAAAGAAAGTAGAACAATTGATCAAGATCGCAGAATTCTTTGAGGACCATATTCATTCAGGTAAGTGAAGAGGAAGTCTATCTGATTGATTAAATCATAGCAACGTGAAATGTTAAATATGATTAAGTTTACATGAGAAAACTCAAGACTTGTACTGATTAGTCTAACTTCTATTCATTTATATGCTTCTCGTTCTTGATACAAAGTACACCATTTGATACTTTGAAAGCTTAAAAAACCGAAGGGCGCTAGTGAAATGAATTTTGGCGGCTTATGAAAAGCACCTTGGCTGGAAGCATCAGCGATTAGAATTTAATTATCGAAACACGTGTCTGGTGCATAATGAATTGGTTTGAAAATTTCTTCAAGAAGGTATAGAGTTGTAACCCTTCCGCATTATTAGAAAGTCTGTCTTTTGCACCTCTGTGCATCGCAAAACAAAAACCCTTATTTATGACTATATTCTTTTCATGACAACTTTCGTTTTAGCTCATGATACTGTTGTTTTGGACATGGAAGAGAAATATAAAGGGAAAGAAGACGAGATGCGTCAATCAGGAAATCATTTGAAAAAGGTAGCTGTTAAAGGTTTTAAGAAGGGACATTTGTCCGAGGATACTATTAGGTACATGTTTGGTCATATGGTCTTTGGAAGTAGAGATGACGCGGAAGTTCATGCAAGTCTTGTACGTACCTTTGATTTTGGAAAAGAATATATCGTTGGCATAGCGACTACATCAAAAACTAAAGCATGGGTTCATGTTTACGGAGCAACGAGGAATGAACTGATTGATTGTTCGGGGAAATCATTAGAGCCAGCAGATTATGGAAGAGTGTACAATTCCTTTTTTGTTGAAGGAAAAAGGCACATCTTTACTTCTACAGAAAAGGCTGTTATTGAATATTCAGAAGGAAAATTAAACACGGTGTACAAGACAACTCCTTATTTTGCTTCCGGCTTGTGTAAGTCACATGATGGAGGCATTATCATCTGCCTGATTGAGGGGAATAGATCGGAGATAACACCTACAACAAAGGGTGAAGTTCATCATATAGATATGACCGGAAAGCTAGTCAAGAAGTATGTCACAGAAAAGAATAATGGTTCGGATCTATTTAGGTGGCCAAATAAAGTAGCCCAGAACGTAAACTTAGATCTTTGCGTCCTGGATTTTGTTGATGGAAAAGAAAACGACAGACTTGTGGCAGTTTCAGTGGATGGTACAGTGAGATTCACATATCACGGACAGCATACCATGAAGGAGAGATATATTGGAAGCGAAATAATGTGCGATTTGAATGGCAAGATTTATTTGACTGACCGTCTTAATAACGCCATACATATCTTAAGCGCTGATGGCACCTTTCTCAAGTTCCTTCTCACGAAAGAAGACAATCTCAACGGACCACATTCACTCTCTCTTCATGAAAATACTCTTTGGATTGGTTGCACAAAAGGTGTGGTCAAAGTCTATGAAATCATAACATGAATTGGTTTTGGAAGGAAGTAATTCTTCAAAGAAATCTTAATAAAGTTTTTCAAAAAAGCATGTTTGACCTCTTCCTCATATCAGTACTAGTAAACCACAAAATTAAGAGAACCCTCTTTCAGACAGAAAACAGTTACGGAAAAATCGGAACATAGTTTTTATCACATAGAAACGTTATGTTATTGAATATTTGTTATAAAAATACAGATTTGTAGCAAGGAAAAGATGCCTTAATTACCAGCTCCGCAGTTATTGCGGATTATTTTGGTGATAGTAATGGATATAGAAGCATAGAAATCATTGCACCGTACTCATAAGTATTTTTACAAATTATTGAGGATTGGGAACAATCCAGCTTTGAATGACTTAGATACAATTGATTAAGGGATATTTGTTATCTAAAAAATTGTGAAAACAAAATTTCGACTCAATTTTCAGATTAATGTAATAAGAATAACTTAATTGGGTTTTGTTTTTCATACGTAAGGAATATTGCTGCTATCTACAAACAACAGCGTAATAATTTTATGTGATCGTGAAAGAACTTTAAAAGTGTTTTTTTTATCCTGAGAAAATACTTTGATCGAAGATAATTTGATAATTTGAAATGTTTATCTAGGTAAATTGATGTTATCTGATTATTTACAATATTGTTTTTGAAACATATAAGGATGAAATTTATCCACAAGAATTGCTACTCGACAAGGCGAATGTTACAGACACAAAAACACAATTTTTGGACCTAAATATCAAAATTGTAAACGGAAAGATCCATACAAGTTTGTATAACAAGAGATACGATTTTGGGTTCACCATTGTAAATTTCTCCTGGCTTGACGGTGATGTTCCTAGTCTACCGTCAAAGGGCATTTGCATATCATAGCTCATCGGTTGCGCTAGATCATGTACTTGTGTTTTGGATTTTGTTATTAGAAATTTGGAAATTAGACACTCTTAGGTCAAGGTTTCAGCTTTCATAAACTAGTTAAGACTTTCCGGAACTTTTTGCAAACATTACTGTCAGCTTGAAATCGGACCTATTAAAAAACCTGCCTTTTATGATGACATAATAAACAAAATTAGAAGGATCAAAGATAGACAAAATAACCGTCGAAAATGCGTCAGAATCACAAAAACGTCTTTTATACCGTGAATATAATCATACTGTCACCAGACGGACACTCGGCATGGTACTTGATCGATCTACAATCTTGTACCACCACATTCTTAACACCAATTCTCCACGCATGTTTTTTGCCACGATTGTTCTCCGATTTTCATGAAATTTCATACACAAGTAGAACAAAATGTCAGGAATAGAATATCATCAACATATTGTTGCCAAGTGACTTGGTTGCCATGGTAACCAGGTCATAAGGTACCAAAATATGAAAATTAAACAAGTTTGAAGCCATACTGTGTCCCATGAAATGGTTCATAATTTCAATTATCATAAAATTCAAAAATAGAGGCTATGAGATATTCAGGTTTGAAATACTGATAAATTTAACTTTCTGAGTTCGATAAATAATAATGTCCACTTGATAGATAAAATGTGATAAGATTTTTATATTACATGTAATGCACCCTTTCTAAAGCTTAAATAAAATTGGCGGGGAAAACACTACCATGGCAACCATTTGAAAAAAAATTGAATTTAAGAATTAAGTATTGTAATAGTTATATTTTCCATTCTATAACAAATGACCTTATTAATAGAATTCATTTCGATACAATCAAGACACATTTTTGAATGTTTTTACTATGGAAACAAGATCGATTTACACAAAATTTCTTCATGCTTTTGACTTTTGTAAAGCTTTTAAACTCAAATTTCTAATGAGGTTACAAATAAAACATCTGCGTGATAAAAAGTAGGTTACTCAAACAATTTTATGAAAAAGTTTAAATCCATTATATTAATTCAAAATGACCGTATCCAAGAAAACATACAAGCCTATTTCCTATTTCATATTTGAAGCTTTAATCTTCTATATGTTTCCTTAGCGACGGCATATTTCTCTTAGTATTAAGCAAAATATTTTTGATAAAAATTCAAGATAACCGTAAAAGCTTATTATGAATGAATCTTTTTCATGATTCGTCCTTTGATATTGTCAGAATTAAGTTATACAATCTAAACTAAAAAGAGCAGTTTTCCTTAGATACCATCATTGTTGCCTTGGCAACCAAAAATGCAATTCGTGGATTGCTATCTGATGATCAGTTTTAACTTTAAACTTCCTAAAACTTCTCAATCTACCTTTAAGTTAAAACTGAAAAATTGCTATCTTCATATAATGGTAAATTGTTGCCATGGCAGCTCCCTATTCTTAATTTTTCCCGTTATCTAATGGCTTTATCACAAAGACTTAGGAAGGGAGGGGATAAAGCACTACGATTCAGACACAAATGTCGGAAGAAAGTGTGTTAATTAGATCCTGTGAGGCTTCAAAAAAGCTAAGACTTGCACTTTTTCAGTGTTTACATACCGTTTCCATGGCAACCAGCATAAATATGTGAAATTTGGTGCTTACAGAGAATTGATATTAAGACTTGCACTCAGACTGATATTGAAGACTGGACTCCATGACGGGTCCTGTCCAAACCTCTTTAGAGAAGTCATGGCCCCGATCCCCTGTCCTCTCTGAATGACAGTCGAACTAATAAGGTGATTACTTGCATGAGCTCGTTGCAGTCGGCGGAGCACGGACTGTATTTCGCAAAACCTCTTTTTAGCTCACCTGAGCAAAGCTCAAGTGAGCTATTGTCATAGCGCACCATCCGGCGTCCGTCGTCTGTCGTCCGTCGTAAATTTTTCAACATTTTCGACTTCTTCTCCAGAACCACTGAACAGATTTTCATGAAACTTAGTAGGAATGAAGTACTCATGGTCCCCTACAAGTGTTGTTGTTTTTCGTCCGGATCAATCATCAGGTGGCGCCACCAGAGGCAAAAGAAGGTTACGGGGGTAACCTCCTTTGACAAACTTCTTCAGAATGGAAGCACGTATCGACAAACAGAAAGCATCAGGATAATCTAGAGAGATGTCTTAAGAAATGTTGTTATTTTTGGTTCCACTCGGAAGTCAAATTTTTGACGCGTTTTTGACGCCTTTTCGGACTTTGTCAAAATGCACATTTTTGCACTATTTCTTTAAATAACTCAATAAGTGTATGATTTTACACATTCATTTACTGCATATTTATTATATTTAAGTTACTTAATGCTTTGATAAGTATTTTATTCTTAAATTTTGATTTTTTATGATTTTTTTTCTTATGTAAAAAGGAAAGGAGGGGGGGGGGTGATTTTCATACATATTCAACTTCTTCTCCAGAACCACTGAACAGATTTTCATGAAACTTGGTAGGAATGAAGTACTCATGGTCCCCTACAAGTGTTGTTGTTTTTCGTCCGGATCAATCATCAGGTGGCGCCACCAGAGGCAAAAGAAGGTTACGGGGGTAACCTCCTTTGACAAACTTCTTCAGAATGGAAGCACGTATCGACAAACAGAAAGCATCAGGATGATCTCGAGAGATGTCTTAAGAAGTGTTGTTATTTTTGGTTCCACTCGGAAGTCAAATTTTTGACGTGTTTTTGACGTCTTTTCAGACTTTGTCAGAAATGCACATTTTTGCACTATTTCTTAAAATAACTCAATATATATATGATTTTACACATTCATTTACTGCACATTTATCACATTTAAGTTACTAAATGCTTTGATATGTATTTTATACTAAAATTTTAATTTTTTGATTTTTTATGATTTTTTTTCTTATGTGAAAAGGAAAGGGGGGGGGGGGGTGATTTTCATACATATTCAACTTCTTCTCCAGAACTGCTGAACAGATTTTTATGAGTATTTTGTCAATCATGAATAGATATGTTTACTGTGCACATGGACCCAAGGCTTGTGAGTTTAAGTTCTGGTACTTCTTTTATCTGTATCAGGAATTTTAACCCTGGTAACTTTTGTTTTGTATAAGAGGGGGAGAACTCATATAGATAGTACATGTATAACAGTAGAACTAATGTATGCAAGAGTTGTTTTTCTTTAATATTGATATAAGGTTTAAATTCTTGGATTATCGATTCATTTGAATCTTATACATTTTAAATTATAAAATAAGTATGCAAAAGGAAACTAAATAATTAAAAAAAGATGAATAAGTATTTTCAAATTCATCTTGTGAAGACTTAGATATATAAATTTGAAATTAAAATATTGAGAGCAGCTCAAAATATTAATGTAAAAACAGAACTCTACATTTACATCAATGTTATCAATAACGCAGTGAAAGGAGGGGGGGGGGGGCTGTAATTTATTAGCAGGATTTTGCTTTAGCTTCTGTATAACTGTTTCTCTCGGGTTACTTAGATTACTCAAGAAGAAGGGGGGGGGGGAAAGATGTTTTCATACATATTCAATTTCTTCTCCAGAACCGCTGAACAAATTTTCATGAAACTTGGTAGGAATGAAGAAATCATGGTCCCATACAAGTATTGTTGTTATTTGTCCGGATCTGTCAACAGGTAGCACCACCACAGGCAAAAAGAGGTCATGAGATGTACCCTCATTTGACAAACTTCTTCTTCAAAACGGAAGCACGTATCGACATACCGAAAGCATAAGGATTATCTAGAGAGATGTCTTAAGAAGTATTGTTAATTTTTGTTTCACTCTGAAGTCAGGTTATTTTCCTCTTACAAACTTCTTTTTGTTTGATATGCTTAGTTTACGTAGTTTTCAGGTGAGCGATTGTGGTCCTCTTGGACCTCTTGTTTATATCCATTTACTTATTGATCTGTGTTCCTTGGGCGCCTGCGTTTTGCTGTCTTTATGTTTATCATATAGTGAGGAGTTTATGACAAATATGGATAATGACCATATCCCTGTATACAGCACAAAATCGATAATTCAGAAAAGAACCGAAGGCATACAAAATCAGGATAAAACAGGAACCAAAGCAAACAAACAAAAACCTCCACCACATGAAAATAAGCGAACCCCCGATATGGGAGTGAGACCAGGTGCCCAGGAAGAGTAAGCATCTCCTGCTTGCATGCAACACCCGCCGCTTCAATTCGGTAGAACTGTCACATTCGGTTACTTCAATTTCGGAAGACATAGAGTACAATCTTTGGTTGGATGGTTCAAATGGTCTATGACAGAATATCATCCACCATTCTGGAGAGTGGGACATCATAGTGTATGACGAGTTCCCCATATCGACCGTAGAACTTCCTCAGTGACGATGTTAGTCGGTCACAAACATATCCCTGACTGAGAAGCTTATCTGAAAGACGCCTAGCCCTCAGAACAAAATCCATATATATGGTACTTGCTCTGGCATAGCGTATCACCTGAGATATGAACACGCCATAAGCAGGCGATGAAGGGATGTTGCTACTCAGAAAAGGAAAGTTTGTGATGCTGAAATTTAACTCGTCACAATTGTCATAGAGTGAGGTGTTCAAGTGACCATCAGTGTCGTAGGACAGCATTATGTCCAAGTAGGATGCTGAATTATTTGTCTATGTAGTTTCTTTGACTTCAAGCTCCGAAGGATAGATGCTGTTCAGGTAATCCGCGAATTTTGGATTATTGATGGACAACACATCGTCTATGTATCTGTAAGTGAAGTTGAAGTCAGAAGCTATGTATCTTTTCCCTTCAGAGACCAAAGATTGAATGAATTCAGCTTCGTACAAGTAGAGGAAAATGTCGGCAAGGAGTGGGGCACAATTGGTCCCCATTGGAATTCCGACAATTTGCTGGAAGACCTTTCCTCCAAACACCACAAAAATGTTGTCGCTCAGAAAATTTAACATCTGATTTATATCTGTTTCAGTGTACTTATTGTCAGAATCGGACTTATTTTACATTACCATTGAGCGTTCTTTGAGACCGGAAAAGAGGGATAATTGTGCGCACGTAATCCGGATAACCACATCATTTGCTAATTGGCAGATGGCCATCCTAAGTCGGCACCGATTGCCCATTGATCTCTTTGCTTTGTGTGTAGTCTTTTGTGTTTAAAACATGTATTTCTATTTGGTAGGTCTCTTTTACATTGCTTTGCTTTTCTATTCTGTGTTAACGCTTCAGTCGATTTGGTGCTTTGCACTGGGTACTGCAACCGAGTCTGATTGAAGATTCCATCCTTTCTTTTGCATAACTTTAGAAATTGTTGTGTTTATGTATATATTTATTTCTTGTATGTAATCAAATATTTGTATTGATTCAATTCTTTATGTCATATGGTTAACTCTCATTTGTATGAAAGCGTAGCTCTTTTCTCAGCTCGTTCTTTGGCATACATGTCAGGTCAACCTTTTTGCTCGTCACAAATATATTATTTAGCATAAATATAATTAAATATTTTATTATAAATATATCTAATATAAATATATTCTAAATGAATATATTCATAAATTCATATATTATTTAGCATTTTGCTCTTCATAAAAAATTCTTTAGTTTTCCTCTCTAGTTTGGCATCAACATCACTGATTAGACAACTAGTTGAATATTTCAGTATTGACAATGACTAAAATTTACTGGCTGTATGCAATGGAAAACGGAAGTCACTGTTATTAGCGCCAATGAAACAGAAAATAGCAGCCAAATAATGTTAAAGATAAATGTATGAGCTCATGTATGTTATCACCCGAGGAGTCCGACTGACATTCAGAGAGGACAGGTGGCCAGGGCCCTGTCTACTCTAAAGAGGTTTAGACAGGGCCCGTTATGGAGTCCCGTCGTCACAGTCAGGGCAAGTTTTAAAAATGCGCTGGTACAAGACTGTAGATTGGTCAAGAACCAACCCAAGTGTTCGTCTGGTGACATTAGGATCATATGAACGTTTGATGATTCTGACGCATTTCCGACAGTTCTGTTGTCTATCTTTGATCCTTCTTATCTTGTTAATTATGTCACCATAAAATGCAGGTTTTGAAATACCCAAAGTAATATATTCCGTTGCCTGTATTGGTCCAAATTTCAAAAGTTGACAATAATTTTTGTAAATTTTTCCAGAAAGTCTTTACTAGTTTGTACTATAAAAATACTTAATGTCATTTTACACAAAGGTATAGACGGATAAGATTCAATTTCTTCTCTTCAATCAATTAGTAGTGTATCCAATATATTGTATTCCAAATATGAAGGAAAATCACCCATCAGTAAAAAAAAATTATCAGTTATACAGTGTTTTACAGGGGGGGGGGGTTACAGAAATACATTGGGTGGATGAAAAAAGTTATACCGGGCGCAGGCGAGCCTTTTTCATCGACCCTATATATTCTTGTATTCTGTTTAACGAATGAATTTTGGCTTTTTGATTATGTTTGTTATATCAACAGATTTTAAAGCTTCTCAGTGACGTCAATAGCGTAAAGCATCTTAGAAGAAGCAGGAGATTAAAATAATATCCTGTCAGTGGCAGAATACAACATCATGTTCGGTTCTTCTCGACCAATAAGATTGCATGAAATTGCCAGAGGTGGGATAATAAGTAATGATTTGAATTTGCCATAATTGACAATGGAAAATGTCTGCATAAGTCAATTTGGGGAAGACTCAGAACTTCATTTTTCCTATAGTAACTACACTAAGTGTCACTACACATAGTCACTTTTACTAAGAAACTAATTCAAATCTAAATGATACATGTATCTATTTTTAAACTGAATAAATAGTATTTGCACTTTAAACGAGAACAACTCAAAAAGACTGGCTTATTAGGGTAATGTCCCCAATATGACGACGTTGCAGTGATAAAACGGAGCACACACGCAGAAGACGTAGAAGTGAAACAAACGATGCAACAACGACATTGAATTGACGGATGTTGCATGCAAAGAGGAGATGCTGACTCTTCCTGGGCACCTGGTCTCACTCCCATATTGGTAGTTATTTTATCCTGGTTTTGTTTGCCTTCGGTTTGTGATTTTCTGAATTATTGATTTTGTACTTAGTATTGGAATATGTCACTATCCATATTTGTAATCATTGGAATGGTCAACACACTGTATATGAATAATCCTCTTTCTAGAGTGATTACCCTTTGCTTTTGCGAATTTTATTATATTTTCAGTGTACAGGACTTATACTTACACTTACACTTCCTTTGTTTCACTAAGGAATGTTTCTAAAATTCTTTTTGGTTATGGGAAATGACGGCTTTTTAAGGTTATTTCCCATAACCAAGAAGAACTATAGAAACATTTCCTATAATTTAATTTAAAGTTATGCAGTACATTTTGTGCATCTCATTAGATCTTGGAAAATCGTTAAAATGCTCAATGCAAAGTTCTTGTGTAGGGATTATCTCCCTCGTTGCTGATAACAACAGCCGACAGTACAAGAATGGAGGCTGGTAGTTGAAAGGCGCCGGCGTTGGTTTTCATACATTTCAGCCCGAGTCATTTGGAATATTTTAAACGATGAGTACTGTAGAATGACTCTGGATGGGATGGGAAAGCATCTGACAATCAGGTACATGTTTGATAGTTGTATATTTTGATTAAAATGCAATCTTTCATCAGCGTGACCTATCATCGCAACGACGCGATATGGTTAGCTACAAATATCGTGGTAAGTACTTCATTAAATTGTTTATTTGTTGCTACAATCGATTTTTTTTTGTATTTCTAAAGATGAAAATAGTATAAATGACGTGTATCTTGTATCTAGTCTTCGTTCTCGAGGTACAATTGTTAAACGTCTTTAAATTCAATAGCATCATTTAAAACCTGATAAATTTACAGCATGGACCAGACATGCACGTTTCGGGTACTAAACCCTCGTCAGTGATCCTCAGTCTAAACAATGTAATACGGCCAAAACGTATGAAAATTATTATGTCCAAAAATGTACCAAAAGACGTAGCAGAATGGGTGGGATATGATGCTACAGGACCCACGTTTTAGAAATTTCAAGAAATTTTGTAACAGAAAATTTCAAATGCGTTGAAGAGACACACGATCAACCGAAGTTGATCGAACTTGGCTACATGTGCCCTCGGGGACTCTTGGTCCACCAGCAGTGACACTCACCAAGTAGTTCAAATGTTAAACGTCTTTAAATTCAATAGCATCATTTAAAACCTGATAAATTTACAGCATGGACCAGACATGCACGTTTCGGGTACTAAACCCTCGTCAGTGCATCAAGTTTACGGGATCCGCCATTTTGCTTAATTTGGGAAGTAGTTCCAGAAAAGGGGGCGTGTCCTAATATTTTTCAGGTTATGGAAAATAACCTCAACTATTAAGTCAATGAAATTCCTTGTTACACGTAAAATTAAATTATTTAACGATATTGAAGTGATCTTTGAATGGGCAGGCATTTTGAATTGTAATTGAATAATAATGTCAAACGTCAAGCATAATTTAAGATCAGATAAATTTGACATGGAATATCCTTGAAAATTTGACATATATCCATATATCCGTATCCTAGAAAAAATATATCATCCAACTAACAATCCGAACCTCAGTACTCTGTATAAACGTAAAAGATAAAATCACTGGATTCAACAATTGGGCAAAGCTACCCCGTATGGTTGCAACAACCATATTGAAAACATAGGAAATCTGACGAGTCCTGGACGTAAGTCTGTTAACGTACTGCGGTTGTTTGATTAAACAACAAGAAGACGTCGAAGTCATGGTATAAGAAAATACAGGCCAGCTATTCATGATATATCTTTCGACGGTCTTTTGCCATTTGTCAACCAGCAGTTATCATATTCGCACGAAATAGTACTCTCTTCCTTTAAACTCTTCCTCTAAAGAAATTGCATGACTTGTACGAATCATCAATTATCCTACGTTTTACCGATACCGGTTCAGCAGAATATCGCCTAAAAAGTACCGGTATTATTCTGGACATCTCATCAAACAAACTTTTTAAGGCCCTCAAATCTGATATACCTGTTAGCGGTGAAAATCGTCCCTTCCTTAAATGTTGAACGTCTTTAAATTCAATAGCACCATTTAAGACCAGTAAAAATTTACACCACGGACCAGACATGCACGTTTCGAGTACTTAACCCTCGTCAGTGATCCTCAGTCTAAATAATGTAAGATGGCCAAAAAGTGTGAAATCATTATGTCCAAAAATGTACCTAAAGATGTAGAAGAATGGGTGGGATATGATGCTACAGGACCAACGTTTTAAGATTTTAAGAAATTTTGTAACAGAAAATTTCAAATGCGTTAAAGAGACAGACAATCCACCGAAGTTGATCGAACTTGGCTACATGTGCCCTCGGGAACACTTGGTCCACCAGCAGTGACACTCACCAAGTAGTTCAAATGTTAAACGTCTTTAAATTCAATAGCATCATTTAAGACCAGTTATAACTTACAGCATGGACCAGATATGCACGTTTCGGGTACTAAACCCTTGTCAGCGATCCTCAGTCTAAATAATGTAATATGGCTAAAAAGTGTGAAATTATTATGTCCAAAAATGTACCGAAAGGTGTAGCAGAATGGGTGGGATATGATGCTGACCAGACATGCACGTTTCAGGTTCTTTAATGTACTTTAAAATCAAATTTGCAAATAGGGGAATCGATGCTCTGCGTATAATCAACATTCTAAATAATAGTTCTGTCAAGGATAAAATCCCTCCTTGTTTTAAATATCAGGAGTCGCCTTGCATTTCCCATACATATACAAATTCCGTAGCTTGCAAAATATCTAATTAAAAACAAAATTTGAAAGGTCTAGATGTACGCCACCTTTCACAAAACCCCATACAATGCACATGTTCATCCTCTGATTTCATCCACCAACCGTATGGCCATGTGGTTAATGGTGACCTTAATATCTTCGGTAACAATAAACTTAGGAAACTTCTCAGTAAAGGTCCCAATTACAGGGAACCCCGTTCCCATGGCGGAAAAACTTTGGAATAATTATGGATGCTTGTGAGGGGTACACCAGACGTTGGGCAAAAAAGGAGGACGTAGAACCAGACGCCATCTCCGAATGGATGAAATCCATCGGATAATTACTTAAAAGAAGAATCGGGCGTCTCCGGCATATAGTTAACAACGGACACGAGTCAATTTATCATGACCCTGTTGTTGCCAACGAACTCTCTGACTTCCATGAAAAAGATATCATTGTTTCTTCTAGCAAAGCAGCAAGCAATTTGACTTTCGTTTGGCAAGTCGCACTATTTCAAATGCTTGAGAGAGGAACTTGGGAAATCCAACATACATACTTACAAATGAAAATTTAAAAGCCATCATTTTCAGTCATATTACAATCATAAATTCTTTCGACTTTTCCACGCTCTACGCACACTACCTTCCCTCACCAAAAGCTCATGGTTACCAATTGTACCCCACTAATTGTGGACTTGTTTTCATATTCATACGCAGCTGACTTCATCCAGACCTTGCTCTCGACTGGGCGACAGCACCTCGCATCTCGGTTCAATATTACCTTCAGATACATAGATGACGTGTTGTCCATCAATAATCCGAACTTTAAGGATCATCTAGATGAAATCTATTCTCATGAACTAGAGATCAAGGAAACAACAGAGAGTGACATCTATCTTTCGACGCAAACGGCCATTTGGACACCTAACTCTATGACAAGCGTGACGATTTCAGCTTTCACATAATAACTTCCATTTCATGAGTAGCAACATATCGTCTGCTCCTGCTTGAGGGGTTTTTGTTTCTCAGCTGAAACGGCACGCCAGGACATGTTCAAAATATGAAGATTAGGGCCAGATGACTTGCAAGTAAGCTACTTGTTCATGGTTTCATTACACAACAGCTGAAATCATCATTGAGGAAGTTCTTCGTTCGGAATATAAGAAAGGATATCAGATCCCCCTTTCCAGAATGATCAGTGACATTCTGCATTGTGATTGAATGGCTGTCATCATCACCAAACAAGACATACTTACCTGATATATACATCAAAATGTACTTCGAGACAATCACCGAATTTGGCAGGTTTCTATGGAGCTGTTGCGGCGATTGTTGCATCCAATTAGGAGACACTGACTCTCCTTGGACACCCGGAATTACTTCGGGATGTTGTTTATTCCGGGGTTCGCAATCGTTCCGATGGGAATTCTCACGATTTGGCCTTGCCTTCTCAAATTTGAGACTGAATAACTGTTAGGTAATTCTTTGATGTTTATTTGATGCAAGGATCAGAAATGAACGTTTCGGGTACTTAACCCTCGTCAGTGATCCTCAGTCTAAACAATGTAATATGGCCAAAGAGTGTGAAAGTTATAATGTCCAAAAATGTACCGAAAGACGAAGCAAGATTGGTAGGATATGATGCTATTGATAATCCACTTGATAAAAAAATATCGGATCCACAAATGACATTCAAAATAGCGTACAATCGAAGGAGAGGGCTATCGTATATAAAAATGAACAGCACCATTGTTTTAATTTGAATTTAATTGATATTCTGCGTATATGCCTCTTGTGATAAGTACGTCCCCTATTCGTATATGTTGTCCTTCTTCAGTATGGATATTGTGAGCAGTGGCGGAAAAGCTTCCTGTATAGCACTTATCGACGAATTTTTGGAGTTGCAATGTTACGTTGTGTCCTGTCACAAGAAGCAAGGGACAAAAAGAAAGGTATGTTTTAGTTATTCCATCATATAGATTCTTTGAGATATTCTAGCCAAAGCCTTCATTGTATCTCCTTTTCTGTGCATTACTTAAAATCTGAAAAATGTATTTCAAGCACAAAATTCTTTTCAGCTGCTTTCGATTTGTATAAGAAGTTTTTAAGAGACAGATGTGCTCTCAATGTAGACTTTCCGTTTCTTTCTGGTATCGTGAATGTCTGGTCCATGCTGCAAATTTATCTGTTTATAAATGATGCTATTGGATTTGAAGACGTTTGACATTTGAACTACTTGGTGAGTGTCACTGCTGGTGGACGAGGAGTCCCCGAGGGCACATATATCCAAGTTCGATCAACTTCGGTAGATCGTCTGTCTCTTCAACGCTTTCACAATTTTCTGGTACTAAAATTCTTGAAATTTCTAAAACATGGGTCCTGTAGCATTATATCACACCCATCCTGCTACATCTTTCGGTACATTTTTTTGACATAATAATATTCACCTTCTTTGGCCATATTACATTGTTTAGATTGAGGATCACTAACGAGGGTTGAGTACCCGAAACGTGCAAGTCTGGTCCATGCTGCAAATTTATCCGTTTATAAATTATGTTATTAAATTTGAAGACGTTTAACATCATTTAAAATATTCTTTTATTCATATAAAGTGCCCAGTAACAATACTCCAAGGATGGGCTTTCTTGAAGGCTAACATATGTATATATATTTATCGGCTATTTCTATATTTCAAATTTATCCTGATAGGAATCATTTTGTGTCAATAATCTATGTATTTCTTATAATTATTTTCAATAGAAGAATGAACAACTTTCTTTTTATTTCGGTACATATTATTACGTACAGTTATAAATAAATCATGTCCTTTGCCCTTTTCGGCTACGTTCTGCCGGTTGATAGTACACGTTTACATATCGGTGACCCAGTTTATACCCAAATACACATCCCGTTTCGCAGCAGACAATATACCTGCTATGTAATCTGTCAACCACGAGGAAGAGGTGAATAGTGGGGTGTATTAGCATGGTAAATTTCTTTTTCTCAGTTACTTCTTTACAGTTTCATAGTCTTACATTTGTAGGTCACATATATGAATGATTCAAAATGATATACTTGTAGGCACATTCAAGACTGTATTCTTCTGTACAAATTTTGTTTTAAACATAACAAATATTCATAAACAATTAATGATGGAAGACCGCAAAATTATATTTCTAAACACTTTATGCTCTATTTATGGACAAACGGGTGCATTTTTCTCTATATTTCAAATTGAATACAAGTATTGAAAAACTTCTGAAATTAAAATACTACTTCACTTCATATGCTCGTATCAGCTCTAAGTACATTTAAACGGAAGAGTTATATATAGCAACGCTTTGTGCGAAAGAATATTTGACACCATTAATTTTAGTTTCAAACTTCCTAGTTGATGTAATTGGCCTTTATTCGAAAATAAAGATGGACACCTGAGCCCATAGAATATAATACAATAGAATATAACTTGTACACGCGAAATGTTTCTTTTTCAAAAATCTAAATTTTTCTTGATAATTGCTTCCAATTCGACATTGAAATATTTCATTTTTTCTTAAATCTCCTCATGTTCGAGTTCTCCCCTTACCTATGAAGAACAGGAATATTATAGGAATATTCCAGGCAGTAACGTAAATAACAATACTTGCAACATGATACTCTAACTTTTTTCAGCTGAAGATAATGGCATCGAATATACATGAGTTTCAGTTTGCAGTTTCCACTTGTGAAGAACATTCAAATGAGGAAGTTTTTTCCTATTGCAACACGTGCCAGAAGAAGATCTGTGAGCTCTGCGTCAAAGGTGATCATAATAGCCATGACTGGTCAACAATTAGTAAATATGCGCGCAAAATTCGCAACGAAGGGACAACAATATCTGAACAAATAATGAAAGAAATTGTTCCAGCTCTAAGATCCAAAACATCGAGAGTAAGACAAGAATCAAATAGCAAAGATATCATCCAAACTCAGCAAACTTTGAAGGAGTCCATCGACACTTATGCAAGCCAACTGCTTTCAGCCGTTGTCGGTAAAGAAAACGATGATGAAGATATTGAAAGAATAATAGGACAATTCATGAAAATGTCAGATTTCTTTAAAGACAATATCCATTTAGGTAAGTTCAAAATTTATGATAAGAAGAATAACCATGTACCCAATCATATGTTGCACAACACAATACTCTCCCAAATAACGAGAAAAGGGAATATACTCTTATACTTTCATCAAGTCCTAACTTCAGAATACAAGACCCTTTGATTTGTTCTAAATTCATTCGAGACCAGAAATTCTAATTGAATAGAAGTTGCTTGGTAGAAGTGCCAATTCTTACCGAGTTTTGGTCAGATCTCAATGAAATTCCTTTTTGGTTTACCTACTTTCAGCTCATCTGAGCGAAGCTCAAGTAAGCTATTGCCATAGCGCGCCGTCCGTCCGTCGTCCAGCGCAAACTTTTAACATTTTTGGCATCTTCTCTGCAACCGCAGCACAAAATTTCACGAAATCTTACAGGAAGCAAGTACTTTTAAAAGGTCCTCTACCAAGCTTATTTATTTCGTGCTTATCGATCGACAAATATGGCCGCCGAGGGTTCTGATTGGCTGAAATATTTTAGACTTCTTCTCTGCATCCGCTGCAAGAATTTCACAAAACCTTGCAGGAAGCCTCTACCAAGTTTGTGTTTTTCGTACCCATCAGTCAACAAATATGGCTGCCGGGGGCTCGACTTCTCCTCTGCAATGGCTGCACAGAATTTTACGAACCCTCACAGGAAGCAAGAACTCAAGGTCCTCTGTCAATGTTGCGTTTTTCTTGCCGATCGATCAACAAATATGGCCGCCGAGGGCGCTGATTGGCTGACGCATTTTCACTTCTCCTCTGCAACCCCTGCACAGAATTTCACGAAACCTCACAGGAAGCAAGTACTCCTCGAGATTCTCTACCATATTGTGCACTTTTATTCTTTTTCTGAAACTCAGGTTATTAATTTTGAATAGGGAATAAACTACACTTAAACTCCAAAATAATCAGGTTGATGAGGAACGGTAAATGCAGAATTTGCTTCTTGTTTTTGTTTTTTATTTTTGCATTTCTTAAAACATAAAAGTCCAATTTTTAAAATATTTTTACTTTGATTAAAGGTAGTTGTTATCTTTTTTAAGCCCACGACAATGTGGTATTGGACATGAAAGAGGAATTCAATATTAAGAAAGAAGAGTATAGACAATTCATGAAGAAAACGACAGGAGTCAGAAAATTCATAAAAGGAAGTCTGCTCGAGGGAATACTGGATGACATATTTGGACACCTCGTTATTGGAAATCCAGATGTTAAACTTGTCAAAAATCTGGTCAAATCATTTACATTTGGGACAGATCATATCAGTGCCGTTGTAGCTACCTCTAAGAATAAGGCATGGATACATCAACTTAAATCTTCAAAGGCTGTATTACTTTCCAAGACAGGAAACCAAATGGCTGAGGTCGATTTTGGAGAAGCCTTTGATTACTTCACTGTGAAAGGAAGAAGGTATGTTTTCACGTGTACCTCAAAGGGTGTTGTCCAGGAATATGCAGATGGAAAACTGAGGAAAGTTTACACCAAGACTTCCCATTATCCTGCAGGCTTTTGTGAGTCATATGACGGAGGCTTACTTGTCTGCTTCATTACTTGCAATCAAAAGGATATTACTTACACAACAAAGGGAGAGGTCCATCACATCGACATGACTGGGAATATGATAAGTAGATATGCCACAGACAAATACAGAAAATCAGCGCTTTTCATATGGCCGTACAGAGTAGCTCAGAATACGAATTTAGATATCTGTGTTATGGACTATATGCATGAAAGTGTCAACGACAGACTGGTTGTTGTTTCAGTTGATGGAAGACTACGATTTATCTATACTGGACAGCCAACCATGAAGAAGAGATTCGGTGGAGATCAAGTTGTGTGCGATGACATTGGAAGAATTTTTGTATCTGATTGTTGCAATGATGCCATACACGTTCTGAAATCTGATGGAAGCTTTCTTCAATATATCATTGACGAAAACGATGGATTTCATTACCCATGCTCTTTTTCTATATACGAAGACACGATGTGGGTTGTTGGAAGAGAAGGCGCTGTCAGTATCTACAAAATCAAGCAGGAATAGAAAAACATACCAGTAGCTCTATAAAAAGCATAATAAACATTGCAGTCTGCTTAATCTCATCTATAGAAATAGTTGCAAAATTCTGCAGCAAATATTTGTTTTCTCTTTTGCTTTTAATTGCAAAATCAATACATGAGCACTATCTAAGTAAAACAAATAATGTCAAATATCATAAACAGAAGCTAGACGGATATGATTTTGAAAATTTAGAAAAAAATATAAATAAGAATAAAACAAAAGAAAACTTACGAATATATATACTCTTCAAATAGAAATATGTATAAGACTTTGATTATCATTACAAGTATGATATTCCAAGAACTTTTTTCCGGTTTCTTTTTTCGTGGTTGTTTTCGCTGTGGGGTAATTTCGCGATTACAGCTTAAAGACGTTACGCTTCGTGGAAACATTTTCGATATAAGTCAATGCTTTTGTAAGAATGAAGCAGATTTATTTTCGCGCGAATATTTCCACATTTACAGTAAATTAGAATCTTTTGGTGATCAATACGGATCTTACCTTGTTCATTGCAATTACATTAAATAAAGAAGGAGAAAACCATGGTTTTACGCCAATCTGCCTCCAATAAACTTAACATTGTCAGCCTTCCAAAACGCCTCCCTGACCGGGAGGCTAAAAACATGGCGTCATACTCTTGTTTATCAGTTTATATGTTTGTAATGATGGTGTGTGCATAGGAAATGATGTGTTACCATAAAAGGGTTAATAGTGTATCAATGCAAAGAACGGCAATTCTTTTTTTATTATTTATTTATGATACATGAGAAGAACACAATGTATAACATTTTATGAAAAGTCTTTGATATTGCTGGCTGGAATCCAAGAATTATATTTAGATGGCCAATGTAGCCACTTGACAAAATAGTGTCTATTGTTTCCACGTCCTCTCGATTTTAATATTTTCTCCATTTTGAAAGTATCCTATTCAAGTATATCAACTTTCTGTAGTTTTGATTGATAGATACTTCCTTTGATCTCTTCATCCATGTAGTCTTTCAATCTGAATAATTGCAGACGGTATCTCATATACCCTACCACAATAACAAATATTTCTCCTGACCACTTGACATACTCTCTTGAGAAGACGGTGCGAATGTGACTGATTCGAACTTTATCTCCGACTGTGAATTTAAATGGTTTCCTGACTCGTTTCGCTTTTGAAACGACGGGTGTCTTTTTTGGCCAATACATTTTCCACCACACATCAGTTTCTTTAGATGTTGCAACTTTGTTAGGTGCCATGCCAATTGTCATGTAATACGTTGCATTGTAACTTCCAGCAAAGTCTTGTAAATGGTCAATGTAGCGATTTAACATCTTGCGAGTTAAATACTGATAAATCCTACTCTTTATCGTTTTGATCACCCTCCCTGGGAAATTGGCTTTGATTTCAGTATTTGTGCATACAGATTATCAACATCCTTTTCTTTCAGTGATGTATTGAAAACCTTAGAACGAAATTCTTGACGTTTATCCGTTCTTTTACCATCTTGTAATATGTGACGAAATGTTAAACGTCTTCAAATTCAATAATATCATTTAAGAACAGATGAATTTGCAGCATGGACCAAACATGCACGTTTCGGGTACTTAACCCTCGTCAGCGATCCTTAATCTTAACAATGTATTATGACCAAAGAGTATGAAAATTGTGATGTCCAAACATGTACCGAAAGACGTAGTAGGATGGGTGGGATATGATGCTACAGGACCCACGTTTTAGATATTTCAAGAAATGCGGTAACAGAAATTTTCGAATGCTTTGATGAGACAAGTTGATCGAACTTGGCTACATGTGCCCTCGTGGACTCCTGGTTCACCAGTAGTGACACTCACAAAGTAGTTCAAATATCAAACGTCTTCAACTTAAAAAGAATCATTGAAGAACAGATAATTCATGTGAAACACTTTCTCCTTTTTGTCTTTTAAAGATCTTCCATAGATACTTTGAAAAGAAATCTTTCACAACGAGAATGTACATGTATCCGGATCCGTCGTTCTCCTTTGACAACGAGCTCACATCCATCAAATGTGCATCCCATTGATCATATATGCCAGTGGTTACGACTTTATTTCTTTTAAAGTGTCGTCGCAAAGGCATATGAAAATCATATGCTTCTTGTCTTTGCAACCATTTCCGAGTCTTGCATTTGCTGATCACATATTTTCCTTCTTACTTAACATATCTAAATAGCCCAGAGAAACTTCCAGCAAATAGACTTTTTTTCACCGTGACGAAGTTGTACTTCAAGCTTCGCACTTCGAACATTGAAGAATTAGAGGCGTAGCTGCCGGTCACGTATAAATTCATCATTGGAATCATCTTCATTTTGATGAGCACACTCAATAGAATAGGTATTTAGGACTTCCTGTTATTCTTGCAACCAACTTATAAAACTTTCTATCATGATTAAAGTGAGAAGTTCGAAGTACGGAGTGCGAAGTACGTCACGATGAAAAATGTTTACTAAGAGGATTATTATAAACCTCTTCCAGGTCTTTTCCCCAAGACATTGTTGTCAATTGAAAATGTTATCGCGCTCTTATAAACTTGAAAGAATTGAGTGAAGATTTTTTCTTTTCTTAATTTATTCATTATAATACAATGGTAAATTACAATACATACATAGAGATATAAATACAACAAAATATGTTGAACTTTCAATGTTATTTGTCTTTAAACACTTGCTCCATTCTTCTGTGTTTACCGCCTCCTGCTTTGATATGTTTCCTTAGACTGGTAGGTTCTAAACTGCCCATTGCTTTCCGCTTTAACATATCTCATTTTAGTTCAGATTTAGCCATCTCTATAGCGTGAGCTACAGGTTTTACTAATTCAACTTTGACCTCTTGATTCGCTGGATTTGCTGTAGAAATTCGATCCTTAGATCCACTCCCAACGATGTATCTTCCTTTATGGTCTGGTCTGACACTTCAGAAATGTCTCTGAAGTATTGCTCCCATTTCTTAAAATCCCGAACATAGGGTACCCATCGTCCCTGTTTGACATTATAAACTTCTATAGATCCCATTTTCTAAGCAGTAATAGGATATACATCTGATGTTGGAGGCTGCTTATATCTCCCTTTAAAAATGTTTTAAAAATATATCTTTATTCATCATCCATGCTTTCATAAATGCTTTCATTATCCTCATCGTCAAATCTGTCAAAGTCCCATAAGGTATCAAATAAGTAGTTTCTTTTATGGAGTGCCATCTTCGTTGCTTTCAGTCTATCATGCCCATCATCTATAAACTTAAGTACGTCATCCGAGATTGTTTCATGAGTTGGACCAAATTTCAATTGCAAGAAGGATAAGATGATAAATCCATAGTGCTAGTTGAACATTTTCTTGTCTTTTGTAACCATCTTTTATCCGGCAGAGCACTGATTGTATTACGCACGCCCTCTTTTTATATCCATTTACATATTCATCTGTGTTGCTTGGGCCCCTGCGTTTTGCGTGTTTGTTTGTGTGTGGTGATCTGATAGTGAGGAGGTTGTTTTACACCACAATCGTACATTATTCGAGCCCTCAGGGTAATCGGAAAAGTGGGAGGGTTGTGTGCACGTAATCCAGGATAACCACACCTGGCCGTCCTAAGTCGGTACCGGTTACCCATTGGTCTCGTTGGTTTATGTGTAGTCATTTGTGTTTGATGTTTCTGTGTTGTGCGTTGACGTTCCTTGTCCTTTTTATGTCTTTCTGTGCTTGTCTGCTCTGTGTTTTCGCATTGGGTGTTTTGCTGTGGGTGCTGCAAGCTGGTGTTGTTGGATATCCCCTCCTTTGTTCTTATGAGCTTTCTTCTCACTTAAACCTTCTTCGATATACTGTTTATATTTCACCTTCCATTCATCTTCGTTTTGTACCCTGGGTATATCCATCATAGCATTAAAGTCTGCTCTCTCTTCATTTCTCCTTGAGGCTATTTCATCCTTTTCCTCATCATAGGAAAACGTCTTTTTCTTTGAGGGACTGTAAATATCCTCGTCGTCCTCTATTTTCTTTTTCAGAGAATATTCATTTTCTGGACAACACCTTTTTACATGTCTCTGTAATTATACGGAACTGTGCCAACTCTATACCTTCATGAAGAAAATTCCAAACCAATTTTTCCTGCACCAGACACGTGTTTCGAATATTACCGGTAAATTCTCATCAGTGATGCTTCCAACGGAGCCACCAAAATTCATTTCAGTAGCGCCCTCTTTAATGTTTTGAATTTATATTTGTACATTTACTTTACAGACAGTGCGCGGCTCCAAATTTCATATCAAAATTAAATATATGTTCAAAATAGCATAGGAGGGATGGTGCTAAGATGTTAACCTCCTTTAATTTCGGTGATAGTTTTGAATGGAATATAGCAAGTAATAAATATGCTTTCAAATCGATAAAGGGCAAAAACAAAGCTTCTTTTAGGCGACAGAGCTGGAAAGAAGTAAGTCATGGCTATTTTCAAATAGAGGTCCACAATCATCACAGGAGGACATTGCTCCGATTTGATTTTTTATCTCCTGTGGGCGTTGTCTTTGAGTTTTGATAGACATCTCGTTAGTGTTAGAATTTAAACCCTTTCGACTTTTATAAACTTTCTCGGATCTATGACGTCATTTCCCATGTTAAACATATTGTTAAGGTGTGACAGCTGTATAAGATTTTATGCAGTTTTCAACCAAATAATAAGTGACATATCTTTCTTACAAAAAAAATTGGGGACACTTTCACCTATCTAGTCTTGAAGTCTGATCTTAATTCTTTATTTTAAGAAGAAAAAGATATACCTTGTATTTATGAATCGAAAAATAAATACACATGATGTACACAACCCTCTGTTTGCGTACATGATTACCTCTTGTGACCCCCATGGTCAGAATCGTATCTAATTTGATATAAAGAATGATTTCACATATGCATTATTTTCTGAAATGTCTTCGTCTATCCTCAAAGATTATACTGATATCAAATTCAAGTTTATAATACTTGTCATTGTCAACATTGGTAAACACGTGGTAGCTCCGACGTCAATTTTTGTGACCTTAGGTGTGTTACAAATTTGATTGGCTTATACAGCCATGTGACCTGAAGTAGACGTTGGTGTTCTTGAGTGGTTGGTTTCAGATCTTCTAAAAGATACACATATGGTTGATATGTAGTAGATCTGAAATGCCTCATTAGATGCTGTGTGTTATCTGGATACATCTGTCGTGCCAAATTTATGATTTGCTGCTTATCTACTGGATTGTTAAACATGACAAGATAATTAAAATTTCTTCTCTGAGTCGGATCCTTAGTATAATAATGATTCTGGTTGATAGCGATGACAGAGAGATTCCTGTTATGACTTCCCTCTGTGAATAAATGAGTTAAAGAAGATCTGAATAACTTATAATAAACCATTGATATGAGGTAATCAAAAATGATCAGATTCCTAGTATTAGAATCATGCTTAATATCTAAGGGAATACCTTGAATGAATTCAACCCTTGGATAGACTGTCTTTTTATGACGTCATAGAGAGGCTGCCATCTCTTGTATAACCAGATTATTCTTTGTGGTGCTGGTTGCATTTTTGACAATGTTGAAGAAGAGTCTGGACAAAATATGTTTTTCCGCATGAAGTAGCCCCTGACACCTCAGCTGAAGATGGATGTTTGAAAGTTTTCTGATACCTGATGGTGGTGGTGGTGGAAGTCCAAATTGTGGTGGTCCAAATTGTGATGGAGGTGAAAGTCCAAATTATGGAAGTGGTGGTGGTGTTGGTGTTGGAAGTCCAAATTGTGGTGGTGGTGTTCATGGAGTTCTTATAGCATTGCACATTACTTATCATCAGATCACAATCCAATATTCTGTTTCTCACAATATGTAAAACGCAAATTGTTTGGATGATGTCGTTCAATTTGTGGCTATAAAACAATATAACGTGTCATCCTCAATTACAAAAAAAAAATGACTGTGTCTGAAACTTTGGCTTGACTGATAGGGATTTGCTATCCGAGGCACGTTTCTGGAGCATTAAAATTGGTTTTAAATGATGTTCAAGAAGGTAACAAGTTGGCACACTTAAATGTCCGTAAGCGTTGGTCACAATCATCCGTGCGCGCACGTACGTGCTGTCTACGTGCAAAAACGTAGGCAAACCTTGGATATCCTTACGGTGACTGTGCGTTGTCAGTACGTGTTCCGATGACCTCCCTGCAGATTTGGGAAACGCAGACAGGACGTAGCAGTTTTGGTGCTCACAGAACTTTTGCTGCGTCCTGTCAGTGCGTTGCCAAAGAATTCATCAAGAAATAAGACACGCACGTTGTAAGTACGTTGCAAGTACGTGCGATGCATCTTCGACGCAAAGAAGTGAGGACTCCGTGCGTTAGCAGAACATGTAAATTCGGCATCCTTTCAATTGTTTAACATCTTCAAATTCAGTAGCATCATTTAAGAATTGATTGATTTCAAGCATGGATCAGATATGCACGTTTCGGATACTTAACCCCAACAGTGATCCTTAATCTAAACAATGTAATATGGCGAAAAGTATGAAAATTATGAAGTCCAAAAATGTACCGAAAGACGTAGCAGGATGGGTGGGATATGATGCTCTGGGACCCACATTTAAGAACTTTTAAGACATTTATTAACAGAAATTTTCGAATGCGTTGAATAGACAGACGATCAACAGAAGTTGATCAAACTTGGCTACATGTGCCCTCGGGGACTCCTTGGTGCACCAGCAGTGACACTCACCAAGTAATTCAAATGTTAAACGTCTTAAAATTCAATAGCATCATTTAAGAACAGATTGATTTCCAGCATGGACCAGAGATGCACGTTTCGAATACTTAACCCTCGTCAGTGATCCTAAATCTAAACAACGTAATATGGCCAAAAAGTATGAAAAATATGATGTCCAAAAATGTACTGAAAGACGTAGCAGGATGGGTGGGATATAATGCTACAAGACCCACGTTTTTATTTTTTCTAAGAAATTTGGCAAAAGAAATTTTCAAATGCGTTGAATAGACAGACGATCAACCGAAGTTGATCGAACTTGGCTACATGTGCCCTCGGGGACTCCTTGGTCCACCAGCAGTGGCACTCACCAAGAAGTTCAAATGTTAAACGTCTTAAAATTCAATAGCATCATTTAGAAACAGATTGATTTCAGCATGGACCAGACGTGCACGTTTCGGGTGCTTTACCCTCGTCAGTGATCCTAAATCTTAACAATGTAATATGGCCAAAAAGTATGAAAATTGTGATGTCCAAATATGTACCGAAAGACGTAGCAGAATGGGTGGGATATGATGCTATAGGACCCACGTTTAAGACAATAACATAGAAGACGTACGGAGAAAGTACGTTGTAAGCAATTGGTACGTAAGTCGTAAGTACTGAGATCTCCTCCCTTCGTTTTGCAACGCACCTTCTTTTTAATGCTTCATGTGATGCATGTAACAACCCATTTAACCGTGCGTGCGACATGCGTTGACGCACTCCTTCCGTACTCTTGCCACTTCCTTCCTTGCGTCTTCAGAAAAACGCAGCGCAAGTAGCGTCCACAAACTTGCACGTTCTAGAAGCACGCACAGCGGGTTGTGACGTCTCAGGCTGTGTGTTGCTGGATTTGTTTTATGTGGCGTCTATAGTTTTGTTTCTGTCTTTTCTATATGGTTGTCCCTTTTTGGTAATTGCATCATGGTCTTGTATGATGTTTTCTCCAATTGTTCTTTTAAGGGGGGGGGAGACTTCACTGTGCTTTCATTTTGAAGAAGAGAAAAATAAGCAAACTGATGCATCGTAATACATGTATGAGCTGTTTTTAAAAACGACATGTGTAATTTATGATCATATACTGACTTCAATTTCAGCATTACAAACTTTCCTTTTCTGAGTAGCAACATCCCTTCATCGCCTGCTTATGGCGTGTTCATATCTCAGTTGATACGCTATGCCAGTGCAAGTACCAAATATACGGATTTTGTTCTGAGAGCTAGGTGTCTTTCAGATAAGCTTCTCAGTCAGGGATATGTTTGTGACCGACTGGCATCGTCACTGAGGAAGTTCTACGATCGACATGGGGAACTTATCATACACTGTGATGTCCCACTCTCCAGAATGGTGGATGATATTCTGTCATGGACCATTTGAACCATCCAACCAAGGATTGTACTCTGTGTCTTCCAAAATGGAAGTTACCGGATGTGACATTTCTACCGAATTGAAGCGACGGGTGTTGCATGCAAGCAGGAGATGCTTACTCTTCTTGGGCACCTGGTCTCATTCCCAGGAGTTCGCTTCTTTTCATATGGTGGAGGTTTTTGTTTGTTTGCTTTGGTTCCTGTTTTGTTCTGATTTTGTGTGCCTTCAGTTTCTGGTTTTCTGGGTTGTCGGTTTTGTGATGTGGGCGGGGATGTGGTCGTTTTCCATATTTGTCATAAATCACATGTAGAAAATGCTTTGTTTGATTTCATTTTGATTCACTAAATTTATAATCAAATTAACAAATCCTTCCTTATCACTTTAACCATGGTATGTATCATACCATCAAAAGTACTAAATGTTATCCTTATACGGATAAAGCAATCATGAAGGAGATGTTTCCTGACTGATGATAGCCAGAAATGGATATACGAGTAGTGTGATGTGAGGTGGTCTGAAAAGAGGTAAACATGTCAAGTAATATATATATAATATGTCTTTGAATGCAAGACGTTGACACTTTTAAAAGTTGTGCTTGTCAAAATGATTTTTCTATACATCGTAATGAAACACTAAATTCATAAGACCTAGTTTTGTGCATACTTGTGATCTGTAATAGCAAATGGATTGCATAGAGAATCATCTTTTATGGTCATTTTGGTTGAAATATTATAAACTCATTTTTCTTCCCGTTGTGGCTATCCGCTAAACAAGGAACTTGATTCAATTTATTTTTCAGACGAGAAACAATGGCAACAGTGACAATTGAGTTTCAGTTTACTGTCCTGACATGTCCAGATCATACAAATCAAGCACTGTTTTCTTACTGTAATATGTGCAAGAAGCGAATCTGCGAGATCTGTTTGAAAGGGGACCATTAAGAGCACGACTGGACTTCTATGAGTAATTATGTTAGACAAATAAGACTTGAAGCCATCCAGAAATCCGAGAAAATATGTACAGAAATGGTTCAAAAACTTAACAGTAGCACAGCGAAGGCAAGATAAAAGTCGAATCGATTAGCGATCATCCAAACCGCTCAAGACTTGAAAGAAGCTATAGAAGTTTATATGCGTTACCTATTATCGATTGTTGATGAAGAAGCGGACGATGACCTAGAGATGGCGATGAAAATAGAAGGCCTGATTAAATTAGCAACCTTCGTTGAAAATTAGAATCATATTGGTTCACTATTATTGTGCTATATATTTACGGACACCGGTATTATAACACTAAAACACATATTTTAATATTGACAATTTTCATGTAAGATTGGAAGCTGTTATTGAATTATTTGTACTTTTTAACTTGCCTTTCTGTTCATGGCATTGCAATAACATGAAAGTACGACGTAACAACTGCATAGCAAGCATACTGAAAAGGAAAGATTATGTCATCAATACAATGTAAGATATTATCAGGTCTTATATTGTATTGATGACAGAATATCGTTATTTCAATCGTATTCTCATAAAAAGAAGGGAGGAGATCTCCAACAAGACCCCGTTGCAGCATCAACAGTAAAACACCAAAACACCCGATGCAAAAACACAAAAGACGAGTACAGCACGATACGGAAAAGAGACACACGACATGTAAACATCAAACACAAAAGACTACACATAAACCGACGAGACCAATGGGTAACCGGTGCCGACTTTGGACGGCCATCTGTCACGCAAGTAGCAAATGGTGTGGTTATCCTGGATTACGTGCGCACAACCCTCTAACTTCTCCAATTACCCAGAGGTCTCGAAGAACGGACAATTGTGGTGTAAAACAACCTCCTCACTGTAAGATGACATCACACAAACAAGACCGCGAAACGCAGAGGCCCCAGAGACACAGATGAATATGTAAATGGATATAAAAAGAGGGCATGCGTAATACAGTCCGTGTCCTGCCGGCTGTAGCGAGCTCATGTATGTAATCACCCGAGGAGTCCGACTGACATTCAGAGAGGACAGGTGGTTGGGGCCCTGTCTTTTCTAAAGAGGTTTGGACAGGGCCCGTCATGGAGTCCTGTCGTCACAATCAGTCAGAGTGCAAGTCTCAAGGATGCGCTTGTACAAGACTGTAGATTGGTCAAGTACCAAGCCTAGTGTCCGTCTGGTGACATTAGGATCATATCCACGGTATAAAAGGCGTTTGATGATTCTGACGCATTTTCGATGGTTATGCTGCCTACCTTTGATCCTTTTTATTTTGTTTATCATATCACCATAAAAGACAGGTTGTGTAATACCCATAGTAATGTACTCTGTTGCATGTATAGATCCGAACTTTAAAAGAAGTTGACTGTAATTTTTGTAAAATTTCCAGAAAGTCTTAACTAAATTATGAAAGCGGAAACCTTGACCTAAAAGTTTTTTGGTGATTTGTAAATTTCTACTGTGAATATCCAAACTATCAGTACATGCTCTAGCGTACCGGATGAGCTGTGATATATAAATGCCGTATGACGGTAATCGTGGAACATCACCGTCAAGCCAGGGGAAATTTACTATGTTGAATCCAAAATCATCCCTTTTGTCATATACACTTGTATGAATATTTCCGTTCACAATTTTGATATTTAGGTCCAAAAAGGGTGTTTCTGTATTTGAAAGGTTTGCCTTGTTAAGGGTTAATTCTTGGGGATAAATTTCATTCTTATATAATTCAAAAGCAGGATTGTCAATGGTTAGAATATATCATCCAGATACCTAGAAGTATTATTGAAACATTTCAGCTCATCAAATTTTCTTTGCTTTTGAAGATTTTGGATAAATTCTTTTTCATAAGTGTATAAAAATAAATCTGCAACAAGAGGCGCACAGTTAGTACCCATAGGAATTCCTACAACCTGCTTGTATAGATCCTCACCAAATCTAACATAAATATTGTCCAAGAGGAAGGACAAGGCATTACACAGGTCACTACATGTCCCTGATTTGTATGATTTGTAGTCTGTCGAGGAAAAGAAACCCTTCGATTCAGATGTACAAATGTAAGTTTTTCATGTTACACATAGTCATAGATATAAATATAACAGCTTTGTCTAGATTTAAAATGAGATAAAGAAGATCCTGACAACAATCTCAACAGCACTCACAATAGAGCACCAAATTGAGCATCGACGGACCCCTAGAAAGCTAGAGGTGTGACCAGGAAGCAACCCATCTTTGGCTAGCCGCACCCGCCGTCGATGTTCACGCACGAAAATAAAATCAATATCTACAAAATATGCACTGTCTGAGGTTATGTCTATATAGAAAGTCACTCGTAGTGTAGTTATCTGAATCTCAAGTACAGGAACCTCTTGTGATAGATTTGTTGTGTCAATATATATTGTGTGATGCAGCCTCTATCTTTATTTTAAAGTGCAGTTTGTAACCGAAGATTAGTTTTCCATGTTAAGCATTACTCAAACTACACGTGCTCAATAAAAATCAGATTTTATTATTTACTTATCCTTTATATTTCTTTCCATGAACCTTATTTGTGTGTGGTCTTGTTTGTGTGTGGTTATCTAACAGAGAGGAGGTTGTTTTACACCGCGTTCTTCGAGACCTCTGGGTAATTGGAGATGTAAGAGGGTTGTGCGCACGTAATCCAGAAAAACCACACCATTTGTTACGTGTGTGGCAAATGGCCGTCCAAAGTCGGCACCGGTTACCAATTGGTTTCGTTGGTTTATGATTAGTCTTTTGTGTTTGATGTTTATATTTTATATGTCTCTTTTTAGTCTCTTAGTATGCTCGTCTTTGTTTTGTTTTTTTTTTGCATCGGGTGTTTTGGTGGTTTGCTGTTGGTGCTGCAACAGGGTCTTGTTGGAGATCCCTTCCCTTCTTTTATGTTTTCAATTGACATTATCTCCTTTTAGCTCACGACAACGTTGTTGTAGAAATGGAAGAAGAATTGAAGGAGTATGGACAAAAGATTATCGGCCATATTGGATTTGACGTGAAGCATACTTGAAAATACGCCGTTCTGCAGAATAATGACTCAAATTTGATCCATTTTAATAATAAGTTTTTCTGTACCTCAACATATTCATTTTCCCATCTTTCTGAGCAAAAACTGCATCAATATTTTTTTCACGACGACCAATTGAACTCAGTGCACCGAACTGCGCAGCTACAGTTCTGCAGAATTCATGATTAATACTAAAACCTATCTTAAAAGTTACTATGATCATATGTCTACAAACATTTGTCCTTAAATTTTGATCATACTTTCTCAAAATGCCGCGTATCTTCATTAGGCAGGGGCCCAGTGGCCATATCAACATAAAATGGAATCCAGAGGGGAATCCCCGGAATGTTGCACATGTGTAATTATCGTCAGGATCTTCTTAACTCATTTGTCACCAGCAATTCACAAATGAGTTAAAGAAGATCCTGACGATAATCTCAACAGCACTCACAATAGAGCACTATATTGAGCATCGACGGACCCCTAGCAAGCTAGAGGTGGGATCAGGTGCCCGGGAGGAGTAAGCATCCCCTGTTGGCTAGCCGCACCCGCCGTCGATGTTAATGCACGAATGAAGAACACAGTATATAAAATGCATACACTATCTGACGTTATGTCTATATAGAAAGTGCTATGGCGACCATGTCAGGGAAATACATTCAAAACACTTACTGTCAAACCCCTCGCGGGGAACTTTTTTAAGAGCTCCACACGGCAAAGGGCATAAGTGTGACACAAATGAGTTAAAGAAGATCCTGACGATAATTTCAATAGCACTCACAATAGAGCACTATATTGAGCATCGACGGACCCCTAGGAAGCTAGAGGTGGGATCAGGTGCCAAGACTATCCCACTTTTCAAGGATATATCATGTAAATAATAAATAAACTAAACACAATCAGCCGAAGTTCTAGTCCAAGTTTTATTTCTTCTACCTATGTTGGGGCGGATCGGTACGTGAAAATGGCTTCCTGTAAAAATTCGTGTTCGAAAGGACCCCGTATTGTGTAAACATGGGATTTATTATTTATATTGTGATAATGTACTCAAAATTGAAGGACAAATGGTTGTAAACATGTAATGTTTGAAGTAAGTAATAGTTATATTCATAAATTCTTCCGAGGTGCAGTTCGGTGCATCAATTAAAAAGTGTTCTAGTGTTAAAATATACATGTACATGTAATTTTTTCGCAAAAAGTATGATAAAATTTAGCTATTGAGGCAGAGAATACTTCTGATGAGAATAGTTAAAGTTGGAGTCTTACCACAGTGTAAGGAAAGATTTTCAATAATACACTAGATAAAATCCAATATGGCGAATGACATTTTGTCCATACCCTTTAACAACAAGAATTTACTGAAGGGGAGTAGGTAACTGTATACTGCACGGTTCCCTTTATTCCTTCGAGTGTATGGCGGTCACGTGATGGAGGTTTACTAGTAATAATGTCTTCTTGAATAAAATTCCAAACCAATTTCAATGCAAAAGACACGTGTTTCGAATATTAAATTCTCATAAGTGATGCTTTTAGCGGAGCTACCAAAAATCATTTCAGTAGCGCCCTCTTTAATTTTTTGAATTTAGTTTTGCAAGTATATTTACATTACAGAGAGTGCGCGGCTCCAAATTTCCTGTAGGGTCGATTCAGTAGCATATCCAAATAAAATCTATGTTCGAAAAAGCATTAGAGGGATGGTGCTAAGATGTTTACTAGTAAGTTTGATTAAGGGTGATAGATCAGACATCACCTCCTCTACAACGGGAGAGGTACACCATATAGACATGAAAGGGAGCCCAATCATGAGGTATGCCACAGAGAAAGATAGTGATTCTACATGTTTACATGGCCGCACAAAGTTGCTCAAAATGTCAATCTAGATCTTTGCGTTCTTGTTTTCTACAGCTGGTAAAGAAGGTAACACACTGAAAATTATATCAGTGGATAGTAGGCTGACATTTACGTATTCTCTTACCCCGGACAGATTAACCCGTTCTTAGACAACTCTGTCTCTTACCCCCGGATGTTTGTGACGCCATATATGTTTACGTAGGTTTAGCTGTTTTTGACGTCACATGGAGCAACATTTAACTCAAAATAAGCAATGTTATTCATGAATAATCAATCACCCATTTGTACAGGGACAGGGAAATCCCACCTCGTATCAAAGATTTGCAAGATTGACTGCAAATCTTTGATACTTGGATAGTATTTCCCTGTCCCTGTACAAACAAAATTCATTACTCACAGCAAATCATCGAAACATCCCTATTTGAAAACACAGAATAGAAAAAACACGAAAAACTACACATAAACTAAAGAGACAATCGGTGCCGACTAAGGACGATCTTCCGCCACATTAACAACAAATGGGGTGTTGTACGGCTTTCTTGCGCACAATCCTCCCTCACTTGCCCTGTTTTGCCCACTATAAAAGCCTCCTCACTGTGAGATGATCACATCAATAAATCAGTTTAATGCAGGGACCAATGTAATAAACATCAATATCACGAAAAGTACGTAAATGGATATCAAAAACATAGTGCATGAAATCATCCGAGGAGTCAGACTGATATTCAGAAAGACAAGTGGTCGGAGCTCTGTCTTCCATAACGAGATTTGGACAGGGCTCGTCATGGAATCGCGTTATCACAATCGACCAGGGTGCACTCCTTAAGCTGGTACAAGGCCATGTATTGGTCTAGTATCATGTAGAGTGTCTTTGTGGTGACACAAGGATTATATCCACAATTAGAATGTGACATTCCAAAAAAACCCAAAACAAAACAAAAACAAACCACAGGTCGAAATGTTCCTAGTGAATAGAAGAATGGATCAGTATGCGAAAAGTCAAGGTAAAAAATGTTGGTATTAATGGAAAGTTCTTTTCACAATGAATGCATATGTAAAAAATCAAAGCCATATCACTTACCATTCAAAAGTTATGCCCATTGTTAAAGTTTTGAAAAGCAGGTCAAAGGTCGAGGTCACAGGGTAAAAATGTTGGCATCAATAGCAAGTTCATGTCACAAGGAATCCACATGTGAATTATCAAAGCCCTTTCACGTACAATTCAAATGTATTACCCAATGTTAAAGTTTTTGAAAAGCAGGTAAAGGTTAAGGTAACGAAGTCAATAATATTGGTATGAATAGAAAGTCCTTGTCACAAAATAAACACATGTGAAATAAATATCAAAGCCCTATCACTTTCCATTCAAAAGATATGTCCAAAGTGAAAATCTTTGCCACGGACAAACAGACAATCAGACAGATAAACAAACAGACGGACAGGTAAATTACTATATGCCCCCGAATCTTTGATTCCGGGGGAATAAAATTCAAAACTTAATTAAATCAATTTTAGCAAACGACAAAAGGTATAGGTCTTTTTGCATAGACGAATTCATGCATACTCTAGGACATTTTCAGTATAGGAGATATGTTAACGATACCGACAAATCAGGGGGCATCTCAAAGGGAAACTATGGAAATAAAATAATCCTTTTGTTAAGTTCAATTACCATTTGTCCTCTCTGAATGTCAGTCAAAATCTTCGGGTGATCACATGCATGAGCTCAAATGTATCTACAGCCAGCAGAGCACGGACTGTTTTTTTGGAATGCCTTCTGTGTGAGCCAACCATTGTAAAATATGTAAGTGTAGATGTGTATAAATTCAATATCAGCCTCACTAAGTGTGTCGCTGTTCAAAGACCAAGTCTCAGTCTCAAATTCAACCCTGGTTCTAATACTGAAAATAAATAATAACAAAGTCCGCTGGTTTAAATTAAAAGATTATATTTAATTTCTTTTGTTTTCTATATTCGTATATTAACAACAATACAAGTACAACAATTCAAATTATATATAAGGTAAAGTTTTTTTTAAATCAAACCAACATTAAAAATTAATATAAATAGAATTTAGATCTGCACATTACTTTGAACGTTAATTTAAATTACTAGAAAAAAGAATGATAATTCTTTTAGATAAACGTTCAAAGGAGAACACCCGTTCCTCTTAAAGAAATAAGAATTTAGAAAACCTAACAATTATTGTAAATTTAAATACAAAAATGCTATATTGTAAGCCAAAAATGCGTAAAAAACCTGTATGACAAACAAAAAAGTTATAAAAATCGAAGGATTTATTATTCAAACATGATTAAATATTTGTTACACAAACTATTTTAAACATCTGCAATTAATTAAGGCAATACAACGTTATTCTTATATATTTTTGAAATTAGTGATGACGTCACACGATATCCGAACTACCTTAAAGAATTGATATACATTGCAATTTCATGATATCCTTTACACTAAAGTTGAGATGCAAAAGGACAGCCTACAAAAATTGCCGAATATAGTGCACCAGGCAATTGTCGAATATTGAATCTTCTATAATCATTCTTCCAGCCAAACTATTAAAAGAAACCAAAATAACTTATATGTTTCTTACGGTAACGTACGTGTTTAGTTTATAACGTAATACTATGTTTTTCAAGAAAACAAATTGAATATTACAAAAAAGGAGGAATATTTTCAACAAGATATTATTCTTCAATTTGGTATATAAAGAATACATAACAAAAGCTTTATCGCTGGTACACAAACTAGAGAATTTTTCATTATGTGAATCATTATTTATGATATTATTTGGTATAAGTAGTTAATATACATTTTGAAATTACCAGACACACTAATCTTGTATTAATGTAAATTGAATGTACAGTTTAAGGCAGCATTCTTCTCTTCTTCAGTCATCAAATATTTCCAATGACGTATAATACAATGTTTTGAAAAAAAATCCATACTAAAAAGAATGAAATTCATAGACATGAATTTTAAACATTTTGATCTGTATGTACCAAAAGCTACCAATACATATTCTAAACTGACACCATGTCTCTCAATGTATATCCCAAGAAGTTTATAAAGTAGAGGCCACCTCTTTTCCGTCTTAACTATTTGACGTGTCAGAATAGCAGAATAAGAAATGTAAGATATGAAACTAAAGTTCAAATCTTACATAATGTAACACTAAAAGTTAATGGGACGTGCACCTATATACATGTTAGGAATTCGTAAAATAAAATATATATATATATGAAAAATGATATATCGCATGAAAATGACGACTGTCAAAAAGTAAAAACGAATTCTTAAATCTACATGTCAACTAAAAGAACGATATTATACACATAAGACCTTTTGACGACAGCTTATGTACTCCACGATTGTTCCAACATGTAATATGTACAACGAAGCAGAGTACCATATTTCAGTCTCTCCACTTAGATAGATGAACATCCGGGTTTACCGGCTGCCTATCAACTCCCCTTAGTTTATTTAAAACTCCTAATACCTTATATCATTATATGACTCATTTTATGGTTTAAGAACAATATTCATTTTCGCTTTGTTGTGTAACAACCTTCATAAGTTTCACGATGAAAAGCTGAGCTCGCTTCTCAAAAGAAGAGGACTAACCACGAAAGTATTGATAAACCATTACAATTCAACAGTCGTCGTCATGATATCATTACAATTATAAACAATTCTTCAGCCGCTGTCGATGTGATTCATTGGATTCAAATGAAGATCGTCTAATTTTCTCAAACGTAAATCCACGATCCCTGCATAAATATCGAGCCCGTGATATTATTATATATCTTCTAAGGAGTTAAAGAAGTAAGTTAAGTAACAACAGTTTTTAAACTGTGTTGTCTTGGTCTTGAAATGTGTTGTAAGCACGATGACATGTGTGTTTATTATAAGTAGTAACAGGCATATCTTCATTATTCCTGTTAGTGTCATCATTATCATTCTTATTTACAATGCTGAATTTCTCACCACTAGACAGCAGTAGATCAAGGATTATTTCCTCATCTTTCTCATCTGTAATATCAAGCTTAGTGGTACGGAAGCCCGTTAGTGCCAAATATGAAAAAATAAAAAAGAAGGAAATGCGAAATATATTTAGGAAAATGAGATATAAATATAAAAACGAGAAATAAATTTAGAAAAAAAGAGAAAAATATTTAGGAAAATGAGAAAAATATTTAGGATAATGAGAAATAAATTTAGAAAGAAGAGAAAAATATTTAGGAAAATGAGAAAAATATTAAGAAAAATGAGAAATAAATAAAGAAAAACGAGAAAAATATTTAGGAAAATGAGAAAAATATTTAGGAAATTGAGAAATATATTTAAATAAATAAAGAAATAAAAAAACGAAAATGAAAAATATATTTACAGAAAGTGGAAATTTAAATAAGGGGTCGGACAGGGCGAAAGGGAGGGGAGGAAGGGGGCGGGTGGCGTGAGAGAGGAGGGAAGGCAGGTGAGGGAGGAAGGGGCGGGAGGAAGGAGAGAGGGATGGAGGGGAGGTAGAGAGGAGATCGGAGGGAGGGGTGGGAGAGGTAAAGGGGCTGGAAGGGGAAGTGGAAAAAAATGTAGGGTGAACAGAGTGAAAGGGAGAGTGAGGATGGAGGGAGAAGTGGGGAGGGAGGGGAATGTATAGGAGAGGGAGGGAGGTAAGGGGATGGGAGGGGAGAGGGGTACCCTCCTGTCCATGCACTCCCCCATAGATATAAATGGAAACCACAAAAAGAAATACGATATATATTTCATTTTCCTGAATATATTTCTCATTTTTCTCAATTTATTTTTCATTTTCCTAAATATATTTCTCATCTTCCTAAATATATTTCTCATTTTCCTAAATATATTTCCCATTATCCTTAATTAATTTCTAATTTTCCTAAATATATTTCTCATTTCCTTCTTTTTTATTTGTCATATTTGGCACTTACGGGCTTCCGTATAGTGGGGTCCATTTGAAATAATTTCATTCCTATCAGCCATGGCAAAATAAACGTTGCTACTGCTACTGTACTTTTGATAACGTTTGAATCGTAATACCAATCCCCAAAAGTGATCATAACTAGCAATATAAAGGAAATCAAGAGGCTGAGCAATATTATTTTTGCGATTTCATACGCAACAAAGACAAAGGTCTGCCCGGAAAACCCTTTTCCGTCCTCATGATATTTACATCAAACAGTGATCGTGATATAAGAATACCATCACCTGTGTCAAAAACTAATGGTGTTCCGTCCGAAATTTCTAGTAAATATAACTCATAATCTGGATCCCGATCTTTATACAAAATCGACTTCTTCATCGTAAGAGTCCTGGACTTTATGTCAATAATTAAATCATTCCCGTCGATCGTTTTGAATTTGGAAATTATCTTTTCTCTGACGTATTCTTGGAATATCCTTAAACATGATCTGTATTTATTTTCCATTCGATATGAAAAACTGATGATATAAAATAATATAGACAATGAAGCAGCAAGATATTCACTATACGTCTCAAATGTAAACGTCTTCAAATTGAATAGCATCATTTAAGACCAGATAAATTGGCAACGTGGACCACACATGCACGTTTCGGGTACTTAACCCTCATCAGTGATCCCAAATCCAAACAGTGTAACATGCCAAAAAAGTATGAAAGTTACCATGTCGAAAAAATTCACCGAAAGACGTAACAGGATGGGTGGGATATGATGTCACAGGACCCACTTTTTAGAAATTTCAAGAAATTTTGATAACAGAAATTTAGAATGCGTTGAAGAAACGATCAACGGAAATTGATCGAACTTGGCTACATGTGCCCTCGGGGACTCCTGGTCCACCTGCAGTGACACTCACCAAGTGATATGAATGTAAACGTCTTCAAATTGAATAGCATCATTTAAGAACAGATAAATTGGCAACGTGGACCAGACATGCACGTTTTGGGTACTTAACCCTCATCAGTGATCCCAAATCCAAACAGTGTAACATGCCAAAAAAGTATGAAAGTTACCATGTCGAAAAAATTCACCGAAAGACGTAACAGGATGGGTGGGATATGATGCCACAGGACCCACTTTTTAGAAATTTCAAGAAATTTTGATAACAGAAATTTAGAATGCGTTGAAGAAACGATCAACGGAAATTGCTCGAACTTGGCTACATGTGCCCTCGGGGACTCCTGGTCCACCAGCAGTGACACTCACCAAGTGATATAAATGTAAACGTCTTCAAATTGAATAGCATCATTTAAGAACAGATAAATTGGCAACGTGGACCAGAAATGCACGTTTCGGGTACTTAACCCTCATCAGTGATCCCAAATCCAATCAGTGTAACATGCCAAAAAAGTATGAAAGTTACCATGTCGAAAAAATTCACCGAAAGACGTAACAGGATGGGTGGGATATGATGCCACAGGACCCACTTTTTAGAAATTTCAAGAAATTTTGATAACAGAAATTTAGAATGCGTTGAAGAAACGATCAACGGAAATTGCTCGAACTTGGCTACATGTGCCCTCGGGGACTCCTGGTCCACCAGCAGTGACACTCACCAAGTGATATAAATGTAAACGTCTTCAAATTGAATAGCATCATTTAAGAACAGATAAATTGGCAACGTGGACCAGAAATGCACGTTTCGGGTACTTAACCCTCATCAGTGATCCCAAATCCAATCAGTGTAACATGCCAAAAAAGTATGAAAGTTACCATGTCGAAAAAATTCACCGAAAGACGTAACAGGATGGGTGGGATATGATGCCACAGGACCCACTTTTTAGAAATTTCAAGAAATTTTGATAACAGAAATTTAGAATGCGTTGAAGAAACGATCAACCGAAATTGATCGAACTTGGCTACATGTGCCTTCGGGGACTCCTGGTCCACCAGCAGTGACACTCACCAAGTGATATAAATGTAAACGTCTTCAAATTGAATAGCATCATTTAAGAACAGATAAATTGGCAACGTGGACCAGACATGCACGTTTCGGGTACTTAACCCTCATCAGTGATCCCAAATCCAATCAGTGTAACATGCCAAAAAAGTATGAAAGTTACCATGTCGAAAAAATTCACCGAAAGACGTAACAGGATGGGTGGGATATGATGCCACAGGCCCCATTTTTTTTAGAAATTTCAAGAAATTTTGATAACAGAAATTTAGAATGCGTTGAAGAAACGATCAACGGAAATTGCTCGAACTTGGCTACATGTGCCCTGGGGGACTCCTGGTCCACCTGCAGTGACACTCACCAAGTGATATGAATGTAAACGTCTTCAAATTGAATAGCATCATTTAAGAACAGATAAATTGGCAACGTGGACCAGAAATGCACGTTTCGGGTACTTAACCCTCATCAGTGATCCCAAATCCAATCAGTGTAACATGCCAAAAAAGTATGAAAGTTACCATGTCGAAAAAATTCACCGAAAGACGTAACAGGATGGGTGGGATATGATGCCACAGGACCCACTTTTTAGAAATTTCAAGAAATTTTGATAACAGAAATTTAGAATGCGTTGAAGAAACGATCAACCGAAATTGATCGAACTTGGCTACATGTGCCCTCGAGGACTCCTGGTCCACCAGCAGTGACACTCACCAAGTGATATGAATGTAAACGTCTTCAAATTGAATAGCATCATTTAAGAAAAGATAAACTGGCAACGTGAACCAGAAATGCACGTTTCGGGTACTTAACCCTCATCAGTGATCCCAAATCCAAACAGTGTAACATGCCAAAAACGTATGAAAGTTACCATGTCGAAAAAATTCACCGAAAGACGTAACAGGATGGGTGGGATATGATGCCACAGGACCCACTTTTTAGAAATTTCAAGAAATTTTGATAACAGAAATTTAGAATGCGTTGAAGAAACGATCAACCGAAATTGATCGAACTTGGCTACATGTGCCCTCGAGGACTCCTGGTCCACCAGCAGTGACACTCACCAAGTGACATGAATGTAAACGTCTTCAAATTGAATAGCATCATTTAAGAACAGATAAATTGGCAACGTGAACCAGAAATGCACGTTTCGGGTACTTAACCCTCATCAGTGATCCCAAATCCAAACAGTGTAACATGCCAAAAACGTATGAAAGTTACCATGTCGAAAAAATTCACCGAAAGACGTAACAGGATGGGTGGGATATGATGCCACAGGACACACTTTTTAGAAATTTCAAGAAATTTTGATAACAGAAATTTAGAATGCGTTGAAGAAACGATCAACCGAAATTGATCGAACTTGGCTACATGTGCCCTCGGGGACTCCTGGTCCACCTGCAGTGACACTCACCAAGTGATATAAATGTAAACGTCTTCAAATTGAATAGCATCATTTAAGAACAGATAAATTGGCAACGTGGACCAGACATGCACGTTTCGGGTACTTAACCCTCATCAGTGATCCCAAATCCAATCAGTGTAACATGCCAAAAAAGTATGAAAGTTACCATGTCGAAAAAATTCACCGAAAGACGTAACAGGATGGGTGGGATATGATGCCACAGGACCCACTTTTTAGAAATTTCAAGAAATTTTGATAACAGAAATTTAGAATGCGTTGAAGAAACGATCAACCGAAATTGATCGAACTTGGCTACATGTGCCTTCGGGGACTCCTGGTCCACCAGCAGTGACACTCACCAAGTGATATGAATGTAAACGTCTTCAAATTGAATAGCATCATTTAAGAACAGATAAATTGGCAACGTGGACCAGACATGCACGTTTCGGGTACTTAACCCTCATCAGTGATCCCAAATCCAATCAGTGTAACATGCCAAAAAAGTATGAATGTTACCATGTCGAAAAAATTCACCGGAAGACGTAACAGGATGGGTGGGATATGATGCCACAGGACCCACTTTTTAGAAATTTCAAGAAATTTTGATAACAGAAATTTAGAATGCGTTGAAGAAACGATCAACCGAAATTGATCGAACTTGGCTACATGTGCCTTCGGGGACTCCTGGTCCACCAGCAGTAACACTCACCAAGTGATATAAATGTAAACGTCTTCAAATTGAATAGCATCATTTAAGAACAGATAAATTGGCAACGTGGACCAGACATGCACGTTTCGGGTACTTAACCCTCATCAGTGATCCCAAATCCAATCAGTGTAACATGCCAAAAAAGTATGAAAGTTACCATGTCGAAAAATTCACCGAAAGACGTAACAGGATGGGTGGGATATGATGCCACAGGCCCCATTTTTTAGAAATTTCAAGAAATTTTGATAACAGAAATTTAGAATGCGTTGAAGAAACGATCAACCGAAATTGATCGAACTTGGCTACATGTGCCCTGGGGGACTCCTGGTCCACCTGCAGTGACACTCACCAAGTGATATGAATGTAACATGTCTTCAAATTGAATAGCATCATTTAAGAACAGATAAATTGGCAACGTGGACCAGACATGCACGTTTCGGGTACTTAACCCTCATCAGTGATCCCAAATCCAAACAGTGTAACATGCCAAAAAAGTATGAAAGTTACCATGTCGAAAAAATTCACCGAAAGACGTAACAGGATGGGTGGGATATGATGCCACAGGACCCACTTTTTAGAAATTTCAAGAAATTTTGATAACAGAAATTTAGAATGCGTTGAAGAAACGATCAACCGAAATTGATCGAACTTGACTACATGTGCCCTCGAGGACTCCTGGTCCACCAGCAGTGACACTCACCAAGTGACATGAATGTAAACGTCTTCAAATTGAATAGCATCATTTAAGAACAGATAAATTGGCAACGTGAACCAGAAATGCACGTTTCGGGTACTTAACCCTCATCAGTGATCCCAAATCCAAACAGTGTAACATGCCAAAAACGTATGAAAGTTACCATGTCGAAAAAATTCACCGAAAGACGTAACAGGATGGGTGGGATATGATGCCACAGGACACACTTTTTAGAAATTTCAAGAAATTTTGATAACAGAAATTTAGAATGCGTTGAAGAAACGATCAACCGAAATTGATCGAACTTGGCTACATGTGCCTTCGGGGACTCCTGGTCCACCAGCAGTGACACTCACCAAGTGATATAAATGTAAACGTCTTCAAATTGAATAGCATCATTTAAGAACAGATAAATTGGCAACGTGGACCAGACATGCACGTTTCGGGTACTTAACCCTCATCAGTGATCCCAAATCCAATCAGTGTAACATGCCAAAAAAGTATGAAAGTTACCATGTCGAAAAATTCACCGAAAGACGTAACAGGATGGGTGGGATATGATGCCACAGGCCCCATTTTTTAGAAATTTCAAGAAATTTTGATAACAGAAATTTATAATGCGTTGAAGAAACGATCAACCGAAATTGATCGAACTTGGCTACATGTGCCCTGGGGGACTCCTGGTCCACCTGCAGTGACACTCACCAAGTGATATGAATGTAACATGTCTTCAAATTGAATAGCATCATTTAAGAACAGATAAATTGGCAACGTGGACCAGACATGCACGTTTCGGGTACTTAACCCTCATCAGTGATCCCAAATCCAAACAGTGTAACATGCCAAAAAAGTATGAAAGTTACCATGTCGAAAAAATTCACCGAAAGACGTAACAGGATGGGTGGGATATGATGCCACAGGACCCACTTTTTAGAAATTTCATGAAATTTTGATAACAGAAATTTAGAATGCGTTGAAGAAACGATCAATCGAAATTGATCGAACTTGGCTACATGTGCCCTCGGGGACTCCTGGTCCATCAGCAGTGACACTCACCAAGTGGTATAAATGTAAACGTCTTCAATGTGTGTTTCCAAATCCAGTACTTTTAGGCCACCTTTATTGTAATTTTGAACCAGTGTTTTCCGTTTTACTTTGTCTTTTTTGAAATCCCATATATATTTATATAGTAATTGTTCAATTTCCTTTAGCTTTTTATCTGTGATTGGTAAAACTGTAGCCAAATGTGTTATATGTGGTATTAAGAGAGATTTTACTATTTGTATTTTACCTATCATAGTGAATTTACGTGTTTTCCAAGATGTTATCACTGATTTTATTTTTTTTATTTTTTCATCCCAGTTGAAATTAAGCATGTTTTTATCTTTTTTACTAAAGTAAATCCCTAATGCTTTAACTTTATCAGGGTCCCAATTTATTCCTTCATAGTCATCCTCAATACTATTTTGATCCCCTAATTTAATTCCTAGTGATTTAGAACGGTTAAGTATAAGGCCAGAAAGGCTCCTAAATATTTCAATTAGATTTAAAGCTTTTGTAATTGATTTTTTATTTTTTAAGAACAAATTTGTGTCGTCAGCCAACTTAGCAATTTTAAATTCTCTATTTTGATTTTTATCAACTACTATACCTTCAATATCTTTATCTTGCCTAACTCTTGCCGCCATTGTTTCTACTGTCACAACAAAAAGTAGGGCCGAGAGCGGACATCCCTGCCTAATGCCGCGTTGCAATTTTATATCTGAGGAAATCCATCCACTATTAATAACTTTACAATTTATTTTATTATACATAGTCTGAACCCATTTTAAGAAAGAAGATTTAAATCCAAAAAATTTCAGTGTACTAAACATATATTCCCATTCAACTGTGTCAAATGCCTTAGCAAAATCTAAAAAAAGTAAGTTTCCTTCAATTTGAAAATGTTCCGAATGGTTAATGATGTCTTGTATAAGTCATATATTATAATTAATATTTCTTCCTTTCACAAATCCATTTTGATCGGTATTTATTATATTTGGTAGCACTAATTTTAATCTTGATGCCAAACAATAAGCCGCGATTTTGTAGTCATTGTTTAAGAGGGTAATTGGTCGCCAGTTGTTTAAATCCGATGGGTCATTTTTTTGTGCATTAATGATAGGATCCCAGTTCGCTGTGTATAAGTCAAAATACCTTTATTATATCCTGTATTTAGTACATTTAAAAGCAGATGTTTTATTTTATGCCAAAATTGCTGATAAAACTCAATACTTATGCCATCATTTCCCGGGCTTTTATTTTGCTTCATGCTAATTACCGCTTTTTGACATTCATCTTCTTGTATTGGTCCTTCTAATAAATTACTTTGTGAGTCTGAAAGTTTTGTGTCAACTTTTGTTTCATTTATAAATTTATCAATTTCTTCTTTATTTGGATTCTTAGATATATACAATTCCTGGTAAAACTCTTTTTCTATTTCAAGTATTTTGTCTTGATCTGTTGTTTCTATTCCATTTTTGTCTTTCAGTTTTGTTATAGATTTTTTAATCTGTCTTTGTTTTTCTAATGATAGGAAATACCTTGTGTTTTTTTCACCTTCTTCTAACCATTTTATACGGGACCTTATTTGTGCCCCTTTAGTTTTAAATTCATATTCTTTTTCCAACTCTTTTTCTGTTTGTTTTATAAGTTCATCGTTTGGATTCAGTGTTTTTAAATTTTCTTTTAGCTTTTCTTCTAAATTTTGAATTTTGTTTTTTCTATTCTTTGCTTTTAAGATTCCATATCGTATTGCATTTTCTTTAATTTCAATGTTTAATTTTTCCCATGATAATTGTATATTTGAGTCTAGCACATTCATTTTGTCTGTATACTTTTCAATTAGATTTTCAATAATATTTTGATACTCTGTATCTTTTAGAAGATTGTTATTCAGTTTCCAATACCCTGGTCCTCTTTTAACAATTTGTATGTCTATAAAAAGAGAGACAGCTTGATGATCGGTGTATTGAATCGGTACAGGTCTTATGTCTGCTTTCTTTATTTTTGGTTGTAAATCACTATGTATTAAGAAGAAGTCTATTCTACTTGCTTCATTTGGATTATGTTTTCTTCTCCATGTATACTGTTGATTATTTTTATTCATAACTAGCCAAGGATCAACTAGTTTATTTTCATTTTTTAGTTTTCGTAGATTTGAGTTTATTACTATTTTACTGCGTTTTGTTTTCCTGTCTGTTTTTTGTAAGGTGTCGTTCCAGTCCCCTCCTATAATATTATATCCTTCACTATGCGTTTCAATCATATTTTCAATATGTTTGTAAAATATGTTTCTTTTTTTTTTGTTGTCGTTAGGTGCATATAAATTTGTTATACAATATATTACATCATTTATTTGAGTGTTACTTATAATGTATCTGCCATCTTTGTCTGTGAAGCTATTTATTACTTTTGCATCTAAACTTTTGTGTACGAATAAACTTACACCTCTGCTATTTGATGTACCTGTGCTATGTATTTTGATACCATCAAACTCAGAGTGAATATTTGGTAATATTTCTTCAGTGAAATGGGTTTCCTGTGCAAGTATTATTTTAGCTTTCTGTTGTTTAATCCATGTATAAAATCTAAGTCTTTTATTTTTTTCTCGTAAACCTTGAGTATTTATTGTTGTTAAGTGCAGACTAGTCATGTGCATTTCTTGTTGTGAATTCTATTTCAAAACATTTACAATATATATCATTTTGAAGATTACTTGAACTTTTGTTATCTTTTCATATTATATATGTATGTCTAAGTATTACTGATTCCCTTAGGTTTTTTAAGATTTCTGGCATCTTTGTCTTCCAAAGGGCTTGGTGGAGTGCGAGCCTCTTGTAGCACTTGCGAACTTTTTCTGTTTGTGCCAGGTGTTTTTAGAAAAGCGTCAATAATAGTACCTGGAGGCTTATTAGCCCTGGCCTTTTTGCCTTTTTTACCATTGGCAGTTTTCGGCTTTGCTGTGAACTTAACGTGAGCTTTTTGGGATGTTGATGTGTTGATATTACCTTGGTTTCTTACACAAGGTGTCTGCGGCTCATTATGAGCATTTGTTTGATCAGATATAGGTAAGGCAGTGGATGCACTGTTGCTCTGCGTGTCTACCTGTTTGGGTGTATCTGACACTTGATTTAACCCTCCACATTCATCAAGAGCTTCACTCTCTACCAATGTCCCATCTTGAGGATCATTGATCTCATCTTCTGTATGATGATGATCATCATCGTCATCATAATCTGACTCGGATTGAGCATCAGTGTTTGCGGTGTCAGTCTCGTCATAACTTAGAATAGACCAAGGATTATCACTTTGCTCCTCAAAAGCATCTGGACAATTGGCCATTAAATGCCCGGGTTTACCACACTTACGACACACAGCTTCATTTTCACATACACTACTGTGATGACCTGTTTCAAGACAATTGCTACATTTTTGTGATTCTTTTTTCTGACCGTAGTGATATATGCTTGCGTAGTAACGGCCAACGCGAAGTGATGTTGGAAGAGCTTCCTTTATAGGACTGATGATTGCAATCCGATCACCTGTTTCACAGTTGGTCAGTTTATAATCAACCCTTAACTTTTCCCGAAAGAAAGATATTATGGTACACTTACGATCCTGTAGAGCTTTAATAATTTGGCCGTCATCGGCAGAAAGAGGGATGTTTTTAACCCTTACACGCAGTGTATCCTCAGATCTGGTAGTTTTGGGATTAGTTGGATAAAGGGGTATACTTTTACCCCTTAAGGAGAATCCCTGGGTGAGGAGCTCATCTCTATACTCATCAGAGTCCATGTAGATTCTCCACATGCCTCGAACCCTTTGCAGACCTGATATACGCTCACTTGGGACTTGTTCAGATATAGATTTATACATCTCTGTGTGAGTGATCCACTGAGATTTTATAGGCTTTCTTGTGAAAAAGTCTTGCTCTAAAATAAACAGAGGCTTTGCAGTAGCCATGGGCGTGGTCACCTCGGCAAAAGATCTTGCCTGTACTTCCATATTGCTAGCTTTTCAGTTTGTATATCGTATGTATACTATCATATAATAGACTTATAAAACATCAAACACCTGATACACTGGTTATTAACCACAATACTCGAATTTTGTTTAGAGCTGAGATTTTCCACCTCCACCTTGGTTAGGGGCAGATAACTCCTCTGTATATATTTCTACATTTGACTTTACTTAGATATTCAAAGATACATTTAGTCTCGTCGGGATTATACAATGAATAATCGATTTCTGTCAAAATTTCAATGTAAATAAGTCATAGAATAAAACCAGAGTACAACACTGAAATACATTGGCTGTCAGAAAATCACTTCGGCATTCATTAAGTACCGCTAATTAGGATTTACTATCCTAAACACGTGTCTGGTGCATTAAAATTGGTCTGAAAGAGTTGGAACATTTCCGTATTACACAAATCACAATTTCGTAAAAATACTGCGTACCAAAGAATACAAACGGCTATAAAACAATAATTTGAGTAATATATAGATGTTCAAGTGGAAAAAAAGCATTTCACGATAAAACTTCGTTATTGATATTGCAATCCCTAAGAGACAATATATAACTTTGAAAATTGTTTTGGAATCCACTGTATCTTATCGATGTATATAGTAATGCACATCTTTGAAAATGTCTATACATGTAGTAAGGAACAATGCATATATTATATACACGAGACAGATGTGTAAAGTGATTTTATTTATGTATGAAACACGTCCATAATCTTCATATTAATGGGTTTGATATAAATAATAGGAATTTTGTTGTATGTATCAAACTGGCGGAACAATCGTTTAGTTCTTTTTTTTTTACCTTCTTTGCTGGTGTATCGACAAAATGGTAAAAAGCTTCTCGCAATGTGATATCAATTGACATTTTATGTTCGCGGACATCGGACATCGCACTTGGAAGGGACAAGCGTAAATTATTTATGTTATCCCAATTAACCTAAATTAAAATTTGTGAGAATCTATTTATTTCAATGTGTGAATATACATATTTAAAGCATTCCACGGTAATTTCGTCTATTGTTTGTTCAGATTTTACTTTTCTAATTGCACCTGATTTCTTTTATATGGCCCCTTAAGTGCGAAGTCCGGAGTGCGAAGTTCGGAGTACGTCAACTTGAAAAATGTCCAATACATACCATGTAAGCTAAGCATGTACGTTGCAATATAAAAAGAAGAAAAGCCTTCAACTGCTTCACATTCCAGCTATCAAAATCTTCTGTATCCATAATTGCCGGATTCGAAACTCACTACCCGGAAGTGAATATAGAAGAGCTCAACGCAAAGGGACAAAATTCGCGTTTCAAAACAGAAAGAAGATTCTTTTTCTCTGAATTTTTAAAAATTTCATTTGGACTTTTCTTAAGAAAGCACACAGACTTCGACGGAACATTGTTCGAATTTATATGGCTGGCATAGTCCTGTCTTCCCCAGTCATTGTACATGCTAAACGTAGTCAAATTCATGTTTAGTTTTCTTTTATTGATTATTTTAAGATAGACAAAGTTATGACGTCCGGAACAGAGGAATTTCAATTTGCAGTTCATACTTGTACAGAGCATTCACATGAAGAAGTTTTCTCTTATTGCAACACATGTCACGAACGCATATGTGAGCTCTGTGTCAAAGGGAAACACAAGGACCATGACTGGACTTCTATTAGCAAACATGTCCGAAAAATGGTTCAGCTAAAGCAAGAAAGGAGTTGAACAGGAAAGAAATTACCCAAACTCAGCAGACCTTTAAAGGAATCATCGACACATATGCAAATTTACTGCTGGCAATAGCTGATGAAGACTCGAGGGATGATGAAGAACTGGAAAAGAAAGTAGAACAATCGATAAAGATCGCAGAATTCTTTGAGGACCATATTCATTCAGGTAAGTGAAGAGGAAATCTATCTGATTGATTAATCATAGCAACGTGAAAAAAATATGATTAAGTTTACATGAGAAAACTCAAGACTTGTACTGATTAGTCTAACTTCTATTCATTTATATGCTTTTCGTTCTTTATACAAAGTACACCATTTGATACTTTGAAAGCTTAATTAACCGAAGGGCGCTAGTGAAATGAATTTTGGCGGCTTATGAAAAGCACCTTGGCTGGAAGCATCAGCGATTAGAATTTAATTATCGAAACACGTGTCTGGTGCATAATAAATTGGTGTGAAATTTTCTTCAAGAAGGTATAGAGTTGGAACCCTTCCGCATTATTAGAAAGTCTGTCTTTTGCACCTCTGTGTATCGCAAAACAAAAACCCGTATTTATGATTATATTCTTTTCATGACAACTTTCGTTTTAGCTCATGATACTGTTGTTTTGGACATGGAAGAGAAATATAAAGGGAAGGAAGAAGAGATGCGTCAATCAGGAAATCACTTGAAAAAGGTAGCTGTTAAAGGTTTCAAGACGGGACATTTGTCCGAGGATACTATTAGGTACATGTTTGGTCATATGGTCTTTGGAAGTAGAGATGACGCGGAAGTTCATGCAAGTCTTGCACGTACCTTTGGTTTTGGAAAAGAATAATTAGTTGGCATAGCGACTACATCCAAAACAAAAGCATGGGTTCATGTTTATGGAGCAACGAGGAATGAACTGATTGATTGTTCGGGGAAATCATTAGAACCAGCAGATTATGGAAGAGTGTACAATTCCTTTGTTGTTGAAGGGAAAAGACACATCTTTACTTCTACAGAAAAGGCTGTTATTGAATATACAGAAGGAAAATTAAACACGGTGTACAAGACACTTCCTTATTTTGCTTCCGGCTTGTGTAAGTCACACGATGGAGGCATTATCATCTGCCTGATTGAGGGGAATAGATCGGAGATTACACCTACAACAAAGGGTGAAGTTCATCATATAGATATGACCGGAAAGCTAGTCAAGAAGTATGTCACAGAAAAGAATAGTGGTTCGGATCTATTTAGGTGGCCAAATAAAGTAGCCCAGAACGTAAACTTAGATCTTTGCGTCCTGGATTTTGTTGATGGAAAAGAAAACGACAGACTTGTGGCAGTTTCAGTGGATAGTACAGTGAGATTCACATATCACGGACAGCATACCATGAAGGAGAGATATATTGGAAGCGAAATAATGTGCGATTTGAATGGCAAGATTTATTTGACTGATCGTCTTAATAACGCCATTCATATTCTAAGCGCTGATGGCACCTTTCTCCAGTTCCTTCTCACGAAAGAAGACAATCTCAACGGACCACATTCACTCTCTCTTTATGAAAATACTCTTTGGATTGGTTGCACAAAAGGTGTGGTCAAAGTCTATGAAATCATAACATGAATTGGTTTTGGAAGAAAGTAATTCTTCAAAGAAATCTGAATAAAGTTTTTCAAAAAAGCATGTTTGACCTCTTCCTCGTATCAGTACTAGTAGCCCACAGAATTAAGAGAACCTTCAATCAGGCAGAAAACAGTTACGGAATAATCGGAACATCGTTCTTATCACATAGAAACGTTATGTTATTGAATATTTGTTATAAAAAATGCATCTTTGTAGCAAGGAAAAGATGCCTTAATTACCAGCTCCGCAGTTATTGCGGATTATTTTGGTGATAGCAATGGATATAGAAGCATAGAAATCATTGCACCGTACTCAAAAGTATTTTAACAAATTATTGATGATCGGGAGCAATCCAGCTTTGATTGACTTAGATACAATTAATTTAGGGATATTTGTTATCTAAAAAATTGTGAAAACAAAATTACGACTCAATTTTCAGATTAATGTAATTACAATACCGTATAACCAGAAATTTTCGCGAGTATCAAATTTCGCGATTTTATGGCTAAATACGGTGTCTTTATTTTCGCGTATACAATGTTTCGCGATTTCTAAATTACAAACAAATATGTTCATATTATGTTACTGTTTTGTACCTTTCATTATTGAAATTTTAGTTAGTTCTATCATAGGAATACACTCAATTCACTCCACATTACGTTTAATCAGGAAATGTTAAGAATGGCACATGTACAATATGAACAAACGTAAAAGATGTAACAATTTATGAAAAACCTTATCAAACACAATTTTTCGCGAGAAAAAAATTTCGCGATTCAAAATCACTCGCGAATATAGCGAAAATTAGTATCTCGCGAAAATGTGTGGTTATACGGTAACTTAATGGGCTTTGTTTTTCGTACGTAAAGAATATTGCTGCTATTTACAAACAGCAGCTTATTAATTTTATGTGATCGTTGAAGAACTTTATATTTTTTTCCTGAGACAATACTTTGATCGAAGAAAATTTGATCATTTGAAATGTTTCAATGGTACATCCAGGTACCTTGATGATATCTGACTATTTACAATCATGTTTTTGAAACATATATGTATGAAACTTATCTACAAGAATTGATACTTGACAAGGCAAACATTAAAAAGACAGAAACACCATTTTTGATTCGAAATATCAAAATTGTTAATGGAAAGATTCATACAAGTGTATATGACAAAAGAGATAATTTGGATTCAACATACCGGTAGTAAATTTCCTCTGGCTAGACGGTAATGTTCCTGGACTACTCTCACAGGGCATTTACATATCTAAGCTCATCCGCTACGCTATATCAGGTTTAGTACCCGAAACGTGCATGTCTGGTCCATGCTGAAAATTTATCAGGTTTTAAATGATGCTATTGAATCTAAAGACGTTTAACACATGTACTAATGTTTTAGATTTTAAAAGTAGAAATTTAGAAATTACCAAGAAATTTTAGGTTTCCGCTTTCATAAACTATTTAAGACTTTCTGGAAATTTTCCCCCAAAATTACTTTCAGCTTCTTTTGAAATTCGGACCTATACAAGCAGGAGAGTATAATACATTGTGTATTTAAAAACCCGCCTTTTATGGTGACATAATAAACGAAGTTGCAATGATCAAAAGTAGACAGCATAAGCATCTAAAATGTCAACACACTGTTTATATGAATAATCTTCTTTCTAGAGTGAAACAAAGGAGGGGATCTCCAACAACACCAGGTTGTAGCACCCACAGCAAAACCCCAAAACACCCAATGCAAAAACACAAAGCAGACAAGCACAAAGAGACGCGTAAGGGACAAGGAACGTCAACGCACAACACAGAAACATCAAATACAAAGGACTACACATAAACCAACGAGACCAATGGGCAACCGGTGCCGACTTAGGACGGCCATCTGCCGTATGGTTGTCCTGGATTACGTGCGCACAACCCTCCCACTTTTCCGATTACCCAGAGGTCTCGAAGACCGTACAATTGTGGTGTAAAACAACCTCCTCACTGTCAGATGACCACACATAAACAAGACCGCAAAACGCAGGGGCCCAAGCAACACAGATGAATATGTAAATGGATATCAAAAGAGGGCGTACGTAATACAATCCGTGCTCTGTGATTACCATTTGCTTTTGTGAACTTTCTTACATTTTCAGTGTGCCGAACATTATGAGATTGAGATGATCTTTGAATGGGCATGCATCTTGAGTTGTAATAAGAGATCAAGTTTGAATTAGTCTCGACTGAAGCCATTAAGACAGAGTTGCAGGAATTGGATTTATGCCGACAAGAAAATAGTAAGGTTCCGGGGACACCTTTGCCTTTTCAGACAAAAACAAAAAGGCAAAGGGGTCCCGGGAACCTGACTAACAAGAAAATTATATCGCTCTACGACCTAATACTTGTATATCAGTTACCCAGTATTCAGACTCAAAGTGGAGAGGGTAAGACAATATTATTAGAACTTCCATTGGAACAGTTGCGAGCTGTTAAATTGCGAATATACGTTATATTGTTATATTGAGAAAATATATATGTTATATTGTCTATACATCTCAAATGAAAAGATTTGGTATGCATATCATGCATTAGAATTGACAACTCATTCGGGGAAACAAAATTCGGCCCCACAAATGAGAATGAAAAAGTGAACAATCGAAGGAAAGAGCTATCGCCTATCAAAATGTTAACAGTATGGTTTAAATTTTAAGTTGATTGAAATTATGCGTATATGCCTCTTGTGATAAGTACGGATAAAGTGAGCAGTGGGGGAAAAGCTTCCTGTTTGATATTAATCGACGATTCAAATTTTGGAGTTGTGATGTGACTTTGTCAAACTGTGCTTTATTGTGAGTGCTGTTGAGATTATCGTCAGGATCTTCTTTAACTCATTTGTGTCACACTTATGCCCTTTGCCGTGTGGAGCTCGTAAAAAAGTTCCCCGCGAGGGCTTTGACAGTAAGTGTTTTGAATATATTTCCCTGACATTGTCGCCATAGCACTTTCTATATAGACATAACGTCAGGAATGCATGAATTTTAGATATTGATTTCATTTTCATGCTTAAACATCGATGGCGGGTGCGGCTAGCCAACAGGGGATGCTTACTCCTCCCGGGCACCTGGTCCCACCTCTAGCTTGCTAGGGGTCCGTCGATGCTTTATTTTGTGCTCTATTGTAAGTGCTGTTGAGATTATCGTCAGGATCTTCTTTAACTCATTTGTGTCATGTCACAAGAAGCAAGGTACCAAAAGAACGGTATGGTTTTTAAAAAAATATTCTATCATGTAGAATCTTTGATATTTAATGAGAAACATTCTTACCAGGGCCTTCATAGTATCTTCATTTCTCAATATTACCGAAAATCAGAGAAAAAATGTGTTTTCAAGCACTATATTCTTTTCAGCTGCTTTTAGATTTGAATAAGTTTTCTGTATCTAAGGTAAATAACGAAGGCAAAATATGTATGTATGCAGATGAAACTCATATAAGTTTATGAACGAAAGGTTAGTCATAAAAAGTAGCTCACTAACAGCTGTCTCTCACACTTGCTTATTTTGACATTGACTTATTCTTTATATTATATTTTAGCCTTCATTCCAATCACAAGTTTTCTTTCTTGATTCACGCAAAATATCTTTTTCGTTAACTTTCTTTTCTCATTTCCAAAAAAGGCTTCTCTTTTCTTTACATTTTATAGTCTTACATTCGTAGGTCACATATACGACTGATTAAAAATGAGATCTATCTGTTCTATTAAAAATGATGCTATTGAATTTGAAGACGTTCAACATATACTTGTAATCGCATTGTAGGATTTTTTTTTTCTTCTATGGAATTTTGTTTCAAATTCAACAAAGGGTAATAGACAATTAATTATGGAAGACTCAAAACAATATTTTAAACATTTATTTCAAAAGACAAGAAACTCCTTGTATTTCCTGTAGCTACCTAACAATAATTGCATCTAAAATTAACAATTACAAACGATTCCTGCAGTGTATTGATTTAAGTTATCCCTCACTACATCAACTTCCTTGCGAATGTTCTTCATCGGATCTCAACAACTCTCCCTGTGGACACGTTATTGCTGGTGGCCTTAGTATAGTCAAGAACGACAAGTTGAGAGCATTGTTAAAAAAGGGTCCCAAGTACAGAGAAAGTAACTCCTTTACATGGAACCAATATTTCAAAATTATCATGGACTCTTGTGAGGAATATGCAAGACGTTGGGCAAAGAAAGAAGATGTACAGCTCGAAACCCTTTCCGAATTGATAAGATCCATCAGAGGGTTACTTTTTCTAGAATTTACCGATTAAAATAAACTATGAACACCAGATTCGAGTCTATCTTTAAAGACCCTGATGTTATCACAGAGCTTACCTACCTCCAAGAACATTATGTCATCACACCAGCAGACAAAGCCTCAAATAATTACACATTTACTTGCAAAAAGTACTATTTCGACAGTCTTGTTAACGATATGGTTTTAAATTCAACACCTGGAAATCCCACTTACACCCAAATAAACCTTTCTGCCTCTGAAATAAAAGATAAGCACAAATCAGCTCTCGCTTCCTTTGGCTTCGACACAAACAATTTAGATTTAAATTTACCATACTTATACTGCATACCTAAAATGCATAAGAATCTATACAAACAATGTTTCATCGCTGGTTCCTCAAAATGTTCTACCATCGATCTTACTCGCCGAAGTTTTATCTGAAATCAAATCTGGACTTCAAAAATATTGTTCGACAGTATATTCCCGTAGCGGTATCAACAAGATGTGGATTTTAAAGAATTCAAAGGAACTTTTAGAATATCTGATATCCACTCATTTTAGTAGAGTCCATTCGATCAAAGCCTTTGATTTTTCGACCCTTTTCTTTACAATCCAACATTCTAAATCGAAAGAGAGACTCGCAAAAATTATAAGTAATGCGTTTACAAGCAAGAACGGCAATCGCAAACATAAATTTATTGTTGTTAACTATAACAAAACCTACTTTGTCAAAAAAAAGTCCCATTCGGAAAATAAGTACACTGCAACAGATATTATTAAACTTCCTGCTCGACAACGTTTTTGTGGTGTTTGGAGGAAAGGTCTTCCAGCAAATTATGGAATTCCAATGGGACCAATTGTGCCCCACTCTTTGCCAACATTTTTCTTTACTCGTACGAAGCTGAATTCATTCAATCCTTGGTCTCTGAAGGGAAAATATATTTAGCTTCTGACTTCAACTTCACTTACAATTACATAGACGATGTCCATTAATAATCCAAAAATTTCGCGGATTACCTTAGCAGAATCTATTCTTCGGAGCTTTAAGTCAAAGAAAGTACAGAGACAAATAATTTAGCATCCTATTTGGACCTAATGTTGTCCTACGACACTGATGGTCACGTGAACACCTCACTCTATGACAAACGTGACAACTTCAATGTCAGCATCACAAACTTTCCTTTTCTAAGTAGCAACATCCCATCATCGCCTGCTTATGGCCTGTTTATTTCTCAGTTGAAACGCTATGCTAGAGCAAGTACCAATTCTGAGAGCAAGGCGTCTTTCAGATAAGCTTCTCAGTTAGGGATAAGTTTGTGACCGACTAATATCGTCACTGAGGAAGTTCTACTGTCGATATGGGGAACTCGTCACATGCGCGGATCCAGCATTTTTGGTCACAGGGGGTCCAGATTTTAGGAATTCTACCTATCATGTAGGTACATATATATCGGTGCACATGATGGGGAGGGGGCAATTCTGAGTGGGTTTTGTTAGTTTTCCTTTCACGTTTATTTTTATGAAGAATTGGCGAGCGAAGCGAGCGAGAACACATTTTAGATATGAAATATTAATTTGTCTTGATTCGATCGAGGTGATTATTCATAACATTGAATATTTAACTCCTTATATCGGCGAGCGGAGCGAGCCGCAAATTTTTTTTCTCACATTTTGTCTATATTTCATGAGAATAAATAGATAAGAGATGTGTCATTTTTCCAAACAATCAGACATCTTAAAATGACAATACCTTGAAAAAAATTAAGTGAGGTTACTTCCTATGAAGAAAGGGACCGTCGAAAATATGAGTTTCTGAGACCAAAGACAATTATAGAAAATCACATAGTATGAACAATTGAAAATAATGAAACAATTTTGCAGAAAAAAGATTTTTGTATTTGTAAATGGCGAGCGAAGCGAGCCGAAATTTTAGGTTTCATAGCCCTTTCATGCAATTTTAGACCCATTTCAATTAGAAATGGACCAAAGCTTGATCCCACCTCCGAAAATCTCAGGGGGGGGGGATCCAGACCCCCGGTCCTCCCTCTGGATCCGCGCATGCGTCATACACTATGATGTCCCACTCTCCAGAATGGTGGATGGTATTCTGTCATAGACCATTTGTACCATCCAACCAAAGATTATACTTAATATCTTCCAAAATTAAAGTAACCGGATGTGACAATTCTACCGAATTGAAGCGACGGGTGTTACATTCAGGCAGAAGATGCTGACTCTTCCTGGGCACCTGGTCTCACTCTCATATCGGGAGCTCGCTTCTTTTCATATGGTGGAGGTTATCCTGATTTTGTATGCATTCGGTTATTGATTTTCTGAATTATCGATTTTGTGCTGTATATAGGGATATGGTCATTGCCCATATTTGTCATCCTTAATGAAAAGAAGGCCACTCTTTTGTTCAAGTCGAAAGCAAGTTGTGAAGGTCTACTGAAATTTATGTTCTTTAATGTCTTTCTTACTCTGTATACACGTATCCACTCTAAGTACTTATTTACGGAAGAGTTAAATAGCTGTTTATAATGATAACGCTATGAGCGCAAGGAAATAAGTTTTACTATTTAACTTCCCAGTTGATATATTTATATGCTCTTTATTCGTAAAGCAAGATGGACACATGGGCCCTGTGTTGATTTGAAAAGAACAATAGAATATTATTCGAACTAGCAAAAAGTTTCTTTTTCAAAAATCTAATTATTCTTGACAGCATTACCATCGCAAATGCGTCAGAATCATCAAACGCCTTTTATACCGTGGATTTGACACTAGGCTTGGTACTTGGCCAATCTACAGTCTTGTACCAGTGCATTCTTAAGACTTGCACTAGGACTGACTGTAACGACGGGACGCCAAGACGGGCGGCCCTGTCTAAACCTATTTAGAGAAGACAGGGCACAGGCCACCTGTCCTCTCTGAATATCAGTTGGACGGGTGATAACATGCATGAGCTAGCTACAGCCGGCAGAGCACGAGTGTATTACGTACGCCACTTTTTATATCCATTTACATATTAATCTGTGTTGCTTGGGTCCCTGTGTTTTGCTGTCTTGTTTATGTTGAAGTTGTTTTACACTACTATTGTGTGTTCTTCGAGACCTTTTGGTAACCAGAAACATGGGAAGGTTATGCGCACGCAATCCGCATTACCACACTTTTTTCTGCTTGTGTAGCAGATGCCCGTCCTAAGTCGGCACTGGCTGCCCATTGGTCTCGTTGGTTTATGTGTAGAATTTCGTGTTTATTTTTCTATGTCATATGTATCTTTTTCGTCTCTTGCTGTGCCCGTCTTTGTGCTTTCGCATATGGTGTTTTGCTGTTGGTACTGCAGCAGGGCATGGTTGGAGATCCCCTCCCTTCTTGAGTTCCGGGGTCTTTGTTGGGGGTGAAAATGCATTGATGTGCAATAGGTCGGAAATCTACCCTCTCTTATAAAGGACCCGTGAAACAATTTAATGAATATTCCAGACATTAATGCAAATAATAATTCTGTAAAATTGAAACGTGGTAGTCTCTACTTTTTCAGCTGAAGATAATGGCATCGAATACACATGAGTTTCAGTTTGCAGTTCCAACTTGTAAAGTACATTCAAATGAAGAGGTTTTTTCCTATTGCAACACGTGTCAGAGGAAGATTTGTGAGATGTGCGTTAAGGGCGATCATATTAATCATGACTGGTCAACAATTAGCAAACATGCACGCAAAATTCGAAACGAAGGGGTAAAAATATCAGAGCAAATAATAAAAGAAATTGTTCCAGTTCTAAGATCAAAAACATCAAGAGAAAGAAAAGAATCAAACAGCAAAGGTATCATCCAAACCAAGCAAGCTTTGAAGGAGTCCATCTACGCTTATGTCAATCAACTGCTTTCAGTCATTGACGACGAAGGGAACGATGATGAAGATCTTGAAAGAATGATAGGACAATTCATCAAAATTTCAGAATTCTTTAGAGACAATATCCATTTGGGTAAGTACTGAAAAAATTGATAAGAGGAGTCACCATATTATGTCAAATTGTGTGCAGCGAAATGCAACTTTCTCTCTCATTTGCATACTCTCGTAAATAGGAAAACGGAAAATATTGATATCGAATACACGTATATTGTAACTTTCAAGCAGAATATGCATTCATTCTGAAGGTACCTTTTGTGTTTTAAAGAAAAGACAAATATGTTGAGAGTTGAGATGAAATTTTATGTAACCTTACCAGAATATTTCGAGAAATTTTTCTCGTAGTTACGGGAAAGAAATCTCGTAGTTACTTTAGTTGATATGAATCTCATAACTACGACATTTTTTCCCTTAACTACGGGAAAAGTTTCTCGTAACTACGAGAAAAGTTTCTCGTAACTACGGGAAAAAGTTCTCGTAACTACGAGAAACGTTTCTCGTAACTACGAGAAAAGTTTCTCGTAGCTACGAGAAAAGTTTCTCGTAATTACGAGAAAAGTTTCTCGTAACTACGAGAAAAGTTTCTCGTAACTACGAGATATCTTTCTCGTAACTATTTTTTCCCGTAACTACGAGAAAAGTTTCTCGTAACTACAAGATTGTAAAAAATATAACATGCCGCGAACTGGCTTCCGTAGCTTTTGGATAAACGAAATTGCATTCAATTATAGTGTACATTTAATTTCTGTATCCAATTCATTCAGGGTGGCGTCGCTTTTTCTTGAAATTTTACACTTTCTATATAGACATAAGGTCAGGCAGTGCATGCATTTTATATACTGTGTTCTTCATCGTGCATTAACATCGACGGCGGGTGCGGCTAGCCAACAGGGGATGCTTACTCCTCCCGGGCACCTGATCCCACCTCTAGCTTGCTAGGGGTCCGTCGATGCTCAATATAGTGCTCTATTGTGAGTGCTGTTGAGATTATCGTCAGGATCTTTTTTAACTCATTTGTGTCACACTTATGCCCTTTGCCGTGTGGAGCTCGTAAAAAAGTTCCCCGCGAGGGGTTTGACAGTAAGTGTTTTGAATATATTTCCCTGACATGGTCGCCATAACACTTTCTATATAGACATAAGGTCAGGCAGTGCATGCATTTTATATACTGTGTTCTTCATCGTGCATTAACATCGACGGCGGGTGCGGCTAGCCAACAGGGGATGCTTACTCCTCCCGGGCACCTGATCCCACCTCTAGCTTGCTAGGGGTCCGTCGATGCTCAATACAGTGCTCTATTGTGAGTGCTGTTGAGATTATCGTCAGGATCTTTTTTAACTCATTCTATAACGTGGGTCCTGTAGCTAGCATCATATCTGTAAGCCTATGGCCTACAGGTTGAGGTGTAGTTCGCGTTGTGTATCAAATAGTCATTTTGAAAACTATAAACAGAAGTCCGAATAAAGTTCTAAGTTTATTCAAAACGTTACATGTTGACAGTACGAGAGCGGAGTCTAAACCTAACTAAAAGAAACTGAAACTGGAGTCTAACTTAACCGAAACTTAACTGGTCGGCAAAACGATGCGCCGAGTATATATGTGGACGATTGGAAATTGCTAACACCTGCACAAAATAATAAGTAATTGGTTTTTGATTAAAAAGACATTTTGGAAATTAGATTCTTCCAAATACAGAACAATAATGACTTTTACGGGGAGATTTCCAATTAGCTTTCAATTAACTCGTACGGAAAACAAAGAATAAAGTACTTGCAGGTGTGCAAATTACTACAGTGTTTTCAGCATCGTGGGAATCAAATTAAACAGATTACAGAATTTACAAACTAGAATTTAATTGTCTCAATATGAAGTTCAAACTTAAAGTCAAGAAATTAAGTTTAGAAAACTCAAGTTAGCAATTTCCATATACATGTAACTAATTAATATGAATAATTAATTAGCTTAATTATTGTGGGGGAGAGGCCATATGGTTACAATACTCCCCCACTTAAGAAAATAACCAAGATTCAAATTGTTTGGATTTCAACCAATCATGAACTATAAGATAACTTTCAATTATCATCCAAAACTTTATATGAATCCATTATAATACTTAGTTATTTTCTAAACGCATGGCCTTGACACCACAATAATGCATAACTCAATGATATATCATCAGTCATCAGGGTTCACTCTAAGTATCGTAATTGAAATTATATTAAATTAAAGCAAATGGACATTAAAGTCATTTTCATCTCAAGTTCTTTTTCACTGTTCTTATAAAGTGACCCGATTTTCATCTAATTATCAATGTTCACTGTCCATGACCTACAAAAGAAATACCTTTACCCAAGGCAAACATGTACCTTAAATTAGATTATATATAATAAGCAATGTACAAAAGCAATTATCAATAATGAATTTAAATCAATGCAAATCAGCATAATACATATCATGTATATACATTTACTCTGCTTTTTTCACTTAAACACAACACCGGTTTAATCTTCTCTTCTTACGGCCGTCTTTGGTTTAGTTCCGTACGTCTTAGTTTGGTTTCGTCTACGGTCCCTCTTCGTGAACTTTGTAACCTCCGAGGAGTACAACGAATGATTCGGACCTCTTTGTCGTCTTCTTGGTTTGGTATTCCAATAATCATCGAATCGTCATCTGTTTCGTCTTCTTCCTCCATCCGGAATTTGGAGTTTATCTTCCATCTGGACCCTGCTTTGACGCATCTTGGTATTAGTGACGTTACCAAGATCTTCCCGTAATCTGGATGACGCCATGCACCCAGAAAAGCGACGGGGTATTCAATGCTCTCATTCAAAGCGTCGATCAAGCAGGCCATTAAGTGCAAAATGTCCAATCTGGTTCTGCTGTCTTCAATTTCGCTATGACAGATTTCACTCTGTCATATAATCTGCGAAATAATGTTCCTTTTTGTATAGTGACGGGCTGGTTTGACATCCGGCCACACGGATAACATCGTGCACAGAGATACCTGACGTCACTGCTTCGGACTTCTTTTTTGATTTGATTTGACGTCTGATTTGATTTCATGTCTTGATGATAAACCTGCACGCTTATTTGTCTCTCGTATCACACAACAGGCGATTCCAATAACTGAGGAGCTAATTAAAGTTCAAGGGTAAACTGCACATCTGGAACTTTACTATTTATCTCGTATCGTCGTCTTCTCCCAGCGATAAAAGTATAAAGTCTGCATCATTATTACACTGATAAGTTTCACATCATTGTCTCTGGTTACAGGTAGTTTATGACATCGGATTTTCTCTGTACCTCTAATTGACCACAATTTTGAATTTACAAAAATAATTTAGATGCCTGTACCGAAACTAAGTGTATGATTTCCAAAATAAGATTTTTTATCAATACTTGGACAAAGTTAATTTTGAAAACTTTGTATATTCACTGACTTTATACGAAATACAGGTCTTCTGTATTTATTTTAGACGAATACAAAAATCTAATTAATAAAGAAAACATATCTGTAGCAATTAAAACTTTTCATCATAAATTCTGAAAAACTTTCTGAAATGAAATACAACGTCTATGCATGTCGCTTGTCAAACGTTAATGTCTTGGCGTAGTGATTAATCGTTGATACTACACATCTGTAGCCGATAAAAAAATAAGAGACCGTCAATGAAATTCCAACACTGGGAAAAGGAGCAACAAAGGTCAAACTTATTAGCGCTCATTGACTGATGAGTGAGAACTGTAACATGAATACCCAAAATGAAGGCCAATTAAAACTTCAAAGTGCAAAAAGCAGAGTACTATTGGGGTTAAATGAATAATCAAACACAAAAACATGCAAACTAAGGGTATACTGTTGCTACTATATACATCGCGATCGCGATAGACTCCAGATTAACTTTGACATAAAATTCCGATAAATCGTTGACCGATTTATTTTTTATTTTAAGATATTTACCATTTCCTCCCTTTCTTGAAATAAAAAAATCAAGATCTCCAAAACGACAGCACAAAAAGTCCATAAGATAATGAATACTAGGATGTTAATGATATATTCCGAGAAATAAAATTACGTGCTCTCACATAGCACAAAGAAATGACAGGGTTGTATACACAACAAACCCGAACGAACCTTCTACGTTCCCAGAAATCTCTCTGGTGCCATTAATCGGCGTTCCATCGCCATATACCGAGCAAATTCCACAGCTCATCACCTAACAAAGTGAAATATATGGTTTCCATCGAAGTATCCTCTTAACTGTAATGTACCATCATATTGAACAATCTTACAGAGACGGGTCCTCTCCTGGCTCTTACTACAGTCCCACGCCTATTCCCCGGCGTTCTACCGACATAATAGGACCCTGATCTAGCTACTTACTCAGCGGCTGAGAAAAACCGAAATTCTCAAAACGACCGAAATCAACCCAAAATTACGCGAACCTCGACCGACTCCAAAAATCCGAAACCTTACTTCGATGTCTGTGTCCGTCATTTCTTATTGACACTCTTAGAGAAAAAAAATCTGATTTCTTTAATAAAACTTTTTCGCTTAAAACCTTTAAGGAATTAAAAAAAAATAACATAATAAAAAAAATGGTCAATCGATCTGAGAGTACATTGAGAAATTTTAAATGTGTCATACCTTTAACGATCGCGCATTTTGTTTACAGCTTAGAGTTCATCGCCTGGTCGTTAAATCCTGGTTCCGCGGCGTGCATATTCTGCAATCTCGGCAATAAACTTATCCATATTTCCCATGGTTCGTCTAGGTCACGGTACCAAATAAAACCTTGTAAGCCTATGGCCTACAGGTTGAGGTGTAGTTCGCGTTGTGTATCAAATAGTCATTTTGAAAACTATAAACAGAAGTCCGAATAAAGTTCTAAGTTTATTCAAAACGTTACATGTTGACAGTACGAGAGCGGAGTCTAAACCTAACTAAAAGAAACTGAAACTGGAGTCTAACTTAACCGAAACTTAACTGGTCGGCAAAACGATGCGCCGAGTATATATGTGGACGATTGGAAATTGCTAACACCTGCACAAAATAATAAGTAATTGGTTTTTGATTAAAAAGACATTTTGGAAATTAGATTCTTCCAAATACAGAACAATAATGACTTTTACGGGGAGATTTCCAATTAGCTTTCAATTAACTCGTACGGAAAACAAAGAATAAAGTACTTGCAGGTGTGCAAATTACTACAGTGTTTTCAGCATCGTGGGAATCAAATTAAACAGATTACAGAATTTACAAACTAGAATTTAATTGTCTCAATATGAAGTTCAAACTTAAAGTCAAGAAATTAAGTTTAGAAAACTCAAGTTAGCAATTTCCATATACATGTAACTAATTAATATGAATAATTAATTAGCTTAATTATTGTGGGGGAGAGGCCATATGGTTACATATCCCACCCATTCTGCTACGTCTTTTGGTACATTATTTGGACATAATAATTTTCATACCTTTTGGCCATTTTACATTGTTTAGACTGAGGATCACTGACGAGGGTTTAGTACTCGAAACGTGCATGTCTGGTCCATGCTGTAAATTTATCAGGTCTTAAATGATGCTATTAGTCAATATGCTCAAAATATATGTCAGGCTAACTTGATTTCTACTGCCAATTATCTTTAAAGTTTAATCCTCGATCTTTCAGAAAATGTTAAAATTTGAGTGGGACCTCTTCACAATTTTATTCAAAAGGGTATAAAAAATGGTTACCATGATGGTGACTTTCTGTTCAGTTTGTCAATATTGAAATATATGTTCCATAGTACCAATTTTATTGTACTAGACACGTGTTTCGGATATTTGAATCCTCGTCAGTAGCACTTCATGCCAAACAGTTTAAATAAAGCTGAATTTTCCTGGCGCCATCTACAATATAGAGTTTTAATTTCCTCTTAACAAAATGAGCGGCTCCAAATTTTGTGTAGGGCTTATTCAAAAGCGTATTTAAGTGAAAAATATGGCCAAAAATTGTTGGAGGGTAGGCGCAAGGAGCTTAAAGTGGAAGGGAAATATGCTTTTTCAGTTTTCATTTTTTCAAATACATTCAATATTTTGAATCAAAAACTATTCTTCTCTTTAAAGAAATCGATCAGATTCAGCATAAAAAAGATGGGAAAAGGCTCAGTTATTTCACATCGACCTCGGTGATCTTCGCAACTATCCGTGGTCGACGTCATATTAACCGAAGGCAAAAATGTAAACAAACAAGCATGCAGTTGGTTAATTACTCCTTAAAGATTACTTATAGACTTTTTTGTTAGTCAAAAAATAAGTCGATACATATGAAGCAGGGATTTGCGTTTGCAATATAAGAATTATCTAAATATGAAGGTTAAAGCGTGTTCTTTTCTAAATAGTCTAGGTGCCATTCATGAAACCCAAAAATTTCTTACGCACAAAATGTTTTTGCATGAAAGTGTTGTCAATACCCTCTTATTTGATAATCCGGCGGATGCCACTCTGGCATCCTTGGGCATTTCGAAATTTTCGGGTAAAATGGTATTTTTCGAAGAAAAACCATTTAAAATAGGAAAAATTCAATTACTTTTTCCATGCTTCAGCTAGATCAACAAAATTGGTACCAAAAGAACGACAATTTAATTGTCTTTAAATCTCATGCTCAATTTACCAATCTACTTGTCAATGAAATGGGGAAAACTATGGATTTTCGATGAAAAATCGTTGAAAATTGGGAAAATACAATATCTTTTTTTATTCTGTAGCTAAATAAACAATTTTGGTACCAAACACACAATTAATTTATTGCCTTTCAGTTACAATAATAAAGAAGGCAGATTCGCAGTTTGCTTGTACATAAAAGTAGGAAAAACAACTACTCTTGGATGCAAAAACGCATAAAATGTGCAAAATGCAATGATTTCTTTCAAACTGTCGTTAGCATGAGGTACAGCAAATATGGTACCAAAAGAATTTTTTTATTGTCTTTTATTCTGAATTCGTATTAAGCAACTTGCTCATAAATAAAATGGGAGAAGACCAATGAGGGAGAAAACTTTGATTTTTGAAGGGTATTTTCCATAAAAAGTTGGAACTTTGAAAAATGCAAAACATTTACAGAAAATCTATAACAAAGATATGTGTATTCAAATGAGTTACAGAAGATCCTGACGATAATCTCAACAGCACTCACAATAAAGTACCAAATTGAGCATCGACGGACCCCTAGCAAGGTAGAGGTGGGACCAGGTGCCCGGGAGGAGTAAGCATCCCCTCTTGGCTAGCCGCACCCGCCGTCGATGTTCACGAATATGAAAAAAAATATATAGAATACATGCATTGCACTGTCTGAGGTTATATCTATATAGAAAGAGCTATGGCAACCATGTCAGTCACACTTACTGGCAAACCCCTCGCGGGGAACTTTTTTACGAGCTCCACATGGCAAAGTGCATAAGTGTGACACAAATGAGTTAATGAAGATCCTGGCGATAATCTCAACAGCACTCACAAATCAACATTCTTTTTAAACAATTTACCGGTACATGAAGTCTTGTAGCAAGCTTTTGAAAGACGTGGGTGACATAAGAGACATTTGTTCAAAAGAAAGTGGCTACTGTCTATGATACATAGCGTTCATGTATGGTCCACGCAGTTGATTAATCTGCTTTTAAATGATGCTTATGAATTTGAAGACGTTTAAAATTTGTACCACTTGGTGAGTGTTACTGCTGGTGGACCAGGAGTCCCCAAGGGCACATGTAGCCAAGATCGATCAATTTTGGTTGGTCGTTTCTTCAAACGCATTCGAAAATTTCTGTTTACAAAATTGTAACACATTTCTGAAACCTGGGTCCTGTAGCATCATATCGCGGTCTTCTTGCTACGTCTTTCGGTATATTTTCGTTTGCAACCGTTTCGATGGGAATTTTTACGATTTTGCTTTGCCTCCTCGACGTTGAGACTGAATAATGGTCAGGTACTTTTTTATGATTATTATTATTGGACATAATTATCACATATTTTGGCCATATTTCATTGTTTGGATTAAGGATCACTGACGAGGGTTAAATATCTCAAAGGTGCATGTCTGGTCCACGCTGTTAATTAATCTGCTCTTAAATGATGCTAATGAATTTGAAGACGTTTTTAAAACATAGATGATTTCTGCCAGGGTTGTGTAGTTGTTTTCAATTATTGAAGTGGATCTTACAATGTAAATACCTGCTTAGTTATGACGTTGTTCTAGTCCCTACGTCGACGTTGAAAGGACGACTTCGGTTTTGCAACATCCAAACTTTGCATTTGTTTTTTTTAACACAGTGCATGAATTTTACATATTCTTTTCATTTTCGTGCGTGAACATCGACATGCGGCTAGTGAACAGGGGATGCTTAATCCTCCCGGGCATCTGGTCCCATCTCTAGCTTGCTAGGGGTCAGTCGATACTTAATTTTGTGCTCTATTGTGAGTGCTGTTGAGATTATCGTCATGATCTTCTTTAACTCATTCGAAATATGTTCTTAAAATAAGCTCCAGGTTGTTCATTCGACAAGAATGCCTAGGAGCTGATGATCGATTGATGTATGAAGGACTCTCATTCATGCAGAATTAATACCTTGAATGTTTCTGGTCGTATATTTCTGAAAAAAAACTAAACACTTCAGATGTTCAATAATAAGTGTTCCAATTATTTACTTTCTTAAAGAAAGTTTTAAACCAATTTTGATGTACCAGACTCGTGTTTCGGATAGAAAAATCCTCATCAGTGATGCTTTCAATTAAAGTGACTTCATGGCACTGCCAAAATCCAGTAGCGTCCCTTGCCATATTTTCTGAACTTAAAATTTCTATCACTTTGCAGAGAGCAAATTTAAATGATATTCAATCGACCCCTACTTACCATCACAATGACATGATAAAAGATTCAGTCAGGAAAGCTACATTTCAGGAAATGAAGTTCAACTGATTGATATTACATGTACTTGCAATCAGTTGATCGAGAAAGAAACCTGTTTGATTAAGAACTCACATTCTACACATTATGAAGATAAAGGTATTGAGAACAGATTATGATGATGGGTATCATCAACATATAATGGTATTGGAGAGACAAAGGTTGCTCTGTGGAAAGATTTTGAAGTGGTGTTCCGTGTCAAATTTCAGAGCAGTTAATTCAGATAGATGGTGACTGAGGCCATGATATTCATAAAGAATTACTATGGTTTAGAGAATCTAGACAGTATATCTGATGTCAGGTCCAGCGTGCGATTGAATGAAATGGGCTATAAGAGTTCAAAATTCTAAGATGACCAAGGCCACCAAAAGTTAATTGAATAATTTCGATAACATGTCAAGAAAAACGAAATATTTTTAGCCATGCATAAGGAAACATTCTTAAGATGCAGTTCAATCAAACCTGGATCTGCTGAAAGAATTCAATTTAAAAAATAAAAATTATGAGACCTATTGTAATAATATTTTGCCAATCGCGTCTGTTCCTCTATCTGTTATCCTGTCGATTTGTTGCAGTCGCACATGAAACCTGAGTTGTGTAACAAACAGATATGACGAATTCTGTGTTCATATCTCTTTGATTCTGTAAATGTTTTGGAGTGGAGAATTGTCAGAGGACGATGCAAAGGAGGCATTTTGATCAACCATGTCAGAAGGGTTCTTTGTTGTTAGAAGTAGTTGCACACAAGTATTGCAATTGTATGTTGCTGAAACAACAAGGCAGTAAGAAAGGAGATGATCTCCAACAAAACTGGGTTGCAGCACCAATATCAACACATCAAATTACCACAAGTAAAAACACAGAGAATACACACACAGCAAGAGAAACCAGAGAATCTAAAGTAGAAAAAACGGTAATAAGAGAGTGCAAATCTAAAACTATCAATACTCCATCATTTTGATACGAAAATTGTTGTTCTAGAATCTCTTTAACCCGATTATATTTTTACAATTTAAAACCTTTTTTCAGCACAAAAAAACAACAACAACAACAATACAAAACAAAACAAGAAGATTACATTTGCTTGAGTGGAATTCTAAATTTAAATCAATGAAATATTTTTTCTTGTCGTTGTTCTACCAACATCATGAAAAAAAAGCATTGCAATATCCCAATTTTCAGCGATTTTTTATTCAAGATGCATTCTTTTCCCCATTTTCGTACCTGCAAATTGCTAAACTGATATTTAAAATTAAAGGCAATACATTTATTGTGCGTTAGGAACCAAAATTGTTATTTTATCTACAGTATGAAAAAAGATATGACATTTTCCCAATTTTTAACGATTTTTCATCGAAAATCCATAGTTTTCCCCATTTTATGGACGAGTAAATTGATAAACTGAGCTTGAGACTTAAAGGCAATGGCATTGCTATTCTTTAGATACCAAATCTGTAGTTCTAGCTACAACATGGACAAAGTATTTGCGTTTTTCCAATTTTCAACGGTTTTTTTTAAATAACACTTTTTCCCAAAAATTTCGAAATGCCCAAGGATGCCAGAGTGGCATCCGCCGGATAATCAAAGTAGAGGGTATCAACATCACTTTCATGCAAAAACATTTTGTGCGTAACATTTTTTGGGTTCATCCCAAAATAGCCATTTGGCAACTAGACTAAAATATTTCCGATTGACTGTTCGTATATAAAAATTACAGTTGAATGCATGAGTAATTGTATACTACACACTTCGCTTATCCAAGCAAGTCTACCTTAAGTAAATCACAATTTTAATACGTAACTCATTCATAAAACCAATTATCGAATAATTCATATACGTCACATATCAGTCCAATGAAATCTTTTGATTTCACTAGGGGCATATCAATCGCGCTCATTGCAAATTTTTCGAAAATTATGGAAAAATACAGTGTTAAACGCGTGAAGAAAAAGACGCTTAATCATACTTTGATTAGTTAATTGTCATTTTCTTTGAAAAAATTCGAAAAAACGCCATAATTCCGGTCTCCTTTAATTCTAAACATGACAAAAAAAAAAAAAAAAATATGCCGAAACCCCAGCTAAGGACAGAGCTATGCAATGAGGGAGATACCCCTTAGATTTAGAACTTTAGGTCTAATTTGATGACAGGAAAATTAAAATATATTTCAATATGCTTTTACACAAAGAGTAATTAACTGGTAAATTTTTAGCTGTCCGTTATATATTTTTAAGCATTTTTTATTAGTGCATATAAAAGAGCATTATTGATTAAAAAATCACCTTAAAATTGTTCAAGGTCACAGGACCCAATGTCAAGGTCGTCTTGAATGCAATTCACAAAATTTGGCAAAATTCTGTGATTTTTCAAAAAAATATGAGAGGCAGTTACTAAAAAATCATTATTGAGTAAAACAAACACATACATAGTGATTTTGGATATCTCCCCTATTTATTGACCAATGTTGCAAAAATCTCAAAATCAATGACATCCTTGATTTGTAGCTAGTATTTCATACATACTGATAAAAAAATGCGATTATCATGATTTTTGTCTGGGGCTTATTTTTTTTAAGGAGAAATGTTCTGAACTAAAAATTGTAATGTTTTTCCACATATTGGTCCTAATTTTAGAAAGAAGCTAGTATTTTTATACAAATATATGACAGTCAAGCCTTAAATAAGTCACATTTAATAACAGCAAAATTGCAAATTTTATTGAAATTGGAACCTTTATTTTGAATTGACCTTGAAATTAGAGTCAATTACCTTGACAAATTTTGGAAGTGCTCAAACAAAGAAGAATTTCCTCTGTTGTCCCTACATAAAGCTTAAGCAATATAAGTTATTTGAACCATGCTAAATATCAATTTGAAAAGATATAGTCATCATCTGTCAAATGAAAAGTTGCCATGGCAACCATTTTTTATCTCAAAATGTAGGAAAACAAACCAAGGTCCCACTTATTTTTTCAGTTATTATATTTGTCCCATGAAATACATTTTGTTTGTCAACAGTGATGTTGTTATCAGCCTGACATTTTGTGTTATATTTGCTTAAAATGGTAAAAATTGGACATACGCCTCAATTTTAACCTTATTTAATGGCAATTTTTGACTGATTTTGATTCGATAGGATTCGTCTAATTGAAAGAAATTTTTAAAAATTGTTAATTTTTCTAAAAAAAGAGGTTTTAAAGATTTTAAGTTGTTATTACCAATAAGATCTAACGATGGTTTCCATGGCAACATAATAACCAAAGATGACTTATTTGACCATTTTTCTTAGTGCTATAAATAGACAGACCTCGTTTCCATGGCAACCGGAATATTCATTTTCAAAAAACTTGATATTTTTGTATTCAGGGCATTATACATACCATTTACAGAGAAAATCATAAAAATCCATGACATGCTACTTCCATTTTGGTCCTTACAGAGAATTGATATTAATTAATCTAACTTGAATCAAGGTTATTTTGTTCATCTTTTTAGCTCACGACAATGTCGTAATAGACATGAAAGAGGAATACTGTAATAAGATCGAAGAATATCGACATTTCATGAAGCAATCAACTGGATACAGAATTTTCAAAGAGGGAAGTTTGTTAGAGAACAAGCTTGAAGCCATATTTGGTCACCTGGTAATTGGAAATCCAGATCTTAAGGTAGTATCAAATCTTGTTAGTACTTTTACATTTGGAACACAAGCAATCATAGGTGTTGTTGCTACCTCTAAGGGTATGGCATGGATACATCATCATGAATCATCAAAGAATGTGCTCCTCACTGAATCCGGAAAACGGATGCTAGAGGTTGATTTTGGTCAATCTTTTAATTCCTTCATCATTAAAGGAAGAAGCTATGTGATCACGTGCACTTCAGAGGAAGTTGTCAGAGAACATAAGGACGGAAAATTAGGCATCGTGTACAACACATCTCCCCTTTATCCTACTGGTTTATGCGAGTCACGTGACGGAGGTTTACTGATCTGCTTAATTGAGTGTGATCGAAGGAATATCACTCACAACACAAAGGGAGAGGTCCATCACATCGATATAAGCGGGAATATCATCAAAAAGTATGTCATAGACAAAGATAGAAAATCAGTACTATTCACATGGCCAAACAGAGTAGCTCAGAATGTGAATTTAGATATCTGCGTTCTGGACTTCATCGATGATAAATTAAATGACAGACTGGTAGTAGTTTCAATGGATGGAAGCTTACGATTTATCTACAATGGACAGCACATGATGAAAAAAAGATTTGTTGCACGTCAAGTTGTCTGCGATGATTCTGGAAGAATTTTTCTGATTGACACCTGCAATGACGTCATCCACGTTCTAAATTCTGAAGGACACTTCCTTCAATTTATCATGAACGCAGATGGCATTAATGGTCCATGTTCACTTTCGATTTACAATGACACGATGTGGGTTGTTGGCAAAAAAGGCGCAGTCAGTATCTACAAAATCATGCAAGAATAGAAAACCATAGCTTCAGATAAAATAAAGAACTGTTTAACCGATTGCAGTTTGCTTTATCTCATTTCAGATGCCATTTGTGAAACTCTACAGAAAATATCATTAATTGTTTGCAGGGACTGCATTACAGAAATTGTAAAAATGAAAAACGTGTTTATCAAACATGAAAAAATTAAACTTAACGTTTTTTGTCTAATTGACACTTTTTTGTAGGACAAAACAAATAATGTAAATGAACCCATACATCAGCTAGACATATTTATAATTGTGAATACTGAAAAAAGAAAATTAAAGAAAACAAAATAAAGCAAACAAATACATACGTATTCTTCGAATGAAAGTCTTTTAAGGTGGCGCTAAATCCTCATTCGTATCACCATTTCTCGTTTTATCACTACAAAATCATATATCATATTATGTCTGTTACAATCTGAACACTAACACTAAAAATAATTTCAGGTATTACATGTACTTTTCAAGAATGGGGAGCTTTGATGAATTTTGTCTGGATTCTTTCTTTGTCAAACAAATGGGCTTAGATAATTATGTAGCTAATTAGATAATTAGTTAATTATTTGAACGTTATAATAAATATTTGTTCCACTTGATGAGTGTCACTGCTGGTGGACCAAGAGTCCCCGAGGGCACATGTAGCCAAGTTCGATCAATTTCGGTTGGTCGTTTCTTCAAACGCATTTGAAAATTTCTGTGTACAAAATTTTTTCAAAGTTGTAAAACCTGGGTCCTGTAGCATCATATCCCAGCAATTTTGCTATGTCTTTCGGTATATTTAGGACATAAGTTTCACAGATTTTGGTCATATTACATTGTTTAGATTGAGGATCACTGACGAGGGTTTATTACCCGAAACGTGCATGGCTGGTCCATGCTGTAAATTTATCTGCTCTAAAATGATGCTAATGAATTTGAAGACGTTAAATATTCATACAATAATGCATGGCATGTTAATGCTGTATCCTTTACAAAGAGGAAAGGATAGTCACATTGGACTAATCTACAAAAATATATAAATGTGGAAAGGAAAGTATACTTGTTACACGTGTAAAAACTTATAGGTACGTAGCAAGGTATTTATCCCACAAGTGAAGAAATAGGCATTTACATTCTCCCTTTTTTGTTTGACGAATCATTTAATCTTTTGAGGGGTGGGGGCGAAAATGGAATATGTCAAATATACAGATTTCTAGGCAAAATTCATGAAATTTTAGGATTCATATTCAATACCTGAACTTGTTAGAAGTGTCTTTGTGTTCTTCAGATTTAAACATACATTTTAGAATACAAATAAATGAGATAAAAAAGATTCTGACGATAATCTCAATAGCACTCACAATAGAACTCCAAGTTGAGCATTGACGGACCCCTAGGAAGCAAGAGGTGGGATCATGTGCCCGGGAGGAGTAAGCATCCCCTGTTTGGCTAGCCACTCTCGCCGTCGATGTTGAAAATAAAAACAATATCTACAAAACATGCACTGTCTGAGGTTATGTCTATAAAGAAAGTGCTATGGCGATCATGCCAGGGAAAAGTATTTAAGACACTTACTGTCAAACCCCTCGCGGGGATTTTTTTACATTTGTGACACATTTTTGACATCTCCTCTGTAACTGCTGTACAGAATTTAATGAGACTTAACATGAAGCATGTACTCAAGGTTCTCTACCAAGTTTGTGTTTTTCGTGTTGATTAGTATGGTCGCCAATGTCTTTGATTGGCTGACACATTCTCGATATCTCTTCTGCAACCGCTTCACAGAATTTCATGGTCCCTTGAGACTCAGGACCTAATGTCGGTAAAGGTCACATTCAAGGTTAAAGTTACATATGTTGGGTCAAACATGAGACAGGCGACATACCTGCTCTTTAAAAATGCTTTTTTTACTTCTGCTTTAAATCTGCTGAAGAGTTTCTCGAAACCTTACGGAAAACAAATACTCAGGGTAATCTATCAACTTGGCGACTTTCATCCCTTCGTCCGAAACTCAGATGAGCGATGAGGCCCCCATGGACCTCTTGTTTTTTCAAGGAGAATTCGAAGAACATTTTACAAATTTATTTTGTATGGCCGTAACTGATTACTTAGTCTAATGTCGATTATTTGTTTTAGTATAATAAGTGCATTGTACTGTGTAATGTGTGCAGAGTAAATCCTTCCGCAACTTGTTAAAGCTTGAGTGCTCTTTTGTACAGCCCAAGGGAAAGAGAGGTTTCCTGTTTGAGAGTGAGCCATTGGATATGTAGGTCATGTGAAACAAGAAAAACTTTGGTTTATATGATTTTCAATTTTACTTTCTTACACGTTCATTCTATTTAATGTCATTCGAAAAAGGCGGTTGTTTTTGGATTTTTTCCTACATGGGGGTTCCTGAAGAGCTTTGTAATAACTTTGTTTTACCAAGATTTCATGTATTACATTTTCGCTTGTTTGAATCATTCCGGGTTTCAAAACCTGACAGAATGCGATGTGAAAAACACCATGAAACAAAGACGAAAAGATGCCTTACGAGCCAAGAATTCGGTTACCCATTCGGAGGGTTCATTGACCTTTACTATTACGTTTTGCGACTCCATTCTCTTAAATCCTGTCGCATCTCGTAGGCGGATGAACTACTTGCGATATATTTTTATCCACATGAATATGATACATTCCTTTCATGCGTCCAATACTCATCTGAGTATTGTTGTAGAATTTGATCGGTTTGCAGCTGATCTGCAGTATACACGAATGTTGAGCTCTTCCCAGGAGAACAGTTGAAGTATCGGGTCAACATTATCGGGTATAGCATTCAGCTATTTTTTTTTCTGCAATTTTGTTTATCTTGTCGTCAATCTTCAAATTCTTATGTAAACGTGTAGTGTATTTACAAGGCATTCGGTCCGATTACATGTAGAAATATACTGAATATTACTTCTTCATACTTCCATTTAATTTGATTCGCAGACAATTATAGATTTCAAACTGCTGTTCAAAACGACTCCAATTTTCTTTAAAAATGGACTCGAACGATCAGTCGTTGTCCTTTATGGAGTAAATTTATTTTCACTTTCTAACTATCAATAATAAGGTACATTGTACTACAGAACCTCGTCTTGCATCACAACGTCATAGGTTCACATTGTTCTCTCAATATGATTGTAATGAAGCGCCTAGCGGAATGAGATGCGCCTTGGAGACCAAGATGACAGAACCTTTGTGGACATATAGTTTATTTACAATATGTACATGTTCACAGCGAAATGATTCTATTACAAATGCCTGATATAAAGGTTGGGCCATATGTTATTCAATTCATTACATTGTTTCACATAACTGTTATTTTCGAATAGAAATGGTAACTTTCAATAGTTATCATATTGAAATGTATGTTCTATCGTAATGATTAAGTACATGATATGCGCATTTCATGAAACAATGTATCATCAGCGATGTTCGAAGCCGATAGAGAATAAACTTGTTAAAAAAATAAAAATTGGTGAAATTTCAAAGATGTCAATTTCTTCGTTGTTTACAGGAGGGTATTTTCAAGAGAAATTTATAATGGAATGTGTTTGCTCTAAATGGTTAGACGATTACAGTATTGTGATTTTGTATCGAAATGTTTGTAAAATTGATATACATGTACGGTATAAGGAAATATTGGTGTGATTCTAAAGCTTTTTAGCAGTATAATATTTTGGTGGGACAAGTTTGAGGGAGAACCAGATAACCACACAAATTGCTTTGTATGTCACAGAATACCGATGTGTCCATTTTGCAGGATTGCTAACGTGTGTCGCTTAATCGATCCCCACAGGAATTCTAGAGCCAGGCATTCTTTACAAAATAAATACACAAAGTTAAAATAAAAAGAATTTTGAGCTACGCTACTAAAATACATATAAAGCTGGCAGTGTCACTTTGGCTTGAAAAACCATTGATGAGAATTTGCTATTCGAAACACTTGTCTGGTGCATTAGAATTGGCTTGAAATGTTGTTCAAGAAGTCACTTCAATTTCTTATCATGTACACTTTTTGGCAGTGTGTAGCAGTTTAACAAGTTCCCGCGATTGAATGTTTCAAGTGTATCAACTGTTACACGTCATCAAATTCATAGCATCATTCAAGTACAGAAAAACTTCCAGCATCGACCAGAGATGCACATTTCGGGTACTTAACCGTCGTCAGTGTTCCCCAATCTAAACAATGAAATATAGCAAAATACTATGAAAGTTATGTCAAAAACAAAAAACAAAAACAAAAACAAAAACAAAAACGAAAGATGTAATGGGATGGGTGGGATTTAAAAAATAAAAAAGATGTAATTTATTACCAGCCCTGTCGCTTGAAAGAAGTTTTGTTTTAGCCTTTCATCAATTTGAAATCATATATTACTTTGCTATTTTATAAAATAATTCAAAATAATCCTGAAATATTGTTGAAATTATAGGAGGTGAACATCCTAGCACAATTTCGTCACTGCTTTTCGGTCATATATATTTTATTTAACTATGCTGCTACATCGACACCATGGGGATTGTTTGGAGCCGCGAAATCGTAGCAAAGTAGATACACAAAACTCATTTCAAAAAGTTAAACTAGCAGATGCTATTAGATAAATTTGACTGTGTCTGAAACTTTGGCTTGACTGATAGGGATTTACTATCCGAAACACATGTTTTGTACATTAAAATTGGTTTGAAATGTTGTTCAAAAAGGTAACGAGTTGGCAGTTTTAAATGTCCTTATGGTCTCAGGCTGTGTGTCGGTGGATTTGTTTTATGTGGCGTCTTTAGTTTTGTTTCGGTCTTGTCTATATGGGCGTCCTTTTGTGGTCGTTACATCATTGTTTTGTTGGATATATTCTCCCCATTGCCATTTTGAGGCGAAAAATCTTATTGAGCTTTTATTTTATGTTCGGATGGTTCAAATGGTCTATTACAGATTATCATCTACCATTCTGGACAATTGGACAACATAGTGTATGACGAGTTCCACGTATCGAGACAAATAAGCAGACTGGTGCATCATAATATAAACTAATCATCATAGTATAAACTGGTGCATTATACTATAAACTGTTTTTAAAAACGACATGTATAATTCATATAATTAATATATATAGCATGTAGAAGACAAAAGTATGCCATTACTTTGTTTATTTTTTATAATCTCATTATAATTCAAAAAAAATCTTAATCCCATAAATAAAATCATATGCGTTTCACGCGTAATAAATCCTTCCTCGTCTCTCGTTCACATATGTAGCATCCAAGCACACGTACGGGGTTCCTGAATGATAGCACACATGTAGCCAGAAATGGATGTACGAGTCGTGTGATGTTAGGAGGCCTGAAGAAAGGTAAACTTGTTAAAGTAATAGATATATGGACAATGTCATCATATGCACCTTAATATCGATGGTTTATATTAAAGTAACTGACTTCTTGAAACTGAATAGTTTAAACATATACATTTTCCCCGTCAGCATGGTCAGTCTTACATTTGAAACTACGTAAGTTACGTTCATGTTCTATGCTGATAATGTACAAATTGAATGTTAATTATTTATGTGTACTTAGGTAAAAATCAAGTTCAAAAACGAAACGAAAAACTATATAATATGATGTATGTGACACATAAAATACAGCACATGATTACAATGAAGAACTATGGATGTTTAGTTCTGGGATACCTTCCCTTATATAGAGAATAAGTGTCTTAATTTGTGTTTTGTTACGGGTATACAACACACAGCAAGTGCATTTATCGTACACGTAATGCGCGTTAGCGCATTTCATGCGATAAATGCACTTGCTGTGTGTTGTATACCCGTAACAAAACACAAATTATGACATTTATTCTATATATATGCACTATAGTTGTCTCTTTCATTCTTGTTTTCTGAAATCGCGTTTTCTAAGTAAAAGGGTGACGTTAAAATTCAGGTCACCGCGGGCTCAGTTTGCAGGTTAGAACAGCCGTCGCGGCATGTTTCTTTAGATCTTATGCATTGTGACGTCACGAGTGTTAATACACGAATTGCAGCACGTTTCTTTCAATAGTAACATCTCAGGGAATTACATTGGTTGTGCATATATATCTAAGTGGTCTATGATCTAGGATATAGGATTCTAAAGATAAGGTTAGATTTGATAGCTTTAAGATGCCCTCTTTGCTTAAATTCGTATCTGTTAATAACTCGAAACGTATAATTGCATGAAACAGAAGAATTAGATAAGCAATAAAGTTCACTATATTCCACCTTATGTGTGGCTACATGCCAAAGTTAACTACATGCACGAGTCACGAATGAAGTGATCGACGTTTTGAATTTTCGATGTTAAAGGTTAAGTTACCTCCCAATGAGAGTCTATACTTTTAATATAGAAATTTTAAAAATGTCCAACATTTGAATTGTAAATCATAATAATGAAAATAAACTTGAAAGGGAATTCAGGGGAAAGGTGAGGATCTCTAACAACACTCGGTTGCAGCACACACAGTAAAACACCAAAACACGGAACAAGGAACACAAAAAACAACACCACCGAAACACCGAACACAAAAGACCGCACATAAACAAACGAGACAAGAGATTATACTCATTTAAAAAAGTCTGAAGCTTGCGATTTAAAATCTATATCCTGGATTGTGCATGATTTATATCAAATATATGATAATCATTTCCTTTTCTTATAATTGTGATAATGAAGCGAAATGAATTTGAAGGGATGAGGAAAATAAAGAGAAAGAAGATGCTGAATTTGTAATTTATGATAACCAGGAGTTCCTTGTCAAAAACTTGATAGTGCGTATCTGACGTAAAAAGTGCTAATATAGAAGTTCGCTTCCGTATTCGGTTTATGTTTCTCCATGTCTTCTGTCAAGCCTCTTGTCTTCTGTGATCACATTTATAGATCAAAAATAGACCTAAGACGTATTAGTATTATGACATAAAAATTCAATAGAATGGAACTTTTGTAGTTGCTTACAAGACACTTTAAAGATGTGCTTATCAATACATTTAATTCTTCTATGCATCGTGGTAATGATATCTTATAATTCATTCGAAAAAGACTTTAAATTCAAAAGACATTTTTTTGTACATACTTATGATCTGTAATAGCAAATGGATTGCAGAGAAAATTATGCAAGAAATATTGCCATCTTTTGTTTCTTTTTTTTTGTGACATATTATAAACCCGTTGTGGCTATCCACTTACCAAGGAACTTGATCCATTTTTTTCAGTCAAGAAACAATGGCGACAAGAACTAATGAGTTTCAGTTTGCTCTCCTGACATGTCCAGATCATTCAAATCAAGCACTGTTTTCTTACTGTGACACATGCAAGAAGCGAATCTGTGAGATCTGTTTGAAAGGGGACCATAAAGAGCACGACTGGACTTCTATGAGTAATTATGCTAGACAAATACGACTTGAAGCCACCAAGAAATCAGAGAAAATACGCAGAGAAATACTTCCAAATCTTAACAGTAGTACAGCGAAGGCAAGAAAAGAGTCGAATCGAAAAGAGATCATCCAAACCGGCAAAGACTTCAAAGAAGCCTTAGATGTTTATATGCGTTACCTATTGTCAAATGTTGATGAAGAACGAGATGATGACCAAGAGATGGAGATTAAAATAGACGGTCTGATGAAGCTAGCAACCTTCTATGAAGATCACATTCAGATTGGTAAACTATTTTTATATATCTTTACTGCTATAATTACATTTAAACATTTAAGCATGGTTTGGAACACAGATGATCTTTAGTATGATAGCAACAGCTGAGAATACAGTCTGGATTCATCCATTTTGCTCCGAGATGAATGTACTTATCGATAATACGGGGGAAGTTATAGAACAGATCGACTATAAGAGGAAGTATGGAAATGCAATAATCGAAGGAAAACGGCACATTATCACATCGTATAGTGATAAAGCAGTCGTGGAGTCTACAGAATCCGGATTGGTCACTGTATACAGCACGGTTCCCTTTATTCCTTCTAGTGTATGTCAGTCACGGGGTGGAGGTTTGCTAGTAAGTTTGATTGAGGGTGATAGATCAGATATCACTTCCTTAACAAAGGGAGAGGTACATCATGTAGACTTGAAAGGGAGCCTCATCAAGAGGTATGCCAAAGAAAAGGATAGCGATTCTGCCCTGTATACATGGCCGCACAAAGTTGCTCAGAATGTCAATCTTGATCTTTGCGTTCTTGATTCTACAACTGGTAAAGAAGGTAACATACTGAAAATTATATCAGTGGATGGTAGGCTTAGATTTACATATTCCGGTCATCCTAGTATGGAGACGGGATTTATCGCGGGAGATGTTGTGTGCGATTCAACGGGGAGAATACTAGTGACAGACCACCTTAACAATAATATCCATGTTCTTAGTACGGATGGTGACTTCCTTCATTACCTTATCAAAGCCCAGGATGACCTCCGTGAACCGTGTTCCTTGTCTCTTCATGATGACACGTTGTGGGTTGGCTGTAGAAATGGTGCCATCAGAAACTACAGGATAAAATTAAAGTAGAAAAACACATGGTGAATTCAGACGATTACATAATCTACTAATTGAACTTGGTTTCGTGAAACAGAACTGAAAACACTCACTCAGAAATTTGTAGAAGTCTCAACTTCGTCGGGTTTAAAACTTTGATACTGAAATCGATATGAATGGTTGCTAGTGACATTTTCCCACCTATGGAATATTGTTATTAAACACTTTAAGATAATTTCTTTTATTTTTTCATGTCATTTTTGTTTGTTCTTGTCTATGTTTTCTTTTCCTTTGTATTTGTTTGCGTGTGTTGCAGATGGCGATTGCTATGTTGTTGTATATGATATAACTCACATGTGGTATTTTCATTATACAATGTTTCAATGTTTGTAAGAATCACCTTTTGACTTTGAATTTTGATTTGGGTTTTATTTTTACATATATTATAATATTGAAATCTAATAGACTGATAGAAACTAGTCATTTCATTCGAAAACATCATTTACATTAAAGGAGGTTTAGATCTTAGCATTATTTCTCCAAGGTTATTTTGAACATATATTTTATTTGGATATGCTACTGAATCGACCCTACCGGAAATTTGGAGCTGCGCATTCTCTGCATTTTGCACTTTAATTTAAACTAAAATGAATTGATATCTTTGAACCACGGTTGTAATATGGTTACGGGGTCCATCAATTTTAATCCTCTTATATATGAGAAATAAGACATAATGCGGCATTATGTTGCCATGGAAACCATTTTCGAAACTTATTTTATATCATTGAAGCATCACTGATAAGGATTTATATCCGAAACACGTATCTGGTGCCCGGTAATTATCTTCGGGAAGGTATGAGTTGGAACCCTTCCATATTATTCTAAAGTAAAATTTCAGTATACTCCATGCACATTTCAAGAAGTTTTGTCTCATCGGTGTTGTGTTTGACATTCACTCGCCCAGTTTTATAAAGACTACAAATCAATAAAATGTTGACTTTTGATATGAGAGTTAAGCTTTCTCCTATGATAATGGGAACTTTCTTTTTCTATAAATATGCATGAGTCAATTTGAAATTTGATCCTAACGCCCAGATGAAGATTACAGAATTGCTGAGAATCCTTTCCTTTGTGCATAATAACTGAGATAGTCAATGTTTCAATGTTTGTAACAATCACCTGTTGACTTTGAAATTTGATTTGGGTTTTATTTTTACATATAGTATAATATTGAAATCTAATAGACTGATTGAAACTTGTCATTTCGTTTGAAAATATCATCGACATTAAGCAATACATAGGAGGTAAAAATCCATGCACAATCCTTCTAACGGTTTTTAGCAGCATCTTTAATTGAATTTCGATTATGTATAGACCACAAGGGTAAGGTATCATTCATAGGTTGGTCATAAACACAGTTTCCGCAGCACAAACCCTTTCAAGTATGTATTGAAACCCTAAAGAGAATGTCCATCTTTGGGTTTTTTAATATAATATAGACTTGTAGTGGACAGTGTTTATTGTTGAGGAAGGAGTTTGTGACCATGATATCTCACCTTTGTGGACCTTATATAAAACTTGGGGCTACTCACTGTTGACAAATAGCTACTAAGTTCTTGAAAGAGATGATTTAAATGTGGGCGCCACCCAGTAACTTCTCTGAATCATTTAGACTTGAAGTATCACTAATGAGGGCTCATTATCCAAAACATGCACGTCTGGTACACCGAATTTGGATTATTTAGTCTAGTGGACTGCTCTCTGGAAGCAGAGTTGGACCCCTTCATTTTCTTATATTGAGCACTTCTTTCAAAAGAGTAGAAACTCCCCGTAACATGGATGTTTTGAAGTGAATTAATTACTTCTTTCCAGCTCTGTCGCCTGAACGAAGATTTGTTTTGTCACTTTATCAATTTGACGTCATAAATATTATTTTGCTATTTTGGAAATTTTGTCATTTCATTCCAAAATATCATGAAAATTAAAGGAGGTTAACATCTTAGCACATCCCTCCAATGCTAAACGTCTTCAAATTCATTAGCATCATTTGAAAGCAGATAAATTTATACCATGGACCAGACATGCACGTTTCGGGTATTTAACCCTCGTCAGTGATCCTCAATCTAAACAATGAAATATGGCCAAAATATGTGAAAATTATGTCCAAAATATACCGAAAGACAAAGCAAGATGGCTGGGACATGATGCTACAGGACCCAGGTTTCAGAAATTTTAGTAAATGCTTTTTTGAATATAGATTTTATTTGGATATGCTGCTGAATCGACCCCACAGGAAATTTTGAGCCGCGCACTCTCTGCAAATTGTACAAATTTAATTTTAAAAAACATAAATAGAAGGCGCTACTAAACTTAATTTTGGCTGTGTCTAAAATGTTAAACGTCTTCAAATCCAATTGCATCATTTAAAAACAGATAAATTTACAGCATGGACCAGACATGCACGTTTCGGTTACTAAACCCTCGTCAGTGATCCTCAGTCTAAACAATGTAATATTGCCAAAAAGTATGAAAATTATTATGTCCAAAAATGTACCAAAATACGCAGCAGAACGGATGGGATATGATGCTACAGGTCCCACGTATTACAAATTTCAAGAAATTTTGTAACAGAAAATTTCAAATGCATTGAAGAGACAGACGATCAATCAAAGTTGATCGAACTTGGCTACAAGTGCCCTCGGGGACTCTTGGTCCACCAGCAGTGACACTCACCATGTAGTTCAAATGTTAAACGTCTTTAAATTCAATAGCATCATTTGAAACCTGATAAATTTACAGTATGGACCAGACATGCACGTTTCGGGTACTAAACACTCGTCAGTGATCCTCAGTCTAAACAATGTAACAAAATCACTTCGGATGGAAGCATCACTGATGAGGATTAAATACCCAAAACACTTGTCTGGTGCATAATAAATTGGTTTGAAATTTTCTTTGAGAAGGTAAACAGTTGTAACACGTCCTTATTATTAAAGAAAGAGAAACGATTGATATTCATTTCTTTTTAATAACAATCAAAAATATATACAATTTGTACAAAGATTTAACAATAGCTCATCATCAAATTAACAAAACATGCGTTTTGAATTGTGATAATTAAAAATCCCACTCCCTCGTTACATAATAGAAAACAATAAGGATTGAAAAATACTGAAACAATGACTAAAGTATAGTATAAACAAAGAATGGAGTTTTGCTTTAAAGGTTCTTGACGGAATAAGTTTTATTCCCTTATCAGCCCACTTTGACAATATATTTATCATTAAGGATTTTTATTCTAATCTATGGTAAATCAGTGCATTAGAAATTTTCAATAGAAAATGCACAAGGATCAGAATACATGTACAAGTAGTTATTGACGTCTTCACAAAAAGTGAGCACTCTTTGACCTTTCCCTTGTCGAATGAAAAAGCACTTTACTGCATTAAAAGAAACCCTAGCTACTATTATACAATTATCATGTACATTCAAAAGTTTCATGAATTACTATACACATAATCGGAGGTATCTCATTGGTGCATTGCATCTTGTGGTGATGTTGTTTGTGTCACGTGACTGGATCTTGTCGGGTGGCTACTTTATTACACATGTACACATTTACATGTGCGTTACGCTCTGAAAAAAGTTATATAATTATCATTATTCGAAATAATAGTACATTAATATGCATAGAACAAAATATTCGAAATGAAGCGAAATTTTGAATTTTAGAATGTTTATATTTTTGTTATTGAGTCTATATATTTAAATTCAATTTTATTAGAAAAATGTTTCATTTTGCGATGAATTAGAGCAGATATCCATTCTTATCATTTCATGTAAATTTCATTTCGTTAAATAAAGGCAAATCGTTAGAATAGAATAATCATATTTTTAAACAGAAATTAAATCCATGAACCGAATGTATATATAGAAAAGGGAAAAGCGAAATTTTATATGGATGCGAAGGTATAAAACAACTGAAGGAGAACTAAAATAATTCAAATTTAATATTCATGCAAGAGACAATGCTATACAAAAGCAAAAGAATTGCTAGTATAATTGAATACTCGAACCAAATAAATTCTATCAAAATGAAAAAGAATTGAGATCTGAAACATAATCAGCAGCTGAGAATTGAACCAAAGACAATCAACAACAGAAGAGAAAGAAAACCCCAATGATTGACACCAAACATCGTAAGGCTAACTTTTAAAGCTAAAGATGAATCATCCACGCATTCCCAAAGAGACATTAAACCGCACAGGATGTATATTCCGAACCGGAAATACACAAAACCGGAAGTCATGATCCGGAAGTACGTAAACTACCGTCAAACTTCGTGATCAATCAGACAATCATCACTAGACAAGACTTCTAGTTCCATGTCAAGGTCCTCTTGAATAGCAGACATTTTTTTCTTGTCCTTATATGATTTCTGTAAATAATTTTCACATTTTCTTTTTAAAAAAACACAAATTTCGGACACCTTCCAAGACGTTCAGAATCCATCAATATAACAGAATCACTGTAAAGATAGATCCTTCTGTTTTCTAATCATAATTTCACAGAGACTTCTCTATCTTTCAATCAATTTAGATTTACTTTATTTTCTTTAAAGCTTTGATGAGAAAATGTTGGGGAAACGCAATCTTCTGTATTGTACATCTACCGTATATTGGTATTTTTCTTATATTCGGAAAAGTTGTTCCATACCTGTTCTTATTTTAAAAAATATAATCATGGTTATGTTTTTCAGTGATTCGATGTCTTAGGTCGGAAATTAGGAATATCGATCTATTAATAGATCATTCATTATGATTTTGACAGATTGTGGGATTTATGATGACGTCATATAGGCATACCTTTGGCTGTAAAGGATCGTTGTCACCCTCGCCCTCTGCCGTCGCAGCCGCAACCGCGTCATGGACTGACAAATATATATTCTTCTCATATTTCTCTATGAATCCTGTGGCAATCAATGTCTGCCATACATCCTCTGCAAATATAGACAGTGCATTATGTTATGAGCACTAAAATTTTCCTTACTGATGAGTTCCAGTATTAATAAAGAATTTTTGAGATTCGGAATACTTCATCCAGATAATCCTAATGCATGCATGTAAGGTAGAAAACGAAAATTTAGTTCTTTTTGTATAATTAATCATCTATTTACCTCTCACTGCAGCCAAGAAAACAACGACTCCAACCGTCTTGTATTCTTCGATTACCTAGAATGTAATTCGGAGATGTAAAAAAAATTGCAGAATTATATATGATGCAATTTTTGCTCAACCAATGCATTCAGCATATCTGAAATATCTTTTAATTTCCTCTTTAACCAAAGCTATGAAAAGATAAGTAGATCCCCAACAAGACGACTTTGCAGTTATCACAGCGGAACACACACATATAAGACGAGGAAAGGGGAAACAACTTGTAAGACGGCCACAAATACAACTAGAAAATAAGAAAAGTGCAAGGGTATATCGACTGACAATTTCTTGGTTTCTACTTAATCTTGTAACAAACTCTCACCTGCTTCAAAACCTTACTGCCGACGGTGTCAACAAAACACATGGAAGAGCAGTCAATGACGAGGTGATGGCAATACGTCAAATCAGCTCTCTTGTAAGAGAGTGTGCTGATGGCCGAAGACACTCTCTTATCGGTCTCGCTATTGGCTGACGACACGCTGTTGGATTCGCTGAGAGATTTGTGAGTTTTGCTCGTCGGTGTTGGGCAGTCATAGGAAGAGAAAGGATTATTATGCATGTAGGATCCGGCCACAATGGTAAGTTGACTCTGAAAATTAAAATTAAAGAATGTCGGTTATATGGTTAAAATATGCGCATGCTGGTGATTGTGACAAGATAGATTTTGGATTTTGGAGGTGAAATATAGATCAGTTAGATGTCTGTAGATGGAATTATTACTAATTATATCTTTTTTAAAAGAATGAGTATTAGATCACTTTATAACAAATTTCAAATAAAGATTGACAAAACAAATAACATATGAACAAGAACAAAACAAAACAAGCAGAACAAAACAAAAGCAAAAAGGTAGAACATGCCCCTTTTTACATACATAATCGATTTCCATGGAGTCTACTGATGGCCTCCGCAACGATGCACTTCTGCACTGGGAAAGTGAAAGGGAAAACGAATAGAATCGAAATGTCATGCAATGCCATTAAGAAATTATAGATAGTGTTCATGTATGAAAGGTAAAAATGATGAGGCTTTATCATGCTAATTAAGAATAAAATGTCACAACTGAAAATACAGGAGAAGTAGATGCATGTCTTCAAAGTGGGACTAAAAAAGAATTCATTCTTCATGCATTTTCCTATTTTTATTTTCCTTTTTTCAAACATTGATAATTTACTGCTCAACAAGATAAAAAAAGAAAGCTGACAGCAAAGAAAATTTAAGAAATAAAACACCCATAATGTTTAAACAAATACCTGTCTTCTATATTCTGAAATCGATCCTAGTCTTTTGATGACTTTTCGCGCCCTTTCTGGTTTTATGCCGACTAACTGGAAAACCTGTTTCACGAAGATATCACCATTGGCATAATATAAAGGAGAGTTAAATCCAATGACCCGAATGCCTTGAACGTTTGTCGTCTGCAAGTAAAATGTGGCAATTGTGAATAGATGAACAAGTCTACATACTCGAGAGCAATTTCAGTGTCGACATTGTGATGATGTCTTTCATGGACTACTTGGAATATAACCTGGTCCAAAAAGGGTGAGCATATTTCCTGTTTATAGAGTTTTATACCCAAATCGGGCTTGTCTGATTCAATACTGATAGTGGCATATTTTGGTCACTACATGATTGTTCCCTCTTAAATTGCCGCAGTATCGGATTTTTTTTCTCAGTTAAGCCCAATTTGAAGAAATTGAGACCAAGCATCGAAATGAAAACATAAAGAAACTTCCAGATTTTTTTTTTCGAATGCTCAACAAGGAACACTTTATCTTCAAAAACAAAGTATGTTAAATTGTTAAAGGTTTCATCAGAAAAAACTTACCTTAAAATAATTTGGAATCGTCTGCAAATTTCAACAGAAGATAAAAACTTACCTTAATGTATTTGGAATCGTCTGCAAAGACATCCAATGAGGAAATCTTCTGAAGTGAAGCAACTTTGGTTCTGAAAGCACAAGAGAAAGAGGATTCGTAAATAAAAAGATTAACTTTACCTTGTTATTTAACCAGGCTTATACATTTCATTCCTAATACTTTCTTTTTAAGAACAGAAATATGCTTTGCAAGTTTAACTTTGTTTCCTCAGCAAAATATACAGTCGTTTTATAATTGATTGCATTCTTAAGTCTTCTTATCGTAAATTAACAAACCTTTGTGAGCGGATGACCACTGTGAGGAATGAGAAGATCAGACCGATCCACAGTCCAAGATCAACGTAAATCAGGACCACACACGAAAACGTTACAATCCAGATCATCTATCAAATAAAGTGTAAAGAAATATAAATCAAAATATTATTAAAACCTCCAGAATTGCAACAATCTAATCCCATAAAAACATTGTAAGGAAAGTTAAAAAAGTAAAAATCTTATTTCAAGCATTGTTGGCATCAAGACTAACCGTGGTCTTATGAAGACTAGACTCCATAACGGAAAACAACATATGTTCAAAGTCGTACTTTGAGATCTTCCACGAACAACGATACTTACACAGTCATATTTTGAGACTTTCCACAGATGTTTCAGCTCGAAAACTTGAAGGAACATGCTTCTGAGGGCCACCACAATAATCGAAGACAAAACACACTATGAACAACAAAGAAAAAAGTGCATTTAATCTTATACGATAAAAACAAGAGGAAAAAGTCAATAAAGGTTTTCAAGCTATGAAAAGAATGAAAAGATAAAATAGAATGACATCTGTGCCTTTTGAATGTTTAAAACGCTGATTCTATCAATTCGTTTGAGTTTGCATGTTTAATTGATATGTTGATTTATTTTTGTCTTCTTCAAGGGCAGGAAACGAAAAACAAAAATCATAAAATGTAGATCTATATGTAGACATTAGCTGTTAAGTGAACTAAGACCACGATTCAAACAAGATTTCACGTTTTTCTGTATTGACGTCAATATGTGTAGTGTTTTAAATCAGGGAAACATTACAAATTATTCAGATTTGTATGGGAAAAAAATAAACGTTAACAGAGAAACAACTGTAAAGTTTTACAAATGATAGACGCTTCCTTGCACTTTTTAATCGCGCTTCAACTGCTATATAATTTCTTCTATAATGTTGAACTTTAGATTCTTTTACAAACAGAACACTCCTTAAACAGTACTGTAACACTACTCACGTTTGGTAAAGATTCAAAGAGAGGCCCGATGACAATGATGACAATCAGTACTAGGGAAGCAGAGAACAAACTGGCAATCTACAAGTATTTAGAATTGTAAAAAATCAAATCTTCCTAGGCATTCAACATTAAAGTACTTATTCTAAGAACTAAACGTTTTGAAATTAAAGGCCTGAAGGTAATGGACAATTTCATATCATATCATGCGTATCACATGGATTTATTTCAGCGTTTCACTGCCATTTGGCTGACTTTTCTATCATTACCGGCAGTCATGACTGCCGGTATACTGTAATCAATCGTGACATACTTGCACGGATAAAATGACTCTTGGCAATATGATTGGTGGACAACTACAAAATATGCAAATATTCGTCAAGGTTATTCTAAATCTGTACATAAGATGCTTCCATCAAGTCCGCTGAAGAGTCTGGATGACTTGACAAATGAAAGTCATATCGTATCAGTGCATTTTCTTCCGAAAGATGCATCGAAAAGTCTTTGTACCGATACGTCCTACAACAAATCACAGATCCTCGGAAATTTCCGTAGCTTGAATCGGAAATAAAAACGGAAAAGCCCGGAAATGTGCGATTGGTCTAACAAGAATAAAAATCGTTTATTCCATTTCTTTCTTACTAGAATTTTACAATAAATAATGTCAGCTAACTGCCGGCAAGCTTTTTGTAAAAGCTAATACTTGTATTCATTTTGTTCTCAGTTTCGATGATTTGTGAACTGATAAGCTGCCCAGTTCCTATGTATAAAGTGTCAATTACATAAGGTACCTGTTGCATTATTTTGAGTCATTTAGCTTTGTTTTCAATATGCGAAATTCATTTTAAATGTGAGTGTATCAGTATATCGATCAACTGATCAAAGGATCTATACATTAGTACGTAAAGCTGCTGCATGTATTGTTCATATTTCATTACATGCTCTGAAACATCATATAAAAAGTAAAATGTTCAATAGTGACAGATCGAACACTCCATTCTTTTTTACCTGAGTACGTCCTCCGGCAGAATCCTGTACAGAACTCCTGGATACAGAAGCAGCAAATGGATAGCAGGAAAAGAACGATCCGAACACGTTGCCGATACCATAAGCAATGAATTCCTACAGTAAATAGGGAAGAAAGTGTAAATAAAGTGTTCTTTCTTTGGATCTCTAATTCGACTTCTGAGAAAAACGTAATTTAAGAAAGAAAAGAATTTATCAAGATATTGTTGCCGCATTTGATTTTGGTGCACTTACTGACGAATGTACTTAAATCAATAATAGGATTTTTCTCTTCAGTTATCTTTGATTCTGTTTTTCATTTCTTATTTGTCTTGATAAGTATTAATTTCCGTAGTAACTTCGAAAATTCGAACACCACGAATTATAATACCTGGTTTGCGTCAATAGTGTACATGTGTTTCTTGGCCATGAGTGCCGCCAATGACACGGATTGAGCGAATGCAACAACGGCAATAATGATGGCGTCGCTGAAGTAGGTGCCGTAGCTGCTGAATGAAGGGAGTGCCGGGGTAGGCAAACTGGAAATAAAAATAGTCTTAAATTTTATAAACAATTTAGTCCCTAAGCATTTGCAAGGGATTTTCAATATTTTAAGCTTTATTGAGAGTATTATACGGTCACAGCATGGTACTTTGGGCACTTTTTGTCCTTTCCACCAACTTTAAAAAAAAAATTGCAATTGACAAGTACAAACGGCTATTTGTTCTCCATTTGAACACTGAGAGAACGGGAATACTAGTAAAAGCTTCATGGAAACAATGGATAAGTCTTAAAACCCTATCCCACATATTTGAAATGTACAATAACCAAAATCCGAAAATAAATACTAGTAGCTGAATTGGAAACAAAAAACATGCGAAATGAAGAAAACAGTTCACAATATCAAAAAGATATAATTAAGGATGATACTAAGAAATCAAGAAAGATAAAACATGAACGAAATGTATGTCCATAAGAAAAGAGTTATACGAGATGCACGGGAGGAATAAGTATCTCCTGGTTGCAAACATCGTCGTGTATTATACAATTATGGACTTTTAACTCAGTGTATATGATGTGATATTGACTTACAGTGAAAATATTGACCGAGGCGAATATAAGTCAATATCACATCGTATATACTGAGTTAAAAGTCCATAACTGTTTTATTCTATACTTTCACATTTGATTCACAATAAATAACGTCGCCATTTGCAGAAGTTAGTGGGGTATATGGTGATTTATCCAGGAGCGTCGGTGACGTTATCAGCAAATCAGAGAGTCGCTATTTATAGTTTATATAATAGAAATATTTATATCAAATATGACAATGTTGTGTCAAATACGCGTTTAAGGGCATCTTTACTACTTGAATAAACATCAAAGAAGTACCAATCACTTATTCAGCCTCAAAGTCGAGAAGGCAAGGCAAAATCATTAGAATTCCCATTGGAACGGTTGCGAACCTCGGAATGAATATTTATTATAACATTCCTAAGTGAGACCAGGTGCACGGGGAGAGTCAGCGTCTCCTGATTGCATGCAACACGCGTCGCAACAGCTCCATGGAAACTTGTCAAATTCTGTGATTGAATATGAGGTCAAATTAAACATTTGCAACAGAAATTATGAGTAACCGAGAAATAGCTGAGGTTGTTAACACAGTTACATAGATGATTAACATAAATTTCATGTTTGGTAGATCCGAAGAGGATTTAAAGGCTTATTATTTGATGGTTCAGTTGCAACAGGTGTCAATATTATGTTAAGTACAACAGATGTTGAGTGTAGCTTGTTGAATCATTGTTTTATACCTTGTTGCTCCATTAATGTCAATTTTGTGTTATGATGTATAAATTTAAAAATGTCATACATCAAATTTAATTTTATCGATTCAGGCAATGTATTATATTTCATTTACCGTAATCTATGTCATTCATATCTTAGATGGCTGTTCATAGATCACAGCGTTACACTGATATAACCATGTATAAGATGATGAGAAAGAACAAGAGAGAAAAGGTTGGGGTATATAACGCTAAAAAAGAAACAAAATTTACCATCTTTTAGCATACACATTGTATCAGATTTCTTTTCATTTCATTTGAAAACTCGTATCATTCCATCAATTTTACGTTGTCTAATTCTGGAACTTTTCTTGGTATTCTATTAGGAGTTGCAGATGATCCAAAGAACTTACCCAGCAGGAATTTCTCCGACGATTTTGACTTTGTAATTATCTTCAAAATGAAAGAAATGGGAAATCACTGTTCCGATGATGACCTGTAAAATAGAAAAATGAAAATGTTCAAATAAACCCTGGTAGGAAAGTACATTTTTGTAAATATCAATATGGAAATGTAAGAATTTTAGAACAGAAAATATCTTCTATTTTCTTTAGAATCTAGTTGTTTGTTTGGTTGTTTTTTAGAGGAGGAGGAGGGGGGGGGGGGGTTGGAACCCTTCTGCAATCTGGGAACATTATAATGCTGAAAGGTTCATGATTATTATTCTGACTCATACATAGTATATTAATATGTTATGTAATACTTAAATATTTTATAACATTATTCGACAAACACATGCGTCGTATTTGCAACATAATGTGATTTTTTCACATCATTATAGTGCAAAACAAGGCTTAAAATTGAAGGATTGTCTAACAAAACCTCTAAATATGAATATTTTCTTGAAAATCACCACCACATGTTACCTTTATTACATAATGTTTTCTCTCTAATGTTGGTACATATGAAGTTCGATTACAGATTATGTCTAGCAGAGTGTTAAGATTTCATACATATTTTCAGAGAGAGCCCCTTGAATATATATACAATGTATGTATATATTTAGGAATAGGAGCAATAAGCATTTTCTAGTTCATAAAATCATTTATTTATTCTTTTTTCTCTGATTCTATACTAACTGAATTTTTTTTCTATCAAGTAATCTATCTATATACGTTCGCCTCAAAGGATGGGATTCTAAGCTGATCTGGACACCTGATTAAACCCTGGAATTCTTAATCAATTCCAAAAAAGGTTTTCGGAACGCCATATTAGATCAAACCTGAATAAACATCTGATTTTTTTTTCTATTTGTCTGTAATTATGTCTTAATCTACTTCATCTACATTAAATTTCATCCTTTTGTTGATAATTACTCAGAAAAGAAAGAAGAGGATATCCACCAGGTATTGGGTGCAGCACACACAGTAGAGCAGTTGCATTTAGTTTACTTCTTACTTTACTTCTACTTTTACCTCACCTCTACGCTTCAGTGGTCACTGTGGTTAGGGATTAGGCCGTGGTATTTAAAATTCGTTTTCCATCCTGGTGTTTTAAAAAAAGACACCCTCCAGTTAGGCGAAAACACACAAACATCAATTTTTGTATTGTTGTCAATGACATGTATTTTTCTGAAATTTTATTTAAGGCACATATCCACTGTACAAGTCAGGGGAGACGGGAATGTGAGCTATTATAGCTAAGTCTTGGTTTAAATAGATCAATTTGAGCCGTTTTTCATTTCGAGTAATAAAGCCGTAGTGGAACTTTTTTTTTCAGTATGACAGGACACCTTTGGCAATCTCGAATTAATTGTGAGTGTATGCTTTTTATCTGGTATTTTGTCTCGAAAGGTACCAGTCCGCACACGTTAAACAGAATATTTCACAGTCATGGCTTTACATTGTTCAATACACACCTGTCCTGAGGCGATCCAACTACAGTTACCTTTTAAAGCTGACCTGTCACTTTTTTACCATTTAAATGTGAACGTATAATCATCAGACGGACGGACATGCAGACGGAAAGATCATTTATTTATGTAGCAAAAATTACAATGCTTAATGTTTCTTCGTCCGAAAAGGGGAAATTTACATAAAATGTACCCGTAAGTTTTATGTCTAAGATATGAAATGTACCCGCAAAACGTCAGGGTAGGTCAGCTTTAAAAGTTAACTGTATAGTCGTCAATACTCGAGACCAAGATTATGTAACCCCTAACCGCAGTGACCACTGAAGCGTAGAGGTGAGGTAAAAGTAGTGGTGAAGTAAACTAAATGCAACTGCTCTAGTAAAACACAAACACACTTCTATGTTAAAACACAGAGCAGATAAAAACAACAAGAGATGAAATTTGGATAAGGAACTTCAAACACATGCAAAAACGACCTCAAAACACTTCACAAAAAAAGACCACACATAAACCATCGACACCAATAGGCAATCGGTGAAATAAAGATCAAATAAAGCATTTTCTTAGAAATAAAAGAAATATGTATCAATAAAGTGATTTATACTCACCACAATCAGCTCGATGGGTACGGGTATTTTTAGTTTGCTCTTGAAGCGCTGGTTGATTTGTACTTTTACTATATACAGTATGACGATACATATTGCCGATATGATCACAGTAACGGGGTTCAAGCTGGTGATATTGGTGATGATAGCCTTGTAGGTCTGAAATAAAATTATGTATAATTAATTCTATCGGATTCGATATTTTTCATTTTCAATTCCCCATTTTTTTTCTCTTTTCTTCAACATCAATTTTAAAGAAATATATTCTTTGTTTTCTATAAAACTTTACTTTTTTTGAAGAGAAAATAAACTGGAAATGAAATATAATGACTTACAAATATTATTTGAAACATGTTTCCAAATCTCGGGATCTTGAGACCAAAGATATATTTGACCTGACTGGTAAACACGTGAACAGCAGCGCCGGTTGTGAATCCACTGACCAGAGGATCAGACATGTAAGTAGTGACAAATCCGAATCTCAGAAAACCGAATACGATCTGAAAATTATTTAAAAGACTATAATTTCAGATTCTAAATAAACAAGACTTAAAAAAAAGCTTTGATGAAAGTCGAAAATCTAAAAAAAAAAAAAAAAATAAAATAAAAGCAACATTACCTGGATAACTCCCACGAGGAAGCATATTGAAGAAGCTAGTGCTATCTTCTTGAGCCCCATTTCATGATCAGTCAGCTTCCTTATGGTCGGTATCCCTGTGGTGGCCTCAGTGGTCGTCATATTGTCCATAAATGACCCGTTCAGTAAAGAGTTATTCCCCATGTCAGAATTAAGCGCCCCTGATATGCTTGTAGTGTCAGCAATGTTCGATACCACGGAGCCTATCATAAGGCTGACAACAGCTACGGTACCTAAAGGATGGAACGAGAGATAAACGTAATTAATATTCTACAAATGAACATTTCTTTTCACCACTTTCATTTTAAGTAGTTTTTAATATTTAATTTTGACAAATTCAGAAATATAAAACTTCACTTACCCATGGAAATTTGTCGAGAAGTTCCGAATATGAAGTAAATTATCACAGGAAAGAAAGCCATGTATAAACCAACGACGGGAGGTAGATCAGCTAACATGGCGTACGCCATACCTACAAACAGAATGTTTTAAGGAACTGAAAATAATTCTTTTCGTTTTCTGAATTCGACTTTTTTTTCTATGGAAGGAAAAAATGAATTAGATTGAAATAAAAACTCATAGCCAAAATAAGTCCAATTTATACAGTGAGGACATGGTGACAAATATACAAATCATGTTTCTTTCGGTGTGTTTTTTTTTTTTTTTTTTTTTTTTTTGTTATCATATAATTTTATTTTGCTTTGCATTGTTCGTCGCTATCATTTTTCTATATATACATTTATTGCATATATTCAACTATCCTCTAAGGCATTTACCATAGTTTTTGCCTATAGGTGAGTATTAAATCTAACATGGCTTTTATTTACTATATTGTCATTTACCTTGTGGCAACTGCATGATACCAACGGTGACTCCGGATATGACGTCATTTGGTAAATCTGATTTCACCTTGTATTTTCTGTATATTCTTAGAAGAGGTAGCAATTTTTGGAAAGTTTTCTTTTTATTCGTTCCGCAACATAAATCCGATGCATGCTTTTTGCAACTCTGTAGACACGTCAACGGCTCGGGTTCTTCTTGCATGTACTCCTTTCTGAACGAAGAAGTCCGATAAAGCCTTTGCTTCACATTTGAATTTTGTCCATTCGCATCTCCATTTGGAATTTTCGTTTCTTTACTTTCCGAATTCGGAAAATTTTCATCTCCTATAATAACATTGCAGCTCATCTTAAGTCTGCGTCGAGTACGCTTTCACAGTTTTGGTTTTTCCCAGTGTCTTATATACCTAGGAGAAAGAAAGAAAAACGTGAATGAATTTAAAAGTTTAGTAAACACTGAAAGGACGGTGAAGTCAGCCCTGATTGTCCGAAGCGGAAATGAAGCAGTCATTCAGGAAATGATTCATAGTGTTGCTACCTTTAAGGTATACTAGAATGAATGAATTTAAAAAGATGAATGAATGAATGAATGAACATATTAAATGAAAAAATAGAGCTGTAAATACTTAATAAGATCTATGATTGCATTAATAAATAAAAGAAAGAATAAAAGAAAGAATAAAAATGAAAATCTTAATGCAGATGAAAGGAAACACAAATTTCCTACATATCTGAAATAGATAATATTCATACCTAATTTCCTTTTATATATTGCCTTCAATTGTGTAAACGTTTGTACAGATTCACACCAAATTGAGATCTGTAATCTGTGCAAGTCTTTTTATACGGTCAAGTAATTGCGTTTTACCAAACAGAGGGATTGTATTTCTTTTTACATATTTCTTTTCTCACTCTGACAAAAGGAGCATTACATCAGAAGTGCACACGTTAAAAGTGTCATATTTCAAAATAAACAAACCAGATCATTTTTGTCGGAAAGAAAAATAGTAAATACGAAACGACACTTTTTGCACTCGTAGTGCATTTGGTGCGGTCTTACGAAAATAAACAATTTAGAAAACCTTGCAGATGGGAAACCGCTTTTACACTTGTCATGATTTAAATAGGTAATTTAAACAGGTAGTTGGTCATATTCTGGACCCAAAAATAATTATTACTTTTGGAAATTCCAATATTGTACATTGATTGGGCGTGAAGGAAACTTCTAAAAGTCTAATAGGACTAACAAGAAAATATTGAAAGGTTTGACGGTCGACATTTATAAAGCAATATTACTATAATTGAATTATTTTTATGTTATTTTATCAATTATTGAAGCTCATAAACACATTTTGTATATGTCAATAAATTCAATGGAAATCAAAAAAAGGGGGGAGTTTAGATTAATTTAAAGGAGGAGCAGCGAAATTTAACTGCTTCTGAACAAAAAATATTTTCGCATTCATTAAACAAACCAAATGGTATACAACTATGATAATTATATGCCTACTTTTGAGTTACATGTTCTGAATAAATTGACCCATTTTCTGCGTTTTCCTTTTTGTATATAGATATTACAAATATTTTGTGTTTATTTTCCATTTTGCTAGCCAAAATAATCACAGTAATTTCTGTTGACGTTGGATAAACACGTCATTTTGGGCTAATCACGCCAAAGAAAACTGACATATGATATTTCAGCAACATAAAAAATACCACGACGATTAACCGCAAATGAATATATTTGTGTAAGTGTACAATTGGGCATATTTTGCAATGGTTAATGTATTTACAGTACCTACACAATTTGGGTATTTTAAGATGATAAATAAAACTTGTTGAATCGATGTAACGAGATGGTAAAAGAGGGTCAAAGTCCAAACCTGAATTAACTAAACTGGTACTGTATTTTACTTGCATAATTTCATTAAAAATGAGGTTGACATCCTAGCAGCATCCCTTTAATGCCATTTTGGTAATTGATTTTATTTAACTATGCTGCAGTCTAGGAAATGTAGAACCGTGCACTCATGCAAAGTAGATACACATGATTTAAAATTTCAAAATAGAGGGCGCTACCTAAATACATTTGGCTGTGTCTGAAAATCTCGTTTGCTAGAAGTACCACTGATGAGGATTTACTAACCGAAACACGTGTCTGTAGCATTAAACTTGGTTTGAAATTTTATTCAAGAATGTAACGAGTTGGAACGCTTTCATCATCTTATTATTTACACTCATTTTCTTTTGCAGTGTGGAGCAGTTACGCAAGCTCCCCGTGATTGAATGTTTAAAGTGTATTATATTTCTTTTCCAGCTCTGTCGCCTGAAAGAAGCTTTGGGTTTTTATTTACACTTTATCAATTTGACATCATATACTAGTATAATTATTACGTTAATATTTTGGAAACTTGTCATTTCATCCAAAAATATCATCGCAATTAGAGTAGGTTAACATCCTAGCACAATCCCTCCTATGCATATTTTGTCATAGATTTTATTTCACTATGCCACTGATTCAACCCTAAAGGAAATGTAGATCCACACACTATTTGCAAAGTAGATACATACACAAAATTAAACAAAATTGAACTAGAGGGCGCTTCTAAAATGATTTTCGCTGGGTCTGAAAATCACTTGGACTATCCGAAATAAGTGTCTGGCGCATTTTAAAATATGGTTTGAAATTTTTTACACGATTGTTAGGAGTTGGAACACTTCCACATTCTAAGGTGTAGAACAGATTCAAGTAGCATATTGATAAGACACGAAAGAAGAAAGGCAAAGACGCATATGGACAAATTGTTCATTAGACCTAACATAAGAATTGTTGATGCAAATTCAAGCATTAGATAATGTTTTATACATGTATATTCTGCATACTTCGCTTTTCTCTATTTGGGCTTTTATTATAAACGGAGAGATATACATGTAAAACACAAAATGCAAAAGTTGTTTACCGTAGGAAAATCAATGATATAGCGAATAATTCGGGGTTTTTGCCTTGTGTATATCTGGAAACCTAGTTCAGAGATTTCGATAAAGTAGAGTTGTTTTGCATATGTGCTCCGGCTTGTGAGACCATAGCCAGATCGAAAAATTGCTACCATATATAGACTGGCTCCGTTTGTCCATTGGTGTCATCACAAAACATACTGTCTACATGTAATTGTATGCCCGATGTTTTCTTGTTTTGGGTATTGTGTTATATCCTTGTCACCAGGTTTTGCTGGAGATCTTTTCCTTTATCTATAATTCTTAGTTTTCCATTATCGATTAATATCTTTGCTCTTTTATTCTACCAATTATTATTCTTTCTCTCTTGCTTAGTTATGTTTTCTTCAATTCTTGTTGATTAAACCTTATTATTTTGATGCAATATGGTATAATAGTTTGTCTTTTATTCATTGGATTATGCAAAACGTATGTAAATTAAAATTTAATGCAGTAAATAGATTGATACTTAAAAAACTCCATTAAACAAACAAAATATAAAAGAGAGAAAATTCTTGCGTCAAAAAGAGAAATTTCTTGCGTCATAGTGTAAAATGAGAAAGTATTTCTTCATTTGTTGGTAAAATCCTTGACGCGCTCCACTAATTTGCGGTCAGGTATGAAACCGAGGGATTATGTAATTCTTGCGCATTATCTTTTTGTAAATTTTCATATAAAGTTGCACAATATTGAAGTCTAATACCATAGTGACACACTGAAAAATAAATAGGTTGGTAAATTGTTTACAAACGAATATCAGCAACTCGTTGAAAACGTTATCGTATTTTAAAAATACAAACAAAATGAAAGCATATATCTACTGAGAGTAGAAAGTACTATGGCAAACAGTTCTCAACACCGGATGCAAATAAGTATTCAAATTCTACACTATTTTGTATCTGTTTAATGAAGATAAGGAGGATATCTCTAACATGACGACGTCGCAGTGGTAACATCGGAACACACACACAAGATAAGGAGGAGATCCCAAACATGACCACGTCGCAGTGGTCACATCGGAAAGATAAGGAGGAGATCTCCAACATGACGATGTTGTTGTGGTCTCAGCGGAACACACACACAAGACAAAGAGGAGATCCCTAACATGACCACGATGCAGTGATCACAGCGGAACACCTACATGAGAAAAAAGGAAACAAAGAGACAAACAACGAGAATTGTAACATCACATGATTAAAACATGAAGGCCAACACTATACAGTATATGTGAATAATATCAACAGACTCCGATTTTAAATTCATTGTAGGTGGCGCCACTCAGAAATGCGGCGCCGCGCAAATTCAAAATGGTTCAAAGTCATACAAATAAACAAACAAAGGCTGTCGTAGAACGGTAATCTAACAAATCTAGGATAATGGAACTTCCAAAATATACTCTGACTGAAAATGACAGACTCAAACAACAGCCCTTGCTAACTCGGCGAACTGAAACTATTCATTCAATAAGCAACAATATGATGACATAGTACCCACAAGGATCGGCATCAATGGGTAAATAACTATAAAGAATTGATGATTTCGGCTTAAATTGAGGAAAATCCAAATTATGAGTATATGAAGAACTTTGTTCCAAATTGGACCGAAAGTGCAAGGGTATAGATAAGCATATTGACATAAATATCCGAAACATGCGTGCAAAAGATTTGATTTTTACGAATATAACTGTTTCGCTGCAGATATCGTACATTTTACACCAAAAGAAAGCATATGCATGAGGTAAGGATTTTTTTTCGTATTCAGAGTTTGGTATTCAGGATGAAGTTAATGGATACATGAGGTGGTATAGGTCACTATATCATTTCCTTCTCGTCTGTTTGTCTCACATCATAAAGAAACGCCGTACCATGAGGGGAACAAGCGATGTAACCTGATATGCATTCTAATTTTTTAATGTTAAAAATACTTTATTATGAAAAATTAAGCCACTTAACAAAAGATGTTTACCATCTTATTTGTGAAAGTTTTTATGTAACTGAATCTTATTTAAAGTACACGTATAGAAACCGATAAAAATGTTATAATAATTTTTTATGTTATCTTTATTTTATGATTTTCAAAATGTATAGTCGTCATTATTATTTTTTAAAATACATTATTTCAAACTTACTTTCTTTCCAGCTTTGTTGCCTGAATTAAACTTTTGTTATGGTCCTTGATCAATTTGACTACGCATACTTTTTATTTGCTAGTTTTGAATGTTAAACGTCTTCATTTCAATAGCATCATTTTTAGAACCGATAAAGTTTCAGAATGGACCAGACATGCACGTTTCGGGTACTTAACCCTCGTCAATGATCCTCAGTCTAAACAATGGTATATGGTGAAAATTGTGTCCAGAAATGTACCTAAAGACATAGCAGGATTGGTGGGATATGATGCTACAGGACCCATGTTTTAGAAATTTCAAACTTGTTATTCCATCCTTTAATAAAGAGCACCATACCTCCGATGCTCTTTGGTTATAGATTGTGTTTTAGTATGCTACTGAATCGATCCTACAGGAAATTAGGAGCAGAGCACTCTTTACAAGATAGATACACATATTTAAAAAAAAAAAATGCTCCACTAAAATTGGCTGTGTCTGAAAATCAAATCTATATAAATATCTATAGGATGAGGATTTACTATCCGAAACACGTGTTTGGTTATTTAAAATTGATTTGAAATATTATTCAAGAAGGTGACCAGTTGGAATACTTCAACTTTTTTTTTCTTTCATACATATCAGTAATACGAATGATCTTACTGGAAAAAATTGAGCTTTTATTATCATATTACTAGAAGCATAAATATCACATGCACAAAAGTACACTGTTGTTCCACTTTTCGGGTATTCCCCCTCCATCGTATTATTGGAAGAAATTGCAGACACAATGAAAGTAAATATCAATGAATACATAAGGGATGGCTTTCGCCATACCATTTATTATGTTTCACAATGTAAAAGACAGATTAAGTCGAAGCAATATTTCTGAGCAAGTCATTAATTGAAGCACACTAACGATAGAATGGTCAAATCACTGTTCTCTTTAGTATTTGATGAGACAACATTCCGTTTGCTAAGCAAAACATTTCTGATCAATCCGTCTAATAACCTCATAGGAGACTTATGAATAAAATCTCATGGCGCACCGACGACAAATTGCTATATTGCCGCTATTGCAAGCAGATGTAAACAAGGCAGAAGGTAGCGTATTGAGGGGGAGAGTGGCCATGGGTTACAGAAGATCCTGACGATAATCTGAGCATCGACGTAACCCTAGCAAGCTAGAGGTGGACCAGGTGCCCGGGAGGAGTAAGCATCCCCTGTTGGCTAGCCACATTCGCCGTCGATGTACATGCACGAAAATGAAAACAATATGTAAAATGTATGCACCGTCTGAGGTTATGTCTATATAGAAAGTGTTATGGCTCCATGTCAATGTTGCAAAGCTACTAAAAGGAACGCGTTTTATTTCGCATGAAAACCTTCGTGACGTCGTTATGCATGAGCTTTACAGAAACATGCCGTGACGGCTGTTTTTACCCGCAAACTGAGCCCGCGGTTACCTAAATTTCAACGTTTCTTTTTGCTTAGAAAAAGAGATTATATATATCGAATACACGTACTGTACATGCGCATTACATGTTCGATGAATGCACTTGCTGTGTTTTGCATACCCGTAACAAAACACAAATTAAGAAACTGACTCTATTATCAGAAAATCATTGTCTTCCCATAGATGCAAGAAGGCATGACGACTGGGGATGCTTAATCTTCATGTACGCTTGGTCTCATAATAAATTGGGAGTTCACTTATGTTTATATGATAGACCTTTTCTAATTATTAGCTTTATTTTCTGATTTTACCTGGGATTGGTGCTTTGTATAGAATTTTAGTTGGCACTGGTGCATGGGGTTTATCCATTTTTTCCAATGGAAGTACATGTATATTAACGTTTTGGATCTTTTATTTTTCATAACTCTTGTGAAGATGGTCAGTTTTCTTAGAGGAACAAATTAATCTGAATGACCCTCTTGAATTGAAATATTTTCCTTTTTTTAATAAATTCAATTGATCTTGCATTCTTCATTTTAAGTAAATTTAATTCTTCTAAAAATCTCGTTTTAAACGACTTAATTTGTCTCCAATTTTAGCCAAAAGTATCCAATCTGCGCCATACTCGAATGGAACTAGAGATTTTGGTATTTTAATTTGTCATAGTGTATGGCTACATGTCATGGGTTAAGACTTATGTAGCCATTATAGAAATGTATAGTTATTCCTTAACCCTTCTCATCATTTATGTGAACATGGGTAATTTATGACTAAGGTTAAGGAACAGAACATGCATTCATAGCTAATGTGCGAAAAGGTTAACTGGATATTCATCACCAAAGCAAAGTTCAAGGATAGAATCTTACAAAGGTTTGGTTAAGTGAAGTCGTACCAATGAGTTCTAAAATATCAGTTTTACTTCTTTCCAGCTCTGTCACCTGAAAGAAGCTTTGTTTTGGACTTTTATCAATGTGACATCATATATATTTTTTGCTATTTCGGAAACTAGCCATTTCACCGACAAATATCATCGAAATTAAAGGAGTCTATTATCTTAGCACCATCCCTCCAATGTTATTTTGAACAAAGATTTTATTTGGATATGCTACTGAATTGACCCTACAGGAAATTTGGAGCTGCGCACTCTCTGTAATGTAAATGTACAAATCTAACTGGTGCTACCGAAATTATTTCTGGTGGCTCCGCTGGAAGCATCACTGATGAGAATTTGATATTCGAAACACGTGTCTGGTGCATGGAAATTGGTTTTGAATTTTCTTCAAGAAGGTATAGAGTTGGAACCCTTCGACATTTCGAACCAAACATTGCCCTTTTTGCATCTTCATTATACCATACTCTAATGATATTCCTTCATTATTCCTATCTACTATTATCTTTTGACCCAAATTACTGATCAACGATGTCGATATGAAAATGCAGGATTTCTTTCGACCTTATGTTTTTTGCTGAAGTTCTTCGGTCGCTAAGGGGATATAATAAAAGAATATCAGATTCCCCTTTCCAGAATGATCAATGACATTCAGGATTAATTGCGATAGAATGACTGTCGTCATCGTCATCAAACAAGAAATATTTACCTGATATGTATGTGCATCAATATGTACATCGAGACAATCACCGGATTGGACTAGTTTTCATGGAGCTGTTTCGACGGGTGTTGTATGCAATCAGGAGACGCTGACTCCCCCCGTGCACATGGTCTCACTTCGGAATGTTATTTATTCCGAAGTTCGCAATCGTTCTAACGGAAATTCTAATGATTTTGTCTTGCCTTCTCGACTTTGAGACTGAATAACCGATAGGTACTTCTTTGGTAATTATTATTACACGGATAAACTCTCTATTTGCAATTCACATAGTGACAGACCATCTTAGTTTAGCTGATGCAAGAAGCTTTAAGAATTTGATGTTACTTTTTTTATGAGATAAGATGCATGTAAACGTCTTCATATTGAATACATGTACTCCCTTTTATCGGTCTACTTATTTGAGTACAGTCTCGACATTTTAGATTCTTTTTTCCATAACAAAAGTCAACGTCACACCAGTCTACATTTATTTTAGGTCGTATTACATTTTTCTCATTGTACAAAATGACAGATGTTTCACGTAAACATCCGGTGAAAAAAATATATACATTTATGAATTTTATTAATTAATCGTAACTAACAAACACGAATTTCCTCATATTTGGGAGTCCTTTGTCATCATGTCCCTCCATTTGTCTTTCTTTTACTACCGGTATGTTTTTTCAAAATTTATTCATGTGTGAAGAAAGTACTTTCGGGACATCTTGATTTTCTTTCCGTACTACAATACCCAGACCGCAAATAAAATTGGAAAAAAAATGTATGTATTCATTTGTATGAATTTAGTATACAGAAACTGCATTTGTCTAAAAAAGATACTCAAGATTCATGCCAAATGTACAAAAACAATTGATTACTTGTTGCTTCTTTTCTAAGATTGTACTTAGCTCAAATACTTTATATGGAATTAAGTAATAAATATGTTTCAAATGAAGTTTCATAAGGTAAATGAGTATCGTTAAAGCTAGAATACTCTATATGGTGGTCTATTCAGTTTATTTTGATAGAAAGATTACAGCAGTATTGTAAATGAAAAAAACACACATCCTGTAGTATTTTCCTTCTTCATACTTTCAATAATCTATTTTGCATTATTTTTATCATTCATTTATTCGTTATTTTGATGATCTAAATTGTCATCATATGTACAATATGAAACTACCCAACACAATTAAGAAAACGAAATACTAGTATTACAAAGTGGAACTATACATACCATGTCTGTTCATACAAATAACGTCAAATTCTTATAAGAATGTTACTTCCTTTACGAAATCTTGACATGTCCTTACATTCCCAAATCTGATTTTTTGTCAAACGTCATTCATACATGACATTAGGACACACATAACACAGACGTACACCCAGTATTTACTGTAGCTCTCTTACATGAACAAAAACAAAACATACCATGTGGCAACAGATAGGCAAGTATACGTCAGTCCGTATTGATCGACCATTATTATAAGTATAAACCGTTTCACTGAATTTCATAGCCGATCACAGGTTGCAAAGTCGGTTAAGTCTGTATATATAATATATTTTACCCATGGATCTATTGTTTTTTTCAATGAAAATCGATTAAAAACAATATAGATGTGGGAGTATGTTTCATTTTGATATATAACAAAGCCCGTCCCGAATTGGAAATAAGTGATCAGGATGTTCACTGATATACATGTACATATTTTTTTTTATTTTCGAGAGAGACAATGTATAAAGTATGATTTTCCTTTAGCGTCATTGACGTTTAATCTTATCTTTATTTATCGGGATACCATTTAACAAGACAGCATGTTGCTAGATACTATTTCCGCTTCACTTTCGAGTTTACTAAACTGAACACGCAAAAATAATTTCATTGTGAAAATATCTTTTTCACGAGGTTCTTTATTTAGCATGATACTATGTAACATCATGTTAATGAACATGTAAAAGAAAGGAGGGGATCTCCAACAACACTCGGTTGCAGCACCTACAGCAAAACACCTAATGCAAAAACACAGAGCAGACATCCACAGAAGGAGACGCAAAACAAAAGGGACAAGGATAAAATATATGTTCAAAATATCATTGGAGGGATGGTGTTAAGATGTTAACCTCCTTTAATTCCGGTGATAGTTTTGAATGGAATGACATGTTTTCGAACTAGCAAAATAATATCTTTGATGTCAAATCGATTAAGGGTAAAAACAAAGCTTCTTTCATGCGAAAGAGCTGGAAAGAAGTAATTAATACACTGCTATACATCAGGTCACGGGGAACGATTTTAACTGATCCACACTGCAACATGAAAAAAGTGTTTATAATAATAATACGGAAGTTTTCCAACGCTATACCTTCAGAAAGAAATTTCTGCACAAGACACGTGTTTCGAATATTTAATTCTCATCAGTGATGCTTACAGCTGAGCCACCAAAATAGATTTGTACATTTACTTTACAGAGAGTGCGTGGCTCCAAATTTCCTGTAGGGTCGAATCAGTAACATGTCCAAATAAAATATATGTTCAAAATATAATTGGAGGGATGGTGCTATGATGTTAACCTCCTTTAATTTCGGTGATAGTTTTATAGATTCGCGGGTACAAGGATGTAGATTGGTCCAGTACCAAGCCAAGAGTCCGTCTGGTGACAGAAGTATCATATCCACGGTTTAAAAGACGTTTGATGTAAAATACATTAAATATTTCAATATTGAAATATAAGTTCTATTATCAAATTTAAGTATACCATATGCGCATTTGAACAAGTATGTCTCATCGGTGATGCTCGAGGCCGAAAATGAGGAAATCTAAATAAAATTAAACCTAAACCTGACCTCAAATTTCTGCCAAAGGAACTTCTAAGGACAGAGATATGCCATCAGGGAGATAAATTAGTTTTAGAACATTTTCATTCAATTATATGACGGAGGATTTTTAAATAAATTTCAAGTCAAGTGCCGAAACACTGCGAAAGTAGGCGAACGATACCCTCGGGTACTTAACAATCTATTCATGATTTTGATTTTTACTTTGAGTTTAACAATTTCAAAATAAAAGTAATGCTATATGGCTTGTTATTACGAAGATTTTGTTTCTTTTCTTCAAGAAGGCAAAGAGTTTGAAAACTTCCGTATTATTACATATTTGTGAATTTTTCGTGGAGTATAATGTTGCACCGGAAATCATAGTTGAATTGTCTACATATCCATTTATTTTCCTTAAATAGATATGTCATATTCTAAAAGGTACAGATAACCACATACAAGCTTTAACTTTTACTGCTTGTCATTAAAATGCTTGCCTTATTTTGTGCTCAATTAATTAGTATGTTATGTAACCTCCTTTCTTTCATGTGACATACACGCCGTTTGAAATCTAAGCAAGTGTGCAAAGTCGCTCACCTGCGAACAAAGGGGAATTAGTTAATTTAAAAGTAAAGTCATGTGCATTACTTAACGTGCAATACATTTCTAAGGTAAAAAAGGCCCTCTAATTACCAATTTATTTCTAGATCTTTGAACTATAAGGAGGGATGAATTATCATAATTAAAGAAAAAATGAACTCGATAACATAATAAAAAAAATTTGAAAATTCCCTGTAACACAAATATCAGCGTAGGAGATTCTCATTGAAAAAAATGACAACTCATAAAGAAGCTATAAAGGACACTGGGCTCAACTTACAATGTAAGACATCGATTTACGTCATAGTCTGTTATATATACATTTAATCAAATGGAGCAACTACACATCACATTTTGATTATGAATTTGTCACTCAAATTTGAGATGATCTTCAAGAAGGTAAAGTGTTGGAATACTCCCATATTATTATCATAAACACTTATTTTCTTTTGCACTGTGTAGCAATTAAATTCGTTCCCCGTGATTGAATGTTTAAAGCGTAATAATTGCCTCTTTCCAACTCCGTCGCCCGAGAGAAGCTTTGAATTGCCTCTTTGCCAATTTGACATAATGTGTTATTTTGTTTTTTTTTCGAAAACTTGTCATTTCATCCAAAAATATTATCGAAATTAAAGTAGGTTAACTTCCTAGCACCCCAATCCTGATTTGGCCAAAGACATAGATTCTATTTAATCATTCTACTGAATCTACCCCTAAAGAAATTTCGAGTCGCACACCCTTTGCTAAGTAGATACACAAAAAAAATAAACTAGAGGGCGCTCCTAAAATAAACTTGGCTGTGTCTGAAAATCACTTGAGTATCAAAAGGAGACCAATGATTACATTTGGCGGGTTTTATACATTGGGAAACGGAATTCACAACACACTCCATAATACATTCCGCACTTGCTGGAGATTGTCCGTTAAATAAGTTGTCCTTCGTGTTTCTATGGAGCTGTATCATTGTCTTAGTCTGTCATTTTTTTCTTTTTGCGTGAGAAAGTTTTGATTTGTATTTTTTCAAGAATTTGTATGTCTTTCGAGTGTGATTTTTGGAAATCTATTTCGACTTTTGTGTTTGACTGACTCATTGCTGATGACACTAACAAACACAAATACAAGAAGCTATATAAACCTTACGACAACGAAATAAACACTCCGGAAAATTAAGATATTAACGTAAAAAAAACACAAACAAATCAATACAACGAAGAACTTTCAAAACACCTTGACACGAAATCGTTGAAAGCATTAATGAGTCAAAGAAGATCCTGACGATTATCTCAACAGCACTCACAATAGAGCACCAAATTGAGCATCGACGCCCCCCCCCCCCCCCCCCCCAGCAAGCCAGAGGTGGGACCAGGTGCCCGGGAGGAGCAAGCATCCCCTGTTGGCTAGCCGCACCCGCCGTCGATACTGATGCACGAAAATGAAAACAATATATAAAATACATGCACTGCACTGTCTGAGGTTATGTCTATATAAAAAGTGCTATGGTGACCATGTCAGGGAAAATATTTAAAACACTTACTGTCAAACCCCTTGCGAGAATGGTCACTTAAATATGATACCAATATATATGACAACATGATGACTAAATAGATACGGTACTAATATATATGACAACATTACTACAATGGTCACATAAATACGGTACCGATATATATGACAACATGACGATAATGGTCACATAAATATTGTACCAATATATATGACAACATGACGACTATATAAATCCGGTACCAATATATATGACAACATGACGACAATGGTCACCTAAATACGATACCAATTTATGACAACTGTGAGAATACGGTACCAATATATATGACAACATGACGACAATGGTCTCATAAATACGGTACCAATATATATGACAACATGACGACAATGGTCACATAAATACGGTACCAATATATATGACAACATGACAACCACATAAATACGGTACCAATATACATGACAACATGATGACAATGGTCACATAAATACGGTACCAATATATTTGACAACATAACGACAATGGTCACATAAATACGGTACCAATATATATGACAACATGACAACCACATAAATACGGTACCAATATATATGACAACATGATGACAATGGTCACATAGATACGGTATCAATATATGTGACAACATGACGCTTACATAAGTACGGTGGCAATATTATTATATGACAACAACACGACTACAATTTTTCCTTTCTTGAATGACATTATTCATAAAACAATGGAAACGCGATTCCAGAGCAAGCTCAAACTACAACGAGTTTATTCTCAGACGGCCTGGTGACTTACTGAAAACTACTCAACCAGAGGTTCATTTATGAGAGTAGCATTTGTCACTGTTAAGAATGAACTATACAATGAAAATATAGATACCCTTTTATAGCTCTTTGTCCACAATTTTAAAAGGTACTTAGGTTAGAATCATCCAAAATATCGAATTTGATGTTGCTTTGCAAGAAAGAGAATGCTTACTCTTCCCGATCACCTGATCTCACCTTCTTTTGGGTTCCACTTTTGCTCCTGTTTGTTGTCTTATATGCTAATTATTTTCTCAGCAAATGTAACTTAATTAAAGTGATATCTTTTTGCTTACAACATTTTTGGGTGACATTTTTTTAAATTTCGAAAACTCGAGGCAACATATCAGACTGAGTGTTCTAAGGACACGTGACGACCGTACAAAGCTCTCGGGACTTTTCTGTTACTTAAGAATACGGAAGTGTTCCAACTCTATACCCTCTTGAAGACAATTTCAAACCAATTTTCATGCACCAGACACGTGTTTCGGATATCAAATCCTCATCAGTGATGCTTCCAGCCAAAGTGATTTTCAGAAGCCGCCAAAATTCATTTCACTAGCGTCCTCTGGTTTTATTTTTAGAATTTAAATTTGTGCATTTACTTTACAGAGAGTGCGCTGCTCAAAAATTTTTGTAGTGTCGATTCAGTAGCATATCCAAATAAAATCTATGTTCAAAATAGCATTGGAGGGATGGTGCTAAGATGTTAACCTCCTTTAATTTCGATTATATTTTTCGATGAAATGGCAAGTTTCCGAAATAACAAAAAATATACCGGTATATGATGTCAAATTGACAAGCAGATTAAGACAAACGTACGAAAATATTGGAAGTAATTCAGACTTGCAAACTCTGCAAACGCTATTTAAAAAGTATTGTGATTATGTTGTGCAACCTTCTCCTGGCATTGTATGGCTGACTGGAACAAGTAGTAAGGGTACAGATAAAGATTTCAAAGTTCTTATATTTGTTACACAGCGAAGCTGTCCATATAATACCATCATTCGAGATGTACAATAAACTTTGCTGTACTTATACAGGTTCAAGACAAAATGACGGAAGACCGATGAATTGTGAAGATATTATGGTTGGTTTTTGACTTCAGCAGATATTGTCGCCTAACTTAATTAACTCTGTTAGCAACATATGTAGAAGTCTTGAGCACGGATTCGGTCAAGATTGGTTCTCTCTAGGAGAAAAAAAAATGAAACATGTCTTATTTCTTTATTATCTATATACATGTATTCTACTTAACTACCGTAATAGATAATGTTGACAATTTACTATGTGATTTTCTTCAATTTTCTTACATTTTTGGGGGAGAAAGAATCGAAATAACATCCAATCGTAATTTACAGAAATAACTTGCAAAAATTATATGAAACTAAAAAGATATATAATTTTGTAAAAGTAATTATCATATCCTTTTCTTAATTACAATTCATACTGAATTTTCTTGTTATTTACATTTCTTAATTAAATTCTATCAATTCTATTATTTTCCAAATAAATTGATCAATTTATTATTTTTGTCAAATTTGCTATTTCCGTGTAAAAATCTAAAAGCATGTTGGATGATATATCTCATTACCCCTTACCTCAGCAACACATGCTATTGTCCGTCCCTCGCCGTAAACAAATGAGCTTAATGGAATGAAGCCTTAAGTTGAATAATTGCAACTGTTTCTGCGCTAATGCATAATGTTGTGACGTGAGTAAGTTGTCAGATTTAGCATCTTTATTTACCCACGGTGACAAACATTACAGGTAACAAAAGTAACGAACTATTAAGTGGTATTAAAGTAAGTATGCGGAATTTTTCAAAATATTTTCCAAAATTTATTTCTGTAATAGATCTAGTTTTAAACTAACCCAATGCTAACTAACTACAAATGTTTCCCTGTTTGTTGTCACTTTATTCTATGTTACATCGCAATGATTGTAGACTTGCTCAAGTCCTTATATCAAATATCGTTAGGAAAATTGTGATTATTAATAAAAGAAATAAAAGAAATAACCCTTCAAATCTATAAGCAGTGAGCAATCGGTTGATCGTCAAATTTTCTTTTTTCCCCTGATTTAGCAAGGAAACCGCATCAAATAAAGATGAGATTTCCAACGTAACGACATTGCAGTGATATCAATGGAAAGCACACTCATAAAGCGAGAAAAGGGGAACAACTCGTAAAACTACCATCACGTCAACAAACAGACGGAGACAACAAGAAAAAAACATCCGAACGACCAACAAACGGGACTAAACGTCATTGAAATATGAAAAACAACACACAATAAGGAGGGAGACCAATCACAACATTGTGCAGGCTAAAAACGAAATTTATTGTAGATGGCGCCACTGAGACAAAAACAAATTTACATATACAGATTAAATCATTATTTATGATTATGGTTTATGTGCCAAAAAAGAAATGCATTTCGGTTTATATGATTTGATTAACTTATTGACACACAATTTAGTATATATGACTATTGTAAGTTAAAGAAGTCAATATACATGTAGTAATAAATATACACTATGCCCTATTGATTATTGCACACATGTCCGTGTGTCATTCAGTCTGTTTGTTAGCCCGCTTGTCTTAAAAGCAAGAGAAACTTCCAACATTTTGCAAATAATCTGGAAGTTCTATCAAGACGTGCTTGCGTATGTGTCAGAACCAGTATATCGGCCCGGATAGCTCAGTGCTTGCCTGCAGGTATAAAGGTCCCGGGTTCGAACCCCGGTCTGGGCACATCTTTTCCTACCCTACTACATTTGGTGCCGTGACAGTGAGCCTCGGGAAGAGGTAGAACCAGGGCTGTTGTGTTGTTCTGAGGTTGAGGAAACCTCAAAATTTGATGGGTGGAGGAGTGTGTCAGAGCCGGGTGTATCGGCCCGGATAGCTCAGTGGTTAGAGTGCTTGCCTGCAGGTATAGAGGTCCCGGGTTCGAATCCCGGTCTGGGCACACCTTTTCTTACCCTACTACATTTCGTGCCGTGACAGTGAGCCTCGGGAAGAGGTAGAACCAGGGCTGTTGTGTTGTTGTGAGGTTGAGGAAACCTCAAAATTTGATGGGTGGAGGAGTGTGTCAGAGCCGGGCGTATCGACCCGGATAGCTCAGTGGTTAGAGTTCTTGCCTGCAGGTAAAGAGGTCCCGGGTTCGAACCCCGGTCTGGGCACATCTTTTCCTACCCTACTACACGTATATACATTTACATGTATTTACTGCTAAGAGTGGTATAATAATTTAAAAAGCTTTAATTATTTCAAGGCGTGTGTTCCAATGCTAATGACCATTCTATAAGCGAGTATAACATAGCCTATTTTCGCCTATATTTATTTCTTTTTTCTTTGCATAAAAATAGATAAGAACGAATTAAACTTGTATGCATTCCCGTGCTGTCTCAGCAGTGGGTGGATACATGGGTATATGGGTGCATATGTGATGAAAATGGCATGTTGATTTTTGACCCTGTTTCATGTACGTAGTTTTAACTTATGTTAATAAGTAAGCCATTCAGAAACAAAATTGTTTACATGATGATGTGCATACCTTAACATAATTTCGTAATTTGTTTTTTTTTTTTTCTATTTCCAAGGTTAGTCAGATAATAAAGTGTCTACTTTCGCCGATCGTTTAGCACTACATTCTGCACAATATACACCGTTCAAAATCCAGGACACTGTCCATTTCTTTTTCACTATTTTTCGTCAAATCGTCATCCAAAAAAAAAAAAAAAAAAAAAAAAAAAAAAAAAAAAAAAAAAAAATGAAATCCTCTGAAATACATTATCTTCTTGCTTTTCTGATTTCATTACGTATGTAAATCATGTTCACAGGACATAATTGTAACATTTCATCTTTTTCTTGAGATTGTGGGCTTTTTAATTAATTACAACTAATTAATTTATTTGTCAACAACATCATTTAGCTTCATTAAGAAACCTCGATATGTTTCGCATATGCATATTTTAACATGAAAAAGCAGATTGCGCGAATATTAAATTGAAAACACTCAAGGGGTTTTCTTTTTTTCCCTTTTTTTTATTACTATTTTTTCTTACTTTCTTTATGTGAAAATTTCTGTTAATTTGGTGTAAAAGCATTTTCGAAACAATAAAAAAAAATAAATAAAAATAAACGAATCAATAGTAGTAAATACCCTTATAAACAGAATGATGTTTCTACAGAAATCAAGTCGCTTCCACCTTTGTTTTTGCACAGATTTTCCCACTTGATTTTTAGTACAAAACTAGACAAAAATTCGTTCATGATTTTTGATTTAGTACATATCCATCTATCTTGAAATCAGGAAAAATCTCCTTCTGTCATTTAAAATCATCACTCTAAACAAGTGTGTCAATTCTTTTTAATTTTGGAATTAATTTTAAATTTATGCATATGCATATGCTATTAGTACGAAAAATCGAACTTACCTCCACATGCAACTTCTCTGTTCAGAAGACAAATAACCAAGAACGAAAACCCCGCTCAATCTTGTGGTGAGAATGATTTCCCTTTGCGGTATGACGTATGACGTCTGTCACACCGTAGCTCATAATTTTCGGTTCCTCATTTGTCTGACGCGGTCCGTCAGCTATATTTTACACCTTTACCGTTATGTTTGCCGTTACCTTGAAGCCAAACCATATATATTCATCATGGCATATTAATTGGAACTAAACATAATGACCCGGTCATTTCCGATGTTGGAACTCCTTTTCACGTTTAACAATTACTTTTTTCACTTGATTTATTCCACTTTTTCTAGGAGTTGATCTTTGGGATGATGTACTGTGATTTTTTATCCATAAAAAGATGAGCAGGAAATATTATTTTATGACAATACATGCTGCTGAGGCTTGGTGTATTAACAAACCTAAGCTTTTATTATCCAAGATAAAAGACCTAGCCGCACCGACAAAGGGTTCTTTTTATTTCAGATGGTTATCACAGCATTATCAAAGAGAACGTAAATTAGAGCTCTTTTTAAGACTCTTAAACATTTTATTAACAACGTTCAGTTTTGTATGTGCTTTTTAGAATAGTTGCATCTACAAGTACTAGTACACTTAACAGGTTGTTTACTTGTTTAGCTTTCGTCATTATTTTCTGAATTCTTGTATGAAAAACTTGCGTCACGCATTTTCTTATCCTTAAAAACTGAGAAGAGTACCCATACGATGAGAGAATCAGAGACCAGCCAAGAAACATCAGTTTCTGTATTCTATTTGTTGTCAATAATCCCTGTTGATACTGTCTCCTTGTAATCATGCTCTTGTGCTTTTCTCTCTTGTTTCCGTTAAATTATTGTTTGTATTGCTGTGAGCAAGAACACAGTTTTTTCCTTCGTTTGAAATTATTAAATACCCTTAATATCCGAATATATGCATGATAGCTTTGCCTCTCCTGCATGAAACGTTTGGAGTTTTATGATGAAAAAAAAAAACCAACACACAATGGAAATAATCTTTTGGTAAGAGAAAAAGATCTTTCAATGAATTCACGATATGTATTCTTTCTTTGAATTCTCTTGTTTGTTTCTTGTCAAAAGCGCTGAGCTATAGACAACTAAACAAGCTAAACCAGTTCACTCAATAAATTTGTTACGTTTTCGAATAAGATTCAGTTCAATTTTTTAGAAATAATTCAAATACGTTTTTAAATATTCTATTTCTTTATATTCTATTAAATAAATCATTTTTGTTATTGTTGTTTGTTGTTTCTCTTATACAACGTTTTTGTCATCAAGCCCTACAAATTCACTGTAAAATTAATATTCCAGCCTAATTTCTATTTGTTCCAAATTCCAACTTTGACAGTAACCATCAAGATGACATATTTTATTTGTTTACAAGTCCGGTTGAAAATAGTGATTATAAATTTGTAAATAGCAATGCCCTCGGGCATATAATTTATAATTCTTGTAGATTATGATTTATTCAGAGCATTTAGTGCATTTGTCTGTACAACATGTACGAAAATAGATAACTTACGTGTACTACAATTAGAAGAATGCATTCCAAGGCAGCAATTGGCTAAAAAAGGAAAGAACCGAAACTAAAAATAATTTTCAATTCATCTTATGGCGATGCATGAAAAAAGCAATATGTACAGTGGCGACACCTACAGCTACTAGTATTACTCTATTTTTAGATCACACTATTTGAAATCGTACACGTTCCAAAAACATGTTGAATACTATCTCTCCCTCCTCCTCTACTTTCCTAACTTACAGTCAAGAACAATAGAGAGGAATGTCGAAATATAATTCGGTCTTTTTAACAATAAACGATTTTAATTATTCAAAACTTTCACCATTGCCTTGCTTTTTTGGCGATATTATTGAAAACTTTCAGCCACCTTTATTAGATTGTGCATACTATGAACTGATGGCGTGTTTTATCTTATCTATTCATATATATTCCCAGTTGATTTATCTTGATTTAGCTAACAGCTCCTATGAACCCAAAGATGACCCCCCCCCCCCAAAAAAAACTGCCAAAGAAGAAGAAGAAAATAATCCATATTCCGATATTTATGATATTCTTACGAAACTGATTCTTCTATTATACATAAGATTTATGTATGTACAATGTAACACGATATCATGAAATTATTTTCTCTTCAGATTCACAAAAACAACTGAAAAAAATGATAATACATTTAAGAATAGTACGTAATCTATCATCAAAATGACGTTTCATGCGAGGGATATAAGAGGACGTTAGATGGTAAGGGGATCAGAACACATTCATGGAATTTGCCAAAGATACGGATTTAAATTGTCCCGTATTGGAATCATATCTGTTGATGGAGTTACTTTAAAATATCTTATTTATTGCGATATTGTTTTCGGATATTGTTTTTTCGATCTTTCTTATTTATCTTTCTAACCCCCCCCCCCCCCCCCCCCCCCCCCCCCGACGAGGAGGAGGATCGACACAGGACCCTGAAGAAATTTAAAGACATCGCAAATTGCCCAAAGACTAAACAAAGATAAAAGTTTGTATATTCCTTTATATTTGCCTCCAATCTGTATTAAATATCACTATTGAACAGACGGATATTTGAAAACTACTACTTTACAAATACAAAATTATTGCATTTCCCAGAAAAAATCTTAACCCACTCACCACAAAAAAAACCCAAACACAGAGGAATTAATGTGTGTATATCTAATATCAAATTCAAGTACGAGTGACGACACCTACATATTTCGTAGAAAATGTACTACATTTGTATATGTAGGTGCATGTACATTTGTAGCACCTCCTTATTTTTTTAAGTGACCGCTGTCTACATTTTAATCTAGCGAATAACCCAGTTAAAAGATACCCCTCCTTCTTGAAAAAACAAAACAAAGTCAAAATGTATCCGCGGTTGATTAATTATATGCTCGCCCTTTACAAACATTTGTACAAGCAATTTTTTTCGAGAAATGACCGATTTATCTCAATTTCATCGCGTTATGTAATAGATAATTGCTTGCACTTCTCAGCAAATACCTTTTGTTGATTCACTTCTAATTTCATCTATAACATTCCTCAACCATGATATTAAATTTCTATTTGTGTAGAGCCCATCATTTGATTAATAAAACATTCAAATTTACATACCTGCATATCGCAATAATCTCAAAGTTTTTTTTTTCTGGGAAAATTAATTTGTTACTGAATTTTGGTCATTTTTATTTCAAGTCCTGGGTCTTAAAAAATATGCTTTGAGATGAGTCATAGAAGCTTCTTATTAATTTTACATGTACAGTACGTACCAGGAGATTCACAACGAGATCGCGTTGATGGAGTAAGCTTACTCCATAATTCCCCAGAGTAATTTCTCTTTCTTCCTCCTTGCCCCCTTTGTTTACTCCATAGAAAACGCCATGCCCGCCGAGGAATTCCTCCAAAAAACAGCGCGGGCCTTTATGGGCGGAGCTTAGTGGATCGAAGGCGGAGCTAATATGAATGCGTAATTCCCTCATCATCGGCTAAAGTCGCGATCTTTTAATGACACAGTTCTTGTTGAATGAGGAACAAAAAGATATTAGAAATTAACTTTGACACTGTTTGTACAGTATTCTAATTCTTTCTATTGTAATTTTGGAATCTGGTTTCTGCTTTTGTGTTTGACTTTCATTCTCTCATTCTATAGATATTGATAAGATATAATAACGTAAATCAATACACAAATTGATCGTTTGAAATAAAAACCTAATGGATGTAATTTACATGTACATGAATTGGCGTGGCAAACTGATCGGGCAGGGGGGGCTCAGTTTCACCTGGTCATCAGTACGGTTTACTTTTCACCAGGTGATATAAGCTTCCCGGTATAAAAATGACATGTAATGAGTATATACCGGCAGGGACGTTATATACGTCCCTGATACCGGTACTCTAATTACTAATGTACGCACAGTCTCTCCTACCGTAAATTATTTTAACTCGTCTCATTAATTGAATTATCCCCGTCAGGTCAGGTAGTGCACATAAAACCGATTAAAAAATCTTTATACCCATAAAAATATTAAATAACGTACATGTACATTATTATAAGCCACTCAGTGGCGGATCCAGCGCCCCCTTTGCCGGGAGTCAAGGGGCGAATTTTGCCGATTTTTACTGAAAATGGGCAAAAATATACCTGTTTTTGGAAAATTTGGGGTCAGTGCCGGGGGGGGCGCCCCCTCCGCACCCCCCTGAATCCGCCACTGCCACTATCAAGAGTTTCTTAATATTAGACAATGCTTACAATATCTATAAGATCTTCATTCTATTTTTATATTCAATCAGTCACAGATATATTCAACATTTGTGAGAAAAGGGTCAAAGTACAAATGTACAGTAAAGGTTCACCCAGATAAACATATTATTATGACCATGGAATTATAATTATTTTACTCCGATTCAGTGGAGCATCATCACATGCAGGTCTATTTTCTTTAGCTTAGATGCATTGTGTTTATGTATATGTAAAATCAAGGACTTATATAAGTCCTTGGTAAAACGTTTCGTAGAATTTTTCTTTTGCGTGGAGTTTTAAGATAAATTCTCAGACATCGAATGAATTTCTTCTGCCCATCCCTTTTTCTCAAAGATATAAATACATGTATTTGTTTCCCGCCGGGACACACGTACATGATCAGTGATTAGGAAGAATATTAAAGAGTTCATGGGACAAATGTCCCTTACGTTTAAAAATAATGGGACATTTTCGTACTTAATGCGCCAAATAAATTTATCAATGAAGCTTTCCGATTAACATGATTAAAGAGAAGACACCAGCTATAAAGTATCTTAGAGCAACAGATGTAAACTGTACAAAATTTTTAGGTATAATCAGGAATGGATGTGTAAATATTTCACAAAGAATTCAATTCCATGGTTTTGCCGTTGGACATTGTAATAAGGCCACTTTCATGTACATGTAAATATCAGCTGTTATGAAACACGACCTTGCAGCAATCATTTGAAAATTTAAAAAGACCGGTTTCACAGAAAAGTACATTTATCTTTGTGTATACGTTGAAAAAAATCATATTTTAATATGTATTACTCTAAAAATATCAACAATGCTAGCAATATCTCAGCAGTTCTCGCCGTTGCTGTGAGTATTTCAATAAAAATCAGTACCTTTACTCTTGAAGTGAACGGTGACTGTTGCCCTTTGTTGAACCACCTGAATTTTGATTTTGACGAGTGTCGACTTTTCGATGCTTCACTGACTGTTCCGATTTTTCTCATATCAATCATACGGGAGAATTGATTAGACTCTGAATAGACTGATAGAGAATTTTAATCTTAATCTATAGTAATTAAATATTTTGTTTTACTTCCTAAACTTTTCCTAAAAGGTATCCTCCCGCCAGGCATGAAAACACATAAACACATGATCAATATGAAGATATTTGGAGAGGTTGACTGAAAACATAAAAGATAAAAATAGAGATGTATAATGCTGACTTAATTAAAAAAAACCCACTATTGTCACCTAAAAATAACGATAGTACAGGCAATTTAAGATCATATACTGATTTTTTAACCCTCCCCTCCCCCCCCCCCCCCCCCATGCATGTTTGTGTGCGCGTGGTTTTTTTTTCTGAGCGCCCGCGGACGTAAAACAAAAGAGTTAGTTACCGTACTATGGCCTTACTTTGCGTACACTTACATTGTCAGTAAACTACAAAAAAAAAATGTACATGTGCATGTACATTCAGTTGAAAATCAATAAATGAAGAATTTTCTAGATCCGCCCGTGTTGGTTGACTTGTAAAACCGTGAACTCGTTAGTACATGTATAACAATAAAATCAATTTTGTTTATTATTTCTTTTATTTTTCATAACTGGTTTAGTTTATTTCCTGTCAAAAATTAATATATTTCGGAAAATAATCTATTATTCTGACTATAATAATGACAAATATGGACAATGACCATATCCCAATACAGAGTACATAATCGATGATTGGACATCCCGAAGTAATCTCATTTTCGAACCTTTAAGGTGGTACTCACTGTCAAAACACATGTACAATAAAGTGGAAACCGTACGAGAATGAAGAAATAACAACTAGCTAGCCGTGGTTTATTGTCCAGTAATTCCACGAGTCGCATGTCATGTGACGAGTGGAATTAATGGACAATGAATCACGGCTAGCTAGTTGTAATTTCTATTCTAATATAGCACGTGAATGGGCGGAGCTTAGCGCACTGTAAGTTTGTTGGAGATTTTACACCAGGCGAGTTCTATAGTGCATATAGGGAGAAAATCTCAAGTCATATTAGAATTGGGGGGTTTGATACCCTGCTTTCCAACATACTTGAATGATGTAACCGTAAAAAATAAGAGTGAGAGAGGCCATTCAGAAAGCGGAATAGCTCGGTATAGGACATATCCTTTCTCTTAGAATTTGCACATCCCCTCTCTCCCTCTCCCGGGATACGCTCATGATAAATTTCGTATGTATTCCTCTTACATGTTTTTTTTTTAATTTTGCACAGAATTACAGGTATTTAAACATATTTTGTATGAAAAAAAAAACAGTAAATTATTTCTGCACGGTCTACTTTTTTCGATAGCAATAAATACTCCTAAAATGGAAATTCTTCTTAATACAAGAAAAAAAAAAGAGGGGGTTCCAAAGTCTCTGCTGACTACTTCTTTTAATACATTTCACAAAAATCAAATACTTCAAGCAAAAGGGGGGCTTAAACACTGCATATCAAACCAACTTCGGATATAGGAGAGGGACGCATTCATAACCCTAGGCTACTCTTTTATATTGCCAATTGTTACTGGGTTTTCCCCCTTTTGTAGCAGAAATATCTCCTTAAAAATCAAGTGCAGATCGAGGTTCCATGGACTTGCCCCTGCACTCCTATAAACACCATCTACTGTTTATGTCTTTTTCTAACTTTCCTTTTTATAAAATGAAAGTGAGCACATGACAATGCTCACTTTCATTTTATAAAAAGGAAAGTTAGAAAAAGACATTTACATTAAAAGTCATTGACTTCGTACAGTCGGTTATCAATATATATCGAACATTCAAAAACAATGTTTCAATAACATGTATAAGATACATCTGTAAATTTTGAAAAAAATATCGGGACAAATGGCATGATTTATGAGTACTCCAACAGTATTTTACTAAATTTCCCTCGAAATGATTAGGACATTGTCAAAAGGATGTGCAAAGAAAAATTCAATATTGCATTTTTCGCTCGCCAAGGAACTACGACTCAAACTTCACATGCAAAGCATGCCCCGTAATGTTCCTCTTAAAAATGTAAATTAAAGTTACGCTTTCTTCCTCTCTGGTTACGTTACTGATAGGGTTAATGCAACACATAATTTAAAAATCTGGACATCATATGTACAGTAGGGAAAATTTCATGATTTGTACTTTTTCGAACCTAACGTAGCTGTGCTACTGCAGCTCAAAGGCTCAAAGCCGTCAACGCTTCAACGAGTCAAACTGAAAACAGTCCATGTTGACATGACCACCAAAAAAATCCTCAACCAATAAACCAATAGAATAAAAGCCATACGAATAAATGCGATTTACATTCAAATACTGTTGTTAACAGTTAAAATGGCTGTGTACATGCATGCATGTTAAGCAACCTCATACGAGTAAATTACATTTACTCCTCATTTCTCATGTCAAGGGCGTAGGAGAAGGGCGCGGGGGGCAGCGGGGGCACATGCTTTGAAAAATGGGGGGGGGGGCACAACCATGTTTGTGACCCCCCCCCCCCCCCCTCACTTTTCAATCACAAAATTTTCTTATGCATTAACATTGTTTAAAATAGCAACATTTTGTACCATAAATCTACAATTTTTCGGTCATATTTCAAAATTTTTCTTTGGCTCGCTACCGCTCGCCAATCCTTTATAGACTTTCTAAATAATTTATTAACTCAAACTAAATCATGTATATAGAATATTATTACATGTACTTGTTAAATGATAGAGGGTACAGAAAGTATTTCCTGATAGGTCAATATTTTGCTAAAAAAAATTTTGGCTCGCTTCCCCCCCCCCCCCCCCTTTTTGTTTTTTTCTTTTGGCTTGTTCGAAATTTTGGGATGTTGTGCCCCCCCCCCACCCCCACTTTATCAGGCAGAGCTGTTTACTCGACTGTTTGCTGGTGTGAATCATGGTCAAATTTTGCACAAAGGGGAATTGAATACAACAATTATTCATCAAGAATTTCAAAAGAAAGTGTACTTACCCGACAACAGCTTGTATGTCACATCCTGGCACGAGTTATTTACCAAATATCGTACAGAATATTCTTTAGCAAGTGGCGCCATCTATAATGCGGTAACTACATTTAGAAATGTGTATAACTCTTGTCAGGAGGTGATATACAAGCTGTTGTCGGGCATGTAAACTTTTTTTTAATTCTTAGCATATATACATTCATTGTAATTGATTCCCCTTTGTACAGAATTTGACCACGATGCACGTATTGTGAAAGCTTCGCCGATCCTCGCAGACCAGCAAACTGTCGAGTAAACAATTCGACGTCCATTTTGGACAGACACAAAAACCCCGCTGTATCTGGGCTTCTATTTGACTTTATACAGTTTTGAGATTTTCAGGAGTTGTAGAAATACCCTTTCCGAATAAAAGAATAGCCAGAGTTGGTTAAAAATGTATTTATGAAAATATAAATTGCACTCAAAGTTGAGTAATCGGCGAATTCAGGTCTTTGAACTTGTTTCCCTTTCTTTTTAACACACATTTTTAATGAATTGGCTAATAAATTAATGAGTTTGCACTCTTTGGTTTGCTTTCTCAAAGTTTCTGTACAGAAAGAGAAATTCAATGTTATTTATGTGCAGCTAAATTAGACTTAAAGGGACGGTGTCCCTGAAAATCAAGTAATTTAAAAAAAAATTATGATGCATTTTATACACATTCTCATTTGTGTAAATTCAAGTTTTCAGCCGAATCTAACGTATACATTCGCAGTTATAGACGTCATTTTGAATTTGGGGTGCGCAGCTATATTCCACTAGCGCCACCAAGGATGTACTGAGTTTTTACAATAAAGATTTATGGAGATTTAATTTTAAAAATTCAATAAAATTATGGTCTTAACTGCATATTTTCAAATAAAACTTTTTACGGCTCCTTTTTGTGTCGCCTGCGAAGCACAGCGACACTTAGGGATCACTTTGTCCGTTGTCCGTCTATCCGTCAGTCAGTCAGTCCGTCTGTCACACTTTGGGTGTCACACCCATAAATTTTGATTGGTAAGTGATAGGGCTTTGATATTTCAGATGTGTATTTCTTGTGACATAACCTTACTACACATACCATAAATTTTGACCGAGTGACCTTGACCTAGATATTTGACCTACTTTTCCAAAAAATTAAGATTGGCTATATCTTTTGATTGGTAAGTGATAGGGCTTTGATATTTCACATGTGTATTCCTTGTGATAAAACCTTACTATACATGCCAAAATTTTTGACCTAGTGACCTTGACCTAGGTATTTGACCTACATTTCAAAATAATTTAGATTGGCTATATCTTTTGATTGATAAGTGATATGGCTTGAATATTTCAAACATGTATTTCTTAAGATGAGTATTTTCTTTTATTCCCAAAAAATTGTACCTTAAGGTCTTCGCCTAGATTATTGACTTTTTCTGAAAGAAATAGATTGACCATATCTTTTAATCAGTAAGTAAAAGGTTTAATAGTTCACATACAAGTTCATTTGACGAGACTTTCCCGCTGATACATGTACACATATTAAATCAAGTGACCTTGACCTACATATTTGATCAACTTTTTAAAAATAGGCCGCTTCGCAGGCGACCAAGCATTCCTTGGATTGCTATTTTTCCTCTATCTAGACCCTTCGGAATGAATTTTAGGTTTTATATAAGATTTATTTTAAAGGACACTGTATTTTTAAAACCATGGAAATATAAATAAAAATGCAGGGATTGCGTGGGTGGGGAGTATTGGATAAGGTGGGTAGGGGTCCTTCTTACTGAGCTAAAAAGTATATATATATATATATATATATATATATATATATACCCCGAAATATCCTAAGAATTACAACTATTTCATAGTTTGACATGTACATATTTTGGCATAGTTTAACACTATTTCATAGTTTGAACATGTACATATTTTGGCAGAGTTTAACAGCCTCATCCTTTGAATGCTAAAGTTTTTTATCACTGCAAATCATTGACTGATTTGTAATAGTTTTAAAACTACTTTGATAACAAATATGCAATTTTAAATTTTTAATAAGTTTGTTTTTTAGAGGGGGGCTGGGGATTCAGCCTATAATCTTGAAAAAGGTACAATCCTGAAAATAAAGTTTTTTTTAATTCAGTGGGTCCTAGCCCCCTCAAAATCCTCCAGATCTACGCTTGTCAGATCGTAGAGAATATGTGTAGAATAATGTAAAGAACCTTTAAAGGGAGTGAAACACTCCGTACGGTTATTGTCACATGACCTTATATGGGCGTGCCCATATGCCTGGTCTTACAAGGTGTGAAGACATCGCCTCTCATGTACAGAGGATGATCTTTATACAGGTAGAAGCGCACGGTAACTGAAAAGGTGTGAACAACTTGTGAAGCATCGTTTGTAGATTTGGTTTTGGTTGGCGTTCCGCGATTTACTTTTGGAATTCAGTGGGTATATAAAAGGATGGGAGGGGGGGGGGTCTTTATTGTATTACATTTGTTTTATTATTAGGCTATCCTCATAAGAGTCATATATTTTTTTGTATTATCGGATGGTCTTCGGTTTTCTCTGAAAGTCTAATCGTAAATAACTTTTATTTTTTTCCGATCACATGACTTCATAGGCAAGATACTAATCAAGAAGCCATATTTATACTGTAGTTTTAGGAGCTAGGATAGAAGCTATATATTTTTTTTATTGAAATGTTGACTGAAAATCATTCTTATTAAAAATTTTGATAGAAATGTTTACTTGAGAAAGAAAGATAGAAAGAAAGAAGCTTGCATAAAAATGACAGAAACTATTTCATGGACCATGCACACACGAAAAAAAAAATATTCTACTCTTTCCCGATCATTATCATACAGGTAACGTTTACTTATCAGACAATCACTTTTATCCTTTGAGAGATACCCACAGTTAAGCGAAACAGATTAAACCTACCTTGCGGTCACAAAGGTGTGAAAGAGTAAACTAAAAATGCATACTTAGTATCACGGTAACGTGGATATGTTCTTACATGACTCGTGACAAAAAAAAAACAAAAACAATCAAATGTTGGACCTTTTTTCGGCATGATTTTGAAGGTACATATAGGGTCGGGTTAGCCGAAACACACCTATTTTTAAGCCTAATTGTCTCTTTTTACTTTTGAAAAAAAATTCTCTATAGACAATAGAATTGATAAAGACAATAATATACATGTTTGTAGATCTTGTCTTTACGTGTTCGTTCTCAGCCATATTCCTCAATAAATTTAAGTTTTATGTTTTGTTTCGTTTCCTTTCGGTCTGTTTTGTTTCGTTTCGATTTATTTCTGAATTTCTTTTCGCACTTTATAGGGACCCTATGAAAAGTAGGAATGTGTTGAAGAAAATCGTTGACATGTGCAAAAAAAAAAAAGAAATAATGTTTATCTTTAAGGTTTCTGCTTGATTATATAAGATGGAACGATAAAGGACTCATTTGACAGAAAGGGGTTATGATATTACTTGTTAGGTAAGCATAGTTTTTCGGATTAGTCATGCTAATACAGGACGAGGTGAAGCTTCATCAAACTGACAAATCTCTGACTAACATAATAACTGTTTTATTTTGTCAAGGACCAAAACCTCCGGGTTATTATTTTTTTTTGGGGGGGGGGGGTTGCTGCTGGTGTTCTACACCTTTTAGACGGCGTGCTCGTGATGAGATATATGCAATCTGATTGGTCCGAACGTGTCCGAGGCAAGATAAAATGGTAATGGCTGACGCTAGTGGGTGAGTTGCTCCGTAATTATAATCATCTCGATTACTTTCCTCTTTTTTTTCTTGCAAATTATCTGCATGGCATCTCTCCCAACTCCCGTCTGACGTCGAACGGAAATAACCATAGTAATTCCGCCTTTGACAGTAACCCTGGACTCCAGGAGCGTTTAGGGATCGGATCTCAATGAACGCTAACATTGAACATTTAAAAGATCTTTTTGGGTTTTTTTTAATAAATTTTGTCAGCGGAATTGTGGGAAATTTTGAGCCGATGGGGACATATGAAAATAACAAGAGGCCCAGGAGCCACATCGCTCACCTAAGAACACTGAGGACAAGCCAATATACCGGTATTAAACGGTCGGCATTAAGAATTGCGGGTTATACAATATTTAGAAAAAAATGTTTCACTGTTACATTTCTTGCAATAAATATGATGATTTCAAAATAACCATTCATGGGAAGAACTAAAAAAATTATCAAAAATGATGAAAATGTTCATCCCCCTTCCTGTTTGATAGTCTTTAAAAATCATTAAAAAAATAAAAAATAAACTTTTCGGTGTTTTTTTTTCACTGAAGCATTCTGCTTAATAATGGCTTATTTAAACTAAATTGGTGCAGAATTTCAAGAAATGAAATATTAGTAGAAATCTTTTTGCTTAAAAAATGTCACAAAAGACGTGAACAACGTGTCAAGAATACAAAACAAAATGAGCAAACTTGAATCATACATCCTTCTAGATATGATATTCAGTAAAACTGGAGATCATTTTTAGAGGGCTATCCTCTGTGGTCTACAGTATTTGACCCCTTACTGAAGGGTTCTGATCGAAATGAACAACCTTGGTAGCGGACATTTAGTACTTCATGTATACCAAGTTTCATTAAAATCCTCCCAGCTGTTTCACACGAGACGGTGAGAATAGGAAAAGTTAACCGACTGACGGTTGAAAGACGTCGAACGTCCGACAAACCGACATGACAATAGAATGTAAGTGAGCTGAAAATTAGTCAGTCAACCAAAAAATAGAGATAAAAGCGACAGACCATCATTTTCTCAATTTTGAATTATGCATGGTAGGTGCTCATTGACATTTCCTATATAAAGTACTTTATTGTCTGATGCGTAATGTAAAGTGCCTCAAAGATCATAACACTAGCAAATTCTAAACAAACAAGGTATTTGCAAGCTGACAGCTTGGGAAGTATAAGAATGAAAGAGTCATATTTTTATTTGCAAAAGAAATTACATAGAGGTGCGGCGCTCCCTTTAAATATTTATGAAAGGCCTCAGTCCAAATTCAACCTTCACTACATTCGGGTTAATTTAATACATGTTCTTTTATTGTGTCTTCAAAAATTAAAACTGTATTATTTGTACTATACTGTATATTTATTTGTCATTCAATGGAGATTCGAATGAAAAAAATCCCATAATTTGTACCGGTTTACAAAATGTACTGTGTTTGTCAGCCAAAGGAGTTACTGCAAATGGTACTCAACGCGTAATTACTCTTTGAAAGTGGAATTTCTTTTTATTGGTGCATTATTCATGCGATCTCTACGTGCTCCTGATTGTTTTATGTCGCGTAGCGACAAATTCCACGCGACATAAATAAAATCAGGATCATGTAGAGATCTGGTTTTAATCAGATTGGTGAATGAACATTCGATATCAGTGAACAGTAAACGCATCTATCATAAACCTGAATAAAGACTTCACATTTTAGTGAATACTTAAGGGGGTGGACATGGTGAAAGGGAGGTTGGAGGAAGGGTCGAGAGGAGGTAGGGGGTAAGGACCCCCTTAAATTTGTCGTAATACCAGGACAAATGTAAGAATAAAGAGTGAGGGAACCACACCAATAATTCTTAAATGGAGGAATTTCTCTGATTTTATAAAGTTTACTACAGATTTTGTTTTTACTTTGACACTATGAAGAGGAAGACAGTCCCAACGCGTAATTACTCTTTGAAAGCGGAATTTCGCTTTCAAGCGTTGCATTATTATTAAGCTGAAAAAACTTACTGTACGATTCTCATGGAATCGTCTAGATTAAACGCTTCTCATTAACCTGAATAAAGACTTCGCATTTTATACTTTAGGGGTTGGACAGGGTGAAAAGGAGGTGGGAGGAAGGGAGGAGAGGAAGGAAAGAGGGGATGGAGGGAAGGGGAGGAAGAAGTTAAGGACCCCTTGAAATTTGTCCTTAAACCTAGAAAAATGAAAACAAGATTTGGGAAAGGAATAAAGGACCGAACACCGCCCACCCTCCCCTATAACAAGTGTGGATCGGGAGGGGTGGTTTAAGGACCCCCTGAAATTTGTCGGAAATGTAAGATTTGGGAAGGAATAAAGAATGACCGAACACCAATCGAATCAAAAATCGTTTATCACTTTCATTATTAATCTGACATATAGTAAAGGAACATAAACATTATAACGTAAGCCTGTTCGGTTGCAAATGAGGCTGTAGCTCCCTCACTTTTTGGTGTTAGTTTCTTGATCCGCTTCCGAAAACTGATTGTTTTTTCTTTTTAATTTTGCAAAAAAATGTATGTGCGGTTCAAGAACGGAGTAACTCGAAACTCTAACCCTTATTTACTGATGATGAAACAGGAACAGGTAAGGTACGGCCAATTTGATTTTCGGGGGTGGGGTGTGCTCGAAAACAATTAATTTTACACTGAATTTTAATGAATAAAATGAATTTGCTTATGGTATGACAGAAGAAATAATCTTGCTCTTACAAGTAATCCGAATTTGAAGAATTAATATAAAATATCGTCTTAAATTCCGAAAAATTTTACGGCTTCGCTCGCCGCAGTTTTCAATTCATATCACAAAAATTACGTCCTTTATCAAGAGACAATTCCATGGGAATCGCATGTTCATTCATATGCATCATTGATTAATAATGATGCGCCACTAAAAAGAGAAATTCCGCTTTCAAAGAGTAATTACGCGTTGGGACTGTCTTGCTCGTGGTATAGTGTCAATTTAAGGTACTACAAATCTGCAGGATCTATAGAATCACACGACTGGTACATCTTTAGGTAAACGATCAAATACCTTACAAGGAAAAGACCAAATGGGGAGGGGGGGGGGGGTTAAGGACCCCTGAATAATATAAAGTCCTAAGTCTTCTCTTTGTTTTGTTTGTTTTTTGTGTCGCCTGCGAAGCATAGCGACACTTAGGGATCACTTTGTCCGTTGTCCGTCTGTCCGTCCGTCTGTCCGTCTGTCTGTCTGTCACACTTTGAGTGTCACAGCCCATAACTTTTGATTGGTGAGTGATAGGGCTTTGATATTTCACATGTGTATTCCTTGTGACAAGACCTTCTTACACATACCATAATTTTTGACCTAGTGACCTTGACCTACAAATTTGACCTACTTTTCAAAAAAATTAAGAATGGATATATCTTTGGATTGGTAAGTGATAGGACTTTGATATTTCACATGTGCAATCCTTGTGGCAAGACCTTTCTACACATACCATAATTTTTGACCTTGTGACCTTGACCTAGATATTTGACCTACTTTTGATAAAAAAGATAAGATTCGCTATATCTTTTGATTAGTAAGTGATAGGGCTTTGATATTTCACATGTGTATTCCTTTTGACAAGACCTTCCTACACATACCATGGTTTTTGACCTATTGACCTTGACCTACATATTTGACCTACTTTTCAAAAAAATTAAGAATGGATGTATCTTTTGATTAGTAAGTGATAGGGCTTTGGTATTTCACATGAGTATTCCTTGTGACAAGACCTTTCTACACAGACCATAATATTTTACCTTTTGACCTTGACCTAGATATTTGATCTACTTTTTAAGAAAAGTAATATTGGCTATATCTTTTGATTGGTAGGTGATAGGGCTTTGATATTTTACATGTATTTTCCTTTTAACAATGCCATTCTACACATACCATAATTTTTGGCTGGATTGCAAAGCAATTCCGGTCTATAGATTGACGATGTCCGTCCGTCCGTCTGTCCGTCCGTCCGTCTGCCATCAACATTTTGGTTAAAGTTTCTGGTTGAGGCAAAATCTAAGGAACTATATGCAGTAGAAACTTTATATTATACATGAAGCTTGCCCATGACAAGACCTTTCAATTTATGCTGTAACGTTTGACCTAGTGACCTTGACCTTGGACTTTGACCTAGTTAAAGATTTTGGTAAAAGTTTCTGGTTGAGGCAAAATCTAAGTAACTATATGCAGTAGAAACTTTATATTATACATGAAACTTGCCCATGATTAGACCTTTCAATTTATGCCGTAACATTTGACCTAGTGACCTTGACCTTGGACTTTGACCTAGTTAAAGATTTTGGTTAAAGTTTCTGGTTGAGGCAAAATCTAAGTAACTATATGCAGTAGAAACTTTATATTATACATGAAGCTTGCCCATGACAAGACCTTTCAATTTATGCCGTAACATTTGACCTAGTGACCTTGACCTTCGACTTTGACCTACTCAAAGATTTTGGTTAAAGTTCCTGGTTTAAGCAAAATCTATGGTACTGTATGCAGTAGAAACTTTATATTATTAATGAAGCTCGCCCATGACAAGACCTTTCAATTTATGCCGTAACATTTGACCTAGTGACCTTGACCTTGGACTTTGACCTAGTTAAGGATTTTGGTTAAAGTTCCTGGTTTAAGCAAAATCTATGGAACTGTATGCAGTAGAAACTTTATTTTATACATGTAGGTTGCCTCTGACAAAACCTTTCAATTTATGCTGTATTTATTGACCTTGACCCAGTTAGTGACAAAAACTTACTTTGCAGTCCGGCCATACCGTCTTTAGCGGTGTTTTATTTACCTTTTGACCTTGACCTAGATATTTGACCTACTTTTCTAAGGTTGTATATATCTTTTAATTGGTAGGTGATAGGTCTTTAATATTCCTTATGATGAGACCTTTTTGTTACCAATTTTTACGTAGTGACCTTCACCTAGATGATTGACACTCTTTTCTGAAAATTTGAGAATGATCATATCTTTAATTTGAAATTAAGAGGTCTGATATTTCAAATGAATTTCATTTGAAAAGACTTTTCTATTGATACCAATAATTTTGATCCACTTTCTAGAATAATAATCAAACCGCTTCGCAGGCGACACAAGCATTCCTTGGATTGCTATTTTTTTTAAATTTATCTATTGCTAGAGAGCTTTTCTGTGAACAATTTTCTTTGAAGCTGGCCCCCCCCTCCTTTCTGAAATCCTGGATCAACCACTGGTACATGTATATTATAAATGACTTGCAACCCCGGAAACATAATGCATGTGCATACATGATGACGTTCGTGCCTGAGTTAGTAAACATTGTCTTGACTGTATTGTCTATATTTTTTCATATTTTATTTAAAAAGTGAGGGAGCAGGGGTGAACACTGGTTCCTGCTCGAGATTTTCAGCCATTAATGATAACGGATTATAACAATTGCTGAAAAATTAACAAAGGTCTATACTTTCGACGCCTTCTAAAATATGCTTCCGTGATCAATAATATCGTTCAAACACGATAGAATAAAAAATAACTATCAGTGAATTAAACATTTAATTTACTTGGTATCGTACTTCATTAAGTTAAATTTTATACTTAAGTGTGCAATCGTTTACATGTATATATATATGCACAACCAATGTAATTCCCTGAGATGTTACTATTGAAAGAAACGTGCTGCAATTAGTGTATTAACACTCGTGACGTCACAATGCATAAGATCTAAAGAAACATGCCGCGACGGCTGTTCTAACCTGCAAACTGAGCCCGCGTTGACCTGAATTTTAACGTCACCCTTTTACCTAGAAAACGCGAGTTCAGAAAACAAGAATGAAATAAACAACTATGGTGCATATATATAGAATAAATGTCATAATTTGTGTTTTGTTACGGGTATACAACACACAGCAAATGCATTTATCGCATGAAATGCGCTAACGCGCATTACATGTACGATAAATGCACTTGCTGTGTGTTGTATACCCGTAACAAAACACAAATTAAGACACTTATTCTCTATGTAAAATAGATTATATCAATGTGAAGTATCCAGAGTACGGATTTAGAAGCTATTCCATATGAACGGGAAAATGATTTGCATAAGGTCCGTGTACTAAACCACAATTCAATTTTCCATTTCGGAAACATTAATGAAAAATTGAAAATTGAATCAATTTTTCATTTTTCATTTTCAATTTAGTAAAGGAAAAATGGAAAATTGAACCAATTTTCCATTTTTCATTCAAAAATTTCAAATTGAAAAAGTAAATGGAAAATGGACTCAAATACGCTGTATTAAACCACAATTCAATTTTCCATTGCAAAAGTAAAAAACGAAAATGGAAAATTGAACCCATTTTCAATTTTCAATTTTCATTTTGAAAATGAAAAATGAAAAATTGGTTCAATTTTTCATTTTTCATTATAAAAATGAAAAATGAAAATTGAAAATGGGTTCAATTTTCAATTTTCCTTTTTAAAATTTTATTTTCTTAATGAAAAATAGAAAATGGACTGTAAAAGGCTGTACTAAACCACAATTCAATTTCCTTTCCAAAATCCGTAATGGAAAATGAAAAATTGAGTCAATTTTCCATTGTTGCACTCCGCGCGCTAATGCAAAAATGAAAAATGAAAAATTGAATCCATTTTCAATTTTTCATTTTTCATTTTCGTTTTAACGACACACGACCTGCACACCCCTATCTCTATAATCCAGAGGTCCAGCGATTAGCCAATCAGAGCGCTCGGTTAAACGTAAACAAAAGACTCTATCGACAGTTTGCCCTTTCTCTCGTTTCGCAAATAAACAGTCGTAAGAGTTTTGTGGAAATAACATTTTATATGTTTTGTTTTTTGAAATGATATTATGAAATATGTTATCTTAGACAAATTTATGCAGCTCTCTCGTATTTTTTATAACATAGCTAATTGACAAGGCAATGCAATAAGCTTATTAAAAGATCATGGACTTTTAAAAAAAGTTTCCTTGTGTTATCGCCTATATTTCGAGTGAATCTACCAGAATTGTGCTTTTTTGCATAAAAAGAACTATGGACACTTAATTCGTATGAAGTTGAAAGTAATCCCTTTTTGAATAATTCATAACACGGTTGACGTCTGTGTTGTCAAAAGGTTATTCTACTACCACCGCTGTATATCCGGTAATCCTTTGGATGGTTGTACACTATCAAGGGCGGATCTAGAGTGGAAAGCGGGAGGTTGGGTGTTGCATCGGCCCAAAGGGTCGATCCGAGGCACGAAATGCCCAGTGGAGGAGGGTACGGGAGGTAGATGTTCGGGGGGCCTCCCCGGGAATTAAGAAAAAAAGAATAAAATTGTGCAATCTGAAGCATATTTTCTCCTTATCATCTCGAATATCAGGACCATTTTAGGGATACCATTTCAAATTAGTAGGGAGAGCCTGGGTTTATCTCGATCTTTTTTTTTCAGATTATTTGTACTTTAATACTTATTGTTTATTTGTCCCCGCAGTTACATGGATATAGAATTAGAATATTGGTATGATATGGTGCAAAATTTGTTTTCTTCATTTTGGTTTGTTTGTTTGTTTGTTTTTACATAATTTCCAAATCCAATGTTTAATACATGTACATTTATATGTTTTAAACAAAATGTGAAGATTAAAAAAAGATCCTTCTATAAGCATAAAAGCGTGAAGGTTACTATCCCCGTGCCATTTACATGTTTTGTAAATCATTTGACATGTTTATATGATTGTTCATTTCCGATAAAATGTAGAAATTGAAATGAAAGATATGATTACTACTTGGAATAAGGACCAATTTTCGGGCATACCAGAAACCCCCTGCGCGATGTACATTACAAAACTACTCAATAAAATATTGTTAGTACGACCAAATTTAGAACCTAAAAAGAATTGTATTTACAACCTCAATAAATTCTCTATTAAGGTGAATACATTAAAACAAAATCTTTCTAATTGGTGAATTGCTGACCATTGAGCAATTTCTACTGATGCTTTTGCAGGTTTTTTTCGATTGCTGATGTTACCAAAATAAAGCGAAACCCGGGGGGGGGGGGGTTTCCATGGGGGGGGGGGGTATTGCCCACCACCACCACCACCACCCACCCCCTAAATCCGCCCTATTGAAACTTAAATGGTTTGATAGATATTGATTTCTAGTATCTAGATAGTAGATATCTAATTTTCATTCCGATATTTTGATTACGTCATGGGAAAATAAATGTTAAACATTGGCGGAATCAAGGGGGGGGGGCACGCCCCCCCCCCTGAAATCTGCAAATCATAGGTAAAACGATCATTTTCCATAAACAAAGAGTAAATATTAATAATTATTAACTACTTGTTAGTTAATATAATTGTCAAATGCATCAATTTCAATTCATTAATCAATTTCAGTCATGAAAATGGGTCCAATAAGGCTGAAATTCGTTACCTTCTGGGGGGGGCGAAGTGGTCCCCCTAATAGGGCTCTGCCCTGGACCCGCTCGGGACCTAAGCGGTCCCAGGACCCCTCGCCAATTTTACGCCCCCTCTAACTCAAAAGCTGGAACCGCCACTGATAAAGTTTTCCATCTTCTCCATCGCCTGCTGAACAGCGCATGCCTCCATGTGACACATGTATTTCAAACATTAATATTGTTTTCATAGTACAAAAATGTAATTATCTCCTCTACATGTTATCCACATGATAGATTTACTGTAGTAGTGAAATTGTAGATTTCTCGAATGATATTAAGTATCTTAACAAGTACTATCAGGGACGATAAGTGCCTGGAACTACATTTGTATATTGTATTTGGTTTCTTTTATAAATAAATTTTAATCTGTAATAATCAAATATTCTTGTGCATATTGCATATCAAGATATATGGTTAAAAATGGGGGGGGGGGGGTTGAGCACTTTGCCGAATTTTCACTAAAATATTAATTTACCATCTATTATATTGATTGATCAGTGCCGGGCGTAGCTTCGATGTGGACGGTAAGCAGGGGCCGGCGGGCCTAAATCCTCAAATGGGGGGGGGGGGGTGCATAATCATACACTTTTTGTGGAATGACTCGCAAGGCATGAGGGGTCTATGTGGGGAGGGTATAATGGAAGTTGATATCCCTACATCTGGAAAGGGGTTCGGGGGCCTCCCCGAGAATATTTTGAAAAAAAAGTCAAGCAAATCTGTACTCTCTGTCCCATGAATGCGTCATGTCATGGTTTGGCAAACTTACAAACGGATAACTTTTGCGCCAAAAAAAAAAAAAAAAAAAACCTGCAAGTAACATTCTTCATGGAAAAAAAATATTTAAATCACAAACCCCTCGCGCTTTTATACAAGTAAAAAATCTGTGAAGTCCGATTAAATTTAAAAATCAAAATATGGGGAATGTAAAACGATTTTTAAAAATGCCTCGGATTACACCATTTTGTCATAAAAATCCGAAAATTTCGCGTACGATTTTAGATTTTTTTTTTTTGGTCTCTTTGTTCATTTTTTTCCCAAGATATACAAGGATCATTGAATCGATTTATTTTGATTTTGACCATGCATAGCACCATAACCTTTAAAATCGGCTTGAGCAACGATCATGCCGGCTCGCTTGATGTCAGTGACGCTGCGCGTGCAAACAACGTCTACCCCTGCGTTAATCCAATTATCTAATTAGCAGTTACTCCGTTTATTGAATCGCCAATTTAACTTTTGACTGTCAGAGTGAAACAAGTATTTTTAAAACGACATTATTCAAAGCGTGTTCACGTTACAAAACCCGGCGTTGGACTTCATGTGCAAGATGTGCCCTCTATGTTGATACAATAAAATCAACAGAAAGTCTGAAACATGGGCTACTTTTATGTTACTTTCACGGTGGTTTCAGTAACACATTTAAAAAATTTATTTTAAAAACAAAACATATAACATGTTATTTCCACAATAGCAACTGTTTATTTGCGAAGCGAGAGAAAGGGCAAGCTGCCGATAGAGACTTTTGTTTACGTTTGAAACGAGCGCTCTGATTGGCTATTCGCTGGACCTCTGGATTATAGAGATAGGGGTGTGCAGGTCGTGTGTCGTTAAAACGAAAATGAAAAATGAAAAATTGAAAATGGATTCAATTTTTCATTTTTCATTTTTGCATTAGCGCGCGGAGTGTAAAAATGGAAAATTGACTCAATTTTTCATTTTCCATTACGGATTTTGGAAAGGAAAATTGAATTGTGGTTTAGTACAGCCTATAACAGTCCATTTTCTATTTTTCATTAAGAAAATAAAATTTTAAAAAGGAAAAATGAAAATTGAACCCATTTTCAATTTTCAATTTTCACTTTTAAAATGAAAAATGAAAAATTGAATCAATTTTTCATTTTTCATTTTCAAAATGAAAATTGAAAATGGGTTCAATTTTCCATTTTCGTTTTTTACTTTTGCAATGGAAAATTGAATTGTGGTTTAATACAGCGTATTTGAGTCCATTCTCCATTTTCGTTTTTCAGTTTGAAATTTTAAAATGAAAAATGGAAAATTGGTTCAATTTTCCATTTTTCATTTACTAAATTGAAAATGAAAAATGAAAAATTGATTCAATTTTCCATTTTTCATTAACATTTCCAAAATGGAAAATTGAATTGTGGTTTAGTACACGGACCGCATAACTCATGATACTTTTAATGTTCATCCTACTGCAAAGTCGTTTCGCTGTCTAACAGGAAACAAATCTTATTTTTCCTTCCATCAGATACATCGAATGATATAATGTATTTTACACATCCAATATTCAGGTGTTTATAAAATACAGGAGTAGGATAAACAATTATGTATTTCTCTTTTCCCTTATTTTCTTTATTACAGATTTGCTTCCTACATTATTTGCTGGTTTATTAATTCATATCCATTTTTCGTACAACACAGGAAATTCAAACTACAGACATGTGTAGACTGCCTTTTTAACATCTAGGGTTTCTCTATCTCTAGGTACATAAACCTGAATATTGCATTGTTATAAATGTAGTATATCTATGCGAATATGTAAGATATTGATTCTTTAAATTGTTACAACATTTATAGAAACCTTCTAATAGGAAACATTTACGTACAGATCTAGCGTATTGTTTGACTAGTCTATCGCGATTTTACCCTCTACAAAGAGATTTTACGCGACCCGAGATGCTCCGTCAAGCGAATATAAGCCCCGCCTACAATCACTCGGTGTTTACCCCGGCTAATAATTAAATATGCATAAGCGCCGCCTCCGTTCATTAGCCCCGCCCACAAACACTCCGAGTTTTTCGGGGTAAATTTTGTTCGCGTTGAGCCCGCTTTGCCCCTCATCAGCCCTCCTAAAAGCCCTCCGCCGATGAAGGAATTGGCCTTTACTCGTTAAATTTTTACTCCATCGATGGCGATCTCGTTGTAAAACTCGTGATAGGTACTGTACTTTCATTGATATTATTGTGTCTGTATAATGTACTGATTTAACACTTTCCATTTATTATGAAAATTTTCTTTGTTTTAGGTGTGCAATTTGAAGCCTCTAATCAAACTTTTATCTCAAGTTAATCACAAAGGCCACTGAAACTGTCAAAACTCAGATATCCGTACAATACAGAACCAATGATCAGCTTAATGATTTGAGGAATTGTGGACGATGAAATATAAGGTATCCAGAAATAATACTAATAACCTGCTGGCATGCTGTAGATTTTTAAAGCACAATTTGTATTTCTAAACATTGATACTTCAAATAAGAAAGTGAATTCTTACTAGTAATATCGCAGATGGCCGTCCTAAGTGTCCCTAAGTCGGCACCGATTGACCAGTGGTCTCATTGTTTATGTGTAGATGTTAAACGTCTTCAAATTCAATAGCATCATTTAAGCACAGATAAAATTTGCAGCATGGACCAGACATGCACGTTTCGGGTACTTAACCCTCGTCAGTGATCCTCAGTTCTAAACAAATATTGAGAAAGTTATTATGTCCAAAGAATTCGGTGTTCTGATGTCGTATTTGGTGTTCCTCGTCCCTTTTGCATCTCTTAGTCCGTGTGTCTACTCTGTGTTTTCGCTTCGGGTGTTTCGGTGTTTTACTGTGGATACTGTAACCGAGTGTTCTTGGAAATCCTTCCTTTCATTTTTAATGATAATAATCAAAGAAGTACCCATCAGTTATTCAGTCGAGAAGTCAAAGCAAAATCATTGGAATTTCCACTAGAACAATTGTAAACAATTTGAATTATAAATCATTTTTAGAGTTATTTACAAAAGGAATGGGATCCTACTCCTGATAGGGCTGATTTTCCACAGGTCTGTGTATCATTTTTGGTGGGATTCACTATACTACATGTACTATACCACTGGGTCAAAAGGAGAAGGTTCTATCCCTTGCGGACTGTCTATGCTGTCCACAGGTCTGTGTATCATTTTTGGTGGGATTCACAATACTACTATACCACTGGGTCAAGGAGAAGGTTCTATCCCTTCAGACTGTCTATGCTGTCCACAGGTCTGTGTATCATTTTTGGTTTGATTCACAATACTACTATACCACTGGGTCAAAAGGAGAAGGTTCTATCCCTAGCGGACTGTCTATGCTGTCCACAGGTCTGTGTATCATTTTTGGTTTGATTCACAATACTACTATACCACTGGGTCAAGGAGAAGGTTCTATCCCTTCAGACTGTCTATGCTGTCTACAGGTCTGTGTATCATTTTTGGTGGGATTCACTATACTACATGTACTATACCACTGGGTCAAGGAGAAGGTTCTGCCTCTGAAATAATAGATAACCACAAATCAGCTCTTACTTCCTTTGGCTTCGACACTACCAATTTAGATTTAGATTTACCATACTTATACTGCATACCTAAAATGCATAAGAATCCGTACAAACAACGTTTCATCGCTGGTTCCTCAAAATGTTCTACCAAATCTGTATCGATCTTACTCACGAAAGTTTTATCTGAAATCAAATCTGGGCTACAAAAATATTGTTCGACAGTATATTCTCGCAGTGGTATCAACCAGATGTGGATTTTAAAGAATTCGAAGGAACTTTTAGAACATCTGAAATCCACTCATTTTAGTAGAGTCCATTCGATCAAAGCCTTTGATTTTTCGACACTTTACACTACAATTCCACATTCTAAATTGAAAGAAAGACTCGCAAAAATTATAAGTAATGCGTTTACAAGTAAGAACGGTAATCGCAAATACAAATTTATTGTTGTTAACTATGACAAAACCTACTTTGTAAAAGAAAAGTCAGATTCTGAAAATAAGTACACTGAAACAGACATTATTCAGATGTTAAACTTTCTGATCGACAACATTTTTGTGGTGTTTGGAGGAAAGGTCTTCCAGCAAATTGTCGGAATTCCAATGGGGACCAATTGTGCCCCACTCCTTGCCGACATTTTCCTTTACTCGTACGAAGCTGAATTCATTCAATCTTTGGTCTCTGAAGGGAAAAGATACTTAGCTTCTGACTTCAACTTCACATACAGATACATAGACGATGTGTTGTCCATCAATAATCCAAAATTCGCGGATTACCTGAGCAGTATCTATCCTTCGGAGCTTGAAGTCAAAGAAACTACAGACACAAATAATTCAGCATCCTATTTGGACATAATGTTGTCCTACGACACTGATGGTCATATGAACACCTCACTCTATGACAAACGTGACGACTTCAATTTCAGCATTACGAACTTTCCTTTTCTGAGTAGCAACATCCCTTCATCGCCTGCTTATGGCGTGTTCATATCTCAGTTGATACGTTATGCCAGAGCAAGTACCAAATATACGGATTTTGTTCTGAGAGCTAGGCGTCTTTCAGATAAGCTTCTCAGTCAGGGATATGTTTGTGACCGACTAACATCGTCACTGAGGAAGTTCTACGGTCGATATGGGGAACTCGTCATACACTATGATGTCCCACTATCCAGAATGGTGGATGATATTCTGTCATAAACCATTTGAACCATCCAACCAAAGATTGTACTCTATATCTTCCAAAATGGAAGTAACCGGACGTGACAGTTCTACCGAATTGAAGCGACGGGTGTTGCATGCAAGCAGGAGATGCTTACTCTTCCTGGGCACCTGGTCTCACTCTCATATCGGGAGTTCGCTTCTTTTCATATGGTGGAGGTTTTTGTATTTGTTTGCTTTGGTTCCTGTTTTGTCCTGATTTTGTATGCCTTCGGTTTCTGATTTTCTGAATTATCGATTTTGTACTATAGACAGGGATATGGTCATTATCCATATTTGTCATTCTATCCCTAGCGGACTGTCTATGCTGTCCACAGGTCTGTGTATCATTTTTGGTTTGATTCACAATACTACATGTACTATACCACTGGGTCAAGGAGAAGGTTCTATCCCTTGCGGACTGTCTATGCTGTCCACAGGTCTGTGTATCATTTTTGGTTTGATTCACAATACTACTATACCACTGGGTCAAGGAGAAGGTTCTATCCCTAGCGGACTGTCTATGCTGTCCACAGGTCTGTATCATTTTTGGTTTGATTCACAATACTACATGTACTATACCACTGGGTCAAGGAGAAGGCTCTATCCCTAGCGGACTGTCAATGCTGTCCACAGGTCTGTATCATTTTTGGTGGGATTCACAATACTACTATACCACTGGGTCAAGGAGAAGGTTCTATCCCTTCAGACTGTCTATGCTGTCCACAGGTCTGTGTATCATTTTTGGTTTGATTCACAATACTACATGTACTATACCACTGGGTCAAGGAGAAGGTTCTATCCCTTCAGACTGTCTATGCTGTCCACAGGTCTGTATCATTTTTGGTTTCATTCACAATACTACTATACCACTGGGTCAAGGAGAAGGTTCTATCCCTAGCGGACTGTTTATCAAAATCTATTGTCTTTTCAAAGATTGATCCAAATGATTGAACATTTTGAATTTAGGAGCTGGTATGAAAATGCTTAAGATTTGTTACATAATTTATTCGCGTCGTTATGCGAAATTGCTATCCTTGTTAATGTATCCTTTACAGATTCCAACAGACTAAATTGAATTCCTTTGTCTATATTCTAAAATGATTCAAACCCCGTGTTTCTAGGGAATTACATGTACATGTATAATGTCTCCAGCCAGTAATTATCGAGTAGACAGTTTTGTAATCAAGCAGTTTATTGACAATGATGTATTTTTCATGTCTCTTTTTGTTCAATGTTGACACAGATATTTCTCAATAGAATGCAATAGAAATGTAAACATTATCAAATAGAAACTTTAATAATAATTGTGTGTTTAGATGCTTTTAAAAACTTGATATGTAATGAGCGTTGCCAATGGACTTATCCTATGTATTGTTCTGTATATCTCTATGTGATTTACTAATTGAAAGGCTTTTACAAGGAATCATGCATTTATGGTATATTTCCCAAACGCATTTGCGTAAATGGACCACGAACTGTGAACATGAATAAATGAAAAATAGATACATATCTATAGGAATTACCGGGGGCTGCTCAGTCTGTTACAGACCTCGATATTGTTTAATTGGACTGTTTGAAAAATATGGAAAAAGAAATGAAAATCATTGAAAAGATAAGGGAAGGATCCTACCTACAATTGAAATGTTCACCATGTTGAGTGAAGGTGAGACAAAAGAAGAAGAAAGTCATGAATCAGAGTCTGGTGAACTGTGGAATGACTTCCTACAGGAAACAACATGTCATGGACTTAAATTACAAAGGAACTCTCTACAGTATAAAACTAGGAAGTAAGTGTGTTTCGATGAATCATCATCATCATCATCATCATCATCATCATCATCATCATCATCACCATCATCATCTTCTTCTTTTCTTCTTCTTCACATCAATTTAAAAGGTACTGTTGTTTTTCTGCATTTTACAGGAGCTTGTGGGCAATATTTTTGCTATCATCGGTGAGTTATCTATTCTACAGTTTGTATGAAAAGACTAGAGAATACTACACATATCCCATCGTGACGTATACCTCATCGCAAACGTTGAAGACACTTCCGTTTCCGGCGGTAACGATCTGCAATTCTAATCGGAAGAATTACAGCAAAATGTATAAAGATGACAGATTAAACAATTTCTGGATGTCAGTTGGTCGAGTGCCATTCTTAGCTAAAGACATCAACTGGTCAGATCCATTTTATGAGGAAAGAGGATTTTTTGAACCTCAGTCTGTTGAAAACATAACAGAAGAGACAATGGATTTAAAGAATTTCATCATTCTTTCTTCGTTTGATGACAAATACCGTCTGAAGTTTGATCCCTTAATCACAGAAGAGGGTTTTTGTTATACTTTTAATAATGATGGAGAAACGACAACATCGAACTTCGGAGCTTTGAATAACTTACTTTTAATGATTGATATCAACCAGGAACACTACGGACCGGGTCAAGATTTGACAGCAGGAATCAAGGTTTGACTTTTAATATGTAAAACGTCTTCGAATTAGATAGCATCATTTAAGAACGGATAAATTTACAGCATGGACCAGACATGCAATTATGCCAAATAATCAGTTAAGGACAAAGCGATACCCCTTTGTTTTAGAATAATTTATTAGATTTTGTAACGTAAAGTTTTCAAATATATTTCAAGTGTAGTGTCCAATCACTGTAAAACTAGGGGAACCAAGTCGTTTGTCACTAACAGTCCACAAGGTGAGTGTATCATACGCCCAGTTAAACAAGTCCGTGATGCTCGAATCCGAGATGAGAAATTCTAAATACAAATAATACGGAAGGGTTCTAACTCTATACCTTCTTGAAGAAAATTTCAATCCAATTTCCATGCACAAGACACGTGTTTCGAATATCAAATTCTCATCAGTGATGCTTCCAGCCAAAGTGCTTTTCATAAGCCGCCCAAATTCATTTCACTGGCGCTCTCTGGTTTTATCTTTAGACTTTAAATTTGCGTATTTATTTTACAGAGAGTGCGCGGCTCCAAATTTTTGTAGGGTCGATTCAGTAGCATTTCCAAATAAGATGAGATGGTACTTAGATGTTAACCTCCTTTAATTTCGATGATATTTTTCGATGAAAATGAATTAGATTCTCATCAGTGATCCTTCCAGCCAAAGTGCTTTTCATAAGCTGCCCAAATTCATTTCACCATAGCGCCCTCTGGAAAGTAATGGATAAGTGTATATGAAGACCTAAATTCTAATCCTGCGCTAAAAGTTATAACTTGTAATGCTATGTCAAAGAACCAGCTAAGGAAAGAACTATGCCTTCAAGGAAATACTGCTAGTTTTCGAATAATTCAATAAATTGATAACGGAGAAATTTCAAATATATTTCAAGTCTAGTGCCCAAGCACTGAAACTAGATAGGAAGAGCGATATACTTTGGGACGTTAAACGTCTTCAAAATGGGACTAACAGTCCACCAACAGAGACACTATACCAACCTAATGGTTGAAATTATCAATACTGAAATATATATTCTATTGCAAAAAAAATTAGTAACAATATAAAACAAAGGAGGGGATTTCCAACAACACTAGGTTGCAGCACCCACAGCAAAACTCCAAAATACCAAATGCAAAAACACAGAGCAGGCACGCACAGAAAGAGACGCAAAAGGGACATGGAACACCAACACACAACATAGAAACATCAAACACAAAGCACCACACATAAACCAACGAGACCAATGGGCAACCGTTGCCGACTTTGATGGTCATCTGCTTATCTAAATTACGTGCGCACAACCCTCCCACTTTTCCCATTACCCAGAGGTCTCGAAGAAGGCAAATCTGTGATGTAAAATAACCTCCTCACTGTAAGATGAGCATACAAACAGACAGCATGACGTAGGGGCCCAAGAAACACAGATGGATTTGTAAATGGATATAAAAAACTGAAGGCATACGAAATATATTCCGTGTAGCGAGATCATGCATATGATCACCCGAGGTCCGACTGGAATTCAGAGAGGAAAGTTGGTCGGGTCCTGTCTTCTCTAAAGAGGTATGGACAGGGCCCGTCATGGAGTCCTGTTGTCACAGTGAGTCAGAGTGCAATTCTTTTAAAAGAATTCGTTGGTACAATTAAGGCTGTAGATTGGTCCAGTCTGGTGACAGAAGGACCCTATTCACGATATAAAAGGCGTTTGATGATTCTAACATGATTTCGAAGGTAATTCTGTCTACCTTTGATCCTTCTTATTTTGTTAATTATGTTGCCATAAAATTCAAGTTGCGAAATACCCGATTCAATATACTCTGTTGCTTGTATGAGTTCGAATTTCAAAAGAAGTTGACCATAATTTTGTAAAATTTCCAGAAATTTTTACTTGTTTGTGAAAGCGAAAACCTTGACCTAAAAGTTTCTTTCAGTTGTAATTTGTAAATTTCTACTATAAAAATCCAAAACAGCAGTAGATGCTCTAGCATACCGGATGAACTGTGAAATTTAAATACCATATGATGGTAATCTCGGAACATCACCGTCATGCCAGGGAAAATGTACTATGTTGAATCCAAAATTATTTCGTTTGTCATACACACTTGTATGAATCTCTCATTAACAATTATGATATTAAGGTAACGTTTGCCTTGTTTAGAGTCAACTCTTGTGGATAAGTAAGATTTTTATACTTTTCAAAAACAGTATTGTCGATAGTGAGAATATGTATCGTTTACGATGCTCGAGGCGGAAACAGAGGAAATCCAAGTCCTTAGTCATGGATATGAGTATATACGTGTAAAGAACAAAATTCTAAACATTAAATTAGTGTGAAAAGCGAAAATAAAGGACCAGCGAAGGAATGTTCTATGCCTTCAGAAAGATACCCCATAATTATAGAATATTTTTAAAAGTAAACTGATAACAGAGAATTTTCAAATATATTTCAAGTCTAGTGCCCAAACCTTGGGGACTAACAGTCAACAAGCAGGGATACCAGAATCATCAAACGCCTTTTATACCGTGGATATGATCCTAATGTTACCAGACGGACACTAGGCTTGGTACTTGACCAATCTACAGTCTTGTACCAGCGCATTCTTATAACTTGCACTCTGACTGACAGTGACGACGGTGCTCTATGACGGCCCTGTCAAAACTTCTTTAGAGAAGACAGGGCCCGACCACTTGTCTTCTCTGAATGTCATTCGGACTCCTCGGGTGATAACATACATGAGCTCGCGGCGGCAGAGCACGGATTGTATTAAGTACGCCCTCTTTTGATATCCATTTACATATTCATCTGTGTTTCTTGGGTCCCTGCGTTTTGCGGTCTTGTTTGTGTGTGGTCATCTGACAGTGAGGAGGTTGTTTTACAACACAATTGTACGTTCTTCGAGACCTCTGGATAATCGGAAAAGTGGGAGGGTTGTGCGCACGTAATCCAGGATAACCACACCTTCTGCTATTTTCGTGCCAGATGGCCCTCCAAAGTTGGCACCGGTTGCCCATTGGTCTCGTTGGTTTATGTGTGGTGCTTTGTGTTTGATGTTTCTGTGTTGTGTGTTGGTGTTCCATGTCCCTTTTGCGTCTCGTTCTGTGCTTGTCTTCTCTGTGTTTTTGCATTGGGTGTTTTGGGGTTTTGCTGTGGGTGCTGCAACCTAGTGTTGTTGGAGATCCCCTCCTTTGTTTTCTTTTGATATAAAGTGCACTTCCTTTGATATTGTTTAAGCACCTTTATAACCAAATACCTTCATATTTCTAGATTCTAGGAGATATCATAGTGAGAGCGTTTCTCAAACAATTATATCACGACAATTTTGTCATTTGCTCTGAAGGTCATATTTGAACTTTGTAATAAGTAAAATAAAGAAAAAATATGAAATTTTACAGGTGGTTCTCCACGATGCAGATGAAATTCCAGATATCTACAATGAAGGTTTCTATGTTGGTCCTGGGGTTAGCGCACTTGCTAGTGTGCGTGTTTCTAAGGTAAGAATGTTATGAATTCCTACAATGGTTAACAGGGTTGACTACCGATGTCTTCCTTACCAATTTCTCATTCTAATTCTATTTAAGGAGACATAATAGGACACTTTAGATCGGTAAGGGCAACATTGACAAATATTTTTATAGGCAAAATCTCGAAAATGACCTGTTGTCCATTATTTGGAAAACATGGAGTCCTGGATGGTGCTGTATTTGCCGAGAGTTGCAAAGTCCATTAAGTGTAAAAATAAAATGTATTTTGTGCAATACGCATCAGTTTCATAAAGGTTCAACAGTGACAGAAAATTCTATAGAATTGTTGCAAAAAACTCAAACGATAAGACGCCTAAAATAATTATTTGCTTGAAGTAAAAAAAACTACAGAGACAAATGGTTCAGCGTCCTATTTGGACATGTTGTCCTACGACACTGATGGTCACATGAACACCTCACTCTATGACAAACGTGACGACTTCAATTTTAGCATTACAAACTTTCCTTTTCTGAGTAGCAACATCCCTTCATCGCCTGCTTATGGCGTGTTCATGTCTCAGTTGATACGCTACGTCAGAGGAAGTACCATATATACGGATTTTGTTCTGAGGGCTAGGCGTCTTTCAGATAAGCTTCCAAGTCAGGGACATGTTTGTGACCGACTAACATCGTCACTGAGGAAGTTCTATGGTCGATATGGGGAACTCGTCATACACTATGATGTCCCACTCTCCAGAATGGTGGATGATATTCTTTCATAGACCATTTGAACCATCCAACCAAAGATTGTACTCTATGTCTTCCGAAATGGAAGTAACCGGACGTGACAGTTCTACCGAATTGAAGCGGCGGGTGTTGCATGCAAGCAGGAGATGCGTATTCTTCATGGGCACCTAGTCTCACTCCCATATCGGGAGTTCGCTTCTTTTCATATGATGGAGGTTTTTTGTTTGTTTGCTTTGGTTCCTGTTTTATCCTGATTTTGTATGCCTTCGATTTCTGATTTTCTGAATTATCGACTTTGTGCTGTATACAGGGATATTGTCATTATCCCTGTTTGTCATTGTCACTTCGAAGGGTATCATTGAATTTATCAGAAAAATAAGTATAATTCAGAGATTGTTTTCTTCATTTACTGACATGCTTATAGTTCTTCATGGGCATTGTGTTCATTACCTTTGCAGTATACCTATTTAGGCAATCCGTTTAAGGCTTTTGGTGAACGCAAATGTCACAAAGTAGGCGTGGACCCGAATCCGCTCCATCCACTTACCTACAGTGTCACCGCCTGCCAGAAATTATGCAAAGCAAAGGAAACATTCAAGGCCTGTCACTGCGTCAACGTGGACGATCTGGGTATATTAGTTGTAGCTTTTTATACTTTTACTTGAATTAAAGTTTCACTGCTGTGATCATTGGTGTGTATGTAATAGATGAGCAAACAATTTTTTTCAATTCAATAAGATATCAGATCTTTCTTGGACAGAAATAATATTGCATATTGTAACTCCCCCCCCCCCTAGTGTGAGTTTTTTTTTTTTTTTTTTGTTTGGGTTTTTTTTTTTTTTGTAATATGACGTTGTTTACTGTTGTCCTGTCTTGTGATCGTTCTCTTTTGTTTTTGTGGTGAATGACGTAAATGATATTTTCTGATGTATCGTGTGTTCTCTTAATGTGTTGTACCGTATGTTCTCTTCTCTTTTTGTGCCTAATGTCTTTTTGTGTATCTGTATGACTGTGCGACTTTTCTGTTTCATCGTGGTGAGAGTAGTTTTTATGGTCTTATATATGTCATGGTGTTATCTGTTTGCATAGTTTTATCACGTGAATGTTTTTGTATGGCTAATGTCCTTGTTTTTATCTGTTTGTGTGCTCTGTTTGTACAGTTTGTGTGTGTATCTGTTTTGTCTTTACGTATGAATTATGTCATCTGTTGTACCTTATGTTCTCTTCTTCTGGTCAATGTGTCTTTGTGTGTATCGTTCTTCATTATCCATTTACATGAGTCTTCTTTCTTTGTGCCGTGGTGTGAGTGTTCGACTTTTGTGATCAGTGTTTTCTGTGTATAGATATCTGTTTCCTTTGTACCGTGGTGTGAGTGTTCGACTTTTGTGGTCAGTGTTATATGTGTATATAGATTGAGTCCTCTGTGATGGGTGACATAGCAACAATTATCTGCTCTCTCATCTATTTATTTCTATATAAATCTTGGTGTGTTTCGTTTTACAGGAAATCTAACGTACTGTTCGTTATATCAATATAAGGAATGCTACGTTCCTAGAAGAAGTAAGTGGTTTTATGTCAAATTGAGAGCTTTCTTATTTTCACCATTTGATAAAAGTTATCCAAGTCAAAGCCATTACATATAATCTCAATACTATCAATTTCAGGAGCCATTTATCGGAAAATGTTACAGTGCGATTGTCCAATCCCGTGTGAGGTTACAAAATACACACCTCGTGTGTCACAATTGGTGTTCCCATCTGAAATCGCAGGATATGGGACGCAGAACATAACTAACAAAACAGTAGATGATTTAAGGTAACCATCAAATTCTATAATTATCCTTCTAGATCTAGTACATCACACTTTTGTATACAGCCTAGAGGACAGTTTTGATCGGATCTTGACCAATTTTGTATGGACCCTATTGATACTCCAGGTCAAGGTCACAGATTGGAAATGGCTAAAATCCTTGTATGCAGTCTAGAGGACAGTTTTCATTGGATCTTCACCAAACCTCATACACTAATTCCTTATGACAAGGGGAAGACGCCTACTGATTTTCAAGGTCAAAGGTCAAGGTCACAAATTGGAAATGGCTAAAATCCTTGTATACAGCCTAGAGGACACAGTTTTGATTGGATCTTGACCAAACTTCATTTACATTTTTTGGCAAGAGGAAGAACACTATTGATTTTCAAGGTCTTAGGTCAAGGTCAAAGATTGGAAATAGTTAAAATAATTTTGAATATAGTTAAAATCCTTGTATATAGCCTAGAGCCATATAGGGTGCAGTTTCGATTGGATCTTTTCCAAACTTTATACACTTCTTGCTCTTGACAGAAGGAAGCTCATGGTCATATGTCAAGGTCACAGATGGAAAGCAGTTAAATCCTTGTATACAGCCGGAGTGAGTACATTGGTTTACATGCCATGCAAGGAGATGCTACGCTTTGTGTTGCCTAGGTTTTTATTATATTAAATTCAATCAAAATATTTCGTAAAATTTACTAACAAAAGTTTTCTGACACCCTCTTGCCCATGGCCACTCATGTTTTTTTAACATTCATAGTTAATATGAACTATGAATAAATTAGACTATTGTGATGGAAAATCTCATTAACCATTCCATATCGATTCCAGGAAAAATCAGCTACAACTGCGAATATTTTTTGAAAGTCTGCAAGTCATCACTGTAGATCAATTACCAAAGTATAAGGACTTTACAGATATCCTCGGTAATGTATTTATTTCATAGAATTATTTTTAATTAAAAAAAAAAAGAAAGAATTGTGCTTGCCCTTTTTATAAATATCTTAAACAGGAAGAGATATGATAGTAATAGAAGTATATCTCAAATATAATCAACTAGGTAGAGTTTACTCAAAGAAACTGAGTGATATCAGATCCAATCATGGCTTACATAGTCTGTCTTTATGACTCTTGCATCAAAAAAGTTGTGAAATCACATCTCTGCTTCCCTGAGTTTATTACTTGTTTCAATAGATTCTGATGTCATAATTAGTCAATACTAGCTATATGCGCCAATGGAAGGTTACTATATACCGAACTATAATATCTCTTCATATTGCACAAGACTTGTTCCACACACAGTGACTGAATATTAAGGTATTAGGGTTATATGAACAATATCATGGATAAGGCCATTTCTTGTTTTTATTCTGTTTTGCGTCCTTTTGAAATCGAGAAACCTACCAGCCAGCCAGGGAGAAAAACAAACAAGCATAGAAAACAAAGTTGCAATTTCATATAATGTGACTATGTGAAATCATACAGAAACTGTTTTCATTTGGTTATTGACAGATTTTAGACAACAAATGAATGATAGATAATGCAATGTCTTGAATTATAGCAGTACATATACATTTCTACTACATGAAATACAAAAACTGAACAATTTCTCTTTAAAATTGTGTAGAAAATACATTTAATTTGCAAAAGATTTAATTATTTTAATTTTGTTTTATGACTTTTGGCTCAAAACCTACCAGCACGAGGACGCAAAACAAAAAATAACAAAGAAATGGCCTAAGCTAGAAATTATGTATACTTTCATGTTTGACATACTTTTAAATATTTGATATTTTTTTAATGTTTCATTCAACTTGTCATGAAAATGTACGGTCCCAAACATTGCCGAAGTTGTGCCTCTTCCGCCAACTCCGTGGTATTTAATTTTTCTGTCATCAAAACAACCGGAAGTTCAGTATTATACCCCTAATCTTTCTATTTACAGGTACCTTAGGTGGACAGATGGGTCTATGTATAGGTGCCAGCATTTTCACTTTCCTGGAATTTCTAGAATTTTGTATCATATTCGTGTGTCATTGTTGTAGATGGGTTTATGTCAAAGTTCACCTTCATAAAAACAAAGGTCATAAGGTCAAGGGCACTGAAGATAACAGCAATGCTTTACAACTTTAATACTTAAAATTAATGTGATATGTTCCATTTATGTCAATTTGATATCACATATACATGTAGAATAGCCTTATCTACTTGTCATTAAAGTTGCACAAGCAGATAATTTTGAAATAGAATCTTCACAACATAGTAATTTTTGTTAAGTTTTACAGCCAAACATTGTCTTTCTTTCAATGTAAGATACCAGAAAATTCGATCAAAAGTAAATTTGACTGGATTTGGACTATTAGATATAATATTTAATGCAACTTGTTGGTCAAAATAGCCCACTTGTCACATATTTCAACATCTAAATGATGATATTCAACCATCATTTGTCTATGTAAGGATTTACAGACATGAAAACATTTTTTCTTTCTGAACAATGTTTTATTTAAACTTTTTCATCAATATTGATGGATAGAACAAAAAATAGATCAACACTTTTAACAAATGTGAAAAGTTTGGAAACCCAAAGGGCTCACTACCAAAATACATTACACAAAATTAATATACAAATGTAGTTATCACACACAGGATTGATTTAGACAATGATATACATTCAAGAGTCATCCTGCAACCCAATTCTCTTGTCTTATTTAAATTCACTGATACTTAAATGCCATATTTTCTATGATTTGTGTTGTTACCGGATCTTTGTATTTCTTAAAATACATTGTATATATCTTTTTATTAATCATTCACCTTGATAAAGTCAAAGGAAAGAATGAATCATATTTTTGTTTTAAAACAGCCATATCTTTGTGATTTTCTCATTGATTAGCAATATTATCACATCTTACATGTATAAAGCTTGATTTGAAATAAAGACTGGTATGTACTGAGCAATGTAAAATCTTTACTTCTTGAAAGTTCCATGACTTTGCAGACAAAGAAAGGTAACTCCATTAAGTTTTTGTGGTTTTCCTTATCATTGAAGGTTGTAGACAAAGAAAGACAACTCTCACAATTTTATTTTTTACCATAACGGTTGCACACAATAATTTATAGTCTTGATAGTTTACACAAGTCTTCAATCACGTTACAGTAGCACTGTCCAACGTAGTTTCGTTCCTCTTTCTCCGTAGCAGATTCTTGAGATAAAACTCTCCTATAATGTAAAAACTTTATTTGAATTTGCAGCAGTTTAAAGCACATCAACACAGGCAAAGTAGTCAATGTCATCTACGTTGCAAACTGTGCTGCAACAATAATCTATGCTCTCATTTAGATACATACTGCAATAAAGACTTTTGATACCATTTGTGCAATGAATCTTATATTTTTCATTAAGGGGATGAAATGAGACTTCGTAACAGAGTCATGTGCACTCTTTAAAATGTGTATCTGATACTGGCAAAACAAACATTATCAGTTATAGAACGATACCATGCATTGACAATCATGGTGGGATATTTTGTAAGGTTTTATGCATACTATTAGATAGTTCTTTACAAATTGATAATGCAACTTTGCTTGCAAAAGGGATAAAATGAATCAACACAGAGGCAATACCGTATTATAATTACCAAATGTGTTTGTTTATCTGATTCTAAGCATTTTGATTGGTCGATTGCATTTATTGTGACTTCCGTTATGAGATGATAAAATGTCAAAATTGACCGGAACTACTTTCACACTACTGCAACAGAAATCAAGAATTGTCTAACGCATGAAATAAACAATACAAATGGTCTCAAATAATCCATTCAAACTAGAGACAGTTCATGTGTCGACTCATAAACAGCACAGCACAGTACTGTGAATGTTTGCAGAGATTACATCGGTTGCTACGCGCATGATTTGAAAACTGCAACAAGTGAACATGAACGGCAGTTTGTTGACGGATTTCTTGTGTAACAGTATCTAGGGAAATTTTAATTGACCTATCAGAAATGCATAAAAAAAGTGTCCTTTATTTTTCTAAAATCATCGAAATTAATCTAATACACATGGATATACAACATGTAGGATGAATAAATTTGAAGGTACTGAGCAAAAGCTATGCAATCGCGACTTACCAATTTTGTCATGCCGATTTCGTTCCGATTCCTAAGAAATAATTTACAGCTGATATTCCGATACCTGTAGATCTTAACAACGTGTTTTTTCTTCACACATAAGATCTACATGTACAAGAAATGCTGTCTGAAAGTCTGTATAAATCCCAACACAAATTGCTTCATGGTCTACTTCAACTGTCATGTCTGCTGCCTTAGATAAACAACGCGTAACAAATTACGTCATAACAGTACAGCAGTAAGTGCAAATAGGTAAAACATGCTGAGGTTCTGAAGGGGGAAATGCTTTTTTCCAGATTAAATGTCGGCATGCTTTTTTTTTTTCCTCACGAACATTTTTGTTGTTAGGGAACTAGTTCGTACCAGTTTAATATTTTCATACGCCACGTACTCAATCGTTTATTTTCCTTAGAATTTGTATGAATTCGGAATAAATTCATATGTTTGGTAATTATAAGTATTGAATGTTTATTTTTGCCATTTTATTGGATGATGAAATGTCAGTTGTCGTATCACAAATTTTGCGTAAAACCACTTCGCTACGCTACGCGGTTTTACACAATTTGTGATACGACAACTGACATTTCATCATCCAATAAAATGGCAAAAATAAACATTCAATTCTTAAATGAATCAGATCCTAAACATGAAATGTGGTTAATCAGGAGTCGTGGTGCATTGTTGCAACTCTAATTGTAATCTAGTAAGGAATTTTTTTTATATTTTTTAAAACACCACAGACATGTTTACATTACAAAGACAATGACGTTTTAGTATATAACACAGAACATAGATGTGTATATGTCAACTGACCCGTAGTCCTAGTGAGGCTCAAACCAGCAACCTTTCGGTCACTGGCCTGACACCTTATCCACTAGACCACTGCGTCGACTCTAGTAAGGAATTCAGAATGTACCTGCTTTGTATGATGATCTGACTAGAGGACCACTGGCTGTATAAGCAAAGCCCAGCTTGTTACCTACGTCTTCCCAGTATGCAAATTTGTCTGGATGGACATATTCCTTCACCTGAAAAATATATGTACAGAATGTTAGGGTTCTAACATTCATTAAGCAAGACGAGTAATAACATGATAACTGTACATGGTATATTTCTGTCTCCTACAGCAATCTTTTTTTCTTTTTGTCCCTACCCAGGATGTAAAATCAAGCAAATCCAGTTAATGTGGAAAAATAACTGGTAAATCAGCATTATAAGCAAGGCTTACCTTTATGTGTCTTTTTGTTGGTTGCATATATTGACCTAATGTTACACAATCTACATCTAACTTTCTCAGATCTGAAAAGGACAAAAAGAAGTATTTTAAGAAAATTTTACGAAGTACTTTGTTTAAATTTATAGATTTTTTTTTCTCAAAATTCAAGAGTATTTTGCTCAAAATTTTAAATTGCAATGCATGTACATGTTTATCTGAACAAATTTCATGTTTATCAAAAATAATGATTGTGCAAAATTAAAGCTATCATTAAGTTTTAACAATGAATTCAAGACAACCATAAAACAGTACTGTCTTGAATTCAACTTTTCATTTAAAAATAAAAGCACATATGCATTCTGAACTTCAAGCTCACAAATGAAGAAAGATTTAGCCTAACAAGTTACAGATTAACACATTTAAGATTAAAGTGATTTTTATTTTCAGAAGTTCCATAGTTTTTGCTTTCTAACCAGTAATTCTGACATTCTTACATTAATTTTCATGAACATGTATAAATATCTATGAATGACCTTCTAGAACCCTCATGACTTGTTCGTCACTTTCACCTAATCCCAGCATTATTGAGGTTTTGGTCACCATATCTGGCTTATAAACTTTGACATGATTAAGTACACTCAGAGACTGTTTGTAGTTCGCTCTTGGATCTCGTACCAATCTGTGAAGTAAGATGGTAAATGATCAGGAACAGTAATGTAAATGAAGAGGAGGGTGAAATCAACTTCACAAGCCAAGTTTCTAATTCATTTTCATTCATCTCTATTTTGGCCAAGTTACAGCACTTCTCTTGATTGATACTATTGTCAATGTTGTGCTTTTTCATTTCCACACCAACTCACATTACATTTTTCTCTTACCTAGCTAAATTTTAATTATCTCATTGATTGCAGTGGACTTCATCTGCAAAATTATCTCTTGGAAATTGTGAAGTGCTTTAAATAAGCCAAAGAAGACGTGACTAAAATTGAATCAGAATCTTTGCTTGCAAAGATGGGATGAAGAATAAGGGGCCACTTTTAATTTCAGTAAGGACATAAAACTTCACTTTTGACAACTGGTAAATCCACAGGTTCAAGTGTTTTAATCATACTTAGGATTCCATTACAAAGAGAAAAATTAAGAAGAAGTGGTCAAATGAACATCTTTAATGAAAATTGGCGGGAATGGAGGGCTTTATTAGAAAGTTAAGGTAAAAAAAATAGATTGTTTTGTATGATAGATCCTTTTTGGGGTTGTATAACTATGTTTCTGTTTTTGTTTTCTTTTCCTCATTAATACTCAACTTCTGTAGAAATACAATCATTGATGTTAAAAAAGATTATGTTCTCTAATATTGTTCACAATTTTTAAAGATTTCATATCTGATATGATTTAATACTACTTTTAAAAGAAATGCACACAAGGTAAACTATCTACTACTTTCCAACTTTACTTCCTTCCTATCTGTTTATCTACAACTATATACTACTTTCTTACTTTTCTTCCTTCTTATCTATTTATATTATAAAAAAAGTAATACTACTCTACTAAGTATATGAGAAATTGCAAACATTATGAATTGTAAAATGAATAGTAGTGCAATAAAAAAAAGAAAAAAAAATACATAGGATTCAATTAACCATTACACAGACAATATCAGAGTGAAGCAACAATATGTAATGACAAACTGTAAGCCCTCTTTTATTCGCAAATCTGATAACACTGACTTATTCGCAGCGTTTTATGTTCACAAGTATTGAGGCTATGTAGCTTAATTATAACATGTTGGCAGTGTGAATATAAAACGCTCGCGAATAAAATGTTAAACGTCTTCAAATTCAATAGCATCATTTTAGACCTGATAAATTTACAGCATGGACCAGACATGCACGTTTCGGGTACTAAACCCTCGTCAGTGATCCTCAGTCTAAACAATGTAAAATGGCCAAAAATTATGAAAATTATTATGTCCAAAAATGTACCAAAAGACGTAGCAGAATGGGTGGGATATGATGCTACAGGACCCACGTTTTAGAAATTTCAAGAAATTTTGTAACAAAAATTTCAAATGCGTTAAAGAAACAGACGATCAACCGAAGTTGATCAAGACGGTTTACAGTACTGGTATACATCTTGTACAGTATCACTCTACTATACCAGTATAAGAGACTTCCATATTCACGGTAGCATATCATGTGAAAGAAGAATAATCTCTAGCCCGGGAATTCCCTCCGATTAAACATGGTAAATACTGTCTAAATCTACTTTATATGAATTTATTTTAGGTCTATCATACGTGTATCATTATCATTTATATGATTGAAATCTATTCTGGTCAAAAATAGAATTATATTCATAGAACACTTCAACAGAAAATTTTGTTTATATATGTGCACCATATCATAACATGTAAACAAAATTAAAAAAATTCTGTTGAATATATTCAACAATATATATATTCTCTGAATATACCTCTATTTTTGACCAGAAAAGATTACAAGCATATAGATATTAGTGATGCTTGTATGATAGGCTTAAAATAGTTTCCTATAAAGAAGATGTAGACTGTATTTAACATATTTAACCAAAGGGGATTCCCGGGCTAGAGATTATTTGCATATCACGTGATACGCTACTGTGATATTAAGACCTTGCAAAAAAGGTTTGTCTTACTTTTCGTTCATCATAGTTCATACTGGTTCACTTACAACTGTAAATCTTCCACTGTTTCCACGTTGTGAGCGTACACATCGAGACCAGAATCAACGACAGCTTCGACACATTTCATATCGCCACGAAAATCTGGTGTCAGACACTCAACCAAGATAGAATCATTGCTGAAAATGTGCAAAACACAATCGATAATCATTGCAACAAAAATCATAAAGCTATAAACTATAATACTATAAACAAACATACAATTGAAATATTCAATTCATAAACAATGTACTTACAATAATTCTTTCTAAGGCCTTTTTAACAAATAAGATAACTATTTACCTTTTCTTGATTTCTCTGACAGTTTGAGCAAAATGAGAGGCCCCTCCATCAGCAAGGTCTGAAAAATATGTGCATTTATCATACCTTCAAGAATTATTCTAAATATAAATTTAAAACAATAAATAACTATATAATATATATAAAACAATGACGTATTGTGATGCGCAAAAAAGCCGATATGAAAGATTTTACCTACAGGTATTCTATGTACAATAAACATTAATAAATACCTTACACTGTGACAAGCATTTTCCCATTGAACTCTTATACTACAAATAAAATTAGCAAGCTCTATTCATTATTTGATGATAGACCTCTTGCCGAAAATGGACCTTCCATGAAATTCCAGAAAATCGTTACATCATCATCTTTATTGAATTTGAAAAATAAAGGAATTTTTGTTTTCAGCGCCCGCAAAAATGGTTTATTCTATAAGAATAAAAATAAACTGTAGTCCCTAGCCTCAATCGGTTTAATAAGAATAAGAATGGAGAAAAAGGTTTTAAAACGAGTAAAAATTGTGACGTCACAATGGAATATAACCACACCTATATGGTCAAAGTCAAAAGTCACGTGAAGGCATGTAGGATACAGTGGTCCTACATGACGCATACCTATACATTGCCATGGACAAACTGTGTCCCACATGGGGGCAAATGGGAGAATAGAAATATCTACCATACATGTATGCTGTCATGTGGGATGAGAAGGCTTGCCGAGTTCCCTGACCAGAATCCAGATCCAAAGGGTGGGCTTTTCTCATCCCACATGACATGGTTGATTGTTTTTCTACCATTTCTAGGGGCCTTTCTTGAAATTCCATGAAATCATGAAATTGTCAACTTTATCGAATTAGAAAAATTAAGGAACATTCGTTTTCAGCGCCCTCAAAAATTGTTTATTCTTTGGTCCTTGGCTTTTATCTGTGTAATAAGAATTAGAATGTAGAAAAAAAGGAGTTTTAAAACGACTTCAAAAGTCATGCATGTGGAATATAGTGACCTTACACGATGCGTCGCTATAGGCAAACTCTATCCAACATAGGGGCAAATGGGAGAATATTTAGTTCCCAGCCTGCTATTGCCCTTGCTGTATTGACTACTCACCATCTCTATCTACAGAGGTCAATATGATGTAATCCAGACCCCAGTCCGCTATTGCCCTGGCAGTATTGACTACTCACCATCTCTGTCTACAGAGGTCAATACGACATATCCAGTCACTGGTCCGCTATTGCCCTGGCAGTATTGACTTTTAACCATCTCCATCTACAGAAGTCAATACAACATAATCCAGACCCCAGTCTGCTATTGCCCTGGCAATATTGACTACTCACCATCTCTGTCTACAGAGGTCAATACGACATAATCCAGACCCCAGTCTGCTATTGCCCTGGGTGACTACTCACCATCTCTGTCTACAGAGGTCAATACAACATAATCCAAACCCCAGTCTGCTATTGCCCTCTGTCTACAGAGGTCAATACCACATAATCCAGACCCCAGCCTGCTATTGCCCTTGCTGTATTGACTACTCACCATCTCTATCTTCAGAGGTCAATACAACATAATCCAGACCCCAGTCTGATATTGCCCTTGCAGTATTGACTACTCACCATCTCTGTCTACAGAGGTTAATACAACATAATCCAGACCCCAATCTCAGTGATTGGGATAGGCAATCAGGTGAATGTGACAATGGCCCCATATCCTGGAACATCAATGTGCCATTTGCAAAATGAAAGTGCCATTGTTGAAAATGAATGTGCCGTGACCAAAGAAACCAGAACATGTAAAGATCTGCATCAGTTTTTACAGGTTAACAATAATGGCCATTCATATAACAAAGTCGGAAGTGAATATGGTGAAGTCATCACCACGTTGAGTAAAAATCCGAAGATTTCCACAATTTGTTGAAGAATTGAATGCGCCACATTGTCGCACTCAGTGAAATTTAATGTGCCATTTTGATATTGAATGACTATGGCGCAGGGCGCATGCTTATTCCAATCACTGCAGTCTGCTATTGCCCTGGGTGACTACTCACCATCTCTGTCTACAGAGGTCAATACGACATAATCCAGACCCCAGTCTGCTATTGCCCTTGCTGTATTTACTGGCTCATCAGGATCTGGAGGGGGAGGATTTCTGGCTGTTTTTACAGAGCAGAACCTGCATCCTCTGGTACAAGTATCTCCTAAAACCTGATACGAAAATTAAAAGTTGTATAAAGCCCCAAAAATAAAAAGAGTTAACACATGTAAGAGAAATTATATAACTTAAAGAATACTGTACACACATACATTTAGGAAAGCCTTTGTGATTCTCCTTAGATACTCACCATTATTGTGGCTGTTGCTGTTCCCTCCCCACCTCCTCCCCAACATTCGCCAATGTTAGGACATCTGGCCTCTTCACATACCTAATGAGATCAGTGAAAAGAAACCATAACACAAAGAAACATTCTATTATGTTTTTAACAATATCTTATGCATATTACGTAAAATTATTTCAGTTTGTAGAAAAACATAAAGTTTGCAATTTGTCTGGTATGATGAAAGAATATCACACTAGAAATAGTATCCTGTACATTTAAAAAATTTGAAACGGACATGCTTATTGTTTCACAAAATTTCTGCTGCATGTTTTAGGAAGAATATTTAGTACAGAGTCAGATTTCTTAATCAATGGTTTTTTGATATTGTAAGTGAATGTGGGATAAAACTGAAATATATTGTACAGAACTGTACCGTACAGAGATCATGCTATTTCTGACATGATATGTACATACATGTATTGCATTATCTGATTATGGAACACGACTTTGTCTAAGTTTGTAGGATCTTTAAAACTTTATGTGTACTGGAATACTTAAAATTCACAAATTTACCGTATGTAGTTTGAGGTCCCTGAGATTCCTTTTCAGTCTGTGATAGTTCTTTCCAATAGGTATGTTGGTCTTAAGCCACGAAGGAAGTCTGAGTCTATAATGAAGATTGGTAATACCTTTAAATTCTAAATTTCATTAAATGGTAATATCGTTTTTCAACAGTCAAAGGGGAGAAAAATGACGCAGCTGAATTTATTTTCAATGATTCTGTTATTTCTAAAAATTTGTATTCAAAATTAATTTTTGTAAGTAGTTTTCCTTACCTTTCTCCCTTTTTACGTTTAATACTCTCCGTACCATGGTAATCATCAAGATTTACTTCCCCTGATATAAAGTCTCCAAGATCTGGACCGTTGGCAATCTTGTCTTTCTGTTCATCAGAGAGTGAGGCATAGCATCTTGTATTTGTATTAGCAGACAATGCAGAGTTTAATCTCTGGAAAAGATTAAGCCAGATAATTCAACACTTTTTACGAAGAAAAATTCATCAAACTATGGGATGGCAGAGATTTGGTATTTGAAATTTATCATACACATAGTTTACAATAATGAGTCATTATAATGGTGCATTACAATAAAAATATGAAATGCAGATTTCATACAGCTCAGTCTACAAATGCTGTTTATGTGGGAACTTTTTTCTCATGATTAATGCTGCTGAAGGACGTGTAACATTAAGTTGTAATCTGCCCAATTTTTAATGGCAACACCAGTTCAACCAGTATAAATAAAAATGTGTCATGTACGTGGATTTATTTCATTTCAAGTGTCTTCAATAAAAAATTTAGTAGTACATACTTACAATGTTTGAGAAATAACCTGTATCTTTGCGTAGAAGTGAGGGTGGGGGTCATTTTTATGAATCAAATAATATGAGTGATATGTCAATATTTTCTAACATCGATCGCTTTTGTTGATTGAAATGTCAAAATGGATTACAATACAAAGATTTGATAAGATATGTCATGCTTAAACATGATTTTCTCCAATTATATTCTGGAATTATCTAGTCCGACGAGTTTACCCAAAACGATTATTAGTCTATGTTGTGTATCAGTGATGCAAAGGCAAAAGTTGAGAATATGGAATTCCAAAATTTTCTTGGTGGTGATGCATATTTTTTCAACATACATGCGTTATTAGACAAGAAAAATAATCTTAACTTGTACATGCAGCACTGTCATACCCAAGTGTATGATGAGTTGTAAAGGAACTATCAGACCATAAACAGTTAGGTGTCCAACTTAAAAAGGTTATAACTTGCCCAAGTAACTTGGTTTTAGTATTTATAATTAAACAAGTTATTAAAGCAAATTTTGATATCTCCTCTGAGCATTTTTCTTATGAACTGAGCATTTGTAACTTAATAGATATTTTTAAAATTGGACGACCTCCTGGTATATCTCACTA